>JAJTUV010000026.1:1525000-2137535 GCA_021653895.1 Mastomys natalensis
ATTATTATAACAAAGAAAAGGACTGCCTACCAAACACGACAAACTGGGAAAAAGGAGAAGCAGGGGCTGACATGAAGAATTCATGTCATATACTCACCAGTCTGATATACTTTACCATATAGCAAAATAAACTCCAGAAAAAACAAAGGTTAATGGTTAAAAATAATTTTAAGAAGAAAATATATAGGTAACTAGTTAATATATTTGAAGATGAATAAGAAAATATCTAAGGATGAGGATAATGAGAATAAAAATCAACAAAGAAAACTGTACCTGTACTAAGCAAATGATCAAAAAATTAATAAACAGGCATCTAAATGGAAATAAATTTAATGAAATAACAGTTAAATGAGGCAAAATCCTATTTTTAAAACAATTTTATAAATTGATAAGAGAGAACTAGTAAATATTGAGAAGGAAGTGGATGGAAAGAATGAAGGGATGAATGATGACGTGGAGGAGACACGGAATGTTACACATTCATATCACAATAAAACTATGGAACATTCAGATCCTGAGTTACAGTATTTTTGTGGCCTTTTCAATAGACAAAAAATTGATGCTATAAAATAATAAACTCAAGCATTTGTGATAAGAGTATAAAAATGTTAAGACCCTTTCTGGAAAGCAACTCTGAAATATGAATTAAAGGTATATACCTCCAAACTTCAGACACACACACACGCATACACACACAATCAGATATGTAGGCAAAAATTATACATAAAGAATAAGCATCTAAAAGAAATTTTTATACCTCAAAGAAATATACTTATTTAATGATGATATATTCCTATGATAGAACAACAGTGAAGTCACTTAAATTTCTAAATATTAAATGACTTGGAAAGTAAGCTTACAATGATATCAACTGAAAAGGGATACAAAGCTATCTACAGTGTGATATTAAATTTATAAATCTGAAAACCCTACACTGAGAGAAAGGGTTGAAAACTATATATAACAGCAGTTCTTTCTCAGGAAAGGAATATAGTGGAATTTCCTTCTTTAAAATACCTGAGCACTGTTTCCAATGTTCTATTGTAAACACATTCCTAGTTTTACAGAGAAATGTAAAAATTTTTATTTTTAAAACTAGAACTGTTAAGTATGTTTAAATATGCTATGCCATTTAAGGATATAGGAAACCTCAGTAGAAAAGCAAGAAAGCGATCTTTAAAGCATTGTTTGTTTTTATACAAGGATAAAAAATATTTTGTAATAAAGAATTTTCCTAACATGCCCAACACCTTTAAAATATTTGCAGTGCAAATGGAAGCAACCAGTGAGTGTTCACTGAGGAGTTTATGAGCGAAGGAAAGCCCTTGCAGGGTCAGCGCATGGACGTGAGCAGGAGAGCTTACCTTTCTCGCTCACGCTCTCGCTTTCGATCTCCACGTCATCGCAGCTTGTGTACTCGGGTGTGGAGGCCAACTCCTCCTCTGAGCTGCTCAGTGAAACCTGGCGCATTTTACCTCCTTTCTTGGATTTATGAGGCCTTGGTGGGGGCGGCCTCACTGACTCGGACTGGTCTGAACTCAAAGAATCATTCCTTAACATGGTTTCCATCTTTTCTCGCTTCGTTTTCCTCACTGCAGAGCTGGGATCTAAGTGGTGTTGCTTGCGTAGGGAGTCAGCACGCCTCATGTCTGGTCTATCGAGCGGTATAGGGCTCCTCCGAGGGGTAGGAGGACTATGATTTGTGGTCCTTTGTGGATAAGAACTTTGTCCCTGAGCCTCTCGAGTTCTTTCCATTGAATACGATCGTTGGTTTTCCATTGCAGCTCTACGTTCAGATACAGATCTTTGCCTTGATGGCCTATCCATCCTTAGCAGAGAAATTCTGGAATCTTCTAGCTCAGCATTTGCCAAAGAAACATCACTGTGCCTTCTCTCGTGCCTTGCCCGGGACACTTCAGCATGGATCCGCATTTGTTCTTCATAGGGTTGTGGCTTTACCGGATACCGGGCCAAATTTGGATCACTTCTGTAGCGTGCCTGGTACTCCTCCTCTCTCCTTTGTCTTTCATATTCATCTCTGCTCTCCACATCTTCATCATCTACAATATACTCTTTGGAATGTCTATGGCCTCTCCTGTTAGAATCTCTATAATTTAAATGATCAGGTTCTTCATAAAATTGAGGTTCACGTTGAGATCGTCTATCAGCATAATCTGATGGAGACCTAGGCATTGTGCTATCTGAAGGAGCATACTGTGAGTATTCCTCTCTTTCTTCACTTTGGTCGTATCTTCGATTTTGATCCCTGGACACTGATGGACTTCTTTTTCTAGAAACCAAAGAAAAAGACTATGAGAAGATATTTTTAAAAATTAGACTTCACTGATTCACTGCCAGATGGATGGATAAATTCAAGTAGATCTTTAGGTCTTCTTTCCCATGAAATACAAAGCTTAAAAATACTATAATATTATAATACATAGATTGCTATATAACACCATGTGTGAGTGGGCGCCTGTGGGTACACGTGTCATGAAAGGACAAGCTATGTACCATTCATTTTACATTTGACAATATTTTTATACAAATGACTAAAGGAAAAAACATAATAAGAATATTAAACTGTAGTTACTGGTTCAGAGTTTCTCAGTTACAGTTATTGCAGCTTGACAAAATGCTAATTTTGGAGCATCTGAATTTTCAAATAAAAGATATGGATTACACACCTTGACTCAGATTATTCTAACAAACATATATTGGATAAGTACTAGTGTTGCATACAGATGAGAAACACATAAAACAATGAAAGATGGTCCCTGATACGAAGGCTGAACCTAAGTCCTCTCCCAGCTTCTCAGGAACTAAGGATCTGCACGATTATAACATTGATACCAAACCTTCATCAAGTTAATTTGTTTAAATAAAAGAGTTTCCAGAAGAATATTTAAAATTTTGCTTAGTATTATAGAACTCTTTAAAAAGACAACTTTATTCCTATCTTGAACAAACAACATGAAAATAAGTATAAAGTAAAAATAGTGAGTCTTAACAGATGATTCTAGCTACAAACAATAAATAAGAAAAATTAACATCAAGTGATAGAATTCAGTTCCACAGGAAAAATCATTAATATACAGTCCCTGACTAAAACTCTAAGTGTTTTTTTTTTTAATCATTCTATAGGAAACTTAAATTCAAGATTGAACTAGAAATTGTTTTGTTGTAAAGGTTATTCAATATGCCAGAAGCACTGAAGCAGATATACTGCTAATTTCTATTGGACAAAGTAGAAATGGAATAGTGGGTGACAATTTAAATTGGGAGGACAATTGACCCTGCTGCTTAAAATAAAACTTGAAGTACAGTATACTTTAATATATTCAAACTCCACCAGAAGTCAGATAAAATTCCATTATGAGACTCTTGAAAATAAATAATCCACTATTAGTTACTCTAACATATTAAACAATATTGTGACAAGAAAATAACTACAAAGTACATCATGAATTATTTCACACATACTTATATTCACTTTAAATCTACTCACCCACTTCTCAAAATTAACCCAAATAGGTCAGAATTCTTATTCTCATTTACCATCTTAAAGTAATCTTAACCCATTAATAAAAATCACGTTTGAAAGATCCTATATCCTATTTACCAAGTAGCATTCCTGTCATTGCTTAGAATTTCTAATAAGGTCGAATAACTATCTGATCTATTTCTAAATATTCTCCTTGTGTAATGCACCAGATGTTCCATTATAAATGCTTATCTGACTATGCAAAATAATTTGAGTAAGAAAACCCACCAACTACCTATCTAAAATTTCATGTCTGCAAAATCACGGTGATTGATGAGAAAAATGCCAAAAAAAAAAACGTTTTTCAAATATGTTACTGTTCTAATATATAATATCAGTTTTAGTTTATATATTGCTAATTAATTCTTCTTGCTTTTATCATAATTCTCATTGGCTATGCTAAGTGATTTGTGTTAACAATACCACATATAACACTGAACATATTTAGCAATTAACCATCAAACTTTTGAAAATACAGCAATAGATGTTTGAAAACATTTATAAAGAAAATGAAAGAACACATGAATAGATAAACTTTAATATTTGTATGTTTTTACCTCTTAACTAATGATATATGAAACTTTAAGAATCTCAATGACACTGAAAGTCATTCTATACATTTGAATTTTGCATTACTGCAACTTAGCACTAGCTATTTATTCCAGTACAAGTTTGTATTATAAAGATCATTTAAAAACAGACATGTTATAAATAAGTATTTATTGAACCATATTAAAATTCAAAAATCAGAAAAGCAACCACCTTCTTTTTACATTTAGTAACTGTCATTTTAAGAATGAAAGACTATATAGGTGACATTCAAAGATTTAAAAATCTGAAAAGATGCTTCCATCTTTTTAAATGCTTTGTGAAACATGAACCCTGCAAAACTGAATGAAAAGAACACTGCATGATTAAATTCTTTAGTGTTAACTATATAGTTCAGATATAATTTTGCTCATAAAGTAAAACTTCAAAGCTTTTAAACTACAGTACATCAAGAATTCAAACACAGTATATGATCATGTAGAATATGCCACATACACACGCCATGCCTATAGTTCCTTTCTTAAAAGCTTAGCAAAACAAGTTATACTTGTAAAAAGCATGAAAATTTTTTACACATAACAATTACTATTTAGCATTTTTATTTTTACCTTTGTTCAACCAATGCACATCTGTCGGGCAGGAGGCGTCACACTGATGAAAATCCATCAACATTATGCCAGGCAGTGCTTTCTCTTAATCCTTCTAACCCTAGCAAAATCATAGGAGCCATCCTTAATCAGATGACCTGAAAGACGTTCTCTGTAATCATTATATTACAAACTCAACTACTGAAAGTTACACATAACACAGCATCCATTGCAGGAAGAAGGACAAAATATTTTAGGTACAGACCTGTTAAGGCATGGCTATTTTTAATGTTGTTACTGTGTGGCTGTATATAGCTCCAGGTCAAGTAAGAATGTACTCGAAGGAGGATTATGGTACTTAGCTGATTAGGGCCTCACAACACTGAAACGAACACAATCCGGATCCAAGGCATTTCTGGGCACTATAGTTAAGAGTGGCAGCTTTATGAAACACTTTCCCCTATATAAATCACACTTTTATAAATGACTATTCAATATCATTATAATTGATTAGTAATTCTGATGTTCAGCTCTTGTCATAAAACATATAGCAGTCCTATTCTGTAACTTCTTCTTAAGATTTAAGTAAATTTTTTAATCCAAAAGGACAATGTTTCTACCAAAGCTCAAAAAGAAAAAGGTTTTGTGAAAATTCATTTAAAAAAAAAATGCTCCATGAACTAAGAACTTGGTTAGATACTGAATATAAATCCAATTTTCCTCATTTAATATATAACTTCAACAGTTCCATCTCATTACTTAAAATCTGTCACCCCAAAAAATAAAGATAAAAACAGTACAGTTTCAAAATCCAATTATAATCAAAATGCAAATTACCTAAAAGTTAATATTATTTTTGAAAACCTGTATTTAAATCATTTAAAATAGCTTATATAAAATAAATATGTATTCTATAGTCATATGTTTATATGTTTATAATGTTCATTAATATATATATATATATATATATATATATATATGAATGAGGCAATTTTTGAAGTATGAACAAAGAGACAGCAAGCAGTATTTTACTATTTTTTTAGACTCCAAGTCATCAAATGTAAACAAGAGTCTACAGAATCTATGGTAGTGCAGTTCAATCAATTGTGCATTATTGATCTACAAAATTTTATTCTACAATTTGTTTAGGTCTTAGAAGCATTGTGGGGAGTAGAGGCAACAGAGTGATACTCTCATATTATCTCTGTCTCTCTCTCTCTCCCCCCTCTTTGGTTTTTGTTTTGTGTTTTGTTTGGGGTGCAGGCTCTCTTCACATCACTGTCTATCTCCAAGAACTTACTATGTAGACCAAATTGGAACTCACCAATATTCACCTGCCTCTACCTGCCTAATGCTCGAAATTAAGTATGTGCCGCCATACATACAACAATAGTACCCACACCAAAGGGAAAAACAAGATATTAATCATCTCACAACAAAGTCAAAAGGAGAGAATCACATGCACATAATACCACCTACAACAACACACATAACAGAAAATAACAATCTTCTATCCTTAATATTAATAGACTCAATATTAATAGACTCGATTCACCTATAAAAAGACATAAGCTAACAGACTGGATATGCAAACAGGATCCAGCATTTTGGTGCATACAAGAAACACACCTCAAAAACAAAGACAGAACCTACCTCAGAATAAAAGGCAAATGGTCCCAAGAAACAAGCTGGACTTGCCTTCTAATATCCATTAAAACAGATTTTTTAACCAAAAGTAATCAGGTGAGATGAGGGAGGACACTTCATATTCATCAAAAGAAAAATCCACCAAGAGAAAGTCTCAATTCTGAACATCTATGCCTGAAAGGGCACCCACATTCATAAAAGAAACTTTATTAAACCTCAAAACACACACTGAAGCCCACACAATAATAGTGGGAGACTTCAACACCCCACTCTCACTAATGGACAGGTCATTGAAACAGAAACTAAATAGAGACAAAGTGAAACTAACAGAAGTTATGAACCAAATGAATTTAACAGACATCTATAGAACATTTCACCCTAAAACAAAAGAATATACCTTCTTCTCAGCACCTCATGGTACCTTCTCCAAAATTTACCATATAAACAGTCACAAAAGTAGCCTCAACTGAGACAAGATTGAAATAATCTCATGATCCTATCAGATCACCATGGACTAATGCTAGACCAAGAGGGGAATGAAGACTAGCCTGTCACAAAGGATTAAAGAATAAAAAAAAAAGTCTTTAAGATGCCTTAGAAAGATTTATAGAATCTGCCAAAAGGAATAAAGCTTCAATATAATTATTTTCCAAACAGATGTTAAATAATAATAAAATACAACAAGATGATGTCCACAGTTTGAATAAAATAAAATAACCAATATTCTCACAGTGTATTTTGCCTCTTGCAAATTTTGAAGCCTGGTGGTATATTTCACAAGCATTCCAAGTGATAGACCAATATCAAAACTTCTTCTTATTTACTGTTCCTTCCACGCCCTTTCCCTTACTTTCTTCACTCAGCAAAAGTTAGGTTGGGTCACTATGTTGCCCTAGGTTGGCTTACCATCCCCTCTCGACTTCACCACACCCCCAAAGATCTGGACTTAACCTACCAGCTTAGAGACTTCCAGTTTTTCCCAAATCTCCCTAACTCAAGAAAGTGAAGCCTGTCCACCCCATTAACCACTTCGGATGCTCATTCTTTGTGGGTACTCTCAGGACCAATCCCCTAAACTGGCTTTATTGTTTCAGGCCTTTACTCACTTATCACCATGTAATTATGACAATTAAAAACCTATGACCGTTAAATATTTTTCAAAGTTTTGTCTGTTTTCATATGCTCAAATATGAATTTTACTAGTAGGGATTGTGATTTTAGTCAAGTTATCCCAACACCAGTTATACAAAAGATACTCAATATTTACTAAGTAAGTACAGGCATGTCTCACACTATGTTTAAAGTAAATATATTACATAATTAATAATTTGTTTAAAATGTAATCATTATAATTTTATTTATTTGTATATTATACTAGAAAATACAGTCATAACTTTGTTTTTTTTTTTTCAGTCATAACTTTCTAAACTACTCCTCTGATGTAGCAAGATGTCACCAGTGTTCCGTCAATGAGGAGGTCTCCATCACAACAATCCTGTAAGTCTGCCAACTAGGGAAAACATTTTGTACTAATTCATTCTTTTTAAGGGTAACTGTAGGATTTAACTCTTAAAGGTATGTGGAGGAGACTATTGCTTGAGATGAGAGGATAAATTAAAGCAAGGTTGGTTCTTGAGAAGAGAGTGCAAGCATCTTCAAACACTAGAGCTATCCCTCCACTGCCCACCCTAAAGCTCTGAAGGGCAGTACAGACAAACCTTTGCTAGAGGACTTCTCCTAAAAGAATTCATTGTAAACCATAGAGAACTACCGGGAATGCTACCAGCTCAAACCAAAAATAAATAAAATATATTTTATTTAAATGTGGAGAGCTGAGTGCAGTGGGCCACACCTGATACTCCAGCACCTAGAAACTGAAACAGGAGGAGAACATGTTCATAAAATTAAATAATTACATAAATTAATTTAGGAACCATTGATATACCAATAGTTGGGGTTAAGAATACTCCTTATGATTTTAGCCCAGAAGCTTGAAATATCCAAGATTCAACTCACAGACCACATAAAGCTCATGAAGATGACGACCAAGTAGGGGGGCTTCAGTCCTTCTTAGAAGGACTAACAAAATACTCAAGGGTGCAAATATGGATACAAAGTGCAGGACAGAAACTGAAGGAGGGACCGTCTACAGACCATTCCACCGGGGTATCCATCCCATGTGCAGTTACCAAAGGTAGACATTGATGTGGATGTCAGGATGTACATGCTGACAGGAGCCTGATATAGCTGTCTCCTTAGAAGTCTGCAAGAGTCTGACATACTCAGAGGCAGATGCTCACAGCTAACCATCAAACTGATCATGGGGTTCCCAATGGAGAAGATAGAGTAAAGGCTGAAGGAGTTGAGAGGATTCAAGACACCATGAGGAAAGCAACAATCCAAACCTACCAGAGCCCCCAGGGTCTAAACCACAAGCCTGGGAGCACTTAGGGAGGGACCCATGGCTCCAGCTATATATGCAAGGGAGCTATATATATAAGTGGGAGAAGAGATCCTTGGACCCATGAAGGCTGGACGTCGTGGGGGGGGATACTCGAGGGTGGGGAGGTGAGGTACAGGGGAGGGTGGTGGGGGTACACCAACGTGGAGGCAGGAGGAGGGGGGAAGGGATAGTGAGTTCCTGGGAGGGAGGGGGGGAAATGGGGTAAGGAGAGAACATCTGAAATGTAAATAAAATTTCCAATAAAAAATAAAATAAAATAAAAATAATAAAAAAGAATACTCCTTATGTAATACCTGAATGTTTATTTCCCGAATAGAGATATGCATGAAACACTGACACATATATCTGTACACAAAGCTGAAAACTAACACCAATTATTTCTTCATCATGCATATTCAGGTCTGACTCCATGAAGACAACTTTAAAAGCATTATCTTTCGGGTAACAGAAGGTTCTCTCACACATAAACTAGCGTCTAACATCTGCATATCAGGAGGACGAGTGTGCTGCTCCTTAGCTATCTCTATCAATCTCATTGCTTCGGGTTATGATTAGTCAGCCCCATCACTTACATGTACGAAGTATTCTTTGGAAGACAGACATGTTTTTCCTTAACTACTTATGATGAGGAAAACAGTACAAATTGGACTCCTGCAGGTTGTCTTCAAACATGAATAAAAGTCATCCCATCTTGTGATACCATCGTTTTCTCTCCAGCACCATTCTCAAAAAGATAGCACAAAATCTACATATTTACATTACAAAAATATTAAATAAGAGATAGAAATTTACAGGGATGTTTCTAAAAGTAGGAAGAAACAAACTATCATAAAATAACTCTTTTTAACAATTTTGCTTTAGAAAGAGAGAAGAGAGAGAGAGAGAGAGAGAGAGAGAGAGAGAGAGAGAGAGAGAGAGGAAGAAGAAAAAGAGAAAGAGGGAGAGAGAAAGAAAAGAAAAGAAAGAAAGAAGTAAATTTCTCCTTATTTGCTGGTTATTTCCCTACATTTTTCTACAATACCTTCTGCCAAAAAACATATTTAAAGCCAAAGTAAGAAAGACATAGAGTGTGCTATTTGCTAGTGCTAGGTCAAAATGAAATTATGACCTGAAAAAGATCAAAGACACTGGGAACTCTGAACCGTGTAAAAGAAGACTGTTAAATTTCAACAAGTATTTCTGTATGACCTGATAATAATTAAAATATACTATTCTTTTATTAAATACTCCAATAAAAGAGTATCAACTAAACAGCATGTCTGGGACCATGAGGATAAGTAGCCAAGTTAAAGAGTGGGGTCAGGATGGTCTTTTGAAGGTGGACATGATTTTTAACATAACGTCATCAAAATGAATTGTATGGTTTTGTTACTTAAATGGCAATATTTCTTTCTTAAGTGTAAAAGGAATTGATAGAAATTAATCACTTGCTTAACCTTTAATTTATGTCTGTTCTCTAAAAACATTAGGTAAGAACTAATTATTAGGCTAAATTTTAGGTTACTTAATTTTGAGTGAGAAAAAAAAATGTTCTGAAAGCAACAATGTGCGTTTTGGCTGTCAGTTATTTCTCTTCCTTCTGGGGAGAAGGAAGTCTGTTCCCAGGCCTGTGGTTGGGTTCGTTTTTAGGGTTGAGCCACAATTAGCAGTGATGACTTGCATGCCCATTCTACTTTTATAATGAACAGCACAATGGTCACACTGACTTCTCCTCCATTTGTAGGATAGTTCTGACACATGATCACTGCTTCATAATTAAGAGTTCTGCACCTCTCAGAGATGATGCAAGCCAGATCTAGGACCAAAGTTTGGAGGCGCCTTCCCTAATGATCCTCAACATCTAGAAAGAAAATTTAAGACAGAAAGAAAGGAAGAGCTGGATCTTGAGTCTCAATATTTAAGATTCTGGATTCTCTTAAATCTGAATGTACCTCTGGAGTTCACAGATAAATAAACAAATTCTCTTCATTTTTAAAGCTGGTCTCAGCCATGTTTTCTACTAGTTGTAATTAAAATCTTGAGTAGCATTGAAACTGTGGTAGAAGCTTTTAATCCTGTATATTGCTTTCTTATTGGCTATCATGAAATAAATTGTTTTCCTTGGTAAAACATAAGCATTTGACAATTCTAATACATGTTATAACCAGTTTTCTTTAAAACGGTTTTACAGTGTAGGTCATTTGTTATCATGAAAATATTTTCTAAGATTAAAAAAAAAATCACAAAGTCACATGATTCATACTGAATTTCATATGAAAATTATGACACTGAACTTGTACTAGCTAAGGGTAGGAAAAAGTAAAACGAATGAAAATCAAAATGTCTCTAGCAGCATTAATTTTTTAAATGTTCCCGTTAGTCAATAACAACCAAAATTCTAAGCTAATACAGAAATAAACAAGATAGATGTAATATTAAATATTATCTCTATCATAAAAATAAATTAAACTGGAACTTTAAATGATTTGTAGCTATATAAAGTGTGTTTCCTGACAATTATATGCGCATTGATCCATGTAGACACTGGTCTGAAATTATTGATTTTGCCTCTGTCTCCTACTCACCTCTGGTTAAACAAGGAGAGGTCATGCTGTATTTCCAATAGGAAGAATGAGTACAAGGAATCACCACTTATGCCCACTTTTTCACCCCCAAAGGCAGAGTAGGCATAGAATGGAACAGGCTAGTGATAGTCTTTCAGTGAAGTGCCTTTTATCATGTAAAAGTGCACTTTATAGAAGTAGGCTCGCTACCAACTAAAGGCCTAGAGCACCAAACAAAAGACATTTGAAGAAGCAGGAAGTTGGGGGCTAGAAAAACAGCTCAATGGTTAAGAGCACCGGCTGCGCTTCCAGAGGACCCAGGTTTAATTCACAGCAACCCACATGTCTGTAACACCTCACAACTGTCTGTAACTCCAGTTCCAAGGCTTCTGACATCCTCAGACATACATGTGGGCAAAACACTAATGAATGTAAAATAAGTTGTTATACAGAAATAAATAATAAGTAGCAGGAAGTCTAGAGTTGCACAAATCACCCCTCTTTCAACTTGAAGCAACACAGTCCAACTTGAAGAGAGATCCCTCCTGCTTAGGGAGTAAAGAAGAAATTAAGTACAAGTCTTAGACTTAATACTACCACGTATGCCATGGTAGAACCAAGGACAAGAAAAGTTCCAAAATCCACTCCCCTAGGCTGGCACCCGCAGGCTAACCTGCAGAATAGTGAGGCAGCCGAGTAGCTGCATCCGTCACTATACTCAAACTCAAATAAGAACATAGAAATCCACAAGCTGCCAAGAAGGAGGACATGAAAGGTAACAGCTGACCTTGGTTTTGAGGCTGTTGCTGAGCCTAAAGAAGTAAGACAGAACACCAGGAGCAAAGAAGTGCCCTAATGTCAAGGCTACAGTTTCAGATGCAGCCTCTCCATCTACTCAGACAGAGGCATGTGAACCAGTGATACACACAAGACTACCACCATTCAGTGGACTTTGAGACCCTCTCGCAGGACTGTGGAGGTTCCTATAGCCAGAACACTCAGACATGACCTAAACACAACAGCTTTGATACCTAAAGGACTGTCTCAACCACAAATCCACGAAACTCAAGCAACACAGCTATTACCATAAAGGACACCTGCCATGTTAATACCCAGTACCAAGCAGTCTCAAATTTCTGCCTGTATTTCAACCAGCTATACTACAGGACAGAGTGCAAGCCTGAAAATGTTCAAGTACTAGAAACTGTAAATTAGGTTCAATCCATCTTAGCATGATTCTTGGTAGCCCTGGGACTGCCTACTCCAACAATATTCCAACAGTAGGCATCATAGTGCGGCTCCAAGTCTCCACCCACTAGAGGTTATCAAGGGATGATCACAGAACTTTGCCCTGGAACTCAACATCAGCCTGGTAAAACCTAATACTGAGCAGATACTAACAGCTCTGGTCCCAGGAACAACATGTGCTTACAGCTCTGGTATCAGGTAGCAGCACATGCTTCAAGTCTGTTGGTCACTCTAAGCAGCCTCAGCTGTGGCTGGTGGCAGGATTTGAGGACCATGGATTCTCCTTAACAATAGGTAACCTATATTTCTATTGCCCCTAGGAGATTTTCTTTTACAAGTATGTTTCTATGCAATCTATGTTCCATAAGATGAGTACAGTGCTGAGGACAAAGAAAGAACTCTTGGGTATCTAGTGCCAGTGATAGCACACTTGATCCTTCAGTGGAAGATAAGTAAATAACATTGGTGAAATGTGTCATAAAAAGAAGACACATGCAGGTTGCCTAAAGAAAATAAACCAAAGCTGGAGTGAGCTTAGATGAATCAGAGTGAACAGCGTAGCATTTATCTCTTTTTATCCAAAGACTGCTGGAATCAAGAGTTCCTTGTGAGCAACTACTTTCAACTCCTGGGTTAGTGATGGCATATTAATAGCTTAAAATCAGCTATGTAAATTTAATACCATGGAAAACCTCATACTTTACAAGTCAGGTCCTTTTTTCTTTAAAGCTTAGCTGTCAAATATTTGATAGAGCACACTATTGCTCAGCCAAACAAAAGCCGAGAAAAAGAGTAATAATTGGCCAAAAGCCTCATTATTTATCCTGAGACTTCATTAGATCAAAGATTATCTGAGACCACCAGACATTTAACAGGACAGTCACTGTGAAGGGAACAGACTAAAGTAGGAAGGAGTAACTCGTTCTCAGTCACTGAGAGCTATAGGGGTAAGGTAATTTTTCAAAATGACTGTTAGGGTGGGAAACACCTACAATTTAAATTTAATGCAACTTGAACATTCCTGAGCTGCTATGAATGTCACTGCTCCCCTGTTCTTACACACTCTGACTTGAATTGCGTGCTTCACAGATTGTTCACCCATGGAGTCAGAACACACTGGGGGTAGAAGGGTAAACTGAGAACGTGATTTTCAAAGACCCGATGTTCAGTGTAATAACCACAGGCAAACGATGAGAGCCAGGCTCCACTTATCATCTCCACTGGCTCTTGACAAAGAAAAAAAGACCTAAGAGTAGTTACCCGTCAATTATATAACTGAATCTATTCCTAGATTTTTAAATTATGCACAAATCCCTCTTACATTACTTCACAAATTGAAATTATTAATGCTCTATTTCCCTATACAAAAAGAAGTGCAGTAGCAGAAAACACCAATACAGAAAACAAGTAAAACAAAGGGGAAATTAGAAGCACGTTCAGAGGTGGCAAGAAAGCCAAAGTGAAGTAAACCCTGCACACGTCTTCTGGAATTTATCAAACAATTGCCATGTAGGCAAGTTAGCAAGTAGTATGCAGCCGTCTGACTAGAGCAGGGAGAGCTAGTCTACGGTATGGAGAGGGAACAGAATTATTCCACGGAGGCAAAGAAGACACAGCAAACTGTAAAGGCAGGCAGGAGAAAAGAATGGAATGACTGCCCTCAAGTCAAATATATAGAACCGGATACAAACAAGGTAAAGAAAAACAAACAAATGGTGGAAATGGTGGCTACAGTTTTCTTAAAGAACAAATTGAGTAAGATTTAAAATATAGGAAACTAAAACTTCCATAGAAAAATGTGTGTACTGTGTTCCATGCATAACTATATTTGGTAAACAAGTTGTTACTTAGAAGTCAGTCGTGTCTCTTCACTAGCAAAATGTGACAAGTTGCACGTTTTGTCAACATAGAAGATTATAAGTTCATAGCAGGTATTAGTGATTGAAGACAATATACCTGCCATAAGTTCTTGTACACAATAAAGAACATATGGATTCTTCATATTATTACTGCAGGCTATAACAACAGTGGTGACAGGGAAAGCTGTTAAGCCAAACTGAAAACTATGTAATAATACCCCTCTATGTGTAGAGATTATATATACATAATATTATAGTATAGTATCAATATTATGTTAATAAATATATAACATAATTAATATAAATTATTAAAATATAATATATAATGTAATGTTATTAATGCATTACTATATAATATAGCATATACATATATATATGTGTATATGCATATATATATATATATATATATATATATATATCACTGTGGATAAAGATAATGTGTAGTGTCCCATATGGATTGTTTCCTGGAACCCTGATTAAGAGTAGTGAAGAAATAAGGAAAGGACAGATTACTTGTTGAGTGACGATGGGATCATGTAGGGTTCTCTAATGAGCACCACAACAACCTGGAACTTCAACCTCTTTATTACATACAACACAAGGAGAGGGGTTAGCTACTCTCAGTAAGTGGCTCTGTGGGAGAGTAGTCTGAGGCCAGAAACATCCAGAGGAGGAAGCTGGAATTACTAGTCTTTATACACACTGATCAGTGGTGCACACTCATACTCAGACTTCCAACAAAACTTTGCCATTTCTCTTGAGCGTAGGCCATGTGGGTAATGGCATTGACAATTGTCCCAAGGGCTGAGAGTCCTCCACAAGGCCATGTCCATGCCAGTCCGGATTCACTTACTCTGAGTTTCCTAAGCTTCCTATAATAACTCTCTAGCAAAACAGTCTCCCAAATAATTCAGTGTTCCAGGCTCTAAAGTCTCCTAACAGGTGCATTACTTGGTATGTGAGTGCAAAGAGGCTACAGAGTGGGGCATCCTCTCTTTTTTTCTTAGTTCAGTACTGCCTCATGATAGGAAGCTTTCCCTAAATTCATAAAATTAATAAGTCTAAGATTATTAGAAATACAATTTTCTGAAAATTTTATAGATATTCAACTGTTAAAAAAATGACTTAGACAACTGATGAATGTTTTCTCTCATATGAAAAAACTAGATTTGTGTGTGAAGTGTGTATGTGTGAGTGTGTGTGTGTGTGTGTGTGTATGTGTGAGTGTGTGTGTGTGTGTGTGTGTGTGCGGCGCGCGCGCGCGCGCTGCGCGCGCACGCTATGAAACTAGAAAGGGGCCATGAGAAAAAACAGAGTAATACATTTTTGAAACTGTTCTCTAAATTGTATTCTGTATAAGATACAATGCATATCAACAAATTGTAAAAAAATGCTTAATATTATGAGCTACACACATACACACGCATACATGCACACCTATACCCCCACATAAATATGCATATGCATGTACACACATACACACACAAACATATAAAAAAGAAAATACCAGAGTGGAAAACTCAGAGGCATAAGCTACCACCCTCCACCGATTACAGCATGCACTTGTAAGCAGAAACTTACTTAATAAATAACTTACGAATTTCTTCTCCAGACTTTGATAATTCATAAATTTCCCTGAATAAGAGCTTAAGGATCACTCTATCTGCTTTCATTTATTACCAAACTTTAAGAAAAGAATTTAAGCAGTTGGTAGGGAAAAAAAAAAATCAATGTTTAATGTAATGTTATTAAAGGTCTCCACTTATCTATGAATGCCTAAGAAAGAACAGACTTTGGATAACTTTGTGAGGAAAATTAGATTGTCTATAATATCAAACAAGGACTTAAAGATGGTGAATCAAATAATTAATTAAAATAATTAGCATTATATATTAATGCCATATTAGTCACAAGCAGAATCAACGCTTCAGTGGTTCAAAACAATAAACTGGTTTAGGTCCATCCGAACAGACTAGCCTGACTCCAGCTCTGTCTCTACTCATCTCTCTTCTTCTCACGCATGGGAGCCTATTTTAACAAATCCCTCAGTCTAAGGTGAATATCACTTTAGTAAAATAGACATAATATGTCCTTCTGTTTCATAATACCGACATGAAAGCTTTACAGTTTTCTATTCAACATATTACTAAGAGTTGACCATAAATGTATCTTGTAATTGCACATTTCAGTTACAAATATAACATTATTTGATTTTACTTTCAATACTAAAGAAACTCATTTTGAATGTGTTGCTCAAATGAGTTCCTACAGTCTTGTAAGCCCATTGATCTTGGACCAAAACAGACGCTTCCTACTCTTGCTGCCTGTGTCCTGTGCTAACTCCCCTTGGAGAAGACACAGCTGGGCCTTGCTGGAATTTCTTTCTAAAATAATATTCTAGGGGACAAGTAATTTCCTTTGTTTCTATCTTATCTTAGAATAAAGGAGAAAGAATAGAGACATTGGAGTCAAGAATGTCATTTGCCAGGGTACTTCTGGCAATGGAGAGCATTATAGAACAGTACAGCTATCTCCAATATTTGTGTGTGGAACAAAGGAGGATTCTTTAAACTGGCAAATCACAACATAAAATTTTTCTTTAAATGTCATTATATTTTCATGTTCTATGTATCTGTGTAATGCAAAAACAAAATTATAATGTGAGTAAAATTCCATTTCTACAGCACCTGATAATTGGGTTTAAGAGGGAAAAAGTTATCCATTAGTACAACTTTTAAGTTTCCAGTATGTATCTGTCTGTATACATAAACACATGTTTATCTAGACATAAACCTTATATATACAATCTGGTCACAGCTAGCAATGGTAAAATACTGAAGCCATGTTTTTAGAACATGAAAAAAGTACTGAATAACATATATGAAAGTCTCATTGTGAACTACATGAAACACAGTCTATTACCCAAACTTCTCAGTTTAGTCTGTTCTATCTGAAGAAACACTGCCACAGTGTTATTATACCTTTAATCTTTTATCAACATTATACATATTTCAGTTATCAAAATTATTGACAACTTTATAAATAATGATTGACAATTCATAAAATGAATGGCCTATGTCTAAAATATAATTACATACTAATAAAAATTCATAGCCATTTTAAAGACAACTTTTCTATGTCTAATGAAATACGAAGACGAAAACTAACTTTTAGCAATGTGTTTGCTTGTAACAAGGCACTTCTCATTTCTCCTCTGATCTACTTAGAAAGACACAATGGAGAAGCTGAAGGAGCATCAGAAGTTGTTCTATAAGCACCTTTCCCATTATACCTAAATGTAAAAATACACAGCTGAAACTTACAGAAGCTCCTTAAAACTAAATTTCACAAATTCTTACAAACTGTCTAGGATGGACCTTAACATCAGCCTCAATGACAGCATACAGTTAACATAGAAAAAAATATACATTTAATTCACTGTATATTCAAGAATTAATTGTCTTCACTGTAGTAGAGACCACATTAAGAAGAAAATATATAGATACAAATATAGCTATAGATGACCCTAAATACAGTTTCAGATAAAGATGACCATGTGCATGAGAGCAGACCCAGTACATTTCAATCATCCAAATTAAAAATATATAACTTACCTACTAAACTCCAAACCTGTTTCTTAAGGCTGCTCCCTAGACTCCATCATTATGGAAAAATAAAGATCAAAAGTAGAAGCAGAAAGCCATTGTCATGAAAAAAGAACTAATCACAACAGACTAGATACAAAGTAGGATGCCCCAGTCGCTTAATCCCTTACCAAAAACCAGAGCATTTGGTCTTTGGCATTCGCTGGAGAATTAAACAGGCACTGGAAGCTGCACTGGAAGATGATCCTTCCTCCCAGATAATGTACTTAGCAGTCTCTGAAACTGGACTCCAAATAGAGCACAAGTAGTGGGAAATCTACTGAGCGCCAAGGACTTAGATGATGAGTGGACCAAAGGGAGGGGATGACAGCTAATATCAATACAAATAATACCTGCCTCATAAATACTGTTCATAAACATACAATACCATTTCTATCTCCTTTCCAAAATCAAATTTAGGAAGTCTCTTGGAAATTTTTCCACTGTGTACTGTCGTCACATGAAATCAAGTAACTACATTTAAACAGTAAGTATTCTATCAAAAATGTCATTTCCAACTATAAGATAAATTTTTTTAATTAAATAAAAGTGAGAAAATGTTAATACCATGTTAAATAGGATATTGCCAAATTTCCAAACATTAAAAATGTGTTCTTTGCAGTGAGGCCCCCACTCAATAAGTTTCCCTAAGTCAATGCTCTTTAACAAAGGTCTTTGCAAAAACACTAAGGTAAGGTTTTCATCATTTTTATCACAAACTACTCAATGACATACACTTATTTGGGCCATTCTAGACAAAACAGATAATTCTTATGCTATTTTAATTTATCAGCCAGATTAGGTTAACTGAAGTGAAAAGACTCACAGTAACCCTAAGAAAATAAAAAATAAAATAAAAAACAAACAAAAAATCCACACTTATAAGAGGAGAAAGAGAAGTGTGCATCACCACTCATAACTCTCTGTCTCAACAAGAGATGACAGCCATCAGATGTTCCAGGCTCCGACTGCCACCATAGCCCTGAAGCCAGAATAAACCCTGTCTTAGCTGAAAGGAGTTTAAGTTACTTCTCTCAGATTATGTTATCACAACAACAAAGAAAATAGTTAATACAACTGACTAAAATGTTTTCCCAAGAACATTCCTCCAATAAATCATGCAATCTGTAAAAGCACATGCACGGCATCAGTCGGTACACTCCTCATCTGAGGGCTACATGACAATCTGAAATTACAGAGACTGGAATCGGATGGCAGATGCTGAATGCCAAATAGATACATTAAAAAACAAATCCAATGACAAATTCAGAAGGATCCATCACTCATAAAGCACAAAGTATGAGAGTCAAAGGTCTCTCTGACCCTAATTAAAGGGCCCCTTTCCTTTAACACAGAGGAGACACTGAGCTGGAAACCCATCAGAATTTATTTAAATGAGTGAAAGAATTTCAAATAAAACTAAATTTTCAGATAAGGTAAACCTATCCAAAAGTCAGGGTCCTCTAAGACCCACAACGGAACATGATGTTTGTACTGTAAGTACCTGACAAACATGGCCCACCTGAACCTAGAAGTGGAGGCTACTCCTCCTAGTGGAGTGGAGGACCATCTTAATTACAAATAGACAGAAACTTCAAATGCAGTAGATGTCTTACAAGACTGAACTGTCCACTCACATGCCTCCTCCTTGAGCCTTAGTAATCAATAAAGGATCTGATCTTATCTACCAGCAGGTATGGAAGGAGTACTGTCTACCTAGATCCTAAATGTGCTGGATTAAATAATAATTTATTGACTATCAGATATAGTTTAATACTCTAGTAAGGTCCATTCGGAATGATATCAATATGCAGCTATAATAACTCCTGGAAACTTAAACAAATAATAAAGGTTTGCACTGAATAAAGTACATATACCATTACTGCTATGAAAGATTGTAGAGGGAGGGATCAAAAAATGTAAGGTATTTATGTTAGAATAATTCTATCATTTAAGGCTGGAAAATGCAATGGTATGATTATGTTCCCTAAGACTGTTGTCGGGACATTTCAGTAACCAATGTGGTACAGATACCTTAGTGAGGAGACACTGAATATAACTGATGGGAGTGTGACAGACATGAACCAGGCGAAGGGTAAAAGATGTTATTAGGAAATTGGAACTTCCTAGGACTTGTGGATATGATAATACGATAATACTTCAGAATAGCAGAAGCTACTAGGATATAGTTAATACCTTCAGAAGTCAGTAAGAAGGGCAGCAAAGCTAGAATAACAGGAAATTCAGACCCTAGATTTATGAAAAATATAAGAAAGAAAATATGGTATTTGGGGGGCAAAAGATGATAGATAAATAGACAATGGATGGATAGATGGATAATAGATAGATAGATAGATAGATAGATAGATAGATAGATACATACTATACATACATACATACATACATACATAGGCAGAAGATTGAAACTGGTCACTTCACATAAAAGTGACAACCCCATGCCCAATAGTAAAATTCTGAGCCAAGTAAAGCAGATAAGCAGATATCCAGGAAGAACATTTAACACCACCATAGCCAAGTCATACACTTGTGATTTCCCCTGTCCATTCCAAGAATTTTAAGCCATTATAATCAATTAACTATAAACTAAAGAAATGGACATGTACAGACTCTTGAGGTCTAAATACTAGATCTAATAGACACAAATATTCAAAAACATTAAAGGACCACAGTATAACAGGACTGCCAATTAAAGTAGATGTATATTTAATTAAATAATAATTAAGTCCCCAAAGTGATAAACCAGATCTGAGACTCACTGAAGATAGCTGAAATAAATCTCTTAACCCCTTCAATAACATATGAAGGTAGAAAGAGTACTAAATTGACCAGAACAATTTCTTTTTCTTGGTATTTTTTTTTCCAAAGTACTATGAACTAGAAGGTGCTAGGCATACTAAATATACATCAGGCTTTTAGAAATAACCTTAGGGAAAGCAGTGAAAATAATCAAAGGCATATAAAGGGTGTCTTAAAGAAAAGGAAATCCTAAACATGCCAAAATAAGTACTTTAATTACAGCAATCATAACTTTTCATATTATTTGTAAAACAAGTCAGATGATTGCAGCATGCCATAAGGTTATATAAAAGACTTTATAGCTACAAAATAAATAATAAGGCAGGTGTGCCTATCATCATGAAAAAGTATTATAGACAAAAAAGGGCTCACTATTTTAGACACAGCTTACCTTCAGATGAAGAAATACTGACTTAAGTCCTTACAGAGCTTTGAGGAAAATCACTATGATTCCAAAGTTTATGCCTAACCATATACAAACAAGAGAGAAAAGAATCAAGTAAACACATTCTATGAAAGTACCTGTTTCCTTTTAAAAGTACTGAAAAATTTACTGTTTCAATGAAAAATAAATTCTATTTTCAAAGTGAAAAACAATGGAATTACATTAGAATGCTATTAAAAGCATATTCAGAAATAGCTGCACTAAATTTCAATGAAAAGAAGAAAATGAGAAGACTTATCCTTGATTGGCAATTACATGATACATGATCTGAATTATGTCTCCACAAAGCTGTATATCTTGAGGCCTGACTCCCAATATCTAAAACTGCATCTGTACCTGAAGATAGAAGCCTGAAGAGAAAAGTGGTTGCAGCATACCACAGAACAGGCGCGGGCCGGCGACTAGCATGCTTACTGCAAGAGAGGCACACACAGAACAAGCTTCTCATGCGGACTCGGGACCATATAAGACACAGTAGAAGGTGGCCATCTCTCTGCTAAAGAAGGAAGAACCTCGCCTGGTGATTTAAAGCTCCAGAGATTCTGCTGCTGCGCCACCAGTTGGCAGCACTTTTCTATGGCAGCTACAGTAATCTAACATAGATGAGTACATTCTTTAAAACACTTTTAGAATTTATTGTAACAACCATAAAATTAAAATTAGCATAAAATGAAGGTAATCAATGTTAATGATGGAAAACAATTTTATGTATTTATGGTGGCAATTTATTTAAATTAGACTTTCAGGAAAACAATTTGGCAGTTTAGTATTAAAAAGTTGATATATTCTGACCTAGGCATAGATAATCAGATAATCTTTTTAGAGTAAAATCTTGAGAATATATCATCATCATCTTCTTCATCATCAAGATATTAACTAAGACAAGTGATGGTTAATAAATTATTCTAATATTAATATCATTTTAAATTATTATTAATTATATCAATTATATTGACTATACTATATACTATATATTACTATATATACTATATACTGTATACTATATACTATATACTATATACTATATACATATATATATATACTATATAATATATTGGTATTAGTTATTAGTCAATATAATTTTATTATAATATTATATAATATATTGTAATAGTACATCATTTAATATTAATGAATAGTTAACATTAATAATTGGTCAATAATCAATTACTGTTTATATTCAGGCTATATTCTAAGTGTGTTATATATTCTTGTTCTTTTAGGATTAAAAAAGTCATCATGTTATTTATTAGCTACATTTAAAATCATCAAATCCAAAGATTTGATTTTAATTTATTACAGTTTTCTATAGATTTTAATCAAATGATAGAGAGGTGGTCAGAGAATATTACTCTAATACCAAACTACTGAGAAGCATAATGTAAATAATGAAAAAACAGAAGTTTGCTTTATATGTAAGACTTTACCAACTCACACAAAGTAAAGTTATGTTCTACTCCTTTAAATGCCCTAATCGTATATTACCCTTTCTATGTATTTTTCTCCTCAATTATATTTGCACAATAATTCATGTTAGTACCAAATAAGTATAAGATACAATGATATTTCCTAATACCAGTCCTCAAATGTCTACAGATGAGTAATGAAATGTAACCACAAATAGGATTCAAAAAATTTGATGCAAGCAGTTCGAGAATTTTAAACAGATGCTAAGGGAGTCCTCAAACATCAGAACCATCTGTAAGGAGAGAGAGAAAGATGTCCAGCTGACTGGGTAACAACACTCCCTGTACTTCGATAGCCAGAGGCAGCTTAGAAACAAGGCTGTCAGGCTGTGGACACGGAAACCCTTACTGATTCATTTACTTGGATCTCACTGCTGAAAGCGGAGATTTACAACAACAACAACAAAGTCATCATGTCTAAACTTTACACTTTTTAAGAATAAAGATTCAAAGAAAAGAGATAATTGATAAAGCAACTTCATATATAAGAGCTAGTAAGAAAAAAAGCAACAATTTAAATATGGAGTTTAGAGATTTAGAATTCATTGTTTCTTGATATAAAAGTAAAAAAGGAATTAATTTCCTGATAGACGTTGAGGAGGAAGAGTTGTAGTAACTAATTAATTAACTAATTAATTGGAAATAAACAAAATAATTGCCAACCATCAGCATTAAGGATCTAGTGGGGCTTCAAAAATTTAATTTCTTAATCCCACAGACAACACAAATCTCCTCAGGCAACATTCAGCAATAATAAGGGAGGCTTCATCACGACTGTGATACAACTGTTTAAGTCATGCTCTAACAAAAGGTAAAATGAAAGCTTGAGTGACGGTGCTTTATAAAGATGTAAAGATGCTTTCAGAAGCCATGAGTTATTCAATGAAAACCTCGTGCCAGGCGGGCTAACTGCAAGCAGTTAGTAGGAGAGGGCGCTGAGTCCCCACAGCACTTGGTGACCCACTAGAACTGCATCACAAGACCCTATTGCTGAAGACACCATATGCTTTGGTAGCAGGACCCAGAAATCAAGCTGGAACTAAGAGCTGGGTAACAGCCTCCCTCCGTGAGGACTAGCTCACATTCTGCCAGACGGCGCTAGGCAGACTGCTGAGAGAGAGCTGCCATAACAACCTTCTTCAGCTGTGGACCCTGTGTGCCACACTACTGATCCAGCTATGCAAGATGCAGCTACCTGAGCAATAGCAGCAAGGCAGGAACAAGGGTAGCCAGCGGCTTTCTGTTTGATTTTTGAGCCATCTCAGAGGAAGGAACCCATGTCTAATACTGTTAGCTTGGTCGAAAATTCATGTCTGGGAAGGTCATAGACCACAGGGGGAAAGTTACTCCTATTGCTTGACTAAATGGATATAATATGCACATTGAGTTGCCAGCTAAATAGTTATGTTTATGCCCAAAGATTAATGCTGACATAAGCTTTGATCAGAGAAAAGCTCCTTACTACAGTGTGTAGCAGCAGCTATAGAGACTCGCGGGTGACGAGTGATGAAGCACACAGATGAACTGGGATTGTGGAATACTCCCCCGTATTCACTGTCCTGACACCAATCAGTACCACTCCACTGTAAGGCTCAGGGGAGAAACACCTCCGAGGCAGAGGGGAGGGTAGAAGAAGCACTGGGAGCACTAGTGTGAAGTGGAGCACTGTTGCTCTGTTGACTTCACAGAAGAATGCTTACAGATACAAGAGCTGAACAAGAATGGACTTGGTAACATTGTCCCCTGGGTGTTGGGAGGGTGGCCAGGAGATTCATTGGTATGGGGCTGTTAGGCTGAGACTTCAGCCTTCATGGAGTGGCTATACTCAGCTTATAGTCACTGAAGAAGGGAAGATTTGTTGTTCTTCAGTTTAGTGTAACCACTAGTAAGGAGTCCATATTCTTATAAGTAATCCCTGACCCGGGATCCTATAAGAAACCCTAAAATAATCCAAAGGTCATATCCACCCTGAATGAAAAACTACAAATGATAAGATCTGGGAAGAGTTAGATGGAGATCAGAGGTAGGAGGGTAGCAAAAAGGGGTTATAATACATTACACACATATATGAAAGTATCACCTTTAAAGTACATTTTCACTAATAATTAATTAATATATGCTATTAGAACAGAAGAATTGTGGTATAAGCAAAGTCATTTAAAGCTCATTTATCCTATTGTTATGTGCAGTATCAATATCCTACCGATACTGACAAGTAACCCTCATAGCAGGAGCTCTGGTTTAGGTCATCCAATGTTCTCATTAAGCTTTAGTGTACAGCATGCACATTAAATTGTCATTGTCTGAAAACCCAGTGGGGAAACACTTTAGCATCACCACCTATAGTTGAACATGTGAGAGAAACATAATCAAAAAAATTCTTATAAATGTATTCATGAAGACATATTAAAAATATTTGTAGCACTTTCATAATAGCAAAAATATAGAAACATCTCAAACAACCCTCAGTGAACAAGTGGACCGAATGGACTATAACCTTATGAAATAGATTATTCATCAGTTGAATGAACTACAGTATCTCAGAACAATATAAGTGAAGTATAAAATTAAGCAGAAAAATATCTTTTTATGAGACCATTAATGCTTTTCAGAGGCACATGAATTGGGAACCAATATAAAAAGTAAAAGAATTAAGAACTTTGGGGTCAATCTGATTAGGATAAATTGAAGAAGCTGAATGAATGAATGAAATGAAGTAAACAAACATGTAAATTTTATAATGCCTCTAGTTAGAGATGGTACATTCATGAACATTTATCACATTGTTATGAAATTTATCACATCTTCTTGCCACAAACAGAAAAAATATGCAAAGTTTATGAAGTAAGCAATTTAAAAGGTGACGATTCTAATCTTGCGAAGGCAGGGATAGAGGCCTGACCTCCAATAATTGAAGGGGACCTTGTAATGGCTCCGGTCCTCGGGTCGTTGTCCAGTGAGGCATGAGAGCCATACCCATCCCGATGTCTTTTTCCTGGAGAGGGGATACTTTTGACATCAACCCCTATGCAGTCAGGCTTGTCCCTCAGGGAACCCAGAGAGATAATTTTAACTTTTATTTATATTTCCTTGCAGTGCTTAGCCTCGCAACCTAAGCAAGAATTCAGAACACCAGTCAGAGGGGGTTCTGGGTAGCCCCTCTCTGCTTGATCTAGGGGAATGTCAGTAAAAAAAAAAAAAAAAAAAAGAGCTGACGAGACACAAGCTGGATTCATGAGAGAAATGGAGTTCCACAGTTGCTCTCTCCCTATGAGCAGCTGCACAGAGAGCCAAGCAAAGAGGACAGGCGGAGCAAAGTGTGAGAACCAAGTGTGGAGAATGTTAGCTGTTGGGAGAAGGGTCAGTGTTCCTCAAAGGTGTAGTTCCTGATAAAGCAACCAGACTTCAGGAGAAGGCCCTACATCTAAGAATATTTAAACACCCTTAATGGGGAGGCAGGGTAAATATGACCAAAACTCATTGTATGAAACTTTCAAGGAACTAATTTTAAAAGACTTTTAAACTACAATTTGGAGGCTGAAAGCACTTACTGCTCTATCAGGTGACTGGAGCTTAGATCTCAGCACCACATCAAGAGACTTGACATGGTAGCTCTCTGTCAGAAGATCAGCTTCCTTTAGATGAAACACAAAGTAGAATCTCCACAAGAAACCATATACAATAAATGTACAGAGAGGAACGAATCCAGCGTCTTAAGACTAGAGAGCAATAGAGAAGCAGGTCTAAAGATGTCCAGTGTGGGAAACATGGCGAATGACAGATCAGCAACAGACTACCAATACCGCAGAGGAGCCCCTGGATCTTATCAGGCTCAGCTTGGACGAGCGAATTTATGTGAAAATGAGAAATGACCGAGAGCTTCAAGGCAGATTATATGCTTATGGAGCAACATTTAAATATGATCCTGGGAGATGTAGAAGAAACTGTGATGACGATAGCAATTGATGAGGAGATATATGAAGAGATATATAATCCATAAAATGAAACATCTCTATGTTCTTTGTCCAGGAGATGGTGTTGTTCTAGTCGCCCCTCCATTGAGAGTTGGCTGAGACAAAAGTGGAGACAGTATAGGAAAGTGGAGACTTTGCCTCTTGAGATGTACAGCACATTCCCAGAGAGAGAAGCTCACACTGATAGTCAGAAATAACCTAAGGATCCCTCTCCTTCAAAAAAAATTTCATTTGCAAGTAATTCCCTCTTTCTCCAGCCTCCAGTCAGTGTGACCACCTTGCTCTTTGCAAGACTTGGTTTGCCCATTGTTCTTGCAGTTACCTTAAGGTTTAAATTTGATTTTTCTTTTTTATTTAAAAAGAAAAAGATGACCCATGTGTTGCAATTATCAGATAAATACTTTAACTGCATAGAGTTTATAAAAGAATTTTCTGAGTGGACCAAAATACACATTCAGGAACTGGGAGAATTTTTAAGAAAATTAATGGCAGTCTACATTAAAAAGCAAACCCTTCTACCCTCTGAGTGCTGAGATTAAAGGCATGTGCCACCACATATCAGGCAGATATCTGAGTTCTAGTCCAGCCTGGTCTACAGAACAAGAGAAACCTGCCTCATAAAACAAACAAACAAACAAAACAAGCAAACCCCTCTCAGGATCCAGGGATCTGTTTAAAGAAGGAACAGAAAACTTCTAAGACCCAGAGGGCACAGCTGACACCAGGAAACAACATCTTCGAGATACAACAGGACTGAAATACTTCTGAAATCTCAGAGGCAGTGGGAACATGCACAGGGCCTGCACTGGTTCAAGCCAGAAAGTTTCCCCATGATGAGAGGGAAATTGGACACAAGATCCCACCCCTAACCAAGAAGCTATCTGTAATTAACATTTACTTACAAAAGAAAACCAGTTTTCTCCAGTGGAGTCTTCCTAGGTATCTTAACCACATAAGGGTAGTTTTCATGCCCAGCAGTAGCTAGTGAATGTAAAACAAACTCAATGGTAGTTTTATAGATTTTTATCTCACATTGCTTTGTTTGGGCATCTTTTGTCACATTGGTTTTTTGCTTGCATATTATGGTTTCCAAATATGTGTTTTTTATGGTGTGTGTGTGTGTGTGTGTGTGTGTGTGTGTGTGTGTGTGGAGAGAGAGAGAGAGAGAGAGAGAGAGAGAGAGCAAGTGAGAGAAAAAGAGAGAGAGAGAGAGAGAGAGAGAGAAGAGAGAGAGAGAGAAAGAGACAGAGAGAGAGAGAGACAGAGAGAGAGCTGTGTGCTTTTGGTTTTCTTTTTAATTCTGGTATGTTTGTCTAATTGTTTTCTAAAAGAAGAATAAAAGGCAGAGTTGGGTAGGTATGGAAGTGAGAAGTGTCAGAATAAACTCCAGGAAAGGAGTGCTTGTGTGAGAACACTCTAAGAAATATGAGTCTTGTGACCTTAGTTTCTTCAAAACATAGAATTGTACTTGGAATGTGTTTTCCTGCTCCTCCCAGGTACAGCAGATAAAGTAAGTTTACTTCATATTGCCCATTATAGTTTGGTCTTGCTTTTCTATTAAATGTTTAAATTATCCTTTATATACCTCTATGGAAAAATGTTTTTGCCACAACTGGATTATCCTTATGACTGTATACAACTTGAACTTATGAAAACTTACTCCTGTGACCATTCTTAACTCTCACAGTATAAATTTTCTGGGGCTCTGAATAATATTGGCTATTGCATGAGACTTTTGTCTGTCTCATTTATCAGCTCTGTCATCCCAGGTCCCACCACCTCTAGAGTGGTGACAGAAAAGGGTCTGGGAAGAGCTGGGGAGCAGAGGACACCATGCTCAGAATATATTGTATGAAAGGAAAAGTTTCAGGTTTTTGGTTTTTTTTTTAAGCAAAGGACAGGAGCTAGAGAGAATGTTTGGTATATAAAGCAAGTGCAAGCCTAAGGACCTAGTTTCAAGTCCCCAACACCCAAGTGAAAGCCATATGCACTTGGTAGGTACCTGAAACTACAGCACTGTGAGCAGACACATGCAGATCCATGGAACTTCCACATCAGCTAGTTCAACTGAATTGTGAGTTCCAAGTTGTAAGATATACTTTCTCAAAAAATAAGATGGACCAAGATCAAAAAAGAAACCAAACATTGGCCTCTGGCCAACATAGGCACGCACATGTGCACACACACACACACACACACACACACACACAACATGCATGTACATATTCCCACATGAAAATATACACATAACACATATAAAATATACACATACAAATAACCTATAAAAGGAAATATAACTTTTGAGAAGAAATAAAATAGAATGCAAGATATATGTCGCAGTGGTTAGGTAATAAAGAGACCTGGGTACAGAAGATAAGCAACTACATGCATGCAGCCGAAGAGAACAACCAAACCTTCTAACAGGAAGTCTGACCTTCTTGAAATATACATGAAAAATATATAATGCTACCAGACAGAAAGAAGGGAAGCATGCTCAGAATATATATTTTATTTAGCTTCCTCTTTTGTTATACCACTATACTTCTGTGCCTTCGGCAAACACTAGAATTAATTCTAAATTATAATTCTTGGTGATTTGTGCTTACACGTACATATAATATTATGTAATATATACGAATTAAATGCGCAATTTTTTAAACAGTTATACTTGAAGTCTCTTCTAAGTAGTAAATTTCTATAACAGTTGAGACAGCACATATCAGGTGGAGGAGTAATTTTAAAAGTCTAGCCAGGCAGTGAAAGTGAATGCCTTTAATACCAGCACTGGAGAGGCAGAGACAGGGAGATCTCCATGAGTTTGAGGCCAGTTTGGTCTACAGATTGAGTTCCAGGATGGTCAAGGCTACACAGAGAAATCTTGTCTCAACAAAACAAAAAACAAAAAACAAAAACAAAAACAAACCACCAGAAGAAAAAGAAGTTTAATAAAAATACAAAAAATTTCCTATAAGATACTAATCAAATCGAACATTAATCAGATAACTTTCAAGTAATTCACCTAATTCTACTGAAAATTAGTATATAAAATTATGACCTGTTAATTTTAAATTGCTAAGTTAAGGTAAACATAATAGAAATGATAGTTAAAAAATATGTTATGAAGGATTGTTATCCAGAATACAAAAAAGAATAATAAAATACAACAACAACAAAAAAAAACTCCAAAACAAACCTCACCTCTGTCCCTATAACTAACCCTAATAAACTTCCTGGGACACACACACACAGAGTAGGGGCAGATATTAAACCATTTTGTTGAACTTAAACATATAGAATTGGGATCAAACATAATATTGTAGTCTATTAGTCTAAGCATCCAATTAGTATTTATTTATATTATGGTACCAATGTATTTGATTTCAAATTAAATATTTCTTCTTATGCTGTTTAGCAAAAAAAAAAAAAAAAAAATCTGTCAGTGTTTTACCTCTCATCCTAAATTTCCACCCTATAGCATCATATTTATTATTGCATTGTATCACTTGATTGAAAAAAAATTTAACATGTGTTTTAAGGTTATTAGTTGATTGACTCTGAGTTTATGAAATGAAACATAACTTCAGTTAGTCCAACTCAATCACAGGATCCCTTGAACAATACAAAGTACTTTCTTGTTAACAGCAGAAAAAGAAATAAAAAATATCTCAAACAAGAGGACTAGATGTAATACAAAGACATTCACTAATGTCTTTGAAGAGAATGGAAACCATTAGTCAAAAACAAGAGACTTCTACAGCTAAGAAATACTCCTGCCCTGGCAATCCCCAAAGAAACAGCAATGTCATTTGACACTGAGAACAACTAAATGCTGTCAACTATCAGAGCAAAGTTAGAAACAAATTCTTCCCAGAATCTTTCCTATGGCGACTCTATACTTTGAATTCAGCTCAGTCCAACTAGGTTTCTGATTGTAAAACTGAAAGACAATAAATAAATTCCTAGCTCATTAAATTTGTGATTATCTCTTGTTATAATATAGAAATGATAAATTTGTAATATATTATGAAATAATCTTTGCACTAATCAACATAAACAACTAAGTAGAAAAAATGTATGATGCACAAGCAAATAAAGAATTCTAAATAATATTTGTATTATGCAATCAAGCAGTCTTCATTTGGCTGAAGCAGTTCCTCCAGGTATTTGTTACAATGCCAAGAGTAAAAATTATACACAAGTATTTCCTCTGCTGTATGTGCTTCATGGGGAATATGATAATATTCTTTAAAACACACATTGCTTCAAGTCTCAAATGTATTTTCATCTTCAATTTACATTTTGTGTAAATGGTTCTTAGAACAAGCTGTTCAGTTTTTCTAGAAAATACAGCATTCCTATTCTTCTGAGCACCACATTTCATTTTGAAATTGAAGTACCACAGAAGTACACACAAAAATCAATGTTCAGACTACAAAAAAAGATAGATTAAAAAAGACAGATTAAAAGAAAGATAAGTTGCATAAAACATGGTGTGGGAATTTAAAAATTTTTAAGTACTGTTCATAATTACAGATAGTTATCATATTTTTAGCACACACATTGTTCTAAAAACTAGAATTTCATCTTTAGCCTACTCATTCTAATTATAAACATCATGAAATTTCCTTCAAAGCTTCCTGCACAGAAGACTTTTGAAGGGCTGGAGATGTAGCACAGCTGATACGGTGCTTTCCAAGTACATACAAAGCCCTGGGTCAATATGGAATCAAACCTATATTCAGATGCATAGAGAATTTAAGACCAGTCTGTGAATGAGACATTGACCCAAAAGAAAAAGAAAAGAATGAAAAACAAAGAAAGAAAAGAAAACCACTAGATTGGAAGCACATCTCATTGCAACATAACAAATAGGTATTCCCAGCATTTTCTTTTCATTCTTTCTAATTAGACATTTGCTTATAAGTCAGATAAAATTAAAATGATAACATCCAGCTACCATCACTTCAAGGAAAACACACTCTGAGGGAAAGCTCAGCATCCAGGATTGAACCATACTCCAGGAGAACAGACAGAATAGTTCATGTGCAAAATACAATTCCATAGTATAAAACAGAATTCAAAACATTAATACATTAAAAAAACATCTGGAGTGGGGGCTATCCCAAAACATGCAGCCTGTATATGGAGTATGGTCTTCTAAAAAAAAAAAAAAAAAAACAGTTATTCAGTTATTCATGGAATATTATTTTTTTATATCTCTTGTATTCAGTTTGCAACTACTTCATTGAGAATTTTTGTATGTATACTCATGAGGGATACTGGACTATAATTTATATATTTTTGTTGGGTTTACACTTGATTTCACTATTTCAATATTATTTGCTTTGTGAAGGAAAAAAAAATTCTTAATAAAGTTTTTTTTTTTTAAAGTAAAAAAAAAAAAAAATCACCACTAAAAAATGGTTGATATATAATCTGGATATTAAAATTAGGAGGAAATGATGTTTCAAGTGACTGCATCAACAATGCTCAAGGACATAAATGTTAAAGGTTCATAACAAAGAAAAAGAAAAGAAATTTCAAAACAGAAACCGTAACTTAAAATAAAAATGGTAATTTTAGAAAACACTGAAATATCTGAAGTAAGTTTTTTTTTATCCTGTTAATCATGAAAGAATAAATAATTAACTCAATTGTAAATTATTTTCTAGAGAGACAGAAAGGTGTAGAGTCAGGTACATGAGGGGGCAGAGAAGATCTTTGAGGATTTGAAGGAAGGGAAACCACAATAAAAATATATTGTATGAAAACAATATTATTTTTCAGTTAAAAAAAAAAATAAAGAAAGCCAGGTAGTGGTGGAGGCACACACCTTCAATCCTAGCACTCAGGAGGCAGAGGCAGACAGATCTCTGTGAGTTTGAAACCAGCCTAATCTATGGAGAGAGTTTCAGGACAACCAGGGTTACAAGGAGAAACCTTGTTTTGAAAAACACAAAAAAACAATAAATAAATAAATAAAACAAAACAACAACAGAAAAGGAGATCAACAAAAACTAAACAGGTATTCATCTGAAAAATTACATAAACCTGTAAGATAATCTACAAAAGTTCTAAAATACAAGTAGCTAGACAATCAGAGAAAGATAAAAAACAAAAATGAAAAACCATAGAAGCCAAAAAAAAAAAAATCATTAAATGAGAGGAAAGAAACATATTCACAAATCCAAATACTGCAAGCACAACAAAAATCACATGTAAGTATATCAAAATAAACCTACTACAAACAAGAGATTAAGAACAAACTTTGGAAAGAGTCAAGAAAAAACACTGAATATAAAATAACAGTAAGTGCCACTTCTATTCACGGTGAAGTTACCTATGCATCAGGAACTGTGACGATCACTTTACCCAACAGACCATAAACTTGAAAATAAAATATCTGACCACACAACATCATGATATTTATATTTTAATCAAATCCTCAAATATGTTTCAAGTCAAATGTAGGGACACTACCATGAATGCAAACTTTTCAACACTTTAGTTGTGAGACAGGGAAAAAATAAATATTGACTAAGAACTAAAAGCGGTCTCCATAAGCTTCAGATGATTTTATGTATAAAACATAACCAATCTACAAAACCTGTTACAACTTATAGGTAAGTGAATTTTATAGCGCCAACAGAGACAGGATCAAGACCATGTAAGAACAGTATTAGAAATATGACAACAACTGATTTAAAATTATGTTACCGAGTCTTAGTAAGAGACTTAGTAACAGACTTGTGCATGTACTGGAACAAAAACAAATATATAAACAGAAAAAAAGACACAGAAAAAAAACCCACACAGCTGGAACAACTTTGAATTTCAATAAAGCTGCCAAAACTACACATCAACATAAACCACTTCAGCAAATAACAACAGGTAAATTAGATACCTACATGTAAAATAATAAAACTTGATGCCTATGTCCAGTTGGGACCAAAATGTATTCACAATGTTCAATGGCAGGTTGGCTGAGTCAACTATGCGCTTGCTGCTGTAGGATGCAGACACGGGGAGGCCAGCAGCCCAGCCAGCAGAGTCAAATCAGAGTCCAAGTTCAAAGAGAGACTCTATCTTACAATTGAGGAAGAAACTCAACATCAACTTCTGGTCTCCATGTGAACATACTCACACACAATAGACACACATACAATACCCTAAAAGTATATCTATTCAACAACACTATTTCTAGGAATATTCCTTAAAAGAATATGTCAGTGTACTACATAGATACTTGCACATCTAAGTTCACCCTGCACAATTCACAATAGCCAACATGTGGAATTGCCTACATGGCTGTCAAGAAACAAAGAAAGAAAACGTGGTGTGGGCTGGGGAGACAGTTTATTAGATAAAATACTCGCCGCACAAACCTGAGGACCTGATTTGAATCCCCATAACCTATACAAAAGCAGTGTGTCTATAATCTCAGTGCTCCTATAGTAAGATAGGAAGCAGGAACAGGAGAATTCTGGGAAGCTCACAGGACAGCTACCCTGGAATACATTTTAACAAGGTGAAGAACAAGGTGGAAGAACCAACGTCCAAGGTTTTCCAGACCTCCAAAAGGGATGCTGCCTCACCTGTGCAACCACATTCACACACAAAGGAGTGCGTGCACACTCATTTTAAAGATTACATAATGAAATGAAAATGTGATATAGCTCTACAATGGTATTTTATTTCATCTGAAAGAATGAAAATATAGTATTTTCAAGGCAATCCATGGATTTCCATGAACTGGATTGGGGGGGGGTGGGCAATCATGTTAATCATAATAACCCAGACCGAGAAAAAAAATATTAGCAGCTTCCTCTCATATGAGGAGTTTAAATAATATATGGATATATATGACATAAAAGTAGACACACTGTGTAGAGAGAGGTCTAAACAGCCATGTAAGGCAGGGTGCCGGAGGGACTGAGTTAGGAACAGATGTGCGTGTATAAAGATAGCAAATTATGAGAAGAATAAAAGTATAGGATATACCACCTGACTCCCAGTACACTAGACAGATTAGAGCAACATAAAGCACACAGGTAAACCAATGAACCGGAGAGGTAGTTCAGAAATAGATCCGCATGTATACAACAATTTCATTTTCTATATGTTGGCTTTACTCAAAACAATCCAATAGGAGGCATGGCCTTATGTCTTTTCAACAGGAGGACACTGACTATATTTACTTCACCCCACCTCTCACATTATAGAAATAGAAGACCATAGGTTATCCAATCTGAGAATCTAAAATTCAATCTAATAAAAGATAAACAATATAGTTTTTTTACTTAGGATTTTGGCAAATATTTTTAAATAGCCCACAGAAAATAAAAACTGAGAAAAGGAAGAGCAAATAACCCACAAAGAAGCATATTGAAGTGAGCAATATGCACAGAGAAGGTTGCTCACATGGTTAGCCAATGGGCAAATTAAATCCCATTAAAATGACCAAGCTTAGCCTAAGTAATATCACAAGGGACTCTGTCCTTCAAGTCAAAATAGTAATAAATATACCCTGTTGAATAACATGTGCTATGGCCCAATGAGTTAGAGCATTCTGTGGTTTGAAGGTGAACTGTTCCCCACAGACATCAGGTTTTGAACACTTGGTCCCCAGCTAAGAGTGCTGCTGGTAAAATCTCTCAGAGATGAGGCATGCTGGGAGAGCCTGGGGTTCTGCAGACTGGCCTAGTGTCTTGTTCTCTTCCTCAGCTTTCCAATTGCAGACACAAGGAGCTTTGGAAGCTTCTGCTCTGGTCATTGCTCCCTCCTCACCATGCTAGACCACATAACCATTGGAACTACATAAACCCTTCCACGTAAACCCTTCTGCTAAGTGGCTTTTGTCAAAGTGTTTTTATCACAGAAATGTATCAAGTAATTAAGACAGGATGTGAAACCACAGAAACTCAAACATTGTCAGCAACCATGTTATAAAATGGTCTATCATTATAAAGCTAACTATATAATTGCTTGATAGTCTACAAATTCCAATTTTAGAAATTTATAAACATATCTTTCCAGTCTAAAGATTTGTGTAAGAGCTTGGTGTGTTCACGAGATGGAATGGTATGTAGCAATAAAGGGAAATATGAGCATGTAGTACACACAACCTTTAATTACAATTACAGAAAATGTGTTTTTTATGACATATATGTTGGTTTTCTAGTAAGTACACACACAACCATAAGTAGCAGAGCCTTAGCAAGAACAGAAGTCAGCATTACCCAATCATAAAGCTACAATATGCAATACGAAGTCAAAGACAAATCTATCTTTATTTAAACACGGAACCTCCCTTTGCCATTTTCCAATAATTACATCTCTAACATTTCAAAACTCATACAAAAGATGAAGTTTAAGTGAATACGAGTAAATATAAGGCTTGACTTTGCTCAGGAGTAATATGACAGTGGTGGACTAGAAAAGTTTCAATTTGTATTTCTTATTCCTAACATAATTCTCACACAGCAATTCTAAAGCAGAGATGGTTCAAGTTACACTTCTAAAGAAAGCGTCCTCTCTGTAAATGTGCAGCCTTAAACTGGGCAGAAGTAAAGCGTGCTCGCCCGCCTTTGTAGCAGTGCAACTGTAAGCTACCGGAAGAAATGTTCACCCAAGTCTTAGGAACGCAGAGAATTTCTCAAACTTTCAAATCAAAATTCCAATTGTATATGGCTTCAATGACTGACTTTCCTGAGGGCATATGTTTTTGGGAGTAATTCACAGCTGGATAGGTAGACAGCTCAGAGAACTACAGCAGACACAAAACGGGCGCTTTACTTACCATGTGACAAATAGCATCAACATTTGAAAAGTTACTAATAATAATAAAGCTTAACTTTTAGAGATTGTTTATCAAGTGAAAAGTGGATAAGAAAATTTATCATTAGTGTTAACCTATCAATTGTCACCAAAAGAAGTTGCTTTTTTAAAAGTCCATTGAAAAAAAACACTTAAATACAACCATCATAAATACAAGCATCTGTGTTAATTATGGTATACAATCAAGAACCATAATAAATGTCCTAGTAAAAATGTCAGTGATGATGCATATCTGCATCAACACATTTTTCTCAGTATCAAACACAAATAATTGTAAAGATAACCATTCATGACTATAATAATGATTACATATATACTTAGTAAAGTTTAAATATATACATAAATTGTGTCAACTGATAACTTGATGCAGTATATGCTGTAACAGAGAGACAGTCTATAGAAGCCAAACATATTTCATTTTGCTTTTGAAGCCAGGATCACAAAAAGTAACAATTAGATTTCATGTAAATGTAATTCTTTATGCTTCCTAATATAAACAGTCCAGGAAATACATTCCCAAAGCGAAAAATTATTACGATGTGATCATGCCAAACTCAAACAATGCAACATGTGCAAACTCAAACAATGCACACATGTGCAAACTGCAACCTCTGAGCTCTGAAGAGAAAGCATGCTTCTCTCTCAATGTCAGAGTGATCACTAACGTGTAGTCATGAATAACGAGCTCCTGGGCCAAAATCTATGAACACAAATTAGAGGTTTCATAATAAACCAAAGAATTAAGTACTTCAGAGCAAAAGAACTACCAGCTGAAATAAACATTTATTTTGTAAAGTCATGCTCTTTATATACAATACTGATGTTTAGAATTGTTGTAAGATTTCAATAAAAATAACACATTTGCATTAGGTAAACCTAGGATTTACGTAATTCATTTTTGAAGAGTAGTGGTCCTATTACTACCAAATCAACACTTTTGAGAGAAAAAAATAGCACTAATAGTGATCAAGAGAGGACACTAGGCATAAGCTAGGCCTCCTCCAGGCAAACTAAACCATGTACTTACCATCAGAAATGCCAACGAAGATGGCAGTCTTACCTCTAAGAAGTTGTTTTACTCTTAGTTTTAAGAATGAAATTCTGCATATCCCATTGTACACATGTATGAGAAAGAAAAAAATATTTATAGTATATTTTCTGAAAAAATTCCAGTTTTATTGTGCCCCTATGTGGTCAGATAGAATAGCAATCTGTCACACATTTAAAGACCAAAAAATAATTGCACTTAAAGGAAAACACAGATTTCTTCAGTGTATGTATGAGGATGCTAAAAACCAACAAAGAAAAGAATGTACAGACTATTAAGTATATCTTACAACAAGCCATTGTTATCATGTTCATTTAAATGCTGCCCAAAGCAACTGTGTGTTAAACATATTTAACCTTGCTTGCAAAGCCAGGATCACAAAAATTACAAATTATATTTCATGATGAATTCAGTACTTGAGGACTTGATTACTGGTGATATAGGTAATTATCTGTGTGTCCTGGCTAAATAATTTAATTTGAGGGAAAATGAACTTACAATGAGAAGAGTTGGAAACAAGAATTTAAAGTGGCATTTCATCAAAACCTATGAGATGGACTGATTAGGATCCAGGCACTTACTGTTTTTACTACTAGCTCATTAGCTGCAGAAGAACAGAGTATATCCTTCCACCTCCTTTATCTTCTAAAATGGTACTGAAGAACCATAAAGATGGGAGAACAAGCTAACAACTCTCAGCCTGAAACATAATAGTCATACTATGGGGTCCCCAAATAAAAACTAGTGTAAATAATCTAATAATTTTCATTACTAAATATCTACTGCTCATAGGTTAATAAAAATAGTTTAGCAATCCATATTAATCTCTAGTTCTATGATTTATGGTGTGCACAATATTACTGGCATACATAAAATCTTTCCTTCTTTGACAAGTTGAACGTAGCAATGATTTTAGAGACATGAAAAGAGATTTTCAGCTTTTAATCGTTTATTGCTAATATGAAGCATAGAAATCAACTTCCCTGACACCAAAAACCTGAAAAATAAATCAGTCACACACTTAAAAAATGATTGGTTACCTAAGGAAGGTCTTAATTTCAAAATTGCTTAATAGGGTACCCTTTCAATAATGGATTTTTCCACATGTGATGAACAATATTCTAGTAACTTCTCCTAAAAAGCTTCTCAGAATAAAATTACATGACCAAATCTACCATGGTATTTTCCTGTCACTTCAGTGACTATAACCAACATCTCAGGATAAATACTGACTAGTCCATCCAACTAATCTAAACAAGAAGTTATTACTACATACATACCAAGCAAAACTGAAGTAAATTATGTAACTGAGAGTCTCCAACACTGGCATCCAGACCAGGGAGACTCACTGTGATGCACCTTTCAGTGACAGTTCAGCTCCGCCTTCTAGGAAGTTTTGGAAGAATGAAATTTTCATAATACATGGGTTTTGGTTTTGCTCCAACATTAACTGTAATATGTTTGTCCAGACAAACACATTTAAGCAGAATAAAAAAACTTCAATGATCCGTTTATCTAATCTGAACAAAAATATCACCAAAATTTTTTAATGTGTTAATATAAATTCATATGCTTATTTTACATTCTCCATACTTCTAAAATAACCATCAGCACAAAGGATTTTGTGTGATCGTAAAAATAAATCAAGTTGTTGATTATTTCTGAAGATTAGTAGAGAAATTTGTAAAATAATGCCACATGTTTCTTTTAAGAATTAAGAACAAATAAAGACATGATTTGTTTTCTAAAGCAGACTAAATTCATTATTTATTAGTATTTTCAGAGAAAATTAGACAAGATTGGTTTGTGGACACACTAGAAATTTCAAATTTATGCTTTAATTATACCAACACAAAATACTATAATTTAATAAGAGATTGAAATTGTAAACATGTCAACAACAAAACAAACTTGAGGCCACAGCAGTAGCAGAGCCCAGGGTGCAGTGCCAGCACTCACCTAAACCCGCGCCTCACTATGCTGCTGTCACAGAGCTCCTACAACAAGCACGGACTGAGGCACGCAGCAACTCTTGATATCAAAAACAAAAACAAAAAGAAAAAAAAAGTATACAAGAGGAGTAGTCATTTGTAAACTCTGGGAGCTTAATCATGGAAACTTGAAGAAAGCCACATTACTTTTATTTTAAAATAGCACAATATGTATAATTTTAAATAATTTAAAGGATATGCTGGTAAATTACAAAAATGATGTCTTAAAATATTAAACAGCCTATTGTAGAATACCCCAGTATTTCATACACTGTCACGCCTTAGATTAGTCTGAAAGTAAAAAAAAAAAAAAAAAAAAAAAGAAAAGAAAAAATAGTCCATTCACTGAAGGGAAAAAAAAAAAAACCCTCATATACAAAGAAAAGGTCATAAACGTATTTGACACCAAGAAAAATCTTAAATGACAATAAATTTTAAGGGCTTCCTTTTCACCTGCCATACTAAGATACATATTGTATAATGAGGGTTTTTTTTTTTTTAATCTCTACAATAGGTTATCTCAAAGTACACAGAGATCCTAAAAGGAGTGGACCAAGAAAACCATCCAGTCTTCTAAGCACTATTAGTATCCTGCCAGTTTCTAGAAAATTTTAGGGCATTATTGTATTATTAGAATATCTGTCTCAGCCCTTCCCCATGCATATTTTGCTTAAGTGGAGTGGGTTTTCTTTTTAATAAAACAGGAAAGATTCTCAAAAACTGAACAACTTAAATGAGGAAAGAACCTAGCATTAAAACTGCATTTTCAAGCTCTCTTCAGGAAGATTCCTCCGTTAGTGTAAGCCAGACAAACCATCCAGAACATATGTTCATAACTGAACAACCTTCACGACAAAAAAGAGATCAGCTGAAAGAGCAATAGAAATTGATAATAAAGAATCCTCCCAAAAGTAGCCAACCTAAAACAAAGCACTGCCTGCAGTTCCACAGTACAGCTTATTTCAGAGTGATTATTGATCTGCCCTGCATAGAGAAATGTCTTAGCCATGAAATCATCTTCCGCATGTTTTACAAGAGCATGCATGATTGCTAATTCACATTTTCCAACAAATCACACATGATTATATAGTCCCATGCTTATATATGCAGTACAATCACTAGAGAAAACGTTTATCAGGCATTTTAAGCTAATCATTTTATTTATTAGGAAAGAGACAGTAAAATAGCCTGATATCTGTATTGTGTTTCAGAGGTCAATCTACTTATATTTAATAAGCTTTATAGGCCCTAAAAATAAGAGATTTTCCTTCTTAAAATCAAATTTTAAAAGCTATGTAAAATGCTGTATTTGATTTTAAAAAAAATAGCACTCATATATTACTAATACATCAAGGCAAACAATGTCAGACACACAAGATTACTGCTCTGAAAATAATATTAAAAAATATAGTTTAGCTTTACTTACCTTGCATTGTTCAGCGTTTGTCCAAAAAGCTCATTCTGTAAAATATTTGGTGGGGATGAAAAAACCCCATGGAAATGAGATAAAACAGAATTGCAGACCTGGCGCAACGTCTCAAATTGCATTTTCCTTCTTTATCCTCCTCTTATTTTTCCTTACCACCTGTCTTTAAAAGTCATCTATTTGCAGACACCATCAAATAAAAACATGCCAATCAAGTTCCATATTTCTCCTGAGCTCTGTAGAAACTGTGCTTAAACGAGCAGAGGTTGATAGCTAATTGTACAGTCATTATTCTTCTAATTCAGTCGTAGAAGATTCAATCCTCGTGCAGCCTTCGGCTTTCTCCTGACTGTAGCAAGAATTCTAAACAGCAGTGAGCTTTCTGGGCATTCCCCGCTGAAGTGTGAGGCTGGGCTGCTTTCATGTACTCCACTCATATCTCTCTAAGCCTATTAAAAAACACGCGATGAATATATGCTGTCGTCAGGACTTTCAGCACATCTGGCTGCCAGCAATAAAAATCTCACCAGTAATAAAAATGGCACAAGGTATCTTCTCAATGCTGCTACTGGGAAAAAGGAGAAATGATGCATTTTTCCCAGACTCTTTCTCTTTTGAAAAATGAATGACTCCAGCCACAGAATGTATCTCTTCAAGCTACTGCATAGGACCAAAGCACTAAAAATAAGTGCTCTGTTCTCCTTTCAGAATCACGAAGAAATAAAAATATGACAGACAACAGGCTTCTGCCACCTACTTCTTTAATTCTGTACTTCTACAGCGCAGCACATTTAGAAACTGTGCACTTGGTCATATTAATTTCTTATTTAACATGTCTAAAATTATTTTTAAAGAGAAGTGAATAATGTTCATTCTGGAATCTTTCTAAAGGCCATATATGGTGACTATATAGTAGGTTATGTAATTATAGAAAAAATATTTTTACCATATCCATTAAAATCCAACTAAATAGCACATATTATATAAAATCTTTCCCATAAATTAATAAATAACCATAATCAGAGATACTTTAATCACTCATTCTTAACTAATTTTAGTCACAGCATTTTGATTAGTGACGATTCCTGAAGGTTCTAACCATCATCTCAGAATACCCTCCTATAAGCATCTGAGACTGACTGGGTCAGATAAAATATTGGCTTTCTACCTATGGGGCCATCTTTCTAAGAGGTTCAGTTATAGGCTTGATTTAAACTAAGAGTGCCCTTATTTTGATGTCATTATTTCATATTTTATAGGTGACCATCAATCTATTTATCAAATGCACACACATGCCCATTCATAAAGTATATTTTCAGTTTGTAAAGGGTTTCTAAATGTTTTTATTATCCATAAAAAATTGTACATGTTAGTTCTTCTACCATTTCACAGAGGACAAAAACTGGGGCTTTAATGACTACAAATATTATTGAAAAAGTATTTGAAATGAGAGTCTTCACTTTGTCTGTTTTGTGAGCTCCCCCCTTGATTCTCTATATATTTGCACAGTCATTAACACATATGCAAAACTTACCATCAATAAGCCACTCTCTACTGATAAGTGGAAAAACCATCACCCAGTGACATAACCAAGGATATTTCAGTAAGAAAACACATCTCTAAATTTTAAAACACAAGAATTTAGGTAGGTTTATTCCCTTGATATCAATCAGAAGAAACCCAACATGCTTTGCATTTTTAGGTCTCTGATCATAACTTGAAAATTTTCATCTTAATGGTCAATTTTTACAATTAGAATCATAGTTTTAAGATTCTTACTTTTGACTTAGTTTCATGGTTAACAAAATTTGTGACAAAAATGTCTAAACTGTTCTTGTGAATAGGTTTAATTTTTGTAACTAATCAAAGCCCTTTTGAAACAAATCTGCTAATTTATGTGACTATAGAACAAAACATGTTTTGTTATTTAAAATTTGTTTCTTCTGTGTCTCAAAACTAGATTGAAAGGGGTCATAGTGAGCGTTCCCAGACTGGCCTACAGATCAGCAGCCTCACTGCAATGAGTCTTAGATGGCTCCTTGAATGAAGCAGAGCACATCAACTACCTTCCTCAGAGGTCTGCTTACACGCTCCATGCAGCACACACACTACTGACCCTCTTAACCTGTTTTCTCTTCTTTCCTCAATATCCCTAAATGGTACCTCAACCTACCTCCTCATCACTGTCAAATATCAAAGGAAGTCTTCTGATTTAGATAGTGTCCTCAGCTGTGCATTATCCTTTAGCCACCCTTTCTCTTGACAGTATTTAAGAAAGGAATAGTTATATGAAAAAAATAGCATTCCCAACTCTATTAAATTATACTCTGTCTTACACTCTGTTTTAGTCATTTATTACAGTGCCCAGTACAGATTTAATGTTCAATAAACATTTGTTGAATAGATAACTACATTTTATTAAATTGTTTAAATTTTTTAGTCACATCTGTAGATGATCCCATCTACAGAAAATCACTGAAATGCTTGATTTGCTGGTGTATCTATGTTCATGTGCTTACCGCATGCTATCACATCAAATCAAACTTCATAAATACAATTACTAATGTTTGTACTCAAAGACATGTCAGTTCAATAGACTTTGTAACTGGTCATGGCCTCAAGTTGTTAACTTTAACATGGCAAAGAATGTTAAAGATATTTGCTCTGTGTTTTTGTTATAGTGCAAGTTAACAAGCAATGGGACAACAGAAAGAACAGAATTTACAGTTAGAGTGGAATTTAAGCAATAGCTGAAACTTTATTAGCTAGAATAATCCAGAATAATCCAGAATGTTCATTTTATATATTTAATATGTGATTATTTTTAACTCAAAACTAGCATACTCATTCATCTCCTAGAGTTATTATTGAATTAAAATATGTAATATATACAATATACTTTATACATCCTATAATATTTAGTATTTAGAAATCTCACTATAAACAACATATAGAAGCAATTACTGATCAAATATTTTAACAATTATATTTGGGTATAATTTTTATCATATTTGTTCATCGAAAATATTTATAATTTTTTCATACATGTCTCTAGTGCTCTATTCATCATATAACGGTGGCAGTGGCAGGTCATACATATAATTTTCCTTTTCCAAAAACCTTAAATAAGAAATGCCTTAGAGCTAAGAAGAGAACCTTATTCATATCCTGTCCTGTATACATGAGAGTTAGCCTTTGACAGTCATAAGGAGGAAGCTTTAGTTTCTCTTCTGCTGTTCTACTTAGATCTTTTTTTTAATTTGCTATTTTATTTAGATTTCAGATGTTATTCCCTTATACCATTTCCCCTCCACCCAGGAACCCCTTATCCTATCCCCCCTCCTCCTGCTTCTACGAGGATGTGACCCCACCCACCCACTCTCGAATTCCCCCACAATGGGCGTCCAGCCTTCATGGGACCAAGGATCTCCTCTCCACCTACGTCCAACAAGGCCATCCTCCCCTATATAGACAGCTGAAGCCATGGGTCCCTCCCTATGTGCTCCCAGGCTGGTGGTTTAGACCCTGGGGGCTCTGGTTGGTTGGTATTATTGCTCTCTCCATGGGGCCGCAAACCCTTTCAGTTCCTTCAGTCTTCTCTCTAACTCCTCCACTGGGAAACCCTTAATCAGTTGAATGGTTAGCTGTGAGCATCCTCCTCTGAATATGTCAGACTCTGGCAGACCTCTAAGGAGACAGCTATATCAGGCTCCTGTCAGCATGTACTTCCTGAAATCCACATCAGCGTCTACCTTTGGTGACTGCACATGGGATGGATACCCAGGTGGAACAGTCTCCAGATGGCCCTTCCTTCAGTTTCTGTCCCACGCTTTGTCTCCATATTTGCTAGCTTGAGTATTTTGTTCCCCCTTCAAAGAAGGACCAAAGCACCTACACTTTGTTCTTCCTTCTTCATGAGCTTCATGTGGTCTGTGAGTTGCGAAGATGCTCTACTAAGATCTTTAGCAACTCACTACAAAAACTAGAGTCAGTAAGAGTTCCAATAGATTTAAATGTGCTTAAAAACACTGGAAAGCAAAGGCAATTGCCAATCAACACCTGAAGCTTAATCCATGGGTAATTAAAATAATTGCCAAAAAATAAAAACAATGTATTCTCACCTATTAAATAGACAAAATATTAAGCAGGTGCTCATAAAATGGATAATAATCTACCATACTTCTTGGTAGGAGCCTATACTGTTACAATGTTTTGAGGAATATTTAGTGATAACTATCAAAGACTTCAAAACTGTTCAAAACATAAAAGAAAACAGAACAATAAAAACCAAAACATTAGTATTACCTGAGGATGTGAGTATAACTTACTTTCTGCAAGAAAACACAAACTAGCACCAGTTTGTAAAGCATTCCTATAATCACAAGGTAATTACTAACACTTAAGAATGGGCCCATACTGTATGCTTAACAATGCTTAAGTAAATCGTATACAACTTTACTAATTTCCTTCTGTTTAGCTATGAGTGCCCATCAGCAATAGTCTTCTTTTTCAATAGCAAAATTCTGAAATCCTAAAGCAATGCAATTTGTTATCATGAAACATCTAAATGAGGAGAAAATCTAATTTAATTATAATTTCTTTATATTATCTTCAAAAATATCAGAAGTACAGACTCATGGTCATTTGTAAGTTCTGTTTACAAATACCTAATGGATACTAGTTAAATATTAACAAAATTAACAAACTCAAAATTAAAGAGTCAAAATTCAGGAAGATTCTTACCAGACAAGAAACACAAGTTTCTTACCTGCTTAAGGCACCATTACTCTGGACATAATTAGATTTGTTATTCTAAAGCTGTGCACATTTAGTTTTAGTTTTACTGTGTGTGTACATTTGCCACTGTGAGCTCACAGAAGACAACTGGAAGGATTTGGTCCTCTGGCCTCATCATGTGGGGTCCAGTGATGCTTGAGTCATCAAGCTTGCGTGCAAGTGTTCTTACCATGGAGCCATGCCATCAGCTCTACTACCTTGCCTTTCTTTGACAGGATCTCACTCCATAACTAAGGCTAACCTCATAACCTTGCAGCCCAAGCTGGTCTGTAACAAGGTATCTTGCTGCCTTACCTACCCAAGTAGAGAATAAAAGCATGAGGCATAATATCTAGTTCACTTTTAATTTTCAAGAGTAACAAAGTAGGGCCAATGGGATGCTCAAAGACAAAAGGCACTTTCTGCAAAGCCTGACAACCTGAGCTCAACAGTCCTCTGACCTTCGTTCATAAACCATGGCATGTACACATATATACTCACACAGGAAAAGACACATACATACAAACACATAAAAATAATGAAATATAAATAAAAGTACCAAAATGTTTCTATTGAAATAACTTTTTACATGCAAATAACTAAACTTGCATCTAAGCATAGCTAAAGAATTATGGAAATTCTGATTACACAAATATGTGAAGTCATGACAAAAATCTAAAAATGCTGACAGAGCTTCTCATTTCTTAAAATATACAGTTCTGTTCATATAGTCTCATCTACATATATTATATCCATATTACTCATATATATAAACACACACACATATATATATGTATGTATGTGTGTGTGTGTGTGTATGTAAAATATATATATATATATAACAACTACATCAATTTCCCACTACTTTAGTCTTGTTCCATTGACTCTCTTAAGTGTCCAAGAAAGGAAAACAGATACCAGAAAATATCTCCTAAATCCTATCCTTGTGTTTTGCAAATTAATATCATCTGTTAGAAATACTTACCTGAAGCAAAGATCACAGAACCATTCACTTCAGAGACAACAAATGTGACCCTGTTGGAGGACCCGCAGTCTCAATTAACCTGGAACTCTGAGATCTCTTACACCCTGAGCCACCAACCAGGCAGCATACACCAGCTGATATGAGGCCCCCAACACATACACAGCAGAGGATTGCCGAGTCTGGGTTCAGTCAGAGAAGATCCACCTAACCCTCAAGAGACTGGAGGCCCCAGGGAGTTTAGAGGTCTGGTTGGGAGGTGGGGGGTGGGGACATCCTCATGGAGACAGGGGTGTGGGGAGGAGATACGGGGTGTGGAACAGTCAAAAGGTGGACCAGGGAGGGAATAAAATCTAGACTGTAAAAAAATAAAAGAATAATTAAAATAAATAAAATAAAAAAAAAAGAAAGAAAAGAGACGGGAGGCATAGAATTCCTGATAAATAGGAGAGAATAGGAAGCATTCAAAACAGATCATTTTTCCCTATGCTTCAATTTAGAGTGAACTAGGCAATATATTCAGGGATCAAAAGAAAGTTTAGACCTAAATACATCTATTCAAATCTAAAAACAACTACATTTCTATTCACAACATTATGATAAAGGGGCTAAAATAACGGCTCAGCGAGTGAAGCACTTGATAGGTAGAGGTGAAGACTGAAACCACATAAAAGTCAGGCAGGAGGAGAGCACAGCTGTGTCCCAGAACAAGACAGGCAGCCCAGGAGCAAGCTGGCTGGCCAGACTGTTCAAAGGGGCAACTTCCACACTCAACAAGAGGCTCTGCTTTAAATGTGAAGAGCGATCTATGAAGATACTCTATGTTAATTTGGGGTGCTCACACACATTAACATGCATACACACACACACACACACACACACACACACACTAAAAATCAAATTTAAAAATAAAGCAAGTTGCATAGTTAATTTAAATTCTTGTAGATACCCAGTTGCTTTGTGATACAAAGTTAGTCTATACACTTCTCAGAGGCTAAGCTCTGCATTGGTCCATACTATTCGCCATGGCTTCAGAACACACTAGTAATCTAAATCACCTCTATCATCTAATTCAAAGAGCAAAGAGAAAGCAAATACAAGCCATGGCTCAGGCATAAAAACACAGCTTCATGATCCTCTCTCAAACTCCTCTTCCTTGCCAAGAGAAATGAAGGCTAATCCTGCTGTGCTTTGGCTCAGACACATTTTGAGAGGTGTCTTGAATCTGGCAGCAAGAGGAACATATTTTTTTTTTTCACAGAATGCAAGAATCCAGCTATTGAGTCTAACCAAATTTCACCTACCAAGTGGGAGCATTCAAATTGATACCTAGAGAATCTACCTAGAAGGAAAAGGATGAGTATTTCAGAAACAGTAATTATGTACGTCCAATGTTAGGACTGTTAGCTCCACACAAAACTAACAAGGAGACCGTTAGCAGCAACGACACAATTTCAGAACCCATCTGAACATGGATCAGATTCAGTTCAATGGCTTGAATTACATCTTCCAAACCCACAATATAAGTGATATTTACAGCCGGGGCTTCAAGGACCCCACTGCGCCTGCAAAGTCATTTCCAGACGCACATTCACCCGCTAATAATTTCCAAGTTTACCTAGATTCTTCAGGGAATAATATTGATTGAACTTTGTTGTTATGTGAAATATCAATATAGTCATTGTCACAATTATAAGCATATTTCAGCAAAATACGAGAACAATGATATCTATAATAATATTGGCCTAAAGTGCTCTTATCTATAATTCCTTTTGAGCAATTTTTCTCCACCTGTTACATCATTAAAAAAAAAGAATGGAAGTTCTTTTTCCCCATAGGTAATTTTATTGCATGAGTACAAATTTTGTTTCAGCCATGAGATTGGCTACCAAGAAATGTGTCTTAAAACTCCACAATATATCTTTGCTTCATTCTAGTAACTATCTCACTACCTATATTATAATCAGACAGTCTATTTTAGATATGCACAATATTTTTATCTTTTTTCATTTTATTATCAGGTATTAGTTGTAAGAAGCAATGGGTTTCATTCTGACATTTTCACACATGAATGTAGCATATTTTGATCATAGTTACTCCCCATGTTTGACTCTTAATTTCTTTTTTTTTAAGAACATCAGTTTCTATGATGAAAAAAGTATTTACATAAAACTGTAAGAATAAAATTTAACATTACAGTTCTCTGTTTTCAAATTAAGTTGTACATTACAGAACATTTCTCATAAACTAGAATATATTTTTATACTTTTCATTTATATTTATACATACGTGTGTGCATGTGTGTGTGTGTTTTGTGTGTGTGTGTGTGTGTGTGTGTGTGTGTTTATATTTCTGCATGCAGAAAAAGTAATCAAAAGCTTGTCTCTGTCTGAGGGAATATGGGAAGCAGAGTTAGAACTTAACTTGGTCCATTGCCCACAGTGTTTTTATGTTATCTTCCCTGCCCATTGTTTTGGTCTGTGCCCAGTGGCCAATACAAAACTACAATAATTATCACTAAGAAGGATAAACATAAAGGTAATGTTAAAGGTGATCAAAATAGGATGTTTTCTCACTGATTTCAAAACAGATAGAGTATTTGAAGAGTTTCTAAAGAGAGATCTTGTTAAGAGTCAGTCATATCAGGTAACAAACTGCTATAAATTCTACCCTGATGTCTGTAAAAGTACTCAAGCAGAGGACAATTAAAGATTCGCCTAATAAAAGACTGCATTACACACAAAAATTAAAATTGATTTATCAAATTTCTTTAAACTTTATGTAATGAGTCTAAGGACAATTATCTAAAATGTAGTTTACAGTGAATTTGAAAGAAAGCCAAGAAGAGGTATATGGTAGGGTTGAGAGGGAGGACAGGAAAGGGGAAATGATATAATTATATTATAATCTCAAAAAATAAAAGAAGTAGTTAAAAATAAAAAATTAAATTATAAACTGAACCAAAAGACATTTTATTTCCATCCTACTACAATTACAAAAGTAATAATACCAAATTAATGTCTAATATTCCAGCATCTTAATGTACTTAGCCAAACTACAGTTTCTTGACAAATGACCCTCCTGTAAATGTAGGAGAATTCAGGTCTATCATACGGGGCCTTCACAACCCTCTAACTCCTAGTCCTGCATCCTTTGAATGTATGCACTCAGTATTAAAGCCACTAGAAGATGCAGCCCCAACATTTCCCTGGCAAAGTTACTGAATCTCAATGTTAAATGATTCAAACTGTTGGGCTGTTCAAAAATATTGAAAGGCTAACTGCTCAAAAATCATTCATTCATTAGAGATGTGTCAATGAAGTATTAGCTAAAATTTCCTGGGTATTTTCTATCTCCTACAGAGCAACCAAGAAGGAGAGAGGAATGGAGGAAAGAGGGTTAAATACCATCCTAGTGCTCACACGTTTGAATTTATAGTCTATTGGGGTAGACAGTGAATAAGTGATATCATGTCTCAATGAGGAGTTTGATAGAGGGAGAATTTGTAGCAGTAACCCTGAAATAGTCTTGGACTTTTAAGAGCAGAGGAAGTTCTCCTGAGCTAAGTACCATTCAAGATAAGAATCATAGAACAGTAAAGTATTCGACACGAAGAGCGTGGAACAAGAGTACTATAGGTGCATTTGCAAAGGCCAAGCAAAGAGATCAGGAAAGGAATTAGCAAAGGCCAATACAGAAAAACAGTTGAGTAGCTGGAGAGGAAACAGAAGACACAGTCTTACTAGACCTTGAAAAGTGGTTGAGGATTTTGATTTTCAATCAAGTAACAGCACAGCGCTATCCTGTAACAACACTGTTATGTGTCAATACATGCTTGAAGGCCTGATGGTTATAATCAAGCATACTTAAGCATGAGCAAAAAGCACAAAAGAAGAAACAGACCTTAAGTACATCAAAATGTTATCTTATTATATGAAGGTATAGGGACATCAATTAGAAAGTAAACATAATAATCCAAGCAAGATATTAGCTGGACTGGATTAAACTAATCATAGCAAGACAAAGAAGAAAAAAAATGGACTACCAAGGGAGAAGCTGACCCAACAGCACTCAGACATGAGCCACAAAAGTGAGAAGTGGTGTGCAAAGGTCAAGAGGAGTCAAAATCACTCTCAGATTTCTTTCTTAAGTAACCAAGCAATTAGTCTTAAAGTTTACTGGGACAGAATGCTAAATGAGGAGCAGCTTATGGGGAAGAAAAGGAAGCGATGTTGAGTTGAACTTGAAACATATGCACAATCATTTAATACTTTAAAAGGTAGAGAGGTTAGTAATCAATATGTCAATCCAGAAGTGAGGTACACACCAAAGATGTAACTTTAGGAAACTCATCATGTTAGATAACTCAGAAAGAAAATTCAAAGTAAGATATAAAAGAGGCCTGAGATAAAGCACCAAGAATCTGTGCAATGGCTAAGCAGGTAAAGGCACCTAATCTCAAAGCTACTGAGCTGAGTTCAATCCTAGGACCCAAATGATAGAAGCAGAGACATGACTCTCATAGGTCCTCCTCTGACTTCCACATGTATATACATGTGAGCCCACAAAAAAATGCATATATACAAGTAAATATTGTTTTCAAAATAAAGGCACCAAGCAACTAAGTTCTAAATTAAAAGAGCAAGTGAAGAACTCTGGAAGAAGACTTAGAGCCAGGAAAATACAGTATTTGTAAAAGAATATGAGTAACCCTGTGTTATATTCTTCCATTCTGAATTTGAAGAGCCATTGTTTGTAATCTTTTGATCAAAACAATTCTCCTAAAAATAGTTCTTTTGACCTGACTTCACTCATTCCATACGATCCAGATCTTGCTTTGGAAATGACCTAAGAACAGACACCTTAGTTTTACAGTTCCTCCTTTCTTACCTCAGCTTAAACTAGGCAGGCAAAAATCTTTGTTCAATCCAGACAGACCTTCTAAAAATAAGACTATAGAAGCCTACTGTCCAATCTTATCAACTTAAAAATTACAATTCATCTGTCCCTGAGAAAAGAACAGAAACAAAGATTTATCAGAGAATCCCACTAATTATGAATCAGGTTATTTATGTCTAACTTCCAAAACACAGAAGGAAAGTAGTCTATTAAGTCTATTACGCATGTAATTTCACACCTAATACACTTCTTCTTACCAAGTCCTTCCCCATTGACGCCATTTCTCAATCATTTCTGATCTTAAAGGAGCCTCTCTGGTATTCAAGTTTTCTTCCAAATCCTATCCTATGTTGCTGTTCATCTTCATGACATACTTTCAGGAAGGTGTATGGCCACTGCAACTGCTTCCTCATTTCACATTCTTCTCTAAGTTAAATGATCAAGCTGTTAACATTTTTTAAGATTGCTCTTAGCAATAACTTCTATATTACAAAAATCAACAGATAATTCTTTCTTCTGTGCTCAATATGACATGCTAATGCTATGTTCTTGACAAGAAGCTAGTTTTATTCTTCATTCTTCACAAATATCATTGGAACTTCCTCTTCCTTAATGACAGTTGTTTTCCTTACTGTCTTTAGCTAGCTCTCATTCCTATCCTATATCTCGAAACATCTTCAGTGCCCTGTTGTGGCTACATTGTATACTCATATGCAGCTTCCATAAGGTAACACGGGTCCCATAAATACAACAATCTATATTTCCTGTCTTTGACCTCACCTTCTAAAATCTCAGACTCATTTAATCACTTGTCAATTTGACATCATAATTTTTTATTTTCCTTATCTAAACCTGCTTTCCTCTCCATTTTTCATGTATTAGAACAAAACATGACTTTTCTAGCTGCTATCCTTGATATTCTTTGCTTCATATTATACCACATACATCCAAACTATCAGTAGACTTACCAATTCAACCTTCAAAGCATAAGCTTTTCCATCTCAATATAATACTAATTCAATGTACCACAAGTCCATGACAAGAGTGTCATAACTTCTCTCTGTATATATTGGCACTTAGAAGCTTTCACACAAGGGAATGACCATATTTTCAAAAAAATACAAGTAGTATGTTTCTTCCATGCTTAATATCTATAGTTGTATATTGTATCACAGATACTAAACTGTCCTATTTTGTAAAAAGAACATGAGATGTGTTGTTTCATACAAGGGTATTTTGGTTTTGTTGTTTTTTATTTTTTTATTTTTTTGCAAGTAGTTTATGGCAAAGGTAGGATAAGCTTCCTGAAAACAGCTCTTCTGACTTGAGTCTATTCATTCCATGCCAATCAAAGCCATACTTGAACACAATCTGAGAATAAACATCTTCTGACTTTTGCAAACCCTTTCTTCCCTTCTTGAAAAGTAAATAATCAGCCTCTGTTCAACTAAAACAGAGTCTTCTTCCCTGCGACCATGGAAACCAAATGTCCTCACACAGACCTCAGCAGCTTCTACAGAATCTCTCCACTCACCCACGAGTTTATCCTGGAGTATTTAAATGGTCCCAGGATGTATAATAGTATTGTAAAAACATGAGTAAAACACTGATTTAAGCCTTTGTCATAAACACAACTCCCAAACTACATAATTTTCTAAAGGAGTAAAACAGGAAAGCACCAATTATATGTCAAGGCTTTCAACTGTGTCAAATAACTCACATGCATTTTATATACACATGTGTGCACATCACATATAATTGAAATAAAAGTTGTTTTGCATCAAAAGTTGACTCGCTATACTCTGTAGTATGACCACTCTGCTTATATGAAAAGCTGTGATACACGTTTTCAGAAAGATGTAAATAAAAATTTGCTAAGCCTGCTATATCAGGGCAAATTTTTGTGGCTATTTTTAAATGTGTGTGTGTGTGTGTGTGTGTGTGTGTGTGTGTGTGTGTGTGTGTAGAAAACTCAGAATTAAAAAAATAGTAAGGAGGAAAAGAATACTTAAGAAGTAGACAAAGAAAAATTTCTCCATGAAAATATATTTTAAAAGAAGAAAATGAAAAGAAACCAATGAAAGGGGCTGCCGCATCAGTCGGGAGGGAGCTGACACCACCGTTTAATTTTCCAGCTCAGGCAATGTGTAATTAGGTGAGCACAGTGAGAACCACACCACAGATAACCTTCAAACCACCCCTGAAAGACTTTCATCCCACACAGAGTTCCAAGTCATACCTCAAATCTCCCCAAGTGTTTCACATAATAAGCAACTACTGGATATCTATCTCAGCGAGAAGCAGTGGATTATGGATAACAATGAGCTTGGTTCCTTAGACCATTTTTTTACTGTCTTATTGTGAAAAAAAACTGGAGTGTTCAATGTTACTAAGGACATCTATACAATTCTACTTTAATTTTAGTATTCTAAATCTTAAGACGTGTGCACTCTGATATATATTAAGCTTGTTATGTATTAAATATTGGTATGTCCAAGACAAATGTTTTTATCATGGCACAGAATTCATGTGACAAACTAATAAACTTAAATTCCTGAATTACTGAAGGATTAAATATGTGAAAAAAGAACATGTATTTTATTTAAAGTTTTAGTACCAACACCCTGCTTTTGTTTGTTTTGTTTGTTTTAACTCTGTGAAGTAGACTGACTAGCAAGACCCCTGAGAGACCACTGCTGCCCTCACTACTAGATGATGAAAGCCTATTGGTTGCTTCTTTGATTTTGTCCTTCCTGCCCTCAATTTTGCCAACTGGTTCATCTTAAGCTTGTTTCTGGACATTGGAGATACGTATGTGTGTATGTGTCTGTATGTGTGTGTATGTATGTATGTGTGTGTGTGTGTGTGTGTGTGTGTGTGTTGTAGAAATTCATTTTGTTTTCTTTATTCACTATTCTGTCTGTACTCAGTGGTCTCTACACTGGCCTTATCTCAGGGTGACAGCCTAATTTAGTTGTAGTCATTATTTTATATCCCTGACCAGTATCAGGACTGCTTTCCTGAATGAACTGGAAGAGACAATGTAAGGGAAAAATGAATGAGGGAACCCTACAAGTTAGTGTACAGCATTAAAGGATTCTACAAACATGCATATAAATATCAGTTAAGAACACATGGGCATTAGGAGAAGCAGATGACCTCTTGGGGATAGAATGACCCTTTCACAGGGGTTATATATCAGATATTTACATTACCGTTCATAACAGTAGCAAGAATACAGTCATGAAGTAGCAACAAAAATAATTTTATGGTTAGGGTAACTACAACATGAGAAACTGTATTAAAGGGTTATGGCATTAGAGGTTGAGAAGCATTGTACTAAAGGAACATAGTAAGAAAATGGCTCCTAATGACATACTCAAGGATCAGTACACCACACTAAGCCCTTGTCAAAGAAGCTTCTTCTTTCAGTGGAGAGTAATTAACAAAGAGACCCAAAACTAGACAATGTGCACAGAGTGGGAGACTTTAAACCACACAGCCCCTACCACACTTCTCCCAACGCTCAGAGATCTATGTAGAAAAGGAGTATAAGAGCCAGAGGTGTGGATGAAGCCAAGGAGATGGTGTCTTTACCACAGGGCTGATACACATATGAACTCACACAGACTGTGACAGTACACACAAGAGCTGCACAAGTTCACACCAGACAAAGTCTCAATACAGAAAAAAGGATGTGAACACAGAGGTCCTTAGCAGAAAGCTATTGGCAATTTCTACGTGGTGTGAAAGGAGAATACCTGTGTCTTCCAATGGAGACCCACACTCCAGCATGGAGCAGCTAGCTGGCACAACGTACACTCCATTCTTTTTGCTTTGGTACTTTTTTGTCTTACTGGGTTTTTTGGTTTTGCCTTTTTCTGTTGGATGCTTTGTTTGATTTGATTTTGGTTTTCAGTTTTGCTTTTTTGGGGGGGGAGAGAGGGAGGAAGAGGAGAGAGAGAGGGGAGTGAGAGGGAAAGAGAGAAATGAAGTTGGGTGAGTATTGAGATTGAGATGATCTGAGAGAAGTTGAGGTTGAGAAAAGAGTATGATCAAAATATATGAAAAAAACACATTAAAATTTATTATAGTGATTAACTTTTATATTTTATAAGTAGGAAAGACCTGAGTAATCCAAGACACACATTAGTGTTCAAATTGAATAGTCTCAAAAATGACCATTTGTTATTAACATACAATTCTCTGAGCAATAGCTACAAGAAAGAGTGCTGCTGGTTATGAAAACCACCATTTGGGTAACAAATTACCCTCATTTCAATGTCTTTCTATCTTTATTTTTCTTTGCCTCTAATTTCACTAAGGCATTTTCCTTAATACTATTAATATCAAAATTATATTTACAAGTGAATATTTGGTGCTTTAAAAAATCTTGTTAAAATGAAAATTAAGACATTTTCAAGAAAAACAAAATAAGGGTCAAGGATACCAGGAGAACACAGGCATCAACTAAGAGGGCCCATGGTGGTTCACGGGGGCTGAGCAGCAATCCCAGAGCCTGTATGGGTCTGCACTAGGTCCTGTGCATATGTGCTACGGTTGTTAGTGTGGAGTTTCTGTGTGACTCCTAACAGTGGGAGTGGAGCTGTCTCTTACTCTTTAGTCTGCTCTTAGGACCCTTTTCCTCCTATAGGTTTGTCTCACACAGCCTTGATATGAGGGTTTGTGCCTTTGTATTACTGTATCCTACATACCATGTCCACTGGACATCCCTGCAGCCTGCTCTTTTCTGAAGGGAAACAGAGGAGGCATGACTCAAAGGGCAAGGGAAAGTTGGGGAGGGACTGGAAGGAGAGGAGGAAGAGAAAACAGTGGTTAGAATGTATTAGAAACAAAAATAAATAAATAACAAATAAATAAATAAATAAATAAATAATAAATAAATAATAAGCCTGAGATAATTAAATGTCATTGAGAAAATGGCTATCAACTATAATTGTGAGTGTTTAACTGAAAACTTCCAAAGGGCATGGTCATGTCAAGTCACGGTCTTAAAAAAGTAGATAACAGCTTCCCTAGACTTTGAATAGAACAACAACAAAATCAGACAGTAAACAAGAGAAAGAAAGCAAGAAAGAAAGAAAAAGAAAGAGAAAAGAAAATCTCTGTAAGACAATAGGAAGTGATCCTGATTGGATATCTCTACACAGGAAAAGTAAACAGTAACCAACTTCAGGCTATCAAATGCACCAACACATAAGAAAGTGAACTGAAAGATTAGAATATATATCTGAGATAGAGGTGAACATGGAAAAGAAAAAACTATCAAAAGCATCTTATTCAGTATCCTATGGAAATACTAGGAAACTACTGAAGTCAAGATATCATGCATATTAGGCAAGTACTATATCACTGAGCTATATATCCCAGCCCTCCCCATAGTCCTATAAATCTTGTCTTTTGATAACTCTTCCTAAGTTATCCCATAGGTCCCAAAACTTACAATCTACCTGCTTCAGCTAAGTACCCTGCTTATCTTTATCATTTAAAAAATAATACATTCAAATGATTAGTGAGGCATCACCTAGCTAGTATACCTCATAAAAGCCAAACTGTAAAACTGTCGACACATTCAAGAATAAAATAAGTAACCTGAACAAGTTATATGCTTAAAAATTATAGGAAAAATTATTTCTACATGAAGTTTTGAAGCACATTAAAGATAAACTATTATTTGGTAACTTGTCTTATAAGGATAGTATTCCTCTAATGACAAAGTCAGTGATGGCATAAGGACAGAAAGCCATATACCAATATCTCTTATAAGCATAAGAATTTTAATTCTCTAATAAAATGCTAGTAAATCATATACAGAAATACATAAACAGAATATTACCATCAAAACAGAAAGTATCCATCACTGCAAGGTTAGTAAGCACTCGAAAATGATCAGTGTAACTCAGCAGACTAAAGGAGGGAAAACATATTACCATCTTAAAAGAAGCAGAAAAAACATTTGTCAAAGCTCCACAGGCATTATTTCCTCAGTACTAAACCAAGGAAAATAGTAATAGAATTTCCTCAAAAGAGTAGAGTGTATTATGAAGACAATCTATAGCTAACATTATATTTGACTAGCATATCCATGCATTTACATGGCAGTTTAAAACAAGGCAAAAACATCACTTTCACCATTTCTACTCAATGATGTAATGAAGACATTGGATGATCAACATGAGACAGAGCAAAAGAGCAAGAGGACGAGGACCAGCATGAAGGTGAGCAGTATGGAAAAGAGACAAATAAGAGCCAACTTTACTGGCACTGCATGAAAGCACCAGGAAACACATCACTTTATATGTAGATTTCAAACCAATCAGTAAAAAGAAAAAAAATTTATACGTTTTAAAAAAGAAATAAGATTCATAAGCATGAAGACCTGAGTTAGGAGGTAAGATCCCTAGCACCCACAAAAACTGGGAGGTGTAGACAGTGAGGTAGTGGATGGACACCAGCTGATACGAGAGCTCATCAACCATCCAGTCGAGCCAATGGTGAGCTCCAAGTTCAGAGAGAGACCCAGTCTCAACAAACAAGGTGGGAATATTGAAAGATGGCCCAAGGTAAAGAATGTTTGCTGCTCTTCCAGAGGAGAAGAATTTGGTTCCCAGTCCCCAGATTGTGTGACTCACAACCACCTGTAACTGCAGCTGCAAAGGACTTAATGCACTCTCCTGGTCTCCATGGGCATTTGCACAAATATGTACACACATAGACACAAGTAAATAATAAAATAAATCTTAAAAATAAAATAAGGAACAGAAGCAATTGAGAAAGACTTTTTGATGTTAACCTCTGACCTTCAAATATGCAAACACTGGTTAGTGCACCTACACACATGTGCACACCACGTCCACAAAAAATAATGAATAATGACTAAACCCAAAACATCACCTCGTATCTACCACACTCCCAAAGAGTCGTAATATAAAGTATTAAGTAATGAATATGAAATGCAATAGTAAGAATCATGAAGCACTAGTATTCTAAGTAGGAGTAGAGGCAGAGGAATCTTTTAAAGAAGTAATGAAATAAAATATACATGCTCAATGACATATTAAACTGTACCCACATATGAAGACTACAGAGAAGTCTTGCACAAATCATAAGAAGACATGTGAGTTTATTGATTCTCTATAATCATGAGGCCTTTTAGTATAGTATTGACTGCCAGTTACTAAAGAAATATTGAATAAAACAGAAATAAATAAGGAAACAAACGTGAAACACACTAAGGACTGTTTTCTATTGTTAGTGCAATCAGCCGTAAGTACAGAAGGGAGATAACACAGTGCAGTGGTTAAGAAGAAAGGTGGAGAGTTAGCCAAAGATTGATTTTTTTTTTGTTCACTAAAGCTGCTGGCAAGACTCCATCCCTGTGACTGGACGATCAACACCCCCATGTAGTATAAACTGAAGACAATATCTAAGCTGTAAAGGTTGCAGTTTTACTGACTCAAAGCCTCTTTCCCCCATCTTCAAATAGTACCATGGCCTCTCCTGCTTTGGATTTCTCTCCTTCTTCCACCTAATCTCTTTCATCCAGACAGGGAGAGTTTTTAAAATCACAAGAGTTGACTGCACACACAGAGATAATTGAGAATAATCAATGCCCATAACTTTAGTCACATCTTCAAAGTCTTTTCCGCCACATAAGGCACATAGATATTAACACGATGACAAGATCAGGATGTACAGACCATTGTGCATTCTACCACAGACTATAATGCAGAAGTCTGGAACAGTAATCTAATATCCCTACATACATGAATCTCCTTGAATATAAGACTACTATATAATGTGTGCAGATTGAAATATATACATATATTTGTGTATATATATTACATATTATTTATATATACATTATAGAATATGCAAAGATAAATCTTGAGGTACAATAATCATAATGGGAGTTCTTACCCAGAGTACTCAAGTGCCACCTTAAGCTGGGAAATATGACTAACAAAACACAAGGCCCTAGAAGACCACAGTGAAGTAAACTGGTAGAAGAGACACTGATCACCTAAGAACTTCTTAGGTTGCCCAATCTTGTTTTCCTACTCTCTCGATACCATTCCACTCTGTCCCTAAAATTCCTTCATTAAAATGCCATGAAAGTTTTAGCAAATATGTCTGTAAAGACATATTTGCCCTACTTGATTCTATCATTAAATCTATTAATTTAATTCCCTATTTTTCTAAATTATTTTTGTGCCTACAATTTTTTAAATTTCAATTTCACATATTTCTTTTTATAAGTATATCATTAATGCTGATGTATTAGATTATTATATCACTATATTATTATATCATAGATACTTATCTATACTACAGAGCATCTTCACCAACTCTACATACCCCACATAAACTAGTACTAGAGATAAAATAGGTAAATATCATAGACTAAGTCAAGGCTTCCTAAAATTTTCCCATTTTTTGCCAAAGAAATCTGTATACTACCCAGGTATACAGGCATCTAAAATACATGTACAAATCATCTATTTATTGCTAATAAAGCATATAGAAACTTATTTTCAAATAATTCTCTGGCATATATAATTTCACCATTTCTTTAAAATGAAGACAAAAGTGCATAGCCTATTTGTTTTTACATAAAGAATTAAATCTTGACTGAGTTATTTGATACACTAAGGCATAAAACATTTACAATGTTTTTCAGAGCTAATCAATACCTTGATTTTTGGACCATCATGTTGAGAACACAAGCATATTGCACAAAATGATAGAAAAATTTAGCACCATTTCAGAAATTGTTATAAATTTTGTCAAGTGGCAAGATAAAATTCATTTAATGCTTTAATAAAAATGAAACTCAAGTCAATAACTCAGAGAGAATTTTTTAGAGAAAAGCATTTTAATACAATAGAATCTAAAAAAGACTCACGTGATCCTTCTATGAGGAAAAGCATTAAGAAAATAAAAGTTTCTGCTTTCTGTATTAAATTATGATGCTTCTGTAAGAGCAGGAGCATTGTGTGCACAGTAAAATCACTGTAACACAAAACATAGCACAGAGTTGAATCTGATCCAGGGCGTTTCTGGCCATGTCTGCCTGTGTGGTACAATGTGACAGCATACACTGGGCAGAGTGCACAGTGCACACACATATGATGTGTTCAGAACCAAGGCTGCAGTGCAGTTGCACAGTGCAGCATTTGTGACTGCTGCCAGAAACACCTTGGAGTTATACATGACACTGTGAATTAAACTTTAGTTTCCACATCTTTATAAACCTTCTATCGTCTACTTCTTCAAAAGCCTCCACACTAGCTGTGTAACCAAATGCAGCTGTGAGCCACAGTCTAGGGAGCCAAGGACACAGTCATGGAAGTAGTATTTGCTACCGTAGTTTGCCTGGCACCTTTCAGTCAGTCTAACAACTACTGTGCATTGTTCCATCACACAAAAGCTTCTTGGAAGATGAAAATCATATACTACACTGTGCACATAAGAATACATATTTAAAACTGTACTTGTGAATGACTGTTTTTCATGTGTGCATGCAAGTGTCCATGAAAGCCAAACGAGGAAACTGGACCTCTGGTCCTGGAGTTACAGTCATTTGTGAGCTACCCAACATGAGTGCTGGAATCTGAACTCCAGTCTTCAAAATATAGTAGCAAGACATATTAACAGCTGAGCCATCTCTTCAGCACCGTAGGTGCTACCAAGAATGAGAAACTATATCATATTTAAATGATATATCATAGTTATATTGATAGCACAACATTTTAAAAGCCAGATCAAACCAAAATAAACTACCTAAGCACAGCTATGAGAACAGAGAACACAGATGCTAGTCCATCAAATTCATTAAAGCGATGCTAAAATGTGGCAAACAGGCAGGAGCTCTGTGAAATGATGCCAATGCTCCATCTACACTGCAAGTTTCAAAGAAAGGATACTAGGTATCAAACTTGTAAAGATCTTTATGAACTTTAATGAACATTAACATGTTCTTAGATATGACAAAATAATCTTTAAAAATATTACTGAAAAATAAAGCTAAATAAGAGAAAATCATTTTAGTCTTTGAATAAATTCAATTTTTGTAAATAAAGGATAATTGTAACATATAAAAAGTATGGAAAAGCCAGGTGTGGTGGTGTCTGACACTACCCCAGCAGTCTCAAAACAGAGGCAGGAGAACTGCAAATACAAGGCCAGCCTGAGATACACAGCAAAACCTTGCCTCAAAATCAGTAAATAACAGTAATAATAAAAATAAAAATACTTGGAAATCTATTATTTTCAGTTTTAAAATGTATTTCCATTTATTCTATAATGTAACTGGTAGTCAATGAATGTCTATTATTTCTAAAACCTAACTATGAATTCACACAAATGTATGAAGGACACTGTGCCCGTAAAATAGTTCAGTGTTCAGTAAAATAATGTAACAGAAGCATTGGCAAGTGCTTCAGTAGAGATAATGTTGAAGACTTTAAACAGAACCTCCCCAAGGTGCAGCGATCACTGCAGAGGAAGGGGCAGAAAGACTCCAAGAGACAAAGGCAGTGGATGTCACCAACAAAGAAGAATGTCCTGACCACTGCACACATGAACTGACAGCAGCTGCAACAGCATGCACAGGTCCTGCACAAGATCAAACCAGTCAAATCCCTACCATGAATGGAGGGTGGGGGGTGGGGGCTCATGAAACCACACCTTAGACAAGGAGCTTGTGGATGATGCTGCCAAGAAGAGTCAGTTTTCTTCAGAAATGTGACCCTGGAATCGTCCCATGCTCCAGTGGATGTGTAAGTCCACAAGCAGCACCTAGTGGACTCAGGTTTTCATTTTTATTTCATTTCAAGCACACCTAAAGTTGGGATGGAAAGTGGTGAATACAAGAGGAGTTGAAGATTAAAAAATGAGTGTAGATTTGCTCAAAACATATGAAACTCTCATGGAATAAGGAATAAATTAATTTAAAAGAATCTTTATAAACAAAAATAGAATTCCGGCCGGATGTGGCCAAATTTTGTATAAGTAGGGACATTAGGACTGTGCTTTAAATTTATTTTTTTAAAATAAATAGATAGATAGACACATCAAAGCACATTGTCACTTAATCTTGGCACTGCCTGGAGTGGCCTTCCTGCAGATACAGCTTTACAGGCTCGGTTCCTAACTCCCTTCAAGTGCAGATGTTAAGTAAGGCCTTTTCCAGCTCTCTATTTAAAATTGTTAGCTTCCCCCATTCCTTACATTTCCATTTTCCACTTCCTCTATCTTGATTCCTTTCCATAGCTGTAACCCGGCCCACAGAAATGCAAACCTCCGGCTGCAAAACTCATATTTAAGTAACGGGTGCCCCTAGAGTTCTGTGCCCTCAGATGCACAAGTCCACAGTTCCAGCATCCTATGCATTGTCCCAACTAAAATAAGCCATGTCACTGAGAAAGTCTGCTTAAAAGCTAAGGATGGAAACTTTTAACTCCATACAAGTAACACTAACTAGACTGTACTTACAGTCGGGCATTTCTATGTGCTTGGGTAGGTATAACAATAGCAGCGAAAGGGAAAGAGGTCATGATTTCGAGAGGGAGCTGGGGAGAGGAAAGAGAAAGGCAGAAATAATTATATTTCATTTTTAAAAATTTAACTTTAAGTACAAATTGGGAAGCATCAAAAAGGACTTTTCCATATCTTTACTGGAAACAAAGTACAATGCATACATTCACTAAAAAGTAAGAGTCTGGGAAGAAAACAAGATAATCTGATGTCCAAACAAAACCAGTTGACAGACCTCCACTGAAAAGGAAAGGTTGGCTGTAAAAGACGTTCCTGTGATTGAAGAGACCAAAATCAGAAATGAATTATGACAGGCAACAGGAAAAGGTTTAGAAAATGAGATTTCATCATTCATACTTGAGATGCAAGACAACTGACAGTGATGTCAGCTTGGCCAGAGGACTCAGGAAACTAACACGCAGGAGGGACTGAACACCCGATACTCAAGAGTTTTATGTTTGAGGCAAGTATAAAACTTGTACTTGTGAATACAAATTTGGCACATCGAAACCTTAGAGCTAGAGACATATATTTAGAGATAAATATCAGCATTGACTATGAACAGGCGGTGGCTTTACTTTTCACAATCACAACTGTAAACATCTTCCAGGGACTTCTCCAAACTCTAAACCATCTCTGCAGTTGACAGTTTGGCTGGAACAGCTCTGAATTGCAAATCATTTTCCGGTGCACTTATGCCATCTGCTGGCAAAAATGGTTAGTACAGGTTTATTAACAAGCTGAAGTCATTCTCTTTATCAGAGCTATAAATATATTTATAAAGGTCTGGAGATGGTGGGGCATGCTTTGAATCCCAGTATTTGGCAGGCAGAGGCAGGCAGATCTGTGAGTTTGAGGCCAGCCTGGTCTAGAGAGTGAGGTCCACGATAGCCAGGGCTTACAGAGATACCCTGTCTCACAAAGAACAAATTTGTCCTCTAACTCTATTTTAATTACTGTTTTCCTTTTTATCTAATACCAACACATTCAAACCACATGAATGGGAAAGTATTATTTGTGAAACGTTCCCCACTCTTCAGGGCCTTCCCAGTTCACACACTACATCCTCCAATACACATAAGAAGACAGATAACTGTCTATGAACTTAAAGATATTACTAAAAGTTATGCTGCCAAGTTTCATTGCTTTCGACATTTAACAGCTCAGATTGCTTTTTTAAATAACTAGAGATTATGTTTGTACAGAAGATCAACAGACAAGAACTGAATGTTACAAATATAATCTTGCATATAACAATACAATGTTATGAATAAGTATCTCAAGCCAGTATAAGGAAAATATTTGTCACTCAGTAAAAAGTATAAGACAGTGGGATTATCATATATTAAAAGGCTGTACCTACTGCCACACTGATAGAAATTTCAGATAAGTCATTATTTTACAATTTAATGGTATCATATTTAGAAATCTTGGGACTGTGTTTTAATTTTGGTAAAGGGGATTTTTAAATAGCCTTAATAAAGTACTTAACTAAAAATCATCAAAATAATAAGCATAAATAGCCAATAATCATAAGAAAAATGTTCAACATTACAGAAATGCAAACAAGACCAATTTGCATTCACTGAGACTATTATACATAAAGAGAACTGAAAACATATGTCCACACAGAAACTGAAACGTGTTAATAGTAGCACCATTCATAATAGGAAAGATGACTGTGACAACGTAAACAGCTGCAAAGCCTTTCATTGGTGAGTCAATTAACGAAACGTGGAGTGCCCATACAGTGAATCACTCCGTGGCCGTAAGAATGACTGAACTACTAGAGTGAACAAACCCGAGAAGAGAATACGCTGAATTAGAGTCAGAAATATAAGCCACATAGTTCATGATTCCAGTTTTACAAAATGTCTGTAACAGGCAAAACCATAGAACAGGAAATAGATGAATGGCCACTGGAGGGTTGAGGAGAGAAGAGGACAGATAATTAGTTCAGGGTTTATGTTTCAGGCCATTGAAATATCCCTACATTAGACAATGGTAATGATTGTATGGGACCAAAGATCTGTTACATTCACTCAGTTATATAGTTTGAAAAGATTAGGGGGCTGGAGAGACAGCTCAGCAGTTAAGAGCACCAATTGTGCTTCCAGAGGTCCTGAGTTCAATTCCCAGCAACCACATGGTGGCTCACAACCATCTGTAATGGGATCCGATGCCCTCTTCTGGTGTGTCTGAAGAGAGCAATGGTGTACTCATATACATAAATAAATCTTTTTTATACTCATATACATAAATAAATCTTTTTTAAAAAAAGAAAAGATTATTTTTTTGTCAAGTAAATGATATCTTCATTTCCCAAGCAAAGAATCAAGGGTCATGAAAGAAAAAATTATATCCCATTATGACACTTATGTGTCAGGAAAAGAATAATATACACAAAATCAAATGCTAACAATAAACTGGGGGTGGGCACTATTTGTAATTAAGTCTCAAGCACTTCCCATGACCTGGGGTGGAGGTCATACACCTGGCACCGTCTGTCCCTTGAGTGTGGGCAGGTGTATGAAAATGGTGTCGTGTCCATGATTAGGTCACATTATATAACAAAAGGGGAATGATTTTACGGATGTAAGTATTGCCACTCTAAGTCAGCTCTAAGGTAATCAAAAGGGACTATTCCAGGAAAATCAGCCATGTTAGCCTTTAAAATGGTTTTGGTGTCAGAAACAGAAGTCAGAAATGTCAAGCAGCAAAGACACTCATGTGGGCTTTGAAGAAGAACCTCTAGGCTGTTAACACAGCACAGCTGGAAACACAGAGTGTCTGATGGCTGACACTCTCCCATGTAAATCAGATAAATGCAAGGCAATGACTTCTGCTGACACCGAGAGGAAGAGAGCTTGAGCACCAGATGACATCACAGCCATTTAACAAAAACATTGAATTCAACCTGGTGGGACCCTGAACAGAGGACCTAGTTAACCTGCACCTTAACTTTGACCCACACAAACGGCAAGCTAATAAATTTAAGTTGTCTGGAGACACTAATTTTGTATCACTCAGAATAAAAACCTAACATATAATCAATCCACAAAAGATTTCTTTCTACAATATAAGTAGAGATTACTTATACTGCAATTAAAATACACTGCAATTAATATAAAAACTCAGTAGATAAAAAGATAAAAACAATCAGCTCAAAATAAATAAAAAGAAATTTAAAATGTTCTTAGATATATGCAGAAATGTTCAATACACTTGATTACAATAAAAATTACTAAAAATATATAATGCTATCTCAATTTTGACTGGCAGATTGATAAACATCAAAAGTTCCATTACATTTTATTGGCTAAAGAATTATTTAGCAAAAATTCTACTAAATATTGGGCAAAAAGAAAAAGTCTGGTTCATACTTTATACAGAGCAAATTGACAATACCTATAAAAGTTTTCAACAACATTTACATATCTTTTTAACTAAATGATTATAATTATGGGAATTAAGTTTATCCTAAAAATTTACCCATGAAAAATTAAGTGCATATGTGCATGATTATTTATTATATCATTTGAAACATAAAATAATTAGTACTATTAAAACTGAGAGACTAAATAAAGACACATTGACTAAAAGTTATGATAAAACACACTTCTTATATAAATATAAGGAATGATCACCGTATCTGTTAAGGGGTGAAAAGATGAAAACAGAATCATATCACATATTATCTATTTAAAGATAGATAGATAGATATTCAATAATATTATATTACAAAAATATAAGTCAATATGGGTCAACACGACCTGAAACGAGTAAGTATACAGAATGAGGAACATAATGAAAGAAGAAGCACACACTGGAAGCCGATGAAAATATTCCCAACACCTCAGACTGATACAAAGAATTAAACAATTAACAGAACATAATTTTAAAACATTTTTAAAACTGTCATAGTGACGTTGTTTAAGGATGGGATGTTTTGTTTGCATGTGTGTCTATGATCAGTGAAGGCCAGAGGTCCAGATGTTTTTAAGTTACCATGTGGTTGCTGGGTCCAATCAGGTCATTTGGAAAAGCAGCAAATGATCTTAACTGCTGAGCCATATCTCTGGCACCCATCATAGTAGCTTTATCAAAGTTATATCAACGTCAATAATACTAAGTCATTTTGAAAGAATCAACTTTTAATTCTCACTGATAAGTATTTTTATTTGTATTGTTTAGCCTACACATAAAAATATTTATTTTTATTAAAAATATGTAGGTTTTGTGTGTTACTTCAATTTTTAGCCAACCTCTAAAGAAAACGAACAAATTTTTTAAATGTCAAAATTAGAGTACACTTAAAGCAAGACTAACACAAAATTCTAATATATAAGTAAGTTAGGAAGTTGAACTCTTATCTCTGAAATATAAACACCTTTTTTAAGTAGGATGTTTTTACTTCTACTGGCAAGGCCAATTGTGACATGCAGTTTTCAAACTCCAAGCATATAGCCATTTCTAAAGAACTTTATGTATGTCCACTATCAAATCAAGTGCCAAGACATTTGTCTAATTTCAAACAGCAGAGTTTATATTTCTACTGTAATCTCACTGCTAGTAACTGTCTACATGGGACCATGTGTTTATCATGAACATTAACTGTGTTTTCACAGCTAAGTCTCTCAGTAAGTACTCAAGGAATGCAGTGCCAACTTGTGTGCAAGACGCTAGGAATACAGTTATAACAAAACACACAAGACTCGAACCATTCAATCTGTTTATTTTAAGTCTTCTTTTACTTTATAGAAGAAAATTTCAATATCTTGGTATTAAAAAGCATACATTTAATTTTTTAATTTCATTATTTTCGGGTTAGTAGAGCCAATGGTCTAGTATTTGCATGAACAACAAAAAAATACCTTGGAATTTAAAAATCAGTTTTAAAGAACTAGACAGGATAAGGGGCAAATGAAATACATGTATGCCCCTAGAAGGAAACATAAGTACCCTTAAAAGGAAAATGTTCACTGTGTATTAAAAGTCGGGGAAGATGGTGTGGTGTTTGGCTATACTTTATCTGGGAACTGTGTTCGCTGCACACATATCCTACTCAGGATAAAATCATGGCAGGAACTGTAAGTAGAGTGGAGGCTTTTCAAGCTCACAGCAGTTCATTTTTATGTAATCCTTAACAAAACAGTTAAAACACAGAACAAATATCAACCTATGTGGGATGCCAAAGTAACCTAAGAAAGTCCTCTGACACATTTGATTTAATTATCTTTGTAGGTTGGTTAGGTGAATGAAATTTGAAAATAATTCTACTGAGCATAGGAATCAGGTTTTATTTGTGTATCAATACATAGATATACACACACACATAAAACCTAATACACACACACACACACACACACACACACACAGTACATTTAAAATACTTAAATTAGGAGCTGGGGAGATGACCAGTAGAATGCCTACCACACAAGCATGCTGACCTTGGTTTAGTGCCCAGCATTCTCGTGTAAAGCCAGGTGTGACCTGTAGCCATAGCACTAAGAGGGCAGAAGCAGGTAGATCCCTGGAGCTCACAGGCCATCCCAGGCAATCAGTAAGCTCCAGGTTCAGTCTCAGAAAGGAAGACAGACAGCAACTGAAGAAGACACCTGACATCTACTTTTGACCACTACATGTGCATGAGCATGGAGACTTCTATTAGATCACATTAATTATTGTAACTTATTATACATCGCTTTTATTTTTTGAAATTAAAATATAATTACATCATTATCCCTTCCTTTCCAACTCTTCCCATCTACCCACTTACTCTCTCTCAAAACTCATGGCCTCTTTTTCCTTAAGAGAGAGAGAGAAAGCGTGTGTGTGTGTGTGTGTGTGTGTGTGTGTGTGTGTGTGGGGTTTGCATATATAATATATATCATATATTATATATAGCATATATTTATATGTGATATATATATATATATTACATATTTATATATATCCACACCTAAATATATAAATACAACCTGCTCAGTCCATAAGCCCATATAAAATTCCTATGTATGTGATTTCCAGATTGACCACTTGGTATTGAATAATCAGTTTGAGGGCTATTTTCTGGGAAAAACTGTTTGTTCTGTCCTTAGAATTCCTTAGTTGTTGTGGTTCTTTGACTAGTGTTGAAGCTCCAGGAGACTTCCTTTTTTCATGTTAGTATTGGTGTCATCCTTGGTTTAGGTCTTGTTTAGGCAGCCATGTTGATGAGACTTCATGGGTATAGAAATACACACACGCACACGCACACGCGCGCGCGCACACACACACACACTGACATCTCTAGGAGATGAAATCCCACAGCAAACTTACTGTTTCTCTGGCACTTACAATCTTTCTGCCCACTCTTCCACTATGACCCCTAAGCCTGGGGTACTGTTGTAGATATGTCAATATATACAATTTTCTTTTTAAAAGACTCTGTCTTTCAGAATTCATATCACATTCTTAAATATAAAACAAGTCATATGGCATTGGCTATATAAGAACATGCCAATTATCTTCAAGTTTACTGACGGTTAATTCTGTCAAAGAAAGACCAAGACCAGGCAGAAAGGGCATCAGTAACATTAAGGACAGTACAAGAGTTTTCACTCATTCGTCATATAAACTATTCATTGAATGGGTATAATTCACCCAAATTAAGACCAAACACATAGCCATTCTCATTGTTGTGGTTAATCCCAATTATCGAGATGATATCTAGTTGGCAAGCTATAAAATTGCCTAGGAGTCAGGACTCTCTATATCTCTTGGAGATTGCCATGATTAGGTTGAGGTGGAAAGTCCTGTCCACTGTAGAGGATATCATTTCCCTAGACTGATATCCTGAATGTTATGAAAAAGAGAAAGTGAACTGGGCACAGAACTTCAGAGCTCTGTGTAGTGGCTGAGGATGCAATGTGTGGCCCCACCACCATGGTAGTAGCTATAACCACAAACTGTAAGCTGAAATAAACTTTCTCCCTGTGTTGCTTTTGTCAAGGATTTTACCACAGCAACATGAAGTGAAACTAAGACAACTACCCTTTTGTTTCGTTAGATAGTCTAGAAGGCAAAGGAAGAAGCATCCAGGCATGAAGTTTATAAGGCACATTTGCTTCCAAACTGTTAAGATTCATCTTTCTCTTGAGACAATCAGAGTTTTATCTATTATAGTTCAATGTAAAAAAAAAATTTAAAAATATAAAAAGTATCTTTTTTATTTGATTCTATTATGTTGACACTATTTTCTCCCTACATTATTTATGATAACCAGTTTAAATAAAATTCATGAGCACTATGCCACAGTTTCTTCAGAAAGCTCATAGAAATGAGATACATATTCCTTAAACCACATAAATTCTATTTGGCAAATTCTAAATGCAACTAGTTTGCTCTAGGCACAGTGTCAGCCCTGTATAAATACATCTTTGAATATGTTAAAAGCATTACTGTTGAAAGTATGATTATGAAGAAAAATTACTTTTTATCCAGTTTTACAGTATGTCTTAAACATTTTGGTGCCAAATAAAATTTCAATGAAACCAGCCAGATGAAATAGAGCAAACAGGAGGTGGAACAAAATGGCACTAACACCAGAAGTTCTCTCTCAGATCAAGTATTTCTCAATGTGATCAGCTATTCACATATCAAACGATCTTCCTAGAAGCTACCAAAGGCATGTATCAGTGTTCTCCTGCTGTAAGAGGCAGCATGACCACAGCAACTCATGTCAAAGAGTTCTATGGGCCTGCTTATAGTTTAAGACAGTGGTTCTCAACCTGGGGGTCAATGCCCCGTTCATAGCTGTCACCTGAGACCATCAGAAAACACAGGTATTTACATCATGAGTCATAACAGTAGCAAAATGACAGCTATGATGTAGCAACAAAATACATTATGGTTGGCATCACCACAACATGAGGAACCGTTTCAAAGGGCACAGCATTAGGAAGGTTGAGAACCACTAGTGTAAGAGATGCTGTCCATTATCACAATGATGGGAAGGATGGTGGCATGCAGGCTGACCTGGTGCTGGAGATGTAGACTTCACCACTGGGTGTTCAAGCACAGAAAGAGAGAGAGGAGATACTAGGCCTGACAATATAGGTTTTTGAACCTCAAATCTGACTCCCAGTGACACACTTTCTCTAATAAGGCCATACCTACTCCAACAAGGCCATACCTCCTATTTCTTCTCAAGAAGTACCACTCACTGATGACCAAGCATTCAAATATATGAGCTTATGGGGGCTATTCTTATTCAAACCACTGTAGAGGTTAACCGACTGCAGTGCTTAGTAAAATAAAAGATGTGCCTCTGCAGAAGGGAAGAAAAAGTTAATCATATAACTCCTCCCCAAACTCCAAGGAAAAATAAGAAATTAATGGCAGATCTTGGACTGGAAAGTCTGCACCAAGGCTATTATGGTCCAGTTCCAAGCACAGCCCCTATAATCCATACTCTAAGATAAGTACTTAACCACTGAGTCTCTGAAACCATATTAGGCAGGTGAACACTGCTCCAACCTGGGGCACCACAATGTGGAACAAGACTCCATCTACTGAAAAGTCAGGTAAGAAGCACAAGGCAGTTTTCTGGACCTCAGTACCAGGTTGGCAAAACCTACCCTGGGAAGATCCTAAAGCCTCTAACACCAGGCCAGTACCCAAGACTGAAGTCCCTATAATATCTTCAGTGACTCTAGTCCATCAGATTCTATTCCAACGCCACCCACTGGCAGCTGTGATCCTGGCTAGGATAACTCGTCTGGGTCATGAGTATATCTCAGCAGTAGACAGCTTGTAGTACATGCTGGTCGTAATGGGCTTTAGATTAGGAATATGATGCAGCGTTGTGGTATTGGTGCCCATTTCTTTTTTCACAGGAGTTCAATTAGTACAGCACAGAAAAAAAATATAATAACTGCCTACAGGAGGAAAATGGAAGCAAATGTTAACCCTCATGACATAGGAGGCTGAAGTACGCCCCTCTGTAGCAGGTTAGCCCAGTCAGGCAGCATACCACCACAACATCAATAACTGTAGGCAGGGTCTCTGTGTCCACCCCAGATCCAGAAGGAGGCCTGCAGGGACAACTCTTCAGGTATTCCCCAGTTCATACTGAAATCACCAACTGCTGATTGGAAGAAAACTGTCCTTGAATCACTATCTAGTACTCAAACAATATCAGTGTTCATAAAAACTATTCCTTTGGCCACCAACTCTGACACTAGCAGATTGCACTTGACTCTTACAGATGAAAACTCGCACACATTCTGTAGACTCCTGGCAAATCTAGACTTAGGGTGATGTCAAATGCTACAAATCCAAAACGAGTAAAGACCCTGCTTAGAAGTCTTGCAAAGATAGGCACAAAAACTGCAGAACTCACAGTGCTGGATTCTTCAATGCATGAATGAGCTCAAATACCAACAAACATAAAAAATGTTTTAGTTGAGATCAACTGACAGTCAAAACAAGACAAGAGATACTAAAAACAAGTGAACTCTTGAATGGAGTTCTAAAAGCTGTTTTAAAGAAACCAAGAGCTTACAGAACACAAAGAACTAATTCAAAATTCTAACACAAAAACAAAAATGTAGACAATGCTTAAAAATCAAACAGAAATCTTACAACTGAAAAAATATACTAGAGAATTTTAAAACATACCCAAAAAGGACATTAAGATCAAGATAAATCTGAACAAAGAACAAGCCCAAAAATACACTGTTCAAGAACACACAAATGGAAGAGGAAGAAAGAAAACAAGAGAAATTAAATATGTTCTCAGAAGTTTTGAGGCAGCATTAAAAGGGCATATACTTGGGTTGTTGTGGTTAAAGAGAGACTAGATGTTGCCAAAAGAAGAAAAATAATGTGTGTTAAGCAAATAATCAGAAAACTTAGGCCTACCCCCCAGAAAAGATACAGGGACAGGAAGATCAAAAACCAATAGCTAGATTCAGTTCAATTGCATCTACCCCAAAATATATTATAGCCATGCTCTCAAACATGGAAGACAGGAGAGTCTCAAGACAGAAAGAAGGGGAGAAAAACAATGCATTAACATGTGTCCTGACTGCAGACTTCTCATCAGAAACCTTACAGAACCTTACAGAGGAGTGGAATTCTTATAGTACTGAATGGGAAAACTGACAACAAAAAATACTGTACCTAGCAAAGCTGTCATTTAGAAGTAGAAAGATAAAGGCAGTCCCAGATTTCAGGGGGAAAGGCTGTACAAGAAATGCTAAAGATAGTTCTTTAACTTGAAATTAGCCTGAATGACTAACAAGAAAAACAATAGAAGATATGAAATGCCACTGGCAAAAAAAATATAGAAAAACAAGATGAAATTGCTCTAATATGTAAACATGATGTGTCAACCATTCACAGCTTTAATACTGACTAAAAGAACAAAATTATTTTTAAAATAACTACATCAATATGCTTAGAGATTGTAGCGGGAAAAATTAGAATGGAGTGTCCGGCTGGCTTCCGGCTTAACAGCCATGTTCCTGCCTGGTCCCAGCTGGGTGTCCTTCAGACCACTCTCTCCAGCTCCCTCCCATAGCGACCGGTCACTGTGTTTCCAGCTCCGGTTTGCTCATCCCTGGAGGGGCTAGTTCCTTCACAGCCATGACCACCCAGTTGTCGGCAGACCCACCTTCCAGTAACCCAGTAAATCCAAACTCTAGATAATTAAAGTTAACCAATGGATTTATATATATATCAATAAAATCTCAAGACACAAGATGCTCACACAGATTAGAAAGTTATCCCAATATTCCTAACCTTTAGATTTCATACTTCCTATTTACTTGAATCACGAAGATATACATCCGCTGCCATTTTACCTTTCTCCTCTCTGTGTTTCTTTCTGCCTCCTCTGTCACCCTTAGCTCCGCCTCCGTTTTTCCTGTCCAATCACAGGCCTCCTGCTGCAAATAGCCTGGGCAGGAAACTTCTGCCACAAGAGATGAGCAATATAGAAAGATGTAAAATGGAAATTAAAAAAAAAAAATCAAAATAAGGCCACACCTTTAATTCCAGGCAGAGGCAGACAGATTTTGGGGTTGAAGACCAGCCTAGTCTACAGAAGGAGTTCCAGGACAGCCGGGACTACATAAAGAAACCCTATCTGAAAAATAATAATAATGCAATAATATCAAAATCAAAATGATGAAAAGAATAAAATCCAAGTATAAAACGTTTTATTAACATACTTTCCCTTAGTTCTTTTCTTTATGATCATAACATATGGCTATCATTTCAAAATGCCTTATTATAATCAAAAGACCATTTTTATAATGTCCAAAAAGCAAGACTCTACAACTGAGAGAAAGAAATTTATACTCAAGGACAAAAGCACCCTTCTAGACTAACTTCTGAACCACAAAGCAAAAGCACAAATGAGGAAAATTTGTGCTGTTTGCATACCTGTATACATCACACTGAAACCTATTAATATGTATAGTTAATACATAACAATCAAAGAGCTCTATTGTACATCATGATGAGTACAAAAAACCACGGTAGCCTTCGAATCTTCTCACCAGAAAAATATGTGATGCAATTCATGTGTTAAATAGCTTTATTCACCCTATCCACAATTTTTACATGCCGAAGTCCATGTTGTACACTAAAAATACAGCACACCACTACTTTGACTTGTCACTTTAAATAAATAAGTAAATAACAACAAACAAAAATAGGATGGAGTGAGGAAAAAAACTAAAATTGGTAGAATTCAAATTTAAAAGTAATTATAGGGCCTTTCCTCATCAGTAATCACTTGACATTTAAATAAAGTCAATTTCTCAATTAAAAACTATGAACTAAATGGAAAAATTGAGAATCCAACCCTATGTGTCTCATACTATTTCTACTATTCAGAAATTGCAGACAACTTTCTATGTGAAATAAGTAAAATGTCATGAGTTTGTGGGGAAATTATTCTATATTGTACTTATAACATGATCCTAACATTCAAATAACTGTAACAGCTTTAAAACAGAGCTAGACGCCTAGCACTGCCTTGTCTGAAGGCCCTGCAAGTGTTTAGCAGTCAAAACAATGTGGCTTGCCTAGAAATAGATCTTGAACTAGAAGAGTCAGTGTGAGGCTGACTCAGATGCTGACAACCAATTCTAGACAGAAGAACAAAGATAATTCAGTGACAAATGGTGGTGTAACAGCTACATTTTTAGACCTCCAAAGAAATATACATTGGAAGCTTTTCCTTTTTAATCATAAAATTTTAACCAAAAGTGGATCATGTGTATAACTATAAAATATGAAGTATAGAATTTCTAAGAGAAAGTTTAGATGAAAGGATTTGGAGATAGCTCCGTGGAAGTATACTTGCTTTGCATGAACACTGTGCTCAATCCCCAGTACCACAAAAGAATATAAAAGAATAGGTTTTTGCCTTTGATTTAAGCTAAAGATATAAAGTTTCTAAAAGAAATAGAGGAAAACATTTTGACTCTAAGGTGAGCAATGACTTTGTTAGAATCAATGATTTTCTTAGGAACTACTAAATCAATAGCAAGTCAGACATCATCAAAATAAAAATTTTGTTCATCACAAGATTGATAAGAATGGTATGGTGGCAAATGCCTGGACCTAGGAAGCTGAGCTGAAAGAGTACAGAGTTTAAAGCCGGCCAGGATTCCACAGTAAGCTCCAGGCCAGCTAGAGCTACATCATAAAACCCTGTACAAGATCCTACACAAAATCAAATTATATTTAAAGACATTTCAAACGAAACAGTCATGATGCATATAGCTTAACAAAGAATACAAACCACTTTTACAATTTAATGCAAAAGTGTAAAAAAATAAACATTCATACTGTTCACCAAAGAAAATATATAAATACCTACAAAACACAAGAAATAGCTTCTGCCTTTACTCAAGAAAGACTATAGTAAAAAACTGATACATCCAGTAGGAAGGCTGCAATTTACAACAGCAACAAAAGATGTCCTATTTAAATTCATTTCTTCATTCTGGGAAATCTATTCTATAATCTTGCATATATCAAACATAAATACTTTAAACCAGTCATACCTCAAATCCTGAACATCATGCAAAACACTTATAAAAATACGAATATAACACTTAATCAACTCACTGATGGTTCAACATTTCATATTTTTTATTTCTGCTTGGAATGAGTATTATGAACACTACATTTGGGTCAACAAGGTGACTCAGCAGGAGAAGGCATATGCCACACAAGCCTGATGACCCAAGTTCAACTGCCAGACCCACAAAAAGGTGGATGGTGAAAAACCCCAACATAAACAAACAAACAAACTGTACCTAGAGATGAAACATCATGTTTACCTGTCTGAAGGCATGTCACTGGCAATCTGGTGCTTCATTCCTGATCCATTTTTAATAGAATCCTGTCTTGTGAGCCCATGAGCGCGGCCTTTCTCGACTGCAGGTACTGACAAGTCACCTGAGGGTCCTTGGAACTGGGGCTGCTCGTGGAGCTTTGCCTTCTTCTCCTGAGGGGCTTCCTCATTTCGAGGCCCTCGAAGACCCTTTTGATCGGGTTGCTGCGGTGTATTAGACCCGCTGTTGTAAAACCATGCTCCTGACTTAGTGAGGATTTCTTGTTGCTTTCGGCACAAATTACACACCCACATAACCTGCACACAACGACACAAAAAAAGAAAGAAATTAGTCTCCCTACATTGTGAAAAATTAAATGCAAACAAAAGAAGAGAAAATTCAAGCCAACAAGAAATTACATGGTTGTACTTCTGAAGTTAAAATCAGGATTAATTGCTGCTATAAATTAAATAATTCATCCTTTAATTTTTGAAGGATGATTATAATGAAATTACACTGACATAAAAACCCACATCAAAATGCTAATTTTTGTTTATATTCTGTAATTATATTTATTTAGTTAGAAGCATGACATAGTAAACAGAGAATGAATTTGGGAAATAGTCAATTTTAAATATATCTCTAAAATAGGAAAGTAAAAGCTTCAGCAAGGTATTGAACCTTCAGACATACAGAGCACAGTTTCCTTAACAAAGGGGAGAGGTAAACTAATAAGACTTATTTTCTTATATTGTTTTTAAAAATAGAAATAATACATTTCCAGTAAATTAACTGTTAATATTAGGGTAAAATTGTCTACCACCAACTATATCCTTTTTAAAAGAGTTTTAGTTATTTTAAGTAGCTTCTAATAACAAAAAAACCTAAGAACACTACTAATTTGACTAAAACCTATTAATTGATCATAATTTATAATGATATATTAGATTCTTTTACCTTCGTGTCTACAATGATTTTTGTACTATTCACAATAGCCAACATATCTAACCTAGACATCCATCAAGAGATGAATAGATATATGTGGTAAATATACACAACTGAATTTTATTCACCAATAAACAATAATCATGATGTGCACAGGGAAACAAAAACAGCAGCAGATCTCTATGTTGTGAAACAAACCAGATGCAGAAAGAAAAATGTTACACATATTCTTTCATATGCTGACTCTATATTTAGGGATGGGGGAAGGGTAGGAATAGATACTAAAGCAGAGGAGAGGTATGAAAGAGTGGGCAGGAGGGAAAAAGGAAAGGGAGTGAATATGGTGCATGGTAGGTAGGTAGACAGACGGATGGACTGACAGACGGACAAACAGACAGACAGATAGATGATTGATGATAGATAGATAGATAGATAGATAGATAGATAGATAGATAGAAGACAAGAAAGTGAGGTACTAAGGGGAGTTAGAGAGAACAGAGAGTAAAACAGAAAGTAGAGAGGAATAAATAAGTCAAAATACCTGATACAACAAATATACATCAATCAAAATATTTCCAAAAAAATACAAGATATACTTGATTTTTATTAGTTGAGCCATCTTCACTATTAAATAATATTCAGTAATATTAACTATCTTCAAAATGTTCCCAAATAGGACTAGAAAGCATTCATATAATTTTGAATTATAAACTGTACACATCAGACAGTCATATCCTTTTCCTCCCCTCCTCCCAACCATGATAACACCCATCCTGTGCTTCATTTTTAATATAAATACTTTTTTCAGAATTCAGTAACCTAAGGACATTTTGGCTATGTGGCCAGAAAAACCTTCTCTCATCTCAAAAATCTTCTTTTGGTTAACACAAATTCTAAGAATAAATAAATAAATAAGCTATATGATCAGGAAATGCAAGGTAATCATATATTTAAAACGAGTACTGACCATATGCTTACACTGACTCTCATACAAACTTCATGTTTCTTGACTTTTTTCATATTTAAATGACTTACAACAACATAGATAATTATAGTAAAAGAAAGCCCTGTTTCTGCATAGCAAGTAACAACAAAGCAGAAGTAAGCTCAAAAGATAACTATCCATCACTGCATCCAACCTGGAGTTTTTCACTGAGATAAAAATGTTTGTGTAAAATATCATTTAAATGATTTGCTTAATATTCCACTTAAGCAGTTTGTATTATCTGTGTAATTTGTATACTTTATTATGATTATGATTTTTGTTCTATCATTGCATGGAAATACATTCCTTTATTCAGCACTAAATTTACTATTTTTGTTGGAAACAAAGGCTCCATCTTCTACTAGAATAATAAGAACATATATGTCATAGACTACTAAGATCTAAATGCTTACTAGCTTGAAGTCATCTGAAGTAACCCTGAAGGAAACATGAGGCATGTGATACTATAAAACCAAGACGTGTGTTGCATCAATTCCCAAATAGGTTACTCCTACTCATCAATAACGTCAATATATGCCAAGTTTATTTTTTAAATAAATAAGTATTTTTAACAAAAACACTGTGATCTCAATATTTATAAACAAACTCCACAGTTCAAATTTCATTTTCTATTATTGCTATGAATATCAATATAAATATATCCAAATGTATCAATCAATTTAAAAATCAGATCATATATGATAACCAAGATATGACTGTGACAGATGAAGTACCTACAGACCTCTTTAAGTGGTCTGTACTTTAAATGAAAAGCTGTTGCTGGAAACCAAGGCACCTGCCAGGCAAGTTCTGCATCACTGAGCTAAACTCACCACACCAACAAATAAAATCTGCATTTCAACTTTTTATTATTTTAAACAAATTACTATCCCTATTGGATTGATAATCCGTTAAAGAATTCTAAAATTTAACAGTATTTGGAATAAGAAATATCCATTAAAAAATAACATCCTATATTAACCTCTGCAAAAAAAAAGATCCAGAACTAATATATATTCAAGATGTTTGCTTGAAAGAACTACAGCAAAAGAATCCCAGTGCAATTTAATGGAGACAGATGCAAAGTATCCTTAATGTAGAAAACTCCAAAGGCAGCTCATTTAAAAAGTAACCTAAACTAAGTGACAGTGCATTCACAGTCCCAGCACTGAGGAGATGGAGGACGGAGGGTCAAAGTTAAGGCGAGCCTTGGCTTCAGATAGAGTTTGAACCCAGGCTAGGCCTGGGCTGCATGAGACCTTCCACAAAAAAATAAAAAAAATCAAATAAAAAAAATAAGGAGGATGTGGGGGCATTAGGAGAAAGAGAGAAAGGGGGGACTAAGTAAGAGGGAACAGTGGGGAAAGAAGGAAGGGAGTGGGGGGTCAGGGAGGGGTGAGAAAGCACAGTTAGATGATGAATGCAAACACAAGACACTGTATAAATATATTATTGCCAAAAGAAAGGGAGGAAGAGAAAGAAACAGAAAGAAGAGAGACAGACAGAGTCAGAGAAAGCAAGCGAGCTTTTTAAGATACCTGGTTTGTCAGCCACCTCAGTTCAGTCATGAACTTAAGCTAAAGGGCTGTAGAAGTCCAACGCTTCATCATGTCTTCTAAGGAACCATCAGAAAGAATACCTGGAAGCTCACAGCATAATTAACTTACTATATACTCTGACTGTGCTGCTAAGATTAAAGCTCCTAAAATGGGGGTGGAGCTTGAAGATCAAAGAAAGAAAATAATAAAATTAATAATAATAATATCAACTCTGTGAACCTAAATGAAACCTTAAACCTATGTGATCACTACTACATTGAGCTACAAGGATTTGTTTTTAATTTTTCATTTTAGTTGATAGCATGGTCTTAAAGAATTTCCAATCATTGTAAATATGTGATCTATTAAAAATGTATTGCTAGAGCAATATTTCACTGGGGTATTAAACAGTCTGAGCACCATTCAGCAGGTCACAAGAACTCCTAACTCCACATACCATGAAGTCATGTGGGTTGGCCTGAAATCACAGGCATATTTAGACTACAGAAACTGGAAAACACTACAAATAGCTTTTTCTAGAAGTCAGATGTCAGCACAATATTTACTCTACTGAAATAATGATACTATATTCAGTATTTATAGACAAACCTGAAGAAAGCTGTAATTTACCATAAAAAGTTATTCAAAACATAAAATTCCAATTTATGTAGATGAGAAAATAACTATTAAAATGAATTCATATTTTTTATAGAATCAGACAGCCTTACTAAATAATTAATATATGCCAGGCACTGTGCATGGAGCTGGTGAATAAGATCAATAGGTGTAAATTTCATTGTGAATTCTACAGAATAGGAGAGAAAATAAGCAAACAAATTACCACAAATGTTCCTTGTGCTTCACTTATGAGTGCTAGGAAAGGACTACACAACAGGTCCACTGATGCTGTCCCCTCTGATGCTATGTTAGGGGAGAGTGAGGGCGCAAAGGACATTGGCAAGACCCAGAAACTCCCATTATCTGTGTCTCATAATGAGCAGAATTTAGAGATATTTGGGCAAATACCTATAAGTTATCCCCTCAATTTTGCTAGGGTGGATTTTCAAAGTTAGTATACTGGCGTATGTCCTCAAGTATTAAGGCTTTCAAATAGGTCATTATAATTTTCATTATAGTTTTCAGATAGTCTAAACCAGGACGTAACATATGGACTCATAAGCCTTTTTTAAGTTAGGATAGATAACAGAGTGTTCTATTTAATTGACAAAAATGATGGACTGGGTGCTAGGCGTACTTTGTACTTTAGAAATTATAGAATGGTAATAGTTATACTCAGTTTATATTTGAGAGAAAAATATTTATTATTGGACAGAAAAAGTGAGATGTGGCAGAATCTTCCCTTAATGAATAAAGATTTCAAGGAAGCAATCATTGGTGAGTAGGTGGGACTTCCAGTGGGAGAAAGAGGGGAAGCAGGAGAAAGATACTTCTTTTTGGACGGGAGAGAGCATGGAGCCAAAATGTAGGTAGTCGGAGGGCCCACCACCACCACCACCCCTGTTCAGGCGGCAGATCCACCAACGCAGGATTTAACATAAAAGAGCTTACAAATTAGGATGCTAGTTTCTACGCCTAGCAATTGTGTCACCTGTTGATTCTAAACTAAGAAAGAAAAAAAAAGAAAGAAATATCAAATCTTAGATCATAAAGGCTTAAATTTTTAAAAAGATCAAAATCATTTCTTGTATCTGATCAGAATTTGGTGGGATAAAACTAGAAATCAAATAGGAAGTACACCTAGAGAAACTATAAAAACACTGGAAAGTCACTGAAGAAGCAGCCAGAGAGGAAACTAAAAAACACACACAGATAGACAGGTGTATATGTATATGTATTTTTTCAATGCCATTCAAGCCTATGTCTGTGCGTCTGTGTCTGTGTCTGTGTGTCTCTGCATCTGTGTCTGTGTGTGTGTCTGTGTGTCTGTGTGTCTGTGTGTGTCTGTGCGTCTGTGTTTCTATGTCAGTGCCTGTGCGTCTGTGTCTGTGTGTGTCTGTGTGTCTGTGTGCCTGTGTCTGTGTGTGTCTGTGTGTCTGTGTCTGTGTGTCTGTGTGTGTCTGTGTCTGTGTGTGTCTGTGTCTGTGTGTGTCTGTGTGTCTGTGTCTGTGTGTCTGTGTCTGTGTGTGTCTGTGTGTCTGTGCCTGTGGGTCTGTGTGCACATGCAATGGTAGGAGTACAGTGTCCAATCATTTCCTTCAGAAGTATCCAGTTGGTACTCTTGGAAAGAAGAGGTTCAGCTCAGTTGTACATATTTTGTACTGGTGTTTTTTCCATTTTATTCTCTTTATTAATGTTTTCTTTAAATGAAATTTTAGGGAAAAAATAGGTTAGTGATTCTTAAAGCAAATTTGTCATTAAGAAGTATTTAATTCTGTATTGACTATTATTAAAATAGGTCATTGCTGACTTCAAAATAAATATGTAACATTAAAATCTTTACATTTGAATTCCAAATTGTAATTTAAATTTGAATTCCTCTAAATAATTTTAAAAGAGAAATGATAATGTCAAAATAAGATGACAGGCTTATCTTACAAGATAAGGACAGAGAACCTTCGTGAACTGTAACTCTGCACCACTAGGGGGTGCTACTGCACTTTGCTCAGTCACACTGAAATCCCATTCATTGAATGCCGGTACCACACTCCAATTTCCTGCCTCTCCCCACACTAGTAGACAAGTAAACAAAACTTCTCTTAAAGATACAGTAACATTACACAAATACAAATAATTAGGCAGTTATTCTTGGTTGTCAACTTGATTATGTCTGGAATTAACTAAAACCCAAAAGGCTGGGCACAGCTATAAGGGTTTGGTTTTGTTTCTCTGAATTAAACCCTCCTAAGTGGGAAGGCCCACTTCAATCTGTGCCTTTGGTGGGAAGATGAAATGTTGATCCATATTTTCTGAGGTGGGAAGATCCACCTTCAGTCTGGGTCACCCATTCAGCTGGCAGCCTCTATGAAGGACATGCAAGAAGAAAGTTCTTTTTCTTCGGCTGCTTACTATGGTTCTCACTAGCAGCTCCATTCCTTTACTGATATTAGAGCCTACTTCTTTGAGATTCCAGAAAATACCAACGACCAGCTGAAACACCCAGTCTTTGCCAGTCGTTGCCTTCGAGCCACTCAGCGGTGGATTAGCACTGCTAATGCACTGGTGGGTTAAACAGCTACGACATTCTTAACTCTCCTGTTGTTAGACAGCCATAGTTGTATTAACTGGGCCACACAGCCTGAAGCCATTCTAATAAATCACGTGTGTGTGTGTGTGTGTGTGTGTGTGTGTGTGTGTGTGTGTATAGTCATCCTATATGTTTTTTGTTTCTCTAGAGAACCCTCACTAATACACAGGCCAAATAACCTGAAATAGTATCAGTATCCTATATTATAAAATGTGGTATTACTTAGAACTATTTCCCACTACATATGAACAGTTCAAAGATGCAAATATATTATCAGTTGACAGATTTCCATAATTGAGGAGAACTTATAAGTTGTCGTGCATAAGTTAAACAAATGTAGGTCATTTGAACAACAACAAAAAAAATTTGTGATCTCAAAATTTGGCAAGAACATGTTTTTTTAAAATACAAAGCATATTCTTCCAGAAATTTTCACTAAAAATGGAGACCAGAACATAAGAATTTCTAAAAAGAATATATTGCAAATAAACATGAGGCTAGACATAATTATATGAAGACTAACAGCTGTGAGAGAGACATTGCCTTATCAAGGTGGAAGTGCAAGCCTAGAGGTAGCAGGTGAACCGCTAACAAAATACGGTGGCATGGAAGTCACTAGAACATGCTCAGGGAGGAGAGACTTACAGACAGCTTTGATGCATGGTGCTTTATTTATGTGATTCTCAGACTGCTACTAGCTACTCTTTAAAACTTAAAATATCCTCTAAAGTTTCCTACAAATTAATGTTCAGAGCCATGGATTGCTCTTTCATTTGCTTCTGCCAAGTGTGCTTCTCACTGCTGAATGGCTGGAAGGCAATGACTTCACTAATAACATATGGTCCTCTGACCTCCTCCACACAGGGGAGGTGCATTGTTAAGAGAAGGCTGAGCTATACTCCAGAAGCATCCTGCACAGAATTAAAGAGCACAGGCACATCTCTAAGCTTCAGTGTGTCAGCACTGTGATTCTCCTCAAGTTCAAGTCTAAAGAGGACTCGCAGAGCTTTCCCCAACAAGTCTCCATGCAGTCTTACCTGAGGCTACAGGCTTCTCCTTATCTTCCCAGCTTGCCTCAGGTCAAAAACCTTAGAATAAAATACTCTTCCTCTCATATCTCACATATACTATACCAGAAACTTTTTTTCTGCTTTTAAAAATATATCTACACAAATGACATCACACTACCGCAACTATCTAACCAACCATCGTCAAGCACATAAATTACTGCAATAACCAACTGAATACTCACTTAGCTACCATCCTTTCCTCACTAATATATTCCAATAAAACTATCAAGTAAGTGTTTCTTAATGTTTCAAAGTATAAGTAAGATCATGGGCGATCAGAACATTCGAATGCTTCCTACTCTGAAAGAATAAATGTCCCAGTCTTTACAATGAAGCAGAAGGCCTCTGGATCTCACCCTAGAGCATTCTTAATCACTGAGCTCTCCTCCTCTGATCTGTGGCTGCTGCTTTTTCCAGTGCTGAACTCCACTGTTGTTCTTATAAACACGCTCTGACCACAGGACACGTGCACTCCATTTGTGGGATATGCAATGTTAGCTCACTTACCTCTTTCAAGTTAAACTCTCCCTTGTTAAGGCCAAATGAATTAAAATTCCAGAACCAATGTCTTCGTTAGGATTTCACTGTGTGTGTGTGTGTGTGTGTGTGTGTGTGTGTGTGTGCACTGCATGTGTAAGCATGAGAGAGAGGGGAACTAGAGAGATACCTTAGTCAGTTATGGCTTGCGCACAGTCCTGAGATTAAATCCCCAGCACTGGCAAAAAAAGCAAGCTGGTAAATGGGAGGCAAAGACAGGAGGAGCCCTGGAGCCTGACAGCCAGCTAGCTAACCAAATTCATAAGCTCTAGATTCAGAGACCTGTTTAAGATGGAGGGAGGGAGGGGGGAAGAAGGAGAAAGGGAAGGAGGGAGAGGGAGAAGGAGGGAGGGAGGGAAAAAGGAGGGAGGGAGGGAGGGAAAAAAGAGGGGAGGGAAAAGGAGGGAGGGAAAAAGGAGGAGGGAGGGAGGGAAAAAGGAGGGAGGGAAAAAGAGGAGGAGGGAGGGAAGGAGGGAAGGAGGGAGGGAAAAAGGAGGAGGAGGGAGAAAAAGGAGGAGAGGGGAGGGAAAGGAGAAAGGGAAAAGGGGGGAGGGAAGGGAGGGGAGGGAGAAAAGGAGGGAGAAAGGGAGGGAAAAAGGAGGAGAGGAAAGAGGAGGGGGAGGAAAGGGAAGGAGGGAAAGAGGGAGGAGAGAAGGAGAAAGGGAGGGAGAGGAGGAGGGAGAAGGAGGGAGGGAGAAAGGGAGGAGGGGAGGGAGGAGGGGGAAAAAGGAAGGAGGGAGGGAGGGAAAGGAGGAGGGAGGGAGAAGGAGGGAGGAGAGAGGAGGGAAGGAGAGGGAGGAGGAGGAGAAAGGAGGGAGGGAGAAAGGAGGAGGAGGGGAGAAAGGGGAGGAGGAGGGAGAGGAAGAAGGAAGGAGAAGGAGGAGGAGGAGGGAGAAAGGAGGAGAGGAGGGAGGGAGAAAGGAAGGAGAGAGGGAGGGAAGGGGGAGAGGGAGAAAAGGAGGGAGGGAGGGAGAAAAGGAGGGAGAAGGGAGGGAGAAAGGAAGGGAGAGGAGGGAGGGAGAAAGGAGGGAGAGAAGGGAGGGAGAAAGGAGGAGAGGGAGGGAGAAAGGAGGGAGAGAGGAGGGAGAAAGGAGGGAGAGAGGGAGGGAGAAAGGAGGGAGGAGGGGGAGGGGAGAGAGGAAGGAAGAGGGAGGGAAGAAAGGAGGGAGAGAAGGAGGGAGAGAAAGGAGGAGGGAGGGAGGGAGAAAGGAGGGAGAGAGGGAGGGAAAGGAGGAGGGAGGGAGGGAAGAAAGGAGGGAGAGAGGGAGGGGAAAGACAACAGTGAAGAGAAGGATGGAGACAGGGGGAAGAGGGGAGAAACCAGGTGGGCTAGAAAGACGAGCGTAAAGCACTATTGAAAAAAAAAATGTGCAGGGGAGGAGGAGACTAAAAGAGTGACAGGAAATAAGTGGGGTGAAGAGCAAATACATGTAGAATTAGAAGATTAAAGAGATTAATGAATATAAGAATCATATATATTCGAAAAGTTAATTAAAATGAAGGAGAAACTTTCAAGAACTAATAATTGATAAAGAAGTTTTTAATACAATATGCAATTAATCCCATGAGTACAAAAGAAAATACGCAGCCATTATAAAATCCACGGGGGTGAAATGACTAAAGTACCATAGACAATATAGAATATACTCGCTTGGTTATACTAAGGAATGACAGAAAGACTGTAACCTAGACATACAACACTGCTAATAATCTTAAGAAGGTATGTTACAAACAAGCTATAATGCCATGTTTTTCACTCCAATACTCGAGTGTTACAACTTTTAAAGATATAATCTGCATATATATAATGATTTTCTTAACCTAGTTTCCAAATTCATCTGTATTTACTGTTTTAAAAAGTAGGAAATGCCTTGAAAAAGAAAGAAACATGGGATTTCCCTATTACAAATGTAAACTCTAGAATAAATTTATAGATTTTATATTGGTACAAATGAACATGTACAAACAGCTAAAACCAATACTTGCATATTATATGTGCAGTTGGAGAAACTACAGTTATACATAACCAAAACTAAAACACAGTGCTGGGTTTTAAAACTTGACAAGATCCTAACTCAGACAGAAGAGATGGTGTGAAATAAAGTTATAGGGTAAGGGATAATTCAAATTATAATTTTAACTGATATGCTTCATAAATTACCAATAAAGTAGACTGTCAGGACACGGTCCAAAAATAGTCTTATGAGGAAAATCTGAGTGCTTGTGAGAAAACTCTGAAGAAACAAAGAGTCTTGTGACCTTAATTTCTTCAAAAACATGGAATTTTTCTTGGAATGTGTTTTTTGTGCCCTTTCCAGGTATGACGGATAGGAGTGGATTTACTTTGTATTATTCGTTACAACTGGCTACTGTTATTTGTTTTATGTGCCTCTATGGAAAACTATGTTCTTGCCATAAGTGATCGTCCTCCTGGTTGCATGCTTTGTTCATGTGGTTTCTCTTATCTCTCAGGGGATAACCTGGCTGGCTGACTCTGTGCCTGAGACGTCAGGTCCCCTCCTTGATTGGCTCCACGCTCCCAGGTCCCACACCAACTAGAACAGTAAACAGTGTTGGGAGCCGAAAGCAGCTATCATCTTTACAGCCATCTCGAGCCATATACCCTGACAAGAGACTTGTTTTCAACAGCCCGAAACAGCTGAGCGCACTCTGATAAACATCTTGTTTTGCTGTTTAGTGCTGCCAGCAGCTAGGAGCACGTGATCTCCAAGCTGCTAGGCGCATGACATAGTGCCTTCAGTTGAGCTTGCCCATGAGGGCAAGGCACGTGGTAAAGGGTATAAATACCCAGGATTTCCTTTCAATAAAAGAGACTTGATTAGACCCTTTGTCTGGTCTCCATCCTTTGTGTCTCTCACCCCTCCATCCCCACTCTCTCTCTTGCTAGACCCTGACCTGTGGACCAGAGCAGCAGAACGGGCCATTACTAAGGAGCAGAACAGGCAGTTACAAAACAGTAGATCATACTTGTAAAAATTGTGGTATATAATTTTATAATAATTTAAGTAACACTATTTATCAATTTGCTATCTGTTAAAAATTATACAAATTTAAAGAGGAATATATGAAAACATTCAAGAAAATGCCTTGGGGGAAAATACCCTTGACTGTGGCATAATAAAAAGCTAGCATTTCCTTCTGTTTTCTGCTGTCAAGAAATCACTGCCAAACAACTTGATGAAACCATCTCCTTATCTGACATTAGACTAGAACAAGAAGTAATTCCAGGTAGGAATCTAAATATTAGGCTACAACAAAGAAGTAATTTCAGACAGGAATCTAAATTTTAGACTAGAACAAGGAAGTAGGCTTCAGACATGAAAATGACCTTGGGCTAGGACAGGGAAGTAGGCTCGGATACTTTGGTCATCCTGATAAGCCTTTAGAAACAGTGGTCTCGGGAGTGTTCATGTAATTGGGTTTAATGCCTTGCTTTTTCTTTGACTACTTGTGTTCATTGTCTTGCTTGTTCCTTGACTATTTGCATCTATTGTATTGCTAGACTCTCAACCTAGAACTGAACCTTAATTTGTGCATGTAATCAAAATGGTATAAAGTATAAAGGAAGAGGGGGTATAGGATAGGGCGTTCTAGGGAGGGGAAATGGGGAAAGGGAATGACATCTGTATTGTAAATAAATAAAATATCCAATAAAAAAATAAAGAAAAAGAAAGAAACCATCTCCTTGAAGCCTCTTATACTTACTAATACTCCAAGTAGAAAACAAAGCATTAGCAACCTACAAGCAATTATTCAAGGCTACACTGAAATGCCTTACAAATTAGTACATTCACTGTTGAAGCCGGGAAATATTATACAAGAGATTATTATGAATGTAGTATAAAAGAATACAAGAAGATGTTAGCTGATAAGCCCACTGCTGTGATTTTATTAAAGCATGATAAGGCGGGGGGCACTTGGACTTTATAGAGTTTATAAAACTGCAGGTGGTATTTCTTAGACTAAGGTAGAGACTTTGGTAGACTCATCTATACATATTTCCAGCCATTCCCGATAATACTGAAAATAGCACATCTAATGAGATTGTGGTGCCCATGGAATCACCAGGGAATCACGTGATGAAGAAGCTTTAAACAGTGAATACTCACACTCATGTTGTGTTGGGTTTAATTAGCAACTTACATGTTAGTTTCTGTTATCACTAATGTGACCACATACCTAACAGCAAGACAGCTAGGGGAGGAGAGGTTTACTGTGGTGAACAGTTTAAGGGACGCTGCCCCACCATGCCGCTAGGCAGTGGGAGCATGAGGCAGCTAGTCACATCCTGTATTACAAGGAAGCGGAGAGAAAGGTGAACGCTGCTGCTCAGGCTGCTTTCTCTTCACCTACCCCTTTTTAATTATTGAAAAAACAATCTTTCATTCAATATATTTTGAACATTGTCTCCTCTTCCCCTACCTCCTTCCAGATCCTCCCCAACTCTATTCCCCTCCACCCCCACCTCTCTCTCTCCCAAAAACAAATAAACCTGAAAAAAGTAGAATTGCAAAGAGAATAAGAAACAGACACATACACACAAAAACAAAATCCCCAAAAACACAAAATCAGAAAGCATACTACTTTTGTAAATGCCAGTAAGAAAAAAAAGCCCATTCCATAGACTGATGACATATTTTATATTAATTTTCAGCTTTCTTAGCTCAACATCTATGAAAACACAGTGACAAGCATTTCCAGAAGTGTTGTCTTCTAGATGATTCTAAATACAGTCAGTTGGTAATGAAGACTAACCTCACAATTGTCATAGTTAATGCTTCAGTGAGTATTCACAAGAAATAAGCTTAAGGTAATACTTGTAACTTTAAAACACTTACATTCATAAAAACCAGTTCTCAAAATGTCCTGATTGGAATATCAAACGCTACCATTAAAATGGGAATTATTATAATATCATTAATATAATGGCATTAACATTTTCAAGTGATACATGAGTGAGTAGGGTTTACTTTAAAACAAAGTTTTCTGTCCCATTAGAATCAGATTAAGAAATCCTATTAAAATATTCAAAGGAAAAGACAAGCATATAATTTCAGAGCCAAAAAATACTGGCAGGTAGGTCATGAATTCAAAGATAGTGGGGTTGCAGTGAGTCCCACATCACCCTGGACCACACACACTAGCAGGGCTCGCTCTCAGGTTTCGAAGGTAGTAACAATTATGGACGCACGGAGCTAGGGGGCAAATGGCAGTGTCGGTGAACAAAGTGCTCTACTCATGGACGGCAGGGAGCTGGGGACAAAGAGGCCACCTCCAGGGCTCACTGGAGCCAGGCTAGCCAAAACTGGGAGCTCCACATTCAATGATAGATCTCAAAAACTAAAATGGAGAGCAACAGAAGAACTAGACAGCAACCTCTGGCTCCTCAGGTACTCTGACAGGCAAGCACACATAGATAGATATGCATACAACACACATAGGCACACGCCCATACACAGAGAGAGACAGAGAGACAGACACAGAGAGACAGACACAGAGAGACAGACACAGAAAGAGACAGAGGGAGTTGGCAAATGATCTGTTTCAATTGGAAAGCAACATGAAACTTTCATTAGCTAATTTTCGTTTGGCAGATTATGCTGAACGACTAGATTATCTTTGCCTACTAGCTACTATGTTCCATTTCTCTACAAACCTAAATCAAGACAGGCAGTTCTAAGAGAGAGCAAACCTAAGTGAGCATATTGAGAACGCAAAAACAATTTTGTCAGTATAAATTGTAATTGGCAGAACACTAAAATTAACATTTTTCAAATCCTTCTTATGATATTGGCTTAAACAAGGTATTTCTAAGTCAAAGAGAAACAAGGATAGTCATCTGATAATTCTCAGTAATGCCTTTTTGGTTTAACTCCCAGAAACTGACAGAATGAATCACTAACTCAGTAATGAATTTTTCCAGTCTAATATTTTAGGTTCTTTGCTTTTAGTAAACTGAAGGAAAACATAAATTAGTGGTCAAGTGGCATATAATTTAAGATAATTTTTGATGATAGACTCCTGCAATTTTTTGTCACAAAACTTGGGAAAGATTCAAAGAATTGAGTGAATTATTATAACTGAACTTCTACTCAAATGGCTTCATTACTGAAAAGAATTCTCAGCAAATGCAGCAAAGAGAACTAATGTTAAACTCTACCAAGGTTTTATAAGTAACAATCATCAAGACAGTTATGAACTTTGAAAGACAATCAATCTACCATTTCCTTAATATATGAGTTTCTAGTCAAATTTTCTTAAATTTAACACTTTCAATTAAAATTTGTACGTGTTATCCTAATAAATTGTGTATTGTTATTATAATTTAACTCAACCCATTTTTTTAAAAATTAGTCTTTAAGCCCTCTCATCACTGGAATTATTTGACTGTCTCATTTCAAATAATATGCATATTTTTGTGACTATCTATAAAAAGATGTTTTTTTAATATATATATATACAAGTATATTCTCTCTTTGGATTTATAGAAAATGACTACCAGAAACATGTCATATGTGGAAGAAATACTGTGAAGAAAATGAGGAGTAATGCTCTCACTAGAAGTCAAAGGCTACTAAACAAAAAGCCCCATGACAGACACCGGATATCCACCTCCATGCTGCCAGGTGGCTCAGAGGCAATTTGGCTACTGCAGAGAAAATATAAAGTACATTTTCAGAAACAAGGAAAGAAAAGTATCCCTGTAGGAACTTCCCCACCAAGAGACTGCCCAAAAGCTAGCAGGCATCTAGGATAAATCTACCCAGCTTAAAAAGTAATTCATTCTAATATTCATTTAATCACCATTTGTAAAAGTGTTTCTATGAGAAATGGATTATAAACTCCTACATGGCATGTGTAAGATGTATGTTCTTCCTCATTCTCAACTGCGCCACAGTTTTGTAACGGCTATTCTAATAAATTAAAATATACATCCCTCTAAATACTGACAGACTGTTAGCTTTCTATGTTAATATGAATAATACCTATTTAAATTAATCATTCCCTCAAGTGGAAACTTAAGGGTTCTTTGGAAAGTTGGTTGGATGGTGTTTTGCTGAGGCAAACACTTGAAGGGACCTTTTGTTAAAATGAACTCGGGTGTGAAAGGCGAAGACCAACTCCTGAAAAGAAGGTTTCGCTGAAGCAGACACAGGAGAGAGGATGTTCTGCTAAAGCAAGCACGTGAAAGGACACATGATGAAAGAGTCTTTGCTAACAACACACATGTGTTGGTCTACCTTACATTGTGTAGTTGGGACACCATAGAGAGAAACATCAATAAAAACTTGTGGTGGTGCAGTGCAATCTGTTGCCTCTACCAAGGACTTGGGCCTCAGCATGAGCTGAGGCAAGACCTGTGCTGTGGCAAGGCATGTAGAGGATGTGATGTTTGGAGGGTGTGAATAGGACTCCACTGAGAAACAGAGACAGAGCTTGGCTTGCTGCTACAGCTAGCTGTGCAACACTTGTGGGTCTCTCCTCTTCACTGATCTGTGCCTCCCTGAGAAAGGAACGGCTGAGAACCTTTCTTTGTGTTCCTGCTGACTCAAGGGGAAGTCCGAGGCCTGGCTGTCTTTGCTAGGTCATGTAACTGCTGTTGCTAACCCGACTCTACCAAACTGGACTACTGGTGTACCCATGCGGTGTTTGTGAGTGGATCAAGCTGCTGCTACCTGCTAACCTTTGAACTGAACTTCTGATATACAACACAGACAAGAGTTGCTCCAAAGAACCTTTCTAAACAGGTCCACTTCCCCAATATCCTTTCTATTCCTTTCTTACCTCTGGTGAGTGGTGGGTTACAATGAAGGTTAGCGCATTTAAAACACATCATTAAAAATAGGATTTGACAAACTTAAAGTTACAATTCCCAATATGTGCTAAATTAAGAAACAAAATGAGATATTCAATCTAAGCCAGGGCAGAGTATGTATTATGAATAGTTTCTTTTTAATGGCTTACAGCATGAGTTATTATTATTTAATTTTATTCTATATGCATTTTCTATATTTGTAAATCTAGGATCTGTGACATACTGGCTTCTAAATGTGTTAACACTGAAATAAAAGCAGGGCTGTTAGAGAAAACAGATATCTCGACCCAATTACATATTAGAATTATCTCAGTAACTACTACAGAAAAATTTGTTCAGGCCCCATCTTGGATATTTTTATTCAGCTGGTACAAAGAAGTGTGTACAATTTCTTTTTCAAAGCTTCTACACTCAGTTTGATTCAACCAATCGAAAAACAGACATTAGCTAATTCCTGACATAAATTTGCCAAATCTTTTACTTTTGATATAAAAAAAGACATCTGAGGTGCATGAAAGGAGACCATCAAACACTGTTCTATAATCTCTGATGACCCAATATCTCCTAAAGAAGCATTACTGACATATTTGTTTTAAAAAAAAAAAAAAAACCCACACTTTCTATACATTCAGTCTGTAGTTTAGAATTGAAAATTAATGATCTATTGTAAATGATAGAGTTTTCAGTTACAAAAGTTCATGTGAGGTTCTCAAGGGTTGATGTTCATCAGTTAGCACACAGGTACAACAACAGTGTATATGTTGGTGTGAGTACAAAGGTTGTGAAAGTTCTAATTAAAACAGTTGCAATGCTTAAGAATGTTAATAAAACTACAATTTTTTGCAAAATTGCAAGAAAATTGTTACTTAATTCTGCTTAGACTTCTTTTTCAAAAATATACTCTGATCAATCATGTTTTCAGAGTTACATAAAATATGGAATTGTACACTTTGACATTAAAATATTTTAATGTGGTAAAAGAGTTAAACCACTTTTCTTTCAACTCCTAAAGAATGAAACATTCACAAAACTTCAAAATAAAAACATGAAATTAATAAAGTAAAATAAAGAAGAAAAGTGTGGTGGCTGTGGGGACCCTGGTGGAGAGGTTCTGCAGGTGGGGGCCGGCCACAAAGAAGCAGAAATGGGCTAGAAGGAAAGGTTCAAGAACAGCAGGAAAGACCTAGGTGAATCTTGGGTCCACGTCATAAGGTGGAGTCTGCAGGAGATAAAGTAGACTGGGAAGAGGGGCTCCTGCCAACAATCTGCAGCAAGTAAGTCCACAGAGACCAGAATTGAGGACAGGAAAGAAAATAAAAGTTGCCTACTTGAATCCCAACCTAAGAAAATTTTCCCGCTCAGCATATTTGCATCTAACAATTTCAAAACTATATTAAGAGTGAAATTTTATTTATATTTCACTCATTCAAGAGAACAAGTACTCACCCAGAACTACTATGTAAAAAGAAAAGGAGAAAAGCTCTTGCCTGCTCATCATCCACTCAGTCTACAAGTGCTCTGTAAACATATAGACTGTGACAAGTCATTGTTCAGATCCAGATTAATCAGCTGTCTTCTGGTGATCTGATGACCACACTTAGTAATTGTTAAATAATTTGAACATCAACTATGTATTTTCAATACTTTAGTACTTATTAAATGTTTGTGGTAAATAAAATATAACTTCATTGTCTTCAGACAACAAATATGTAAAGTATAGGTAAGAGAGTAAATCTCAGAATAATATAATAAAGATAGTAGCAAAAACATACAAAGTTCAGAAGAAGTATTGATAAAATCCTTTAGGTATTCTGTGAAAGAAATATCTCACTAGCTTTAGAAGAACCTGTGTGACTTTGTTTATGGACAAAATAAAGGAGACTATAAATGGAATAAGCCAAGTATGGAAAGAAAAAAAAGCATTAAAGACAACAGTGTCTTCTTAATCAAAGATGCAATTCAAAAATAACTTGAAAAGTAGAGATTGGAGAAATGGCTTAGTAAAATGCTTGCCAATCAAGCATAAAGCCTGAGTTAAGATTCCCAGACCCATGCAAAAACATCACGTACGACAGCATGTTCCCATAATCCCAGCACTGGTGAGGCAGAGCAGGCTGGGGTGGACTGTCTACCTGAAATGTTAAGACCCAGTTTCAGTGAGAAACCTTGTCTCAAAAAAAAAGTTAAATAAATTAGAAAAGAATAGGGTCACTAGGAAAAAAGATGGTCTAGCACTTATTTAAACCACACAAACAGCTCAGTGAAATCTATTATGATGAATATATAAAAATATACTTGGAAAAAGTTAAGCCAGCACATCCTCTCTACAGAAACAGTCCCTGCGGAATCTCTACGTAGTCACTGAGTCAGGTCAGATATTGTGGGTGGCTAGAGCTAAAGCAGAGCTATTCTTAGAGATCCAATTTGGCCACATCTCAGGTTAATTATACTCTGGTGGGCCACATGGTATGAACCAAGAGAATCTGTTTTAATAAAGTACTGAAATTTAATTCCTATTGAAGTTATATTTACCTTTATCACACAGGACTCCAGGCCAGAGCTTCTTTCTTGCCTGTGTACAGTGCTATCTAGTGTAAGCATTCAATATAATAAAAACACATGAAAGTGAGAGGTTCCAAGATATATGATTGTTCTTAACAGCTTATCTTATGGCTTATATGAATAAACAAATAAGTAGACCAAACCACTGGTCATTCTGTCAGACTTAAGGGAAGCACTATTCTTTGCTTTCCTTATGATACCTGGGACATGGAAAAGGACCTGTCTTAGAATAAATACTGACAAGTGCAAAGAGTACAATAAAGAAATAATTGTGATACTGTCTCATTGACTATTCTCAAAGTTCTCCTGAGATCAAATAATTTCACAAAATATTAGGATACTTCTATAAACAAAGAATCAATCACTAAGACTGATGCAGCTAATCTAAGTCCTTTAAAATGTCTGACACTGTTTTTAGATTGTGAATAATAAGCTTTCAGAAGGATAGCGATGAAACACTGTTGATGGAGACATAAATTAGTACAAACTTTATGACAAACAACATGGTACTTCTCAAAAGTCATTGTAAATAGCTATGATATGATCCAGCAGCACATGAATGAGTACACTTCCAAGGGAAATAAGAGCAATGAGGAGAGGTCAGAACTCCTGTACCTACTGCAGCACTATAGCGTGAACTCAGGTATCTATGAACAAATAAATGGATATATGAGATATAAATATGAAAATCTTTAACAAATACATGCAATGGAATCCATATATATATATATATATATATATATATATATATATATATATGAAAAAACAAAATCTTGTCACATCTGACAACATGGGTGAACATCAGGTGCATCATGTCATAGGAAATAAGCTATAAAAGTAAGTTAAATAGCACATGCTCTTGTTCATACACAAAATCTCAAAAAACTAATTTTATAGGACAGAGTAGGATGGTAGTTACCAGAGAGAAGAAAAGGATATTAGATACAGATTATATATCAATTTGGATAAGAGTGGCTAGTACCTGAATGGGGAAACACATATAGTAACAAACTACTGGATGTAAAGAGCAGGCAGAGAAACAGCAAATAAGGACTGGCTACACCAGCCAATCCTTTATCCTGAGGTAATATCTATCTTTGTTGCTGAGGTGTGTTTCTTGTAAGTACCAGAAGTATGGATCCAGGTTTTGCACTCATTCTGTTAACCTAAATTGGAGAATTGAGTCAATTGATATTGAGAGAACTCAATGACCAGTGATTGTTAATTCCTATTATTTTGGTGATGGTGGTGATAGAGGGGATTGGGGGAGAAGAAGAGGAAAACGGAAAGAGAGACACAGGGAGAGAAGGAGAGAAAGAGAGGAGTGTGCTTGCATGTGTGTTCACCTTCTTTTGGTTTTGCTGGTAAATAGAAAGTGATTCCTCAGGGACTATGTAACAGTCAGAGAGCTAGTAAAGCATGCAGTCAGCATGTATGATCCATGCCTGCTCTCACCAAGTTAGGTACAGTGCTAGTGTATATATACTTAGTCAAGTCTTCATCTTCATATAAACTCTATCAGCCAAAGAGAAAGTGATTTCAAATTAGTGCCAATTCATTATATTAAGTTTTATTTGCAAATTTCAGTCTAATCACCTTAACTTTGACTCCTGTGAAATAGAAAACTTTACTTAGTCTCTCAGACATTTATGTTAATTTGCTGTTAGCAGCCTAGGGTAGCCTAAGAAAGTATGTGCCTCCAAAAATATTTATACAAGCAAAGACATAAATACAAATACAAAAATGATTACCTGGGGAACATGTTTCTATACAAAAATAAAATTTTTATTCTACTTCTATATTTTTGAAAATCAGTAAATCTAGATGTTTCTACAGTTCTTTAATATACATATCATCATTATATATTAACTTGGATTCCTCTGCTAGTATTTTGATTATAAATGTTTCTGATATATTCAAAACAAAATAGGGAGCTGGTAAGATAGGGTTTTAAAAGCACTTGCCATAGAGTCTGATGATCTAATCTGAGTTCAATCGATTCACATAAATGTGGAAGGAGAGGCCTTGCACTTCTCCTTTGAAGACCACACAGTCTGAAATCCTCCCAGGAGACCTGCTACATGCAGGGCAACTAAGAGACCTCCCAAATAACCCTAGCATCTGGGAAACCCAAGGTAGCCCAGCAGACACAGGACCCATCCCCTCTTCTTGAACTCCACCCTCTGTCCAGCCTTCGACTCCTGACAGGGCAAAGCAGCAGCTTGTCTGCCCTTTAGACCTCCCAGGAGCTCCACTGCAGCCAGGGCAACAGATCATATATCAATGTTCATTCCCCTCTGAAGATCCCACAGTTTGAAACCCTCCCAGGAGATCAGCTTCAGCCAGGGCCACAGGTCTCCCAGGAGACCTGGAGCAACCTAAGGACACAGGAGGCAGGCTCCAGACAAAGACTCCAGGCCAGCTAACACCAGAGATAAATAGATGGCAAGAGGCAAGCACAAGAGCATAAGCAACAGAAGCCAATATACTTTGGCACTATCAGAACCCAGTTCTTCCACCACAGCAAGGCCTGGATAACCAAACACACATGTAAACCAGGATGCTGAACCTAAAATCCTATCTCATGAAGATAATAGATTCCTTTAAGGAAGATATAAATAACTCACTGAAAGAAATACAGGAAAACACAGGCAAACAAATAGAAGTCATTAAAGAGGAAACAAATTCCTTAAAGAAATGCAGGAAAACACAATCAAACAGATAAAGGAATTGAACAAATCAATCCAAGACCTAAAAATGGAAAGAGAAACAATAAAGAAAACACAAAGAAAGGGAGGCAACCCTGGAGATGAAAAACCTAGGAAAGAGGTCAGGAACTACAGATGAAAGCATGACCAATAGAATACAACAGATAGAAGACAGAATCTCAGGCGTAGAAGATATTGACACAATGGTCAAAGAAAATTCAAAACATAAGAAACTCCTTACCCTAAAATGTCAAGGAAATCCAGGACGCAATGAAAAGACCAAACTTACGAATAATCGGAATAGAAGAGAGGAAAGATTTCTAGCTCAAAGGACCAGAAAACATCTTCAACAAAATTATAGGAGAAAACTTCACTAACCTAAAGAAGGAGATGGCCATAAATGTACAAGAAGCCTACGAAACACCAAATAGATTGAACCAGAAAAGGATTTCCTCTCATCACATAATAATCAAAACACTAAATGCACAGGACAACGAAAGAATATTAAAAGCTGTAAGGAAAAATAAGGGCAGACCTATCAGAATTACACCACACTTCTCAACAGAGACACTAAAAGCCAGAAGATCCTGGACAGATGTCATACAGACCCTAAGAGAACATAAATGCCAGCCCAGGCTATTATACCCACGCAAAACTCTCAATTATTATGGATGGAGAAAACCAAGATATTCCATGACAAAACCAAATTTAAACATCTATCTACCAATCCAGCCCTACAGAGGATTCTAGAAGAAAAACTCCAACAGGAGGACGGTACCTACACAAGGAAAAAAAAAAAAAAAAAACAAAAAAAAAAGAAATTAATTAATCATTTCACAACAAAACCAAAAGGAAAGAATCACATATACATAATGCCACATACAACAAACATAACAAGAACTAGCAATCATCTGTCCTTAATATCTCTCAGTATCAATGGACTCAATTCCTCCAATAAAAAGACAAGCTAACAGAATGGCTACACAAGCAGGATCCAGCATTTTGAGGCATACAAGAAACACCTCAATGACAAAGACAGAACCTACCTCAGAATAAAAGGCTGAAAAAAAGTTTCCAAGGAAATCCTCCCAAGAAACAAGCAAGAGTTGCTATTTTAGTATCCAATAAAATAGACTTTCAACCAAAAGTTTCCAAGCAAGATGGGGAAGGATACTTCATATTCACCAAAGGAAAAATCCACCAAGAGAAAGTTTCAATTCTGAACATCTATGCCTCAAAGGCAAGGGCACCCACATTCATAAAAGAAGCCTTACTAAAGCACAAAGCACATACTGAACCCCACACAATAATAGTGGGAGACTTCAACACCCCACTCTCACTAATGGACAGGTCATTGAAACAGAAACCAGAGACACAGTGAAACTAATAGAAGTTATGAACCAAATGGATTTAACAGATATCTACAGAACAATGCACCCTAAAACAAAAGAATATACCTTCTTCTCAGCACCTCATGGTACTGTCTCCAAAACTGACCATATAATCAGTCACAAAACAGGCCTCAAAAGATGCAAGAAGATTGAAATAACACAATGCATCTTATCAAATCACCACAGACCAACAACAACAACAACAGAAAACCCACATACCCATGGAAACTGAACAACTCTCTACTCAATAGCAACTTGGTCAGGGAAGAAATAAAGAAAGAAGTTAAAGACTTCCTGGAATTCATTGAAAATGATAATACAGCATACCCAAACTTGTGGGACACAATGAAGGCAGTGCTAAAATTCATAGCACTAAGTGCCCTGGTAAAGAAATTGGAGAGATCCTACACTAGCAACTTAACAGCACACCTGAGGGCTCTAGAACAAAAAGAAGCAACCACACACAAGAGGAGTAGAGAGCAAACTCAGGTCAGAAATCAACCAAACATGGTGTGCTTACAGACAGGATCATATCATGACTGCCCTCTGAGAGGTCCAGCAAGTACCTGACTGAGACAGAAGCAGATACTTACACCCAACCAATGGACTGAAGTCAGGACCCCTGTGGTTGAATTAGGGAAAGGCTGGAAGAAGCTGAGGAAGAGGGCAACCCCGTAGGAAGACCAGCAGTCTCAACTAACCTGGAGCTCCTGAATGTCTTCAACACCAAGCCACCAACCAGGCAGCAGCACACACTAGCTGGTATGAGCAATACACACACACACACACACGCACACGCACACGCACACGCACACGCCACGCACGCGCATGTGCACACACACACACAGTGCAGAGATCTGCCTGGTCTGGTCACAGTAGAGAAGAAGGGCCTAGCCCTGGAGAGATTTGAGGCCCCAGGGAGTGAGGTGGCCTGGTGAGGGGGCAGAATGGGGGGAGATCCTCTTGGAGACAGCGGGGAAGAAGAATGTGATGAGGAACTGTGGGAGGATGGACTGGGAGGAGGGTAACAACTGGACTGTAAAAAAAATAAATAAAGTAATTAAAAAAGAAAACAAAAGTGAGAGAGGAACAACCTCCACAATGTTCTCTTCTGACCTTTGACCTCCATACATGTGCCAGGGCAGGCATGTGCCCCCTACCAACATGTATGCATCATGCTTATATATGTTTCATCAGAATCAGTAACATCTAATTTTAAAAGAAACAAAAAAATTGATTGCTGTTAGCAGAAAAAAACGATTTTCTCTAGTTGTAAAGAGTTGTCTGATAGCCTTAGGTGTGATGATAACTTTTAAATTTCAACTTGCTGCATGGAGAAACTCCTATAGAATTAGTGAAACACACTTCTGGATGTATCTACAACAGTATTCTTCAGGATGACTGACATACAAGAAATCGACTAAGGAGGAAAGACCTGCCCTGATAGTGATCTTACCACCCAATAGTCTAGGAACACAGGTGGATGGACAAAAGAAGAAAAGCCCAACACCTAGTGCACACTCTATTATTTCTGAGCAACTGTTGGTTGCTGCTGCATTTGCATCTTTGGACATTACTCTCCAGCTTCCTTAGTCTTACAACATGGATTTCCAACATCTAGGAGCTTCTAGGCCTTCAGGCTCAGACTGGAAGTGTATCATTGCCCCACCCCAACAGTTCTGAGCCTTTTAGGTGCTAGAGCTGAGCAGCTTTCAGGTCCTCTGCCCTTCCAACACACCAAAAGCCACTGTTGAACCATGTACCCTCCAGTCATGAAACACAGTACAGTAGACTCACCGGTTCTGTCCCTGAAGAACATTTGTTCAAATACATTCTAATGGACTCTAATGCTCTTGGTCTTTCTTTCATCACAACAAATGACAAATCATGTCTATCACACATTAAGAGGTAGTGTTGACTTTTGTGCTGAATACCCTGACTTGGCAGAAACCTTTAGAAACTTTCTTCTATGCCATGTGCTAAAACTGCATTATACCCCATTTCTAGTTTCAACGAGAGCTGAGAAAGTTTTGTAGGTTTTCACATTGTTTATATAGAGACTGAAAGAGAAAAGGAAATAGAAAATATCTGTTGGGACCTCACTAAGTAGGGTGCACATTTTCAACTACTCAACCTTTCAAACATATTTTGCATGTAATACATTTGCCTCTTCCCTTAAAAAGGCAATTCTAAAGCCTTACCTAACTAATTATAAAAACAAACTCCAGATTCTAGGTCTGGGCTCAAACACTGAGCAAATCCCCAGTGGCAGCTCTGCACCAAATTCACAAAACCCAGAGGAAGCAGGGCTCCCAGGAGCTATAACCCAGGCAGTATCTTAGGTAAGGAGACAGCAACACCCACCCGAAACAGGGAGTAACTGGAACCCACTAGGATCCAGGAATTCAGATCCTGGACCAGAGCACTGGTTCCTTCCAGTCTAGGCCCAAACACTGAGCAGATCTTGGGCCCCAGCTCCAATCCTAGCAGTGACACCCACCCCACATAGTTCTGACACAACCAAGATAATAGGAAAGACAGGCTCCAGTCAGAGAAAGGGCTGGTAGCACTAAGGAGATCTAGATGGCGAAAGGCAAGCACAAGAAGATAAGCATCAGCAACCCAGGGTACTTGGCATCATCAGAACCCAGTTCTCCCACACTAGAAAGTCCTGAATTCCCCATATCACCAGGAAAGCAAGATTCAAATGTAAAATCACTTCTAATGATGATTGTAGAGGACTTTAAGAAGGACATAAATAACACTCTCAAAGAAATTGAGAACACAGGTAAACAGGTAGAAGCCCTTAAAGAGGAAACACAATAATCCCTTAAAGAATTACAAGAGAACACAACCAAACAAGTGAAGCAATTGAACAAAGCCATCCAGGACATAAAAATGGAAGTAGAAACAATAAAGAAATCACAAAAGGAGACTATCCTGGAAATAGAAAACATAGGAAAGAAATCAGGAGTCATAGAATCAAGCATCAACAACAGAATACAAGAGATAGAAGAGAGAATCTCAGGTGCAGAAGATACCTTAGAAAATATTGACACAACTGTCAAAGAAAATGCAAAATGCAAAAAGTTCTTAACATAAAACATCCAGGAAACTCAGGACACAATGAGAAGACCAAACCTAAGGATAAAAGGTATAGAAGAGAGTGAAGATTCCCAAATTAAAGGGCCAATAAATATCTTCTACAAAATTATAGACGAAAACTTCCCTAACCTAAAGAATGAGATGCCCATAAACATACAAGAAGGCTACAGAATGCCAAATAGACTAGACCAGAAAAGAAATAACTCCCATCACATAATAATCAAAACACCAAATGCACAAAACAAAGAAAGAATATTAAAAACAGTAAGGGAAAAAGGCCAAGTAACATATAAAGGCAGACCTATCAGAATTACACCACACTTCTCACCAGAGACTATAAAAGCGAGAAGATCCTGGACAGATGTCATACAAACTCTAAGAGAACACAAATACCAGCCCAGGATATTATACCCAGCAAAACTCTCAACTACCATAGATGAAAAAACCAAGATATTCCATGACAAAACCAAATTTACACAATATCTTTCCACAAACTCAGCACTACAAAGGATAACAGCAGGAAAGCTCCAATACAAGGAGGCAAATTATACCCTAGAAAGAGCAAGAAAGTAATCCTCTTCCAACAAATCCAAAAGAAGATAGCCACACAAACAATGCTACCGCTAATAACAAAAATAACAGGAAGCAACAATCACTGTCCCTTAATATCTCTTAACATCAATGGACTCAATTCCCCAATAAAAAGACATAGATAATGGACTGGATACGTAAACAGGACCCAGTTGCTGCATACAGGAAACCCACCTCAGTGACAAAGACAGACACTACCTTAGAGTAAAAGGCTGGAAAGCAATTTTTCAAGCAAATGGTCCTAAGAAACAAGCTGGAGTAGTCATTCTAAAACCTCCAGCCTGAGAACACAAAGGGAGGGACTCATGGCTCCACCTGTATAGGTAGTGGAGGGTGGCCTTGTCAGGCATCAGTGGAAGTAGAGGGCCTTGGTGCCTGAAAGTTTGGATTCCCTAGTGTTGGGGAATTCGAGAGCAGGGAGGCGGGAATGGGAGGATGGTGGAGCACACCCATATAGAAATAGGAGAAGGGGGGATGGGATAAGAGGTTTTGGGGGGAAATAGGAGAGGAGATAACATTGAAAGGTAAATAAATAAAATATACAATTAAAAAAAAGAACAGATAATGGGTCTGGCAATTTTAGTTGATCAGTCGGGACTTTTTGTCAACAATTTATTACGGAGATTTCGTATAATCCTTAAGGACAAGGTATTGTAGAAGAGGCCCATGGAACTTCAAAAAGATTGATGAGACATACTGTTGCTGAGACATAGAATGATGCCGACTTGTGAGCTTGCTGAAAGCCCTGACAAGGGTGACTGGGGAGCTATATTAGACATATGTTCCTGACCCACCTTTGCTTGACTATATCCCAGATGGGACAAGCTGCCCTGACTCAAGTTTTTAGACCTTGTGGGATAGAGAATCAAAAAGAGAAATTTATGTCTCTTGTATTCTTCTTAAAGGTGGCCAGCTATTAGGACTCAATCATGTACTGGTCTAGAAATCAATCCAATATCGGAAATAACAGTCTACTTTTGGAAGACTGGATCTGAACTTTGTCAGAGACATATTTGAAAGCTAGCTGTAGCTTGCTATGATGTTAGGATAGCAAGAGATAAAGTTGGGACAGGATCTGGATTTCAAACAAGGGTTAGTGCATGTGTTAAGGCTCTTTTAATTGTCAAGTTAAAATTGATTTTGTCTCTTCTACAGTATTTATTGTAAGTTACATTGACTGTACAATTTCCAATTATGTTAGTGTGTTGAAACTTGGCATGTCTGTTACAGGGGTCTATCAACCAGCTTTCTTCTCAACGCCCTGAGTATTAGAAAACCTTGATTCTCTGAAAAAAGCTTGAAAGTACTGGAAGAAGTGAGTTAGGCTTTAAGCAGAAGCAAGAGGATAGCAGGCTTGATTATTGCTGATATAACAGCTTTAATTCCATTAATTGCTAGCACCACTGTTTCTGCAATAGCATTGACACAAAGAGTTAAGACAACTAATTTTGTTAACCATCTAGCAAAAAAAATGTTACTAATGTATTGAGTATACAAAAGGATTTATATAGGTATCTGGAACAACGAATGATGCTCTATAACCCATTCAAATTATCTGAAGGAGGTTCAGGGTTTAAGAGGTAGGAGTCATCCCAAGTGTCATGACAAATATCATTGGAGTAGTGTTACTTTTGAAATTCACAATGATTGTCACTATAATTAGAAAAAAGTTTAAAAACACCTGTAGGATATTTGGCATAATCGTAACACCTCTCTGGGTGTGTTAACTTTTCATAGTGAGTTTATGAATTTAAAGAATGCTGCTCTGTTGACCTTTGATACTGCAGATAATTCCAATAAAATTATCCATGGCCTGAGCTCAGTATTTCCATTTTGGACAAACCTCAGGAATGGCATATATAGCTTGAACAGGCTAGCCCTTCTTGTCCTGGGGATACTTTTATTCCTGCCCATCATGTTAAAACTTATCTTTAACAATATCAGCATGTTGGCAGCCAAAGTACATGGCTTAAACCTGAAAATGGACCCCCAGACAGAGTTATTAAATTAACAGGCTGGCAAGCCAAGGACAGGTAAGATTCTGCAGAGCCTTACCAACCTAAGACAGAAGTGTATTGCCTTTGATAATGCATATTCCATGACGGGTAAGGAAGGCATTCTTGTCAGAATGATCTAAGACAGGCTCAGTCTTGTTAACGAAATAAAAAAGGGGGAGAGGTGGAGAGCCTTTGGGGCTGCTTGGCAAAAAGCTGACATGGGCCAAGGACAAGGAGAGGGGCTGCTTGGCAGGAATATGACATTGGCCAAGGACAAGGAAGTAGACTTCAAGCAGGAAAATGACATTAGACTAGAACAAAGAAGTAATTTCAGTAGGAGTCTAAATCGTAGGCTACAACAAGGAAGTAGTCTCAGGCAGGAATCTAAATATTAGGCTACAACAAAGAAGTAATTTCAGACAGGAATCTAAATTTTAGGACTAGAACAAGGAAGTAGGCTTCAGACATGAAAATGACCTTGGGCTAGGACAGGGAAGTAGGCTCAGATACTTTGGTCATCCTGATAAGCCTTTAGAAACAGTGATCACGGGAGTGTTCACATAATTGGGTTAAATGCCTTGCTTTTTCTTTGACTATTTGTATTCATTATCTTGCTTGTTCCCTGACTATTTGCATCTATTGTATTGCTAGACCCTCAACCTAGAACTGACCTTAATACATGCATGTAATCAAAATGGTATAAAGGCATAAAGGAAGAGGGGGTATAAGATAGAGGGTTCTAGGGAAGAGAAATGGGGAAAGGGGATGACATCTGTATTGTAAATAAATAAAATATCCAAAAAAAAAAAAAAAAAAAAAAAAAAGACCCAGAGCCTCTAGGTTAGAAATAGTAAACATGAGACAGGAAGATAGACTGCTTATTCCTATAAAGAATTATTAACTCTGGGTCCCAGCAACCTAAAAAATCATTCCTTGTGCTCCTTTGGAACACTCCAAGATTGCATAACTTCCTTTAAACCAACAGACAAAAAAATATAAATCATCTACGGCAGCCAAAGGGAATCCCTGTTTTTGAAGAAAATTCCTGAGAGGATGCTCCGAGCCTGCTCCACCTCGTGGAGAGGTATCTCTTGCTTTTAAGTTCTCACTTTACTATCTTCACCTACTGCCCTCCCTTACGGCCATTCCCTGGCCTGATCAATTTTTTTTGTTGGAGATACTATCCAGGACATTGTATCTCAAAAGATGTTCCACCCCCACTCAGTGTGTCAATCAACACACTACCATAATCAACTAAAGACAAAGATTCACAAAAAGCAGGCAAGTTTCTAACCCTGGAGAGCTTCAAACAGAACTCTACAGGGTTGACTCCATGTAACAAGCATCTAAAACAATTCTGACTTTCCCAGTTTCCACACAGAAGCACCTGATTCCAGGAGCATCCCCTGGTAGCCCTATTGTGGGCCACCTCCTCTTCCTTTTGGGGGCTGAGATTATACATGCTTTATCACTCTCGTTTGTTCCTATACTTAAAAGATTTAGTAAGCAACAAAGGAAAAGGTGACTTCAATAACAATTCACATTCAAAACCAGAGGAATAGAAATGTGTGGTGTCAACTGTCCACAGTACACAGCGAAGCCTATAGGAGTGACTTCGTTTCATGTTCAACCTGTCTTGCTACCCCAACTCAGTCATCCAAAAGCCCTTCCATCACTGTAATTCCTATTCCTAATTCTACCCTTAGGAGGAAAACCTCTGTTCATTATCATTCTTGCCTTTATATGACACTAGTACTGACATATATATGCTTTGGGGGAACTGGAAAGCTTTTATGTCCACTGCTAATATGAGTCTAGGAGTTTGTATATTCCTTGGAGCTGAAGAAACAGTATTTGCTATCAAGGTTAGTTGCTTTAACATTTAGATTCATGTGGTTTTAAATTTTAAATTAATTAAAATTGAATTTACTCATCAATATATCGGTAAAACCTTTCTCAAGTGTTTAACAGCTACATGTAAATACAACCTTCTGTGTACAAGAGTCACAAAACAGCCTGTAGCTTTACTTCCACGTTCCAAATCCATACAAACTAATACATTTTATCTAGTAGCGACCCCTTAACTAACTATAGACTGATAAGCATGAAATCTTTTTTCATGTTTAATGTGAAAATAATGACTTTGTGGAGTTTACAAAGCAAATATGGAGCATCACTTTACATTAACTTCCATAATTCCATATGTCATCCAGAAGTACCACGATAACTGATGTCACAATTCATGTTTTTCAAAACGCTATAACACACATATGACATGAATTCATAAACACTGCTGAGGAGTGGGGCTGCTCTAAACTTTACATACAGCATGGGCTGCTAAGTCATTCTCTTCCTGCATTAAAATAGAGACTGTTAGAGGACAAGGTTAACACGATCTAAGACAAAAAATCAGAACATTTACAGAAGTTTAATAATGCTGAAGACAGAACTTAAAGTGAGGGGGGAATCAATCTTATCCCAAATTTAATGTCTCTCTTTCTTGTTTATCAATTTTTCTGAAACAAGCATTTCAAAGGAGAACTCAGTATCTTTTTATTAATATAGTAACTCTTTTTTTTTTTTTTTTTTTTTTTTTTTTTTTGAGACAGGGTTTCTCTGTATAGCCCTGGCAGTCCTGGAACTCACTCTGTAGACCAGGCTGGCCTCGAACTCAGAAATCCGCTTGCCTCTGCCTCCCAAGTGCTGGGATTAAAGGCGTGTGCCACCACTGCCCGCTTAATATATTAACTCTTAAATACCCAAGTAAATGGTACTTCTGAGGCAGCTTTTGCAGCCAGTGACTGTGGTAGGCATTCACAGAAAACAACAAGTTATCCCACTCAGTGGAAATTCCTTCTGCTGGCTACCTGGGGAGGATTCTGGGAAAGACTTGGCTAGTTATCCCTGGAAAATGCTGTCTTATCTGAAACTGAAAACTCATAGTGGACCCAAGACATCTTATCTTTGGGCTACTTTTAAAAAAGAAATTTTCAGAAAGCTATTTTATTCTAATTCAGCCCATCTTCAGGTAGACACCTAAAAAGACAAGGCTTCCAAAACATGAGCATGAGCTCTGACATTAGCAACCCAACTTCCACTCCAAAATTACTGAAATTTATGGGTAAAATTAACTCTTACAAAAGCCTTCTTCTAACTGAGAAATAAACAGCGAGGAGTCACAACTGGCACAAGTTACCTGGTGATCTTTTTATGCACATTTTTTAAAATGTCAGAAAATAAATCATAAGCTATAATTCTAATTACACGATGGTAAAAGAATAACTCGCCGCTAGAAGCCATGTTTATTTAAGTTGATTATGGACAGTGAGAATGAAGTCTGGTATTCACATGAAAACTAGGTTTCTATCATTACATTTCCAATTTTCAGGATAGGAGCTATGATAAAAAGAAAAAGCAGACAGTAGTTACACCATTATGCATCCTATATTAACTCTAAACACAAAAGTTGCCAGAGACTCTGAAGGTCATTAACCACACAGGTTGTCTCTCTGTGGGTGTGCTGTGGTAGGAAACGGAAGGGAGAAAGCTCAGGGGGTCTCTGAAGAATCACCCCAAAACAAAGATGATGCACAATGTGTGCATTAATTGGCCTTTTAATCTTCAAAACAGCCTCTAAGGTTGTTAGGATTATGACAGGATTTTTAAAAGAAAAGGAAATAATTATATTATTCTTTCTCCTACTCTGAGATTTCATTCGAAATCCATGCTCAATATTTGCCACAAGATCCATTGTCCCCAGCTGAGTAGCTGAAGGCTTTGAAAGGAAGCCAAACCTTCCTGCTGGTTTAAAACATGTACTGCTTAGAAGACTTTAACTCATTTGAATGAGTGTCATTTGAAACTTAAAAATTTGAAAAGGCTCAAGGCTGAGTTTGACTCATTAAAAGTTATCAAAATAGAAATATTGTTATCTTTATATGCAGAGTCACCAGTCTCTAGAGCAGATCTAAATGCAAATAAGACATTCTTGGGCAGATATCAAACTATGAAAAACTTCACTAACTCCCCAAACAAACTATTGACATAAAACAGAAATCTATTAAATGTTGATGATAAACACAACAGACTTGTTTCAGTGAACCCACTTTCAATGGTATTTTAGTTTGTTGTTACAGTCCCGACTCTAGGTATTGACCAATCTAAGAGTGAATTTAGGAACCATGTAAGGCACTGATCATAATGGACAATGTTGTGAGGTCATAACTGCCGAGGACCAACCTCAGTCTTCCAAGGGTCTCGAGAATGGGAGGCCTGGATGGGCACAAAATCAGTAGGTGGCAATGTTTTCCACCAGAGACACAATAATGAAAGTATTAACTTGTAAAAACTCAGGGATCTATAAAGAATTAATATTTTCACCTATAATACAATGAAATGCCAGTTGTTTTTTTTTTTTTTTTCAGTAAAATCAGCATGCTTGAATATGCTATACTGTTTAGCAACTGTCATGCAATAACTAACAAAATACTTAGAAGGATAAAATTAAATGCAACTATAAAATTAAATTGGCAATAACAATAAGAAAAAGTATATTAGACAGAAAGAAAAAGACTCTAACCACTTTGTCCTCCTGGTGTGAATATCCACGAAAGCAAGTTTAAAAAGACAGAAAGACAAAACAAAAAAAGGAATGATTAATTCCATTATTAAGTAAGAGCAGCTTTTAAGAGTTCATTAGTGAAATGGAAGTCAGAAAATATTTACACTTTGACTCAATTATAAAATTTTAACTTTATATTTAGGAGAGAAATTTTCCCATGTATTTCACTAAATTCAAATAAAAGCATTCCAAATATCATATATATTAAGATATAAACAAAATAATTTCCATAAGAGCAATTAAATAACCAATATCAGAAAAAGTAAAATGCCCTTTCACAATTCAACCTTAACTGAATCCTGAACTCAAGGAAAATAATTTGAAAACTGTTTAGAAATAAAGCTTTTACATATAAAAATGATAAAACATAGCATTGTTCAATTCAACTACTATCAAAAGTAGAAGTATTACATGAATTATGTATAACTGCCTCACAAAAATTATTTATTAACTTAGATTTCTTCTTATTATATTTGTCAATTATGGGTCATAATTCCAATACTGTAAATGTAAAAACAAGAAAGATGCATATAGTCAAGACACATTATTTTGCCTCAAAACTCTCTCTCTGCACAGTCTCCTACATACTGCCAAGAAGAGCAACGTCTTCCACTACCTTCTGACTTTCTACTCTCTGTAGTTAAACTACCATCATTTTCTTCTTCATTCTGGCCTTTTTTTAATCAATTGAAAGGTCCCACTTTCATTCCACTATAATATTCTCTCAGGCCTGGCCTCTTTTAAAAAAAATTTAAAAAATAATGAAATCCTTCCTCTGAAGTTGACCTTTATAGTAGTTCCAATTGTCAGCCTGAAGAAAACAGAGGCTGCTCTGCTCTCCAGAGTTCAATAAAAGAGAATCAGGGCCATAGATCTAAGTCCATGAAACTATAGTTGATTGATATTCTTTAAAGATGACAAAACAATACATTGCAGCAAAGAAAGCACCTTCAACAATGGTTCTAGTCAAACTAGACTTCAAAAATGAAACTAGATCTTTATCTTCCCACCCTGTACAAAATTCAACTCCAATGGATGGAAGACCTCACCATAAGAACTAATACCCTGAAACTGTTACAGGAAAAAAGCAGGAAACACAAAGCCCTTATAGGCAGGAGCTTTATGAATTAGATTCTAATAGTACTGGAAATAAGACCAATTATCAATAAATGGAAACCTGTGAATCTGAAGTTTCTATATAGCAAATGAAGGTGTCAAATGAGGGAACAGACAGCCATAGAATGGGAAAAATCTTTTCCAGACATTCATCTGACAGAATTAGCATCTAGAATATACAAATACTTTTTAAAAATCTAAACATTAAGAAAATTTATGTCCTTCTGGTCTGCGCTGAAACCCAGGACTCACTCCCAGCCAGTGGCACAGGTTCCTTCTGGTATGCACCAACTCGGTACCCAATCCCACAAAACCCAAAAGAGGAGGGACTCCCAGGAGGTTGAACACACCCAGGAACATAGGATCATAGGATCACAAGATCTCAGGAGCTTGGTCAAAACAGAATTTCAGGATCCCAGAGGCAACCTGACTCCCAGGAACTCTTACACCCAGGATCTCAGGATCACAGGATTACAGAGACAGCTACACTCTGAGGAGTTCTGACATAACCAAAATAACAGGAAAGATAGGCTCCAGTTGGAGACAATGAGTGCAGGTAGCCCTAGAGATAACCAAATGGTGAAAGACAAGCGCAAAAACATAAGCAACAGAAACCAAGGATAATTGGCATACTAGTTCTCCAGCCATAGCAAGTACTGAGTATCCCATCACACCAGAAAAGCAAGATTCAAATTTAAAATCACTTTTCATGATGATGATAGAGGACTTTAAGAAGAACATAAATAATTGCTCAAAGAAATACAGGTAAACACGTAGAAGCAATTCAAGAGGAAATACAAAAATCCCTTAAAGAATTAAAAGAAAACACAACCAAACAAGTGAAGAAATTGAACAAAACCATCCAGACATAAAAATGGAAGTAGAGAAAAATAAAGAAATCACAAATCTACCCTAGAGATAGAAAACCTACAAAAGAAATAAGGAGTCATAGACTCAAGCATCACCAACAGAACACAAGAGATAGAAGAGAGAATCTCAGTTGCAGATCATACCATACAAAATATTGACACAACTGTCAAAGAAAATACAAAATGCATAAAGCTCCTAACGCAAAACACCAAGGAAATGTAGGACACAATGAAAAGATCAAACTTAAGGATAATAGGCATTTTATTATGATGAGAGTGAAGATTCCCAACTTTAAGGGCCAGTAAATATCTTCAACAAAATTATAGACAAAAACTTCCCTAACCTAAAAAAAGAGATGCCTATGAACATACAAGAAGCCTACAGAACACCAAATAGACTAGACCAGAAAAGAAATTCCTCCCATCACATAATAATCAAAACACCAAATGCACAAAACAAAGAAAGAATATTAAAAGCAGTAAGGGAAAAGGTGAAGTAACTTATAAAGGCAGATCTATCAGAATTACACCACACTTCTCACCAGAGACTATAAAAGCCAGAAGATCCTGGGCAGATGTCATAAAGACCCTAAGAGAACACAAATGCCAGCCCAGGTTACCATACCCACCAAAACTCTCAATTACCATAGATGGAGAAACCAAGATATTTCATGACAAAACCGAATTTACACAATATCTTTCCACAAATCCAGCCCTACAAAGGATAATAGAGGGAAAACTCCAAAACAAGGAGGGAAATTATACCCTAGAAAAAGCAAGAAAGTAATCTTCCAACAAACCCAAAAGGAGATAGCAACACAAACATAAATCTACCTCTAATAACAAAAATAACAGGAAGCAACAATCACTTTTCCTTAATATCTCAACATCAATGGACTCAATTCTCCAATAAAAAAGACATAGACTAATGAACTGGATATGTAAACAGGTCCTAGCATTTTGCTGCATACAGAAAACCCACCTCAGTGACAAAGACAGACACTACCTCAGAGTAAAAGGCTAGAAAACAATTTTCCAAGAAAATGGTCCCAAGAAAAAAGCTGGAGTAGCCATTCTAATATCGAATAAAATCGACTTTGAACCTAAAGTAATCAAAGATAAGGAAGGACACTTCATACTCATAAAAAAAAAAAAAAAAAAAAAAATCAACCAAGATGAGCTCTCAATTCTGAATATCCCAAACGCATGGGCACCCACATTCATAAAGAAACTACTAAAGCTCAAAGCACACATTGCACCTCACACAATAATAGTGGGAGACTTCAACACCCCATTCTCAGCAATGGACAAATAATGGAAACAGAAAATAAACAGAGACACAGTGAAACTAAGAGAAGTTATGAAGAAAATGGATTTAACAGATATCTATAGACTATTTCATCCTAAAACAAAAGGATATACCTTCTTCTCAGCACCTCATGGTACCTTCTCCAAAACGGAACATATAACTGGTCACCAAAAAGGCCTCAAAAGATACAAGAAAACTGAAAAAAATCCAAGCATCCTATCAGCTCACCATGGACTAAGACTGGTCTTCAATAACGGAAAAAAATGATGGAAAGTCCACATACACATAGAAACTGAACAACACTCTACAAAATGATAACTTAGTCAAGGAAGAAATAAAGAACTTAAAGACTTTTTTGAATTTAATGAAAATTAAGGTACATCATACCAAAACATGTGGGACACAATTAAAGCAGTGCTAAGAGGAAAATTCATAGCTCTAAGTCCCTACAAAAAGAAACTGGAGAGAGCATACACTAGCAACTTAACCTGAAACACCTGAAAGCTCAAGAACAAAAAGAAGCAAATACACCCAAGAGGAGTAGTCTATAGGAAATAACAAAATTCAGGGCTGAAATCAACCAAGTAGAAAAAAGGAACTATACAAAGGATCAACAAAACCCGGAGCTGGCTCTGAGAAAATTGATAAACCCTTAGCCAGACTAACCAGAGGGCACAGACACAGTATCCAAATTAATAAAAATCAGAACTGGAAAAGAAGACATAACAACAGAAATCAAGGAAATTCAAACAATCATCAGGTCCTACTACAAAAGCCTATACTCAACAAAACTGGAAAATCTGGATGAAATGAACAATTTTCTAGACAGATACCAGGTACCAAAGTTAAATCAGGATTATATAAACCATGTAAACAGTCCCATAACCTCTAAAGAAATAACAGGAGTCATTAAAAGTCTCCCCACCAAAAGAAGCCCAGGACCAGATGGTTTTAGTGCAGAATATTATCAGACCTTCAAGGAAGACCTAATACCAATTCTCTTTAAACTATTCCTCAAAATAGAAAGATCAGGAATCCAAGGCACATACCTAAACATAGTAAAAGCAATATACAGCAAACCAGTAGCCAACATCAAACTAACAGGAGAGAAACTTGAAGCAATCCCACTAAAATCAGGGACTAGACAAGGCTGCCCACTCTCTCCCTACCTATTCAATATAGTACTGGAAGTTCTAGCCAGAGCAATTAGACAACAAAAGGATGTCAAAGGGATACAAATTGGAAAGAAAGAAGTCAAAATATCACTATTTGCAGATGATATGATAGTATACTTAAGTGAACCCAAAACTTCCACCAGAGAACTCCTAAACCTGATAAACAACTTCAACAAAGTGGCTGGAAATAAAATTAACTCAAATAAATCATTAGGCTTCCTCCACTCAAATGATAAACAGGCTGAGAAAAAAATTAGAAAAATGACGCCCTTCACAATAGTCACAAATAATATAATATACCTTGGTGTGAATCTAACCAAGTAAGTGAAAGATCTGCATGACAAGAATTTCAAGTTGCTGAAGAAAGAAATTGAAGAAGATCTCAGAAGATGGAAAGATCTCCCATGCTGATGCATTGGCAAGATTAATATAGCAAAAACAGCCATCTTGCCAAAACAAATCTACAGATTCAATGCAATCCCCATTAAAATTCCCACTCAATTCTTCATAGAGTTAGAAAAAGCAATTTGCAAATTAATTTGGAATAACAAAATACCCAGGATAGCAAAAACTATTCTCAACAAGAAAAGAACTTCTGGAGGAATCACCATCCCTGACCTCAAGCTGTACTACAGAGGAATAGTGATAAAAACTGCATGGCAGCCAGGCAGTGGTGGCACACGCCTTCAATCCCAGTACTTGGGAGGCAGAGGCAGGTGGATTTCTGAGTTCAAGGCCAGCCTGGTCTACAGAGTGAGTTCCAGGACAGCCAGGGCTACACAGAGAAACCGTGTCTCGAAAAACCTTTAAAAAAAAAAAAAAAAACAAAAAAAAAACCTGCATGGTATTGGTACAAAGACAGGCAGGAAAATCAATGGAATAGATTTGAAGACCCAGAAATGAACCCATACACCTATGGTCACTTGATCTTTGACAAAGGAGCTAAAACCGTCCAGTGGAAAAAGGACAGCATTTTCAACAAATGGTGCTGGTTCAACTGGAGGACAACATGTAGAAGAATGCAAATAGATCCATTCTTATCTCCTTGTACAAAGCTCAAGTCTAAGTGGATAAAGGACCGCCACATAAAACCAGATACACAGAAACTAATAGAAGAGAACGTGGGGAAGAGTCTTGAATACTTGGGCACAAGGGGAAAGTTCTTGAACAGAACAGCAATGGCTTATGCTCTAAGATCAAGAATTGACAAATGGGACGTCATAAAATTGCAAAGTTTCTGTAAGGCAAAGGACACTGTCAATAGGACAAAACGGCAACCAACAGATTGGGAAAAGATTTTTACCAGTCGTACATCCGATAAGAGAGCTAATATCCAATACATATAAGGAACTCAAGAAATTAGACTCCAGAGAATCAAATAACCCAATTTAAAAAATGGGGTACAGAGCTAAACAAAGAATTCTCAACTGAGGAAAATCGAATGATCGAAAAGCACCTAAAGAAATGTTCAACATCCTTAGTCATCAGGGAAATGCAAATCAAAACAACCCTGAGATTCCACCTCACACCAGTCAGAATGGCTAAGATGAGAAACTCAGGTGTTAGCAGATGCTGGCAAGGATGTGGAGAAAGAGGAACACTCCTCAATTGTTGTTAGGATTGTAAGGTGGTACAACCACTCTGGAAATCATTCTGGCAGTTTCTCAGAAAATTGGACATAGTATTACCTGTGGATCCAGCTATATCACTCCTGGGCATATACCCAAAAGATGCTCCAACATATAACAAGGACATATGCTCCACTATGTTCATAGCAGCCTTATTTATAATAGCCAGAAGCTGGAAAGAACCAAGATGTCCTTCAACAGAGGAATGGATACAGAAAATGTGGTACATTTACACAATGGAGTACTATTCAGCTATTAAAAACAATGAATTCATGAAATTCTTAGGCAAATGGATAGAACTAAGAAATATCATCCTGAGTGAGGTAATGCAATCACAAAAGAACACACATGGTATGTTCTCACTGATAAGTGGATATTAGCCCAAAAGCTCACAGTACAAAAGACACAACTCACAGACCATATGAAGCTCAAGAAGAAAGAAGACTAAAGTGTGGGTGCTTTGGTCCTTCTTAGAAGGAGTAACAGAATACTCACAGGAGCAAATACAGATACAAACTGTGGAGCAAAGACTGGAGGAGGGACCATCCAGAGACTGCCCTACCTAGGGATCCATACCATGTGCAGTCATCAAATGCAGACACTGTTGTGGTTGCCAGGTAGTACATGCTGCCAGACCCTGACATATACAGAGGTGGATGCTCACAGCTAACCATTGAACTGATCACAGGGTCCCCAATGGAGGAGGTAGAAAGAAGACTGAAGGAGTTGAAGGGGCTTGCAGCTCCATGGGGAGAACAACAATACCAACCAACCAGAGCTCCCAGGGTCTAAACTGGCAGCCTAGGAACACACATAGAGGGACCCATGGCTCCAGCTGTATATGTAGTAGAGGATGGCCTTGTTGGACATCAATAGGAGAGGAGGACCTTGGTCCTGTCAAGGCTGGATGCCTCAGTATAGGCGAATTCGAGGGTGGGGAGGGGGGAGAAGGTGGATGGGTGGGAGCACACCCTCATAGAAGTAGAAGAAGAGAGGATGGGATAAAGGGTTTCTGGGGGGAGGGGAAAGGGGATAACATCTTAAATGTAAATAAATAAAATATTCAATAATAATTTTTAAAAAACAGATAATGGAACTGGCTATTGCAGTCGAGCATTTGAGACTTTTTGTCAACAATGTAATATTACCCATATTACTGGGATTCCTTATAATCCTTAAGGACAAGGTGTTGTAGAAGGGGCCCATGGAACTTTAAAACATTATCTTCATAAAATAAAAAATGGGGAAGTATATCCTCATACACGACAAATTTATTTAAATCATGTTCTTTATTTTAAATATTTAAAAATTTTGGATGCCAGGGAACTTTCTGCTGAGTGACTATGGCACTCTACAATTAGGCATACTTATGCATAGGTGAAAGGGAAGGATCCACTTACTGACATATGGCATGATCCCGATCAGGCATTAATATGGGGAACAGGGCATGTTTGTGTTTTTTCTGCAGGATGCTGAAGGAGCATGGTGGCTGCCGGAGCAATTAGTGAGACATGCTGATGCTGGGACAAAGAATGATGCTGACCTGTGAAATTGCTGATTACCCTGACAATGGTGACTGGGAAGCTGTATTGGACATATGTTCCTGACCCACTTTTGCTTGCCTATATCCCAGATGGGACAAGCTGCCTTGCCTCCAGTTTTTAGAGCTTATGGAACAGAGAATCAAAAAGAGAAGTTATAATGGCTCATATTTTTCTTAAATGTGACCAGTTATTTGGACTCAATCATGGACTGGTCTAGAAATCAATCAAATATTGGAAATAACAGTCTTCATTTGGAAGGTTGGTTCTGGACATTTTCAGAGATATATTTGGAAGTTAGTTGCAGTTCTCTATGATGTTATGTTAGCAAGAGATAAAGTTGGGACAGGATCTGGATTTCAAACTATTTTTAGTTCATATGTTAAGGCTCTTTTAATTGCCATGTTAAAATTACTTTTGTTTCTTCTTCAGTATTTAATGTAAGTTGTATTGATTGTACACTTTCTAATTGTGTTAGTGTGTTGCAACCTGACATGTCTGTTACGGGGGTCTATCAACCAGCTTTTGTTTTATTGCCCGGAGTATTTCCGAACCTTGGTTTTCTGAAAAAAGCTTCCAAGTACTGGAAGAAGTGAGTCAGAAATAAGTAGAAGTAAGAGGATAGTGGGCTTTCTTATTGCTGGTATAACAGCTTTAATTACATTAATTGCTAGCAGCACTGCTTCTTCAATTGCTTTGACACAAGAAGTTAAGACAGCTACTTTTGTTAATCATTTAGCCAAAAAAAAAAAAAAATGTTACTAATGTGTTGAGTATACAAGAGGATTTAGATAGGCATTGGGAAGGATGAATTGATGCTCTTTATCCTATTCAAACTATTGGAAGGAGGTACAGAGTTTAAGAGTAAGGAGCCACCTCCAAATTGAGCCAAATACCAATGGAGTTGTGTTACTTCTAAAATTTACAATGATAGTCTTTATAATTAGGAAAAAGTTTAAAGGCACTTGCAGAGTATCTGGCAGAAGTCTCTCTGGATAAAACACCTCTCTGGATGTTTTAACTTTGCATAGTGAGATTATGGATTTAAAGAAGGCTGCTCTGCTGAGCTTTGATGCTGCAGATACTGCTGATAAAATTATCCGTGGCTTGAGGTTAGTATTTCCATTTTGGTCAAGATTCAAGAATGGCATATATAGCTTGATCATGCTAGCCCTTTTTGTCCTGGGAATACTTTTATTCCTGCCCATCGTGCTAAAGCTTGTCCTTAGCAACATCAACATGTTGGCAGTCAAAGTACATGACCTGAACTGAAAATGGAACCCCAGACAAACTTATTATTTTAACAGGCTGACAAGCCAAGGACAGGTAAGATTCTTCACAGAGCCTTACCAACCTAAGACAGAAGGGTATTGGCAAAAGCATATTCCACAGTGGGTAAGGAAGGCATTCTTGTCAGAACGACCTAAGACAGGCTCAGTCTTGTTTATGAAATAAAAAAGGGGGAGATGTGGAGAGCCTTTGGGGCTGATTGGCAGGAATCTGACATTGGCCAAGGACAAGGAAATGGGCTGCTTGACAGGAATCTGACATTAGGCTAGAACAAAGAAGTAATTTCAGGCAGGAATCTAAATCTTAGGCTAGAAAAAAGAAGTAGGCTTCAGACATGAAAATGACTTTGAGCTAGGACAGGGAAGTAGGCTCAGACATTTTGGTTATCCTGATCAGCCCTTAGAAATAGTGATCACGAAGTGATCATGGAACATTGTTTATTGCCTTGCTTGTTCTTTGACTATTTGTGCTTATTGTCTTGTTTGTTCCTTGATTATTTGTATCTATTGTATTGCTAGTTCTTCAACCTATACGTGCATGTAATTAAAATGGTATAAAGGCAATATAAATAATAATAATTAAAAATAATAATAATATAATTTGAAATGCCCTTCATAAAAAAGGCAAATATACAACCTTCCTAAAATAATAAAAATAAAATGGGTTATGGAACTGATTAGGAAACTCAAAAGAAATGCAAATCAGCTAGGAAACACATTTTTAAAACTGTTCAATATCCTTAGCCATCAGAATTAAAAATATTTCAAGATTCTATCTCACCCCAATGAAAATGTCCATCATCAGGAATAAACAGTGGTGCATTGGGAGTGGGGGTTCCTACAGACTTTAGAATACATCTGTCCATTTTGGAAGGCAGTCCAGATGTTTCTCAAAAACTAGAAATAGAACTGTCATATGACCCAGCCATGCCAGTCCTGAGCATGCACATATATATATATTACACACTCAAAGTATGTCATACCCAACTCCAAAGACACTTGCACATCTATAAACATGGCTAGGAAACAGAAACAACTGAGATGCCTATCAACAAATGAATGAATAGTAAAAGGTGGTGCATATACACACTGTAATATTACTCAGTTTTTTAAAAAATGAAATGAATAGAACTAAAAAAAAAAAAAAAAGGTACGTATTCAGTGAGATAACATCCTCCCTTTAGGCTAGCACTCCTAGTGCTAAAAGGTGCTATGTAGTTCCTAGGGAAGTAATTATATGAATGGTCTAACCCAGCGCTGCATCCTATATACTATAAAACCATCTTATTAGGTTAAGAAAGCCCACTGGTGCAGTCGTGGCACAATTTTTATGGGTTAACTAACAGCTCTTGGTTAGATTTGAGGCTACTCCATAGGAAGAAATGTCATGCCTATGTCTCTGGAGACACTGGGGTAGGGCCAGAGGCCCTAGGACAGGACCTGTTATTCTTATTATGCTAAATGTCCATATCAGCAAATTGCCTTCTAAATATCTGTTTATATGTGAAGACTTGGGATTCTCTCAACCTTTGTCAAAGAGTCTTTTTTGCAGTGAATGGCAGTCAATCCAGATACACAAAACTAGTTAGTGTGCTGAGATAAGAGAATGAGTGTCCAACTCTAAACAGGACATCTTTATCAATAACCACCACCACCACTACCAGGGCTCAGGAAACACTGTAGAGTAGATGGCAGAAAGAAGCTGGAGGATGAGGAAGAGTGCTGTGACACACAATCTTCTACTTGCATAAGAACTACACAATCGATCCAGACAAATTCTCACCAGGACAGGAGGAAGTCTCTATGCCACACCTTACTCAAGAGTCATTGAAAGTTGAGAGGAAGATTCTTTTATTTAATGTGTCCTCACTAGTATATTTCCTCTGCTCCAGCAGATGACCTCTCACACCTTTTGATTTTTGAGAAGGTCTAGTTGTGGGACATTTGAGGGGAGGCAGGGAGGTCAAGATTCGCCATACAAATGTATAAAATTCTCTAGTATAAAGAAAAATTATTATTAAAAAAAGTAAAATTAAATGTTTAAAAATTGATGATATGGATCCCAAAATACCATGCATATATGTACATCAATATTTTCTTTCCATCCATTCATTCAACAGTTAACACACTAATCTATCACATACCAAGTATATAGAAACATATACTGAGTAGACAAAGTGAAGTTAAGAGATGCAATCAGTTAACGATAAAATTCAAGAATACTAGATTAGAGATCTGCAGAATCCAGAGTATCACAAAGGAGTAAGCTGTTGAGTCATACAGAATTTCCTAAGGATCATGGAGGAGATAATGCTTATGTTGACCAAAGCAACAGTTCACCAGGTAGGCAAGGGTTTTAGAGAATGATGAGCCAAGCACAGCAGACACAGACAGAAATCATTTAAGAGAAATGTTCAGGGTGTGGCTTGTTTAGGACATAAAGAACCAAGTAAAGTGCTCCGAAAGTTATTTGGGGAACAGACCACAACACTCTTCATGGTTGAGTTGAGTTTCTATAACTCAAGAGATAAGGAATTGCTATTGCGGTGTGAGAAGCCAAGACTAGAGTAGACAGACCAGTTAGAAGACTAGAATCAAATGAGAATCTAAAAAGACATCGCCAGTAGTTTACACATTTATAAACAAAAATACTAAATTTTTAAAACTTCTGGGAAAGAGCGCTAAAGAAATCTGAGACCTGACTTTCTGGTTTAGGTGACAACTTGTAGTAATACTATTTTAAAAGTTAAAAAATTTCAGGAGAAAATCTGAGTATTAGTCAAAAAATAAAAGAGAATACAAAGTCTAATCAGGAGTAAGTAAAATGTAGTGGAATTCTAACACATTTATAGAAGAATTATAAAAATACTTCAAAAGACACAATGTCTTAATTCTTTTATGGATATTAATTATTTTAACTTAAAATAACTTAAAAGTAAGTATTAGTAATATGTTTAAAAAATGATTTCATTCTTCAATTATTTGGGGCAAATATTTGAAATTAAACTATTTAATAAGAGTATCTTAAACTATCATATAGTCTCTGTTGTTATTAGAATTACTACAGATATTGTTAATCTTCCCATATAGTCTAAATAGTATTTCCTAACTTGAAACTCACCTTGGCTACTGATAGCTACATTAGGAATTGAGAAGCTCAAATTCTCCAAGAGTTTAAGAGCAAATAGATAGCAGATGCAGTTCTCAAATGCACTGTGACCACAACTTGTCCTATTGTGCATTCCGTAGTTTTACTCTTCTCCAAAATTAACCAAAGATGTACTGGTTTATTTAGAGTCTATGACTGTATGTCTCTCATACACTCCCAAGTTACCATTAAAGTTTAAGTGTTTTATAAATCTTCAGGCATATTATAAATTGATGAGATTAAATATATGTTTATCAAATCTTGGCACTACACACTTAGTTCACTCAATATAAGGAAAATGTCAACCATGCAATCTACGTGACAAATTGGTGCCTATTATCAAGCCATCAGTCAAATCCAACTTCCAAACACAGTCCTACTCAGTTTTAATTAAATAATTGTCATTGTAGGGTACTTGGAAATTCAACTTCTTTCCAAATTTTGATTCTACAAACCATAATGATGCACTGGAATCCTATCAAAGATAGAGTTTATTTAATTATATAAATTATCTTTGCCCATTCCTCAAATTTCTGCAAACCATAGGTTTTTAAAATAGTAGTGTTGTCAACACCTTCATATTATATGTGAGAAAATGATAAGAACAAAGCTTAATTCACAATATATACTACACACAATAATGAAAATTAACGGCACTTCTTGATTAGTTTCCAAATTATTCAAGCAACAGAAATACTGCGTTACTTCATCTAGTAGCAATACATTTATCAGATATTTCAAGAATTGTATAAGATAGCACAAATCTTGATGTTATAAGATATTGAACCCAGAAGAAATCTTAGAAGCTATTTATATTACTTCTTTTATTTTACAGACTATCAAAAAGAACTATAAGATGAAGTATCCCATTTTAAGTTCTTTTATTTAAGCTAATTAACGTAATTCTGGAAATTCTTATAGAATAATCAAATAGATGGAAATTAATTATACACATGGCGATCAATTTTTCCTCCCAAAAGATAAAAGAAACAATTTTTCATATTTTGAAGCTTAAAATAATCCTTCTTTTAAATTACCCTTGTCTCTGCAATTCAATGTCTTTCACAATTAAATTGGTACAAAATAACTTTTCCTTATCTTTTCATTTGATTAAACTCATATGCAATTTTTACTTGTTAAGGAAATACCATCTAAAGAGAAAATTAACGGAAGCAGCATCTTGTATTATATCTTGTATTGGCATGTCCATATGACAAGCATTCCCTCTGTTCTTTCTGTGTCCTTACTATACCTCAAGAGACATAATTAATTGCTAAGGATGGCTCCACATGAAAGAGCCAGAAAATTATAATAAGCAGTTATTTATTGTGTTCTCCTGGAAAATTACAAAAAGAATTTTAATAGCTTTATAACTAAATATAGATGTATAAAATATTTGTATGCTCTATAAGAATAGTCTGACAATATTTCACTGAGCTTAATTCTTTGGGGCTAGCATAAGTCAAAAATGCATTCAGCAACTGTTGAGAACAGAAACCTATATAACATGAGAGGCAGCTGAGCATTTATATGATCAAACTTTAAAACACAGGTTGAACCTTGTAGTCTTTTACCTTAGATCTTGGATGATTTCACCCATTCCATTAAATGTCTTTTCTATATAAATTAAGACATTCATATTACAGCTCTTCCTTGTTTAATAAACCTTCTCATGCAGCTTAACTAAAATATAGAGAGATTTAAAGTTGTTCACAATATAACATATTCTCAAGGAAAATTTCAATATTTTACTATACTTAATTGATTAGGATTTTTATTCACTGCAAAGGTATCATACATTAGAACTAAGATTTGCAGTTTCAACCAATTAAGCAATAATCAGATATCATCTGAGTAACAAGGATCAGATTTTCCCTTCTGCCTGAGCAAAAAGCAGAAAAGCATGGAATATCTGTTATTTGGTTTGCTGTTCTAGGAAAGCACTCGATCACTGACTGTGTCTGCGGTCCTTTTTCACTGCAACTGAGACATGGTCTTCCTGGGCTCAGAGAACTCCGAGGAAGTGAGGGTGCTAAACAAGTGCTAGAGTGAAGGAGTATCTTCCCAACATGACAAGACACTCATGGACGCATCGCAGCTGTGGTAGTTTGTACAAGACTTGCAGTCAGTCTAATGACCAGTTCAGCATGAAGTGAGGAAGGAGGATGGCTGCTGGGAGAGGAAAAGTCTTGTTTAAGGATATGGCTGCTTCTAGTGTACCATGCTCCATTGACGGGGCCCAAGAATACGGTCAACGCTAAGCACATTCAGTGGGTTATTGGAAAGAATGAGAGAGAGGAAAATTGAGAGAACAAATTAGGACTGGAGAGAGGTGGAGGGAGGGGAGGGGAGGAAAAATTAATAAAATACATATAAGTATGTATGCAATCTCAAATAATAAATTTTAAATATTTTATTTCTAATTTTATTTTATTTTTAAATATTTTATTTATTTTATTTCTATTTTATTGATTGAAATAAGGCAACAAAGGACAGTGCTACTTTAAGATATGAGCTAAGGTGTATCATAAATCTCAGGCCCGTGCTGTTCAAGAATCCCCAGGACAGTAAGAGGAAGCATAGGTATAGCCTGAAGACGACTCAGAGAGGAGACTGAGACGCTGCTGAGAAGATTCTGTAGGTATTTTTAATTTAAGGAAAATAAAACAAAACATTAAATTAGAATTTGAGAGAAGACACTAAAATAGTACTTGCAAGAAATTAGGAGCACGTGTTGCTATATCAGAGCAGAAAAGGGTATTAAACCTTACTTTCCCTGTAAGAAACTACAAACGCCAACCACAGAAAGCAGCAGTAATGAGAACCAAAACATAATTTAGCAATAGAGAAAATTAAAGTAAGAAGTTGGTCCTTTAGATCAATAAAACTATCAAATATGTAGCCAAATTCAATAGAAAAGATTTGAATTAGCAAAATTAGACGTAATATAGCAAGAGCCCTGAATCTATGCATATTTTAAAATAATGGAATATTATGAAGATTTTTATACCAATAAATTTAATAATTTATGTGAAACTAGACAAATTCTTTAAGAGATATAATTATGAAAACTTATTCATACATACAAAAAATAACTTTGAATCAACTAAAAACTTTTAAGTATATCCTAAAACCTTCCCACTGAATAAAACTTCATGCCCAGATAACTTTACAGATAAAATCTAACTAATATTTTTAATAATTAAAATGATAAAATGGACATATGTCATGGAGTAGCACATGTACATCAACTCAGTTGTTCTGCATGTGGAACAGACATCAACAAGTGAAATGAAATAAGCTCTAGACAAACTCTTCCATGACGTTAAAGAGAGCAAACTCTTTCTCATCCTCTTCATCAGGACAGTGTGGTACTAATTTCAAAATCAAGGAAAGAAAACTGCAAACCAAAACACATTAATATATAAAATGAATTATCTATCATGACCAAATGGAGTTTTTTCTAATAATACAAAGTTGGTTTCAATATACATCACCATATTTAAATAAAACAAAAAAACAAAAATTGATCTCAGAAGATGGTAAAAGGCATTTGGGAAAGTTCAATGACTAAGATCTTTAAAAAAAAAAAAAAGAATTCTTAGCAAATTTATAATTGATGGTACCTATGAAAAATTATAGGTAACATTATACCTAATATTGGGAGAGTGAATACATTCCTCCTAAGACCAAGGATGTCTGCTCACTTCCATTTAAAATTATACCAATGTATCAATTCATATATAAATATACACACACACAATTTCTTGAGGTTTTGTCTTTTACTTTTTTATTGTAATGCTAAGTGCTAGCCTCCAAGATCTGTAGTAGGCATGTAGCCTCTGGGACCCAAGTTAATTCTGACTGGTGAATAAAGATGCCAGCAGCCAATAGCTGGAGAGAAGAGACATTTTCCCAGCCTTGAGACCACGTGGACAGGAGAGGAGAAGACATGCAAGAAAGGAGAAAGGAGAGCAGCCATGGGCTAGGAGCCAAGAGAACATGGCCCAGAGAGCTGCCTAATTAGAGCTAAGAGCAGCACAGATGAAACATAGTAAGTAATAACTTGGGTTATTGGATAGGAGGTAGATTCTAACAACAAAAAGGGTAGGCAGTTGCCTGCCCATCTACTGTGCTGCTTAAGACACACTAAAATATAAAGACTGTCTATGTGTGTGTCTTTTATCCAGAAACAAAAACCATTAAGGTGGGAAGGAACCCTGTGACATGATTTTTTTTAATATTATTACTACATATATTCATATATATATATATATATATTATATTACACACACATACATACACACACAAACACACATACATGCACACATAAACCATCTTCAATTTAACCAACAATGGATTAGTACTGGGCAAACAAAACATTGAGAGAAACAATAAGAAAATGAAGACATGATATCACACAATGAGAACTAATTCCCACAATTATTCACAGATAATGTACATAAAGATTAGCTCTGTATGTAAGAACTATCTAAGTAATTAGTGTGGTGATAAGATATTAATTAGGAAAGAAATTAAAAAGAACTTAGTGAAAAGAGCACTCGTAATACTGGCTTTGCTAATTTAACAAAGTGTTTTATGAGTATCACATATTCACTAAAGTGAATAAAGAAGAGACGCCTAGTATAAATATGAAATGAGATCTTTAAATTACATACTGAATGTTATTTCATAAGCATGAAGACAAAAACAAAAAGAGTAAAGCTTCCAAAGCTGAAAAATGGAAAGGGGAATCTGAGAGCTAGAATGGGCCTGTTTCAAATGTCCAGGGAAGAGAAGGCTACAAAATTGTGGAAGGATTGTTGTAAGAAAGAAACAAATCAGAGCTCTGCATTAATCAGCGGTGTTACCCTAAGACTCAATCTTAGTCTCTCTGGATGAGAGTTGTCATTATCCATACCGAGGACAGAACAATTAATCTCCAAATGTTTTCAATGAAATTGAAAGACAAAGGCCCCATGAATCTAACCAAAATCATAAGCTGATATGAGACAGTTAAGATTATACATTTACACAATGGAGTGAGTACTACTCAGCTGTTAAAAACAATGAATTCATTAAATTCTTTGGCAAACGGATGGAACTAGAAAACATCATCCTGAGTGAGGTCACCCAATCACTAAAGAACACACATGGTATGTACTCACCGATAAGTGGATGTTAGCCCAAAAGCTCACAATACCCAAGATACAACACACAGACCACATGAAGCTCGAAGAAGGAAGACCAAAGGGTGGGTGCATTCTTCCTTCTTAGAAGGAGTAACAAAATACTCCTGGGAGCAAGTAAGGAGACAAAGTGTGGAGCAGAGACTGGAGGAGGAGCTGTCTGGAGACTGCCCTGCCTAGGTATCCAGGCCATGTGCAGTCACCATATGCAGGCATGGTTGATGCCAGGAAGTGCATGCTGACAGGAGCCTGATATACCTGTCTCCTGAGAGGCTCTGCCAGAGGCAGATGCTTGAAGATAACCACTGAACTGATCATGGGGTCCCCAACAGAGGAGGTAGAGAGATGACTGAAGGGTCTGAAGGGGCTTGCAGCCCCATTGGAAAAGCAACAATACCAACCAACCAGATCACCCAGGGTCTAAACCACAAGACATGCTTGGAGGGACCCATGGCTCCAGCTGTATATGTAGAGGAGGATGACCTTGTCAGTCATTGGTAGGAGAGAAGGTCCTTGGTCCCATGAAGGCTGGATGCCCCAGTGTGGGAGAATTTGAGGGTGGGGACGGGGAATGGATGATGGGTGGGGGCACATCCTCATAAAAGTAGCAGGAAGGGGGACTGGATAAGGGGTTTCTAAGGGATGTGGGGGAATGGGGAAAGGGGATAACATCTGAAATGTAAATAAATAAAATATCCAATAAAAAAAGATTACCTTTCACATTCAGAAAAAATTAAAAACTTTTGTCTAAGATGAAAGCAACACAGGTGTTTGCTCTTTGGTTAATCTCAGAAGCAATTTCAGTTGTCTGATTTTATTTGCAATAAACTTAACTACTGGAAAACAGTCGTATTCCAGTACTGTACCTTGTTTGAGCGTAACGACACTCGACCTCCACAACGAGCACAGAACTTGGTTTGGCAATATGAACAGTTATGGCCGCATCCATCTGCAAATTTTGTCTTGTGGCAGATGCCACAGGTCGGGGCATCGCCCTTCTGCTCCTGCTGCTGCTGCGACTCCTCTCCCATCTTCTTGACTTGCTCCTTATACATTTCAAATTGCTGATGCAACTTTCTGCAGGAAAACAGAGAGGTTTAAACATTGGCTTCCTAATGACCAAAATCACTATCTGTAGACATAATTTTACAATCAAAATATACAAAATGAGAATAAAAATATAAAACTTAATCTGGAAACCACAGAAAAATATCTTGCTTACATGGCATATTATATCATAAATGTTGAAATTAGTTCTATCTTTGATATACATATTAACTATAAAATCAACTGAGTATGTTTATGGAACATTTCCTTGAATATTAAACAAAAATTCTACCATTATTTTTCAATAGTTTAGCTTCAGAAATATGGAAAATCAATTTTATATATACAAAGAAGCCATAACCTATTATCTTAAAACCAATGAGATACGGTGTCAAATGGAGTGAACTAAAGAATCTTACAGAGAGATAAATGCATCTGTTCAATCAGTCTGAATACAACTTAGCTGTAAAAACAAAATACTGTGAAATGTTTTCAGCTAACAAATAAAATTATGCAAATAAAGGTAAAGCCAAGTACACTTTCAAATTAAAATTCTAGTGCCTAGGGAGCTGAATCAACAATTAGGAGCACTTGCTACTCTTCAGAGGACCAAAGTTTGGCTCCTAGCCACTGCTAAGAGTGACCTGTAACTCCAGCCCCAGGAGCTCTAACACTCTCTTCTGATATTTTACACATACATGCACACACACACACACACACACACACACACACACATAAATAAAAATAAAATGAATCAAGAAGAAAACTAAGTTAAAAGAAAAGACATCTAGAAAGATGTTTCATTTACTATTATTATAAACTTTTTTATTGTATTTATAAAGGCAATTGTAAGTGTTTAATAACCATAATTAACTTAAGATTTAGAAAACTGAAAATGACATCAACTCCAATCCTACCAATGACAAAAGAATGATAATCTACAAAATTATAACTTACTTTGAGCCCATCAGAAAAGAAGTTATCAGGCAAACAATCTAAACCCAAGGACACTAAGTGCAACTGGTTCTTCTTTGACAATAACATAGTAGAAGGAAATAGTACCATACTGGTAGGTAAAGGGATTGCATTATTATCATTTTGTAAGTTGTTTGTTTTTAAGATAGCATCTCATGTAGCCAAGAATGACTTTGAACTTGCTACATATCCAAAGATGAGCTGGACTTCTCATACTCGAGCTTCAAGTCTCCATTACAGGAACACACAACCACATCAATTTTATATAGTTCTGGGGACTGAAAGTAAGGCTTCACACATTCTAGGTAAACATTCTGTCTAAAAAGCTACATCTCCGGAGACAGATCAATTAACAAACTGTACAATAGCAAGATTCAGCTAACATGAGAGCTTCAAACAGCTAAAGACCCAGACTCAAAGAAGGCTGATAACCACAAGTTCGTTTCCCTTCACAAGTGCTCTGGAAGACTTGAAAACACAGCGAAGAGAAATAAACCCCTACTTCTGGGGAAGTGCATATTGCAGGCATTAAGAAGTAAACTGTGGTCACTGAGGTACAGACATGATTTTCTGACTTTGATAAAATAGTAAGAGCTTTAGTTAAACCACGGGGAAGAAAAGTAGACTCTGTCAATTAAGATAAAGGCAAAGAGCCATCATAGCTAAGGATACGACTTAAGAAGAAAACCCTTTATCCACAATATAGAAAAGAAAAAAAAACTTGGTTCCAGGATCCTACCCAAATACAAATAAAACATCTTTTACCATCAAGATATAGATAGGGGAAGCTCCTACCTCGAAACTGGATTAGAACCGAAATCAAAGCAAACTCTTCATGTCAGAAAACATCAGAGAAAACATCTCAGACAGGTGACTAGCTCAAAGGCCAGGTAAAACTAGGACTGTCAAAACTGAAGGTCAAAAACAACAGAGAACACCTACTTCACTCAAGCACGCATCATCCAGAGACAAGATCAGAGACAACTGTTATAAAGATTCAAGTGCATGGGAAGACTATATGCAATCTTCATACGAGCAAGTCTGTAAGGACAGCCAGCAAAGAAGCATCTCTCTAATCCTCGTAAGTGCATGCAAAATGCAGCTACTTCCTTTGAAAATTTCTGACAATCTATCTGAAGACAGTGAGGGCTAATTACAAATTCAAACCTATCTGAAATCTTGAATTGCTACATGTTTCAACTCATCAACACAGCATGATGGAAAGAAAATGTCATTCAAGGTAGGAAACTCAAAGAATGACACAGAGGAAAAACAAAGAATAAATAATCTGGCTGGAAACAGATTGAAGAAGGATTGGAAAATCTTCCAGAGTTACAGGTGAAAACAAGGAGTATAGAGAACATAAGTAAATCTTTAAAAACTTGAAAAACAGTAAAATCAATGAATGCATATTCAGAAATAAAGTATATTTATAAACAACAGGTAAACGTACTGGTTCAAGTTAAGGACTAGTCACTTTAATTTATTTATATTGTATTATAAAAAGAATTTGAAATAGTTGTTTCCTAAAAAATGAGAACAAGCATACGAGGATATATTATCTTAATTAAAATTTTTAATTATTCAAATAAAGAATTGAAATAAGTCTTGGTTCCTCAGAAAATTAACATAGCTACTGAGGACTAGCCAATACTCCTGGGATATACCAGAAGATGCTCCAACATATAACAAGGATACTCACTATGCTCATAACAGCCTTAATTTTAATAGCCAAAGCTGGAGGAAAAAACCCAATTCCTTCACGATGGGATACCAGAACAATGTGGTACATTACACTGGTATTACTCAGCTATTAAATAACAATGACTTCATGAAATTCTAGGCAATGGATGGAACTAGAAAATACCATCCGAGTGAGGTACCAATCACAAAAGAACACACAGGATTCACTCACTGATAATTGGATATTAGCCGGAAGCTTGAAATACCCAAGAGTCAACTCACAGACCACATGAAGCTCATGAATAAGGAAGACCAAGTGCGAGTGTTTCGGTCCTTCTTAGAAGGAGTAACAAAATACTCAAGGGAGCAAATATGGAGACAAAGTGTGGGACAGAAACTGAAGAAGGGGTTGTCTGAGATTGTTCTACATGAGTGTCCATCCCATGTGCAGTTACCAAAGGTAAACACTCATGTGAATGTCAGGAAGTGCATGCTGACAGGAGCCTGATATAGCTGTCTCCTTAGAGGTCTGCCAGAGTCTGACATATTCAGAGGCAGATGCTCACAGCTAACCATTCAACTGATCAAGGGGATCCCAATGGAGGAGTGAGAGAGAAGACTGAAGGAGCTGAAAGGGTTTGTGGCCCCATGAGGAGAGCAACAATTCCAACCAACCAGAGTTCCCAGAGTCTAAACCACCAGCCTCGAAGCACATAGGAAGGGACCCATGGCTCTGGCTGTATATGTAGGGGAGGATGGCCTTGTCAGGCATAGGTGGGAGAGGAGATCCTTGGTCCCATGAAGGCTGGATGCCCAGTGTAGGGAATTTGAGAATGGGGAGGTGGGAGTGCAGGGGTACGTGGGGGCACATCCTCATAGAAGCAGGAGGAAGGGGGATGGAATAAGGGGTTCCTGGGGGGGGGGGAATGGGGTAAGGATATCACATCTGAAATGTAAATAAAATATCCAATAAAAAAAGGAATATATAGAAAAGGACACATCATTCATGAACAAATGGTTATCCTATAAATAACAAATAATGTTCTCTTATAGAAAGAAATGAAAGATTTCCTTAAAAGGAAAGAAAACAAAGATTCAACTGTAGGCTGCCTATAAGACTCACTTCTCCGCTAAGGAAGATACACAGATTGAAAGCAGGACTGAGAAAACATTCCATGCCAATAGGAAATCGACAAAGCAAAGATATCAGACATTCCTTATATCTAATAATAAACTACTATGTTGTAAAAAGGTACAAAGAAAGTTCTATTATAATAAATTCATCAAAATGCATGAGGAACAGTGAAACAGCAAAATACATAAGGCTAATGAGAAAGTAAATAAGAGCAATGGACTCGACCGGCTCGCTGTCAACAATCTATAGAGCATATAAACAGAAAATCAATATAAAATAAAGGTCTTGAAGTGAACTTTAGATCAAATAGGAAAAAAAATAAGTAACATTTCTATACCAACATAGTGGAATACACATTCATCTCAACAGCACACATATACAACCTTCCACGATATGAAACACTAAACAATATGAAAGCTTTTGAAAATTTTACAAATATGTGAAAATTAAATAACATTCGTTGTTAATTCATTGTCCATTGTTATAAAGAAGAAAACTCTTACAATAACCTACAAGTCTGGAATCGACAGTCATGTGCCAAACGATGATCCTCCGACCAATGGTGAGCTGCACAGATAACAGTAGCTTCATGGAATTTTAACACAGCTCTAGCCTAGGTGTATACAGTAGACTATACTGTTTAGCTCTATGTTATTATACTGTATGATATCTGCAGAGTCATCAAGTCATACATTTCTCATAATATGTCCCCACTGTTAAGTGACATACAGTTGTACAAGGGACAAGTCCACATCATCAACCCCAAGTTTTACACTATTTCTTCTGTTACTTTCTAAAGTTATCCTGTCTTTCTTTTAATCCTTCACACGTGTACTGGCTGGTTTTGAGTGTCGACTTGACACAAGCTGGAGTTATCACAGAGAAAGGACCCTCCCTTGAGAAAATGCCTCATTAGACCAGCTGTAAGGCATTTTCTCAATTAGTGATCAAGAGAGGAGGACCCATTGTAGGTGGTGCCATCCCTGGGCTGGTGGTCTTGGTTCTATAAGAAAGCAAGCTGAGCAAGTCAGGGAAACAAGCCAGTAAGTAACATCCCTCGATGGCCTCTGCATCAGCTCCTGCTTCCTGACCTGCTTGAGTTCCAGTCCTGACTTCCTTTGATGATGAACAGCAATGTGGAAGTGTAAGCTGAATAAACCCTTTCTTCCCCAACTTGCTTCTTGGTCATGATGTTTGTGCAGGAATAGAAACCTGGCTAAGACAGCACACATGTGTTCCATTACATGTTTTCTCTGCCTTAGATCCATATTTCTCTCTCTAGTCCTGTATCTCTCTATGTATCACCTACCATCTATCTATTTATCTATCTGTCTATCATTTATCTGTCTATCTATCTATCTATCAATCTACCTGTTACATACCTACCTACTGCCTATCTATCTACCCCAGTGTCTGTGTAGCCCAGGCTGGCCTAGAACTCAAGATCCTCCTGTTTAGACTCAACAAAGAGAGAGGATGCAGATATGTGCTATCATGTCTAACAGAAGAAAAGACTCTCAAACCTGAAATCATGCCCAAGGCACATACAGCAGTGAGAACACTGAAGTCTAACTACTAGACCGAAAAAAAAAAAAAAAAAAAAAACACCATATTTTTCTGGTTTCTGATGAAGTTCATTCAAATGGACTGCCACTCATATCAACTGCTAATTTGTATCTTTTACCAATACTCTAGATTTGACAAAGCAAAGATATCAGACATTTCTTATATCTAATAAACTACTATGTTTGTAAAAAGATACAAAGAAAGTTCTATTATAAGAAGTGTTTACATATAATCCTTTATAAACTTAAACACAGCAAAATCTTCTACAAGTCTATGGTGTAATTGCTAACGTTGTAAGTTGTCAATATATCAATTTCTTCACTCATTACTGTGCTTTGACTGGTATGTATGTGTGTGTGTGTGTGTGTGTGTTTGTGTAGGCACATATATGTGCACACATACATGGATGTGCAGCTAGCTATGTTACACACAAAAATTCTCTAGTCTCTTCTGAATAGCCTTATAATTTTACCTCTCACAGCTAAGCTTTTAATCGATCTGAAGTTTATTTTTATATACAATGTGATGCAGAGATTTAATCACAATGTTCTTTATATAGATATTCTACTTCCCCATCATCATTTATTAAGTAGTTAACTTCTCTTCCACCAGTTTGTGATATCAGCCTATCATACATTAAGTTCCATACTTACACAGATGGACACAATACTGTATTTCATTGGTAGTTGTTTCTACTCCTATCCAGAACAACAATGTCAAAACCAAACTTGAAATACAATAAAAGGTCCAACAAATCTTAAATACATAAATTTGATATATAACATCTGGTAAGGTAGTCAAAAGTCAATACACTTTTCTGCAAAGGACTGCATAAGATTTTAGGCATTGTGGGCCATAGTCTTTGTCAGTTTCTCAACACATAACTATATATCAATTTCTTCACTCATTACTGTGATTTGACTGGTATGTATGTGTGTGTGACATGAAGGCAGCCATAAATAACGTGAAAATAAATGATCTTAGATATATTCCACTTAAACTTTATGCACAATGTATATTTAGAAAATCTCTGGTATAAATACAACAAAGATGATATTCAATAAGAACTACTTTACAAACAAATATTTAAGATATACACAACATACATAAATTTTGAAGTGTTGCTATTTTTTATTTCATAAAAGCTTCTAATCCAAATTTTGGTAGATGTTCTATATCAATTTTTCACTAAAGAATCATTAAATTTAGTATCTTCTAAAGCAAATGCTACTCTCTGTGGATTGACACAACTTTTAAGTTTTTGTTTACTGCTATTCCCTGAAAATCTTATCCCTGCCTCATAGTTTTATTGTTGTTTATTATTATAAACATTTGATGTAACTTTAGGCTCCCTACAAGCTAATCATTTACACTACTATTTTAAAGGTCACCAGTGGAAGGTTTGCTCATTAAAACTTAAAACTCTTCCCATTGTGAAGTCATACCTTTTCCTATTTCTAAACTTCTGTTAAATTTATTTTCTCCCTTTTCACAGATCTATCGTATAATCTTTATAGATACAGGTATCCAAACTTTGAGTTATTTTTGAAGTAGTATTTAGATGATATATTTTTGTAATGACTGGGACGAAGATGTGAGCTCTTAGCCATTATCATGGCTGTTTGGTCATCATGGACTCTAACCCTCTGAAACTATAAGCCCAAGTAAACACTTTCTTTTATAAGTTGCCTTAGCCATGTTTTGTCACAGCAGTAGAAAAGTAACTAAGACATCAGTTGGGCCTCTTTGTTCTCCTTTGTTGAAAAAGTTTGACTATTGGAAAAGCATTTTATTTCCATAAAATACTGTGATACTTTTAACCACTTCCTTTAAATTCATAGTGGGCTTTTTAGTGACACAACATATTTACAGTAGTTTCAGAACAACGGACATCTTTAGAATATTAAGTCTTCCTATTCACATAGTGACCCCACTTATTGATAATTCCCAAAGATAACAATGGTTTTATTACCGATATTTTAGCTCAAATTTTTCTCATTTAATTTATAATCAACTAGTAAGCCCATGGACAAACCTATATTTCAGTTTAAACAACTTCCTTCCTAATCCATTATGTTTATTTTAACATGGCTATATCTATAGACTTCAATTGTCCCAGGGAACTATAAACAACCAAATTATTTTCAGATTCTATAACATAGTTGCAGAAAAAGACAGTAAAAGAATGTTTCCTAACAATTCCATAAAGCCAACAAAAATCATGAGATCTCTACTCTCACTTTCAGTGTTTTTATAGCACTTAATTAATTCCTTAGGAATATATGACTTAGCTTCAAAAATTAAGTCAATTCTCTCCAGTAGATATTTTCAAAGCACCATAACATATTGCACTATCACAACTGCACATTTGCTCATTATATGACTTTCTGATTAACCCCTACTTGTCTCATTTTTTAAAAAGGAATCTATTAGAATTTTGGTTTTGCTTTCAATTTTGTTTCAGTGACTAGCTTAACATATGTCACATAGCCAATTCCTCAACACTTAACGAATGCTTGAATTAATGATATGTAGCGTTGTACGTAACATATTTGGTATGTGAAGCAAAACATATTAAACTTGAACATAACCTAGTACTATCATCAGTAAAAAAAAAAAAAAAAGACAGACAGATGCATAGATACTGGGCATATCATGTAAACAAACTATAAGTCAATTAAACACCTGTGAAAGAAAGTGTAAGAAAAACTGGTTCTGGAAGACAGGCATTAATTATAAATAGTACTAGCATGACTTCACAGAAAAGGAACATATTTTGGGCTTTAAACATCTTGTTCTTAAAAAATAGTGGGGCTGCTTGGCAAGAAGCTGACATGGGCCAACAACAAGGAAATGGGCTGCTTGGCAGGAATATGACATTGGCCAAGAACAAGTAGGCTTCAGGCAGGAATCTAAATATTAGGCTACAACAAAGAAGTAATTTCAGACGGGAATCTAAATTTTAGGCTAGAACAAGGAAGTAGGTTTCAGACATGAAAATGACCTTGGGCTAGGACAGGGAAGTAGGCTCAGATACTTTGGTCATCCTGATAAGCCCTTAGAAACTGATCATGGGAGTGTTCACGTAATTGGATTTGATGCCTTGCTTTTTCTCTAACTATTCATGTTTATTGTATTGCTTGTTCTTTGACTATTTGCATCGATTGTATTGTTAGACCCTCAACCTAGAACTAACCTTAATACGTGCATGTAGTCAAAATGGTATAAAAGCATTAAAAAGGGGGGGTATAGGATAAGGCATTATAGGGAAGGGAAATGGGGAAAGGGGATGACATCCGTATTGTAAATAAATAGAATATCCAATAAAAAATGTTTTTAAGTAGGTATAGTAGGCATCAACTGAGGAATAAATTTCAACCTGGAGTTTTTCATATGTAAAGCATAAAAGCAGATGAAAATTCAGGAAGTTGAAAGAATTTGCACTTGAAATAACACATACATCTGGAAACAAACAAAAAAACATAAAGGCAGAAGCTAGAAAGGCAACTTAGAAGTGATTGACTCAGGAAGTGGGCTTCAGGCAGGAATCTGACATTAGGCTAGAACAAAGAAGTCATTTCAGGCAAGAATCTAGATCTTAGGCTAGAACAAGAAGCGGGATAGATGGGGGTTTGGGGAGTGAGAAATGGGATGACATCTGAAATGTAAATAAATACAATATCCAATAAAGAAGAGAGATTTTCTCTTACATGCTAAGAATTATTATCATTATTACTGTTACTATTATAACCAACAAAGCTACTTATTTTTTGACATGTTAGAGAAATCAGTAAGTCACTGTGAAAATATTTAACAAAATGATCTCGAATAAATCAGGTATTGGTTTTATTCTGAGTGTTTGGATTTTTGTTAATGATTAGACTGGGCCCAAGACAGCAACTACATGAAGCCCAACTCCAACCTCTATTTAAGAGATTCCCCAAAGTCATTTTCTTCCCCAGCCGGCTCACCTACCAAGCACACTTTCCACTGCATCCATCTGGGACTGTTTGGAGTATAAGCCCAGAGCTACACTGAGAACTTCGCAGAAATTCCCAAAGCTAGTTTCCCCATCCTACCGCTTCAATGCCATCAGCAGACACCAACCACTGAGTCCCAAGACTAGGGACATATGGAGCAAAACAAAACCCTACTTAAAGATTTCCAGGGTCAGTCCACTTATGCTGTCTGCTGGCCTACCACCCAGCCCTCCCACTATACCTATAAGGGACAGTCCCAACTACAAAGTCAGCCACCCTATCTACTACACCAATTAGGGGACAAAGTCTAAAAATCCATGAAATCCAAAGTGGCACCAAGGCTAAAATCCAAGTATCATTCAGCAGCTCCACACAAACTGATAGGTTGTGTTAAGAACAAACAAATGTCCAACATCCAAGAAACAAAGAAAAGAAAGACCAGATATCTATACCAAAAAACACCAAAAACGTAGTAACTCCAGATGTCTAGATCCCATCCCAAAAACACACACATAAACAACCAAGACAATATGCCTCCTCCAAAAGCCACTACTTCTATTATAAAATTTGATGAGAAAAGCAATTTAGCTAAAGCATACAAAAAAACCTTCAAAATACCAATTATGAGTATGTTCAAAGACCTTAAAGATAAAAATAAATGACTGAATAAAGATCTTGAAAGCACACAGTTGAATGACAATGAAAACAATTCATGATATGAGAATAAAATTTAACAAAGAAATAGGATTACCACAAAAAAAAAGCCAAACTGAAAACTGAAAAAGCCAAAACTAAAACTGAAAGACTTAGGAAATCACAAAAGAAAGCTCAGAGAAAAGTTTTACCAACAGATTAAATTAATTAGGAGAGAGAAAGCCAGGTCTTAAAGACAAGGCAGACAAAATTGATCCATCACTCAAATGTTAAAAATCTAAAAAAAATCCAAACATAAAACATCCAGGAAATCTAGGACACCATGAAAAAAAAACAAAACAAATAAACCTATAAATAATAGATATACAGGATAAAGAAGAAACCCAAGCCAAAGGCACAGAAAATATTTTAAACAAACTAATAAAAGAACATTTCCTAAATCTAAAGAATAATATGCCTATTAGGGTTCAAGAAGTATGTAAAATAGCAAATTCACAGGACCAGAAAAGAAAACTCTACTGCCAAAACAAATCATTAATTAAAAACATTACATGTACAGACCAACAAAAAGGATACTAAAAACTACAAAGAAAAAAAGATCAAGTCATATATAAAAGCAGGTCTATAATAATAACACCTGACTTCAGATATGCCAGACTGATGTTCTACAATCTCTGAAAAACAACAGAACTAGCCCAGACTACTATACACAGTTGTGGTGGCTTAAATAAGAGTGTCCCCCATTGGCTCAATTATTTAAATACTTAGTCACCAGAGATTGGCACTATTTGAAAGGATTAGGAAGAGTGGCCTTGTTGGAGGAACACACACACTCACTCACTCACTCACCCACTCTCCCTTTCTTCCCCAACCCCTATACCCACCTACCCACCCCCACCGCCTTGACCCAGGATGTAGCTCCCAACTACTTCTCCAGCACTATGCCTGCCATGCCTGCTGCTATGCTTCCCACCATAATGACAATGGACTTAATCTCTGAACTGTAAACACACCCTAATTAAATGCTTCCCTTTATAAAAGAGTTAACTTGGTCATGGTGTCTCTTCACAGCAATAGGACAGTGAATAAGACACCAACAAAGCGATCAATCATGCCAAGTGGGCATGCACTAGCATGCCCTTAATCTCAGCACTAGGGAGGCAGAGAGAGATAGATCTCTGTGAGTTCAAGGCCATCCTGGTCTACAAACTGAGTTCCAGAACATTCGGAGCTGTTACACAGAAAAATCCTATTTTAAAAAACAAAAAAACAAAAAACAAAAAATAGGTATCAATTATAATAGAAGAAAACATATTTCATCATAAGATCAAATTTAAACAATTCATGTCCACAGATCCAGCTTTAAAAAAACACTAGATGGAACACTCAGCCTAAAGAAAAGGTTTACTACACCCCAGAGGATAGGACACAAAAAATAATCCCAGAACAGTTCAACAAAAAAGTTCTAAAAACCACAACAAAATAACAGAAATTAATAAATACTGTTCAATAATAACTCTCAATATTAACAATGTCAATTCTCCTGGATTTGAAAACAGAATCCATCTTTCTGCTTCCTCCAAGAAATACCTAACCATCAAAAACAGACATCACATTCAGCTTCCTAAAGTATAGGTATGTATAAATGGAATTTAAATGAAGTTACCAAAGAATACCCAATTTTACTACCCAGTTATCAGGAATGGGTTAAATCTTTTTGAGTTGTTGGCCAAAGAGGTCCTACAGAGAACACTGGTTACCCTCCATGACCTGATGATGCTAAGACCCTTCTGGTAAAAATGCCACCTACTTATGTCATTAATCATAGAGAAATTAAGGTGGTGATCAAGTGGACACTTCACTCCTACTGAAGTTCATAATGCTAGAAGGTACTCATATGCTATGAGAGGAGAAAAGTAAGCATCAGTTTTACCCAGCTACAAACCCTGTGAGCCAAAATAGAACTTGTGTGTAAAAGATGGCCACTGATGCAATAGTGACACAGATGTTGGGGAAGTACCAAGGCCCCTTTCTTATTAACTTCAGGCCTACTACATGACATATAACCACGTCTTGAACTGCTAACGTGGCCAACAATCTGAGACCAAATAGAGCAGGAACCCAATAGACATAATAAAACAACCCCTAATGACATGTTGCTTACCCACTGATCAGTATATCACTTGACCCTCATCAGAGAAGCTTCTTGCTAAAACGATAATTAACATGAGAACCCACAGCTAGGCAATATGCAGAGAATGAAAAACTTTTGAACAGTTAGCCCTAAGTGGGGTGTCTTTATCACATCCCTCCCCTCAAAGCTCAAAGATCTATGCAGAATAGGGGAACCCAAAGACTGCAAGAACCAGGGGTAATGGACAACATCAAAAAAACAATGTTTTCAAACACAACTGGGCTGATGCATATATAAACCCAAAGACTGTAACAGCATGCACAAGAACTACATAAGTGGAAGTCAGAAAAAACTGCCAGCACAGAGAAAGGAAGTGGGCATAAAGTCCCATTGTTAGCCAAGAAGCTATTTGCAATTAATAGCTGCTAAGACAGGGAAAGACAGGGTTATTTTCAATAGAATGACACTGGGTAAATCAAACAAATTTCAGTGCTGGTCCCATGCTAAGGAGCAGCTGACAATCACAAAATGAATTCCATGGATTTTATTTTTGGTTTTCTGTGTGTGCATGTACATTTGCATGTGCATGTGTGCACACAAGCACACATATGTGCAGGCTTTGTTTGGTTTTTGTCATTTTGTTTTATTTTTTTAAATAATATTAAGTACATTCCTCCCTTCTGTTTCCCCAACTCCAAATCCTCCCATACACCATTCCCTGTCTTCAAATCCATGGCCTTTTTTCACTAATTGTGATTGCATACATATATCTATACTTATGTGTATACATATATAGTCCTAAATGTAATGTCTTTAGCCCATACATTACTTGTATGCATGTTTTCAGGGCTGACCATTTGGCATTGAACAACCATTGGTGTACTCTGCCCTTAGGAAGACCACCTCTCCCACTCCCAGCTTTCCCTTGTTGCCTACAGTTCTTTGTGTAGGGTTGAGGCTTCATGGGCATTTTCCCATCCACCGTGGGATGGCCACTAACACTGTCCTTGTTCAGCTCACATTTGGGGAACAAAATGCTTTTTATGCCCAGTCACCTAGATTTTCAAAACACTGTGTGTTTAAAAAAGAAATAAAGCTCTGATGATACTATTTACATTTCTAGAGATTTGAATGATTTAATTACACTTAATTATGGTTGACATAGTTAACTACTGTCAAAACACAGTCCAAGAATGAAGACGTTTAAGGAGAATTCTGAGTGCTTGTGAGAAAACAAGAAAGCAAGAGTCTTGTGACCTAATTTTTTTCATAACACAGAATTGCTCATGGGACGTGCTTTCATGACCCTCCCAGGTGCAGGGGATAGGAGTGAGTTTACTTCACATTACTCCTACAACTGGCTATTGTTACTTGTTTATATGCCTCTATGGAAAACCATGTTTTTGCCATATGCAGCTTGTCCTTGTGATTGTAAACTTTACTCATGTGATTTCTCTTAGCTCTCGGAGAATAAACTGTCTGATGCTCTGAAGAAAGTTGACTATTTCCTGAGACCTTAGTCCACCTCACTCTTGGCTCCATTTTCCCAGACCCCACTGCCTCTGGAGCAGTGACAAACTATAAAGCAGGAATCATTTCACAGAGTACAGGGAAGTGACACAATAGAAATCACTCACTCTCTGTAGCGCTTCTGTGCTTGCAGTCCCTTTCCCCCTTCTAGGTCAGACGCAGTCACCAAGCCTCAAGTGTTAAGGCATGTTCAGGAATTGGCACATGTGGCATTATCAAATAAATCAGTGAGGAAATGAAGATAAACACTGACATAGTAAGCAACTTTAATGTTGGAAAATACCTTTAATTTGATAAAGTAGTTACTTTTACAAGTAACTATAAAATGATCCTTCAGAATAACTGGAAAAATAATAATGTCCTCAGGATGAATAAAGCAACACTATTAATAATAGCCAAAAGGCTAGAAATAAGATAAAATATTTCATACTAAAATAGATGAATAAAACCTACTAAGATATAAAGTATTATACAATAAAAGGAATAAATGAGATACAGCTACTTGAAATCATATTGATATATCTCACAAATATCTTGTGGAAACTAAGACAGACACAATAGACTATATATCATATGGTGGATTTCTGTAACCTAAATAAAAATAGACAAAAATAATGATGCTATGTAGAAAACAGTGGCTATACAGAGGTCAGGATACAAGTTATCTCCACCTCAAGGATGGGAGGCAGTGTTCCTGAAGGAGTGTGAGGTAGGAGGTGGCTAGCAGTAGTCAGCGTATGTCCAGATACATTCGGCATATATAACAATGAGGTGCACACTTCCAGTTATGCATCTCTCACTGAATGTACTCTTTGCACAAAAATAGCAATTAACACTTTCATACTTTTATTTTTATTGAGAGAAAATCTTGTTATGATCTATGCTGTAACATCCTACTGCAATCTCCTGAGTGCTGGGATTACAGGCATGTACCATGACAGAAATAGCATTTTCTAAATAAACAACATATTTGTTGTGGTTCTTATTTATTTATTCCTACATTGAGCCCCAAGGAATTTCAGATGGCTCTAAAGTACACAGCAGATGCAGTCAATTTTACATTATTCAGAATGAAAACTATGTTGGACCTGTAAATATCTATGTGCAGTAACTGCTTGCACCATTTCACAACCGTATCAACTGTTTCACCTTACCATTCAAGCATCAGTAACTTCACAAACTCAAATGTAAGATCTTTTCTCAATACTGTCATCAGTCTTCAGAAAAAATAAAAATAACAAAGGAAATGTAAAAGTAACAATTTATTTACATAATAGAGGATGTCTCTATTATGTAGCATTGGCTTCCTGAAACTTGCTTGTAGACCAGGCTGGCCTCAAACTCAGACACCCACCTGCATCTGCCTCCTCACTGCTGGAATTAAAGATGTGCACCACCACACCCAACCAAAATTAATGCTATTTTCTAAGTCTTCATTTTCCACTGGCATTAGCCTTCAAAATATATGATTTGAAGGACATATGATCTCTGAAGGACCATATCTCCTCATCTGAATTAGTAAGAGGCTGCTCTGTTGTTTCAGATTTTCATCTCTAATCCTAGACTGTGCTCTAGTACACTGAGTAAGCAAGCACAAGAGGAAGGCACTGTGACTCCCTGTCTACTCTTCAGCAGATACAAGCCGTGAGGGACTGACGCTCTGTGACCTGAAATCAAAACATTCAGTCTTTGGAAGAAAAAGAAATGAGGTGGAGGCGGTAAAGAGAAGAAAGGAGGAGGAGGAGGAGAGAGGGAGAATAAGAGGAAGAGAGAAGGGGAAGAAGGGAGGGAGGCAGAGAAGGAGGAGAGGCAGGAGAGGGGTGGTTGATTAACAATTAGTCCTTTGATAAAAGTTCCCAAATATTGTTCCTTGAATTCATATTTGATAGCTAATAAGACAGTCTCTTTTTTCTGAGCTATTGAAAATCACTTTAGGAGAATCTTTAAAATCCCCCTAAAGTATGTAATCTCTAGGGGAAAAAATAATCAATGACTCTTGACTAAAACAAATGAAAAAATAAGGTAAAAAGTTTCTATCCAACACTAAAGAAGACTGTAAATAGCAAATGTCCTTTCTGAATATACTTCTTGGTGTAAATTTTCATTATAATACTATCCCTAACCTTTGGCCTTAAACAAATCTTAATACCAAATCTTTACAGCATTTTTGTAGGAAAGTACTGAAATAGATACTAATATTAGAGTTATCCTTATTGCAATAGCTAGTCACTTGGCAAATTTCCATCAGAAAAAAATGAAACTCAAATGTGAACTGGTCACAGTAGATGTTACCATTGCTCATTATGTACATGCTTCCTCCTCTCTTCCCACAGCAGCGGAGGACATTTTAGACTCCCCTGCATAGCTAACATTCTGTAATATGTTTGGGTCAGCAGGTTGCAAGCTCGAATGACTTATTTCACTTTTATTTATGCAATTAAGAATAAGTATAATCTGTGAAGAACTTCTTCAAAATCTCTTAACAGTTAAAAGAAATGGAATCTAAACGATTTTAGTGTTTCAAGTCATTGTGAGACTACATTACTACATTCCCCAATCACGTTTTATAATCTAAAAATGTATTCTGTGAAGCATGATTTGATGGTCAAATAAGTTTAGTAAACTGTGTTATGATCTAATCATAGTTAGGTTCTCATAATTGCTACACTGAATGAATCTGCTTAACCTTTCTTAAAACAATGTGTCCAAAACTACTTGACACACAACAAATTTAAGAGTGAATGCCTCTTACTATCCTCTAGCATTTTTGTTGGAGAGACTCTAGAATATACTACATTATTCGAGAAATATATTGTTTCTGGACAAATATGGCTTATATATTCATGTGAAGTGAGGAGGGTTGCCTTTTCTTTTCCATGACCCCTAAATTATCCCTGTTTTCTGTTTAGATGTCCATGGAATGACTAATGGCAGAAGTATTGAGGCACAGTATTCCTGGGGCAGGATTTTAATTCCCACTTTTCAGTGTTCTATGTACCATAGATACTATCAGTCTATGCAGACTGCTTACTTACGTCTGGGGCTCCTTTTCATTGTGTTGTTTTTGCTGGGGCTGAAGAACGTTATTTACCAGTTCAGTGATCCCACTAAAGGGAAACCACCTGTTTAAATAAGCAAATAATGTGACTGAAAAAAACAAAAGAATAACAATGTAGATTCAATCTTTTTACCCAAAATAATAACAAAAAAAAAAAAAAAAAACACAAGCACAAAAGCTACAGCCAATGGAAATGTGAGCTCCAATTATCACCAGGCAATCAGAAAGTAGGGAAATTAATTGAACACTCAACTAGTCCACAAGCAGGCAGCAAAAAACTACATCCAGTCACTATGTGGATGAAGTAAGAAGCTGCAGGCAGCTCTCTTACAAGCCCGAGAGTCAGAAAGCAGAAGACACACTAGCTGCAGCCTATCCGGTATTAGTGTAAGCTAATACCATCAAAGGTGCAGAGAGCAGAATATGGCAGAACAGGGTCAAGTGTACTGCACTCAGAATACATTTACTTACTGTGTCGGTTGTGGTTTGTGTTCTTCTTTGATCCTAAAAAAATAAGTTTGCACAACTGAGTGCACTGTACTAAAGCAGCAATTTCTACCTAAACATTTGTAATTATATATAAAGGATATGAAAATTAGGGTTATTACACAGAAACATTTAGTGCTACACCATAAAGAACTGAGCATCTCAGTCAGGTTTATACAAAAGAGGAAGAAAAGTGGTAAGTTGGTTCATTTGGGTTTTTCTGCTTTGTTTGCTTATACTGCTAGGGATTTAGCACAGGCACATGGTACAGCCCAAGACTCCTGAGCTATACACTCAGCCTCTGAGCCCATGATAAACTGTCCTTCTGCTAAAACTCTACTGAGCTTTACAGCAATGTTTTAGTCACAAATTTTACAACATATTTTTACTTTAAGGTATCATGGTAAATATGGTACTATTAACTAAAAGCAATTTCAATTTTACTTGTCTTATTAGATAATGTTTAAAAATAAATTGAAGTAAAGGCAAATTTTTAAATAAAACATGGGATTTTATGAATGAATTTTTAAAGCCTTACAAATTATTTTATTTATGCCTAAAGGAGTAGATAAAAGGAAGTGTAGGGGGTAATATAGTCAATGTCTCATAAAATAATATTACTAAATAAATACTGTATATATTAAACTTAAAATAGTCATGATTGGTTTTCCGCTATGGGTTCATCTCGGTTGCTGAGCAGGCTTGAATGATTTGTATGATGTGGTTTGGTCTCTGCTGCCTTATGCCTAAGGGGAGTGGCAGTGGTCTGCAAAGTGCCAACTTGGTTCCTTCTGGTCGGGGCCCGAGCACTGAGCAGATCCCAGGCGTCAGCTCTGCACCAAATCTCACAAAACCCAGAGGAAGCAGACCTCCCAGGAGCACTAACCCGGGAAGTATCTTAGGTAAGGAGATAGCAACACCCACCCCAAACAGGGAGTAACTGGGACCCACTGGGACCCAGGAATTCACTTTTGGAATGGAGCACTGGTTCCTTCCAGTCTGGGCCCAAGCACTGAGAAGATCTTGGGCCCCAGCTCCAACTCCAGCAATGACACCCACCCCACACAGTTCTGACACAACCAAGATAATAGGAAAGACAGGCTCCAGTCAGAGAAAGGGCTGGTAGCACTAAGGAGATCTAGATGGTGAAAAGCAAGCACAGGAACATAAGCATCAGCAACCCAGGGTACTTGGCATCATTGAAACCTAGTTCTCCCACAATAGAAAGTTCTGAATTCCCAATATCACCAGGAAAGCAAGATTCACATGTAAAATCACTTCTAATGATGATTGTAGAGGACTTTAAGAAGGACATAAATAACACTCTCAAAGAAATTGAGAACACAAGTAAACAGATAAAAGCCCTTAAAGAGGAAATACAAAAATCCCTTAAAGAATTACAAGAGAACACAACCAAACAGGTAAAGGAATTAAACAAAACCATCCAGGACATAAAAATGGAAGTAGAACAATAAAGAAATCACAAAGAGAGACTACCCTGGAGATAAAAAACCTAGGAAAGAAATCAGGAGTCATAGAATCAAGCATCAACAACAGAATACAAGAGATAGAAGAGAGAATCTCAGGTGCAGAAGATACCTTAGAAAATATTGACACAACTGTCAAAGAAAACGCAAAATGCAAAAGGTTCTTAATATATAACATCCAGGAAATCCAGGACACAAGGAGAAGACCAAACCTAAGGATAATAGGTATAGAGGAGAGTGAAGATTCCCAACTTAGAGGGCCAGTAAATATCTTTGACAAAATTATAGAGGAAAACTTCCCTAACCTAAAGAAAGAGACGCCGATGAACATACAAGAAGCCTACAGAACTCCAAATAGACTGGACTAGAAAAGAAATTCCTCCTATCACATAATAATCAAAACATCAAATGCACAAAACAAAGAAAAAATACTAAAAACAGTAAGGGAAAAAGATCAAGTAACATATAAAGGCAGACCTATCAGAATTACACCAGACTTCTCTCCAGATACTATCAAAGTGAGAAGATCCTGGACATATGTCATACAAACCCTAAGAGAACACAAATGCCAGCCCAGGCTACCATACCCACCAAAACTCTCAATTACCATAGATGGAGAAACCAAGATATTTCATGACAAAACCAGATTTACACAATATATTTCCACAAACCAGCACTACAAAGGATAATATCAGGAAAGCTCCAATACAAGGAGGCAAATTATACCCTAGAAAGAGCAAGAAAGTAATCTTCTTCCAACAAATCCAAAAGAAGATAGCCACACAAACAATCACCCTAATAACAAAAATAACAGGAAGCAACAATCACTGTCCCTTAATATCTCTTAACATCAATGGACTCAATTCCCCAATAAAAAACATAGGCTAATGGACTGGATACGTAAACAGGACCCAGTATTTTGCTGCATACAGGAAACCCACCTCAGTGACAAAGACAGACACTACCTTAGAGTAAAAGGCTGGAAAGCAAATTTTCAAGCAAATGGTCCTAAGAAACAAGCTGGAGTAGCCATTCTAAAACCTCCAGCCCGAGAACACAAAGGGAGGGACTTATGGCTCCATCTGTATAGGTAGTGGAGGGTGGCCTTGTCAGGCATCAGTGGAAGTGGAGGGCCTTGGTACCCAATAGTTTGGATTCCCTAGTGTTGGAGAATTTGAGAGCAGGGAGGCAGGAATGGGAGGATGGTGGGAGCACACCCTCATAGAAACTCCCAGAATTATATGTATTAGATATGATAGAGACAGGCCACCAAAAGACTAGATTCCAGAATTCAAACAAAAAATATCTTGATACTAAAATTTGTCTTGAGAATTGTATATTGCAGAATACACAGCCTTGGTGTATCTGCTCATCAAGCAAGCTGAGCAGACCTGCTCCAACCTCTGATGTCCTGGAATCTCAGCTGGATGCAGTGAAGACACAGATGTCAGAGGCTTATCAATTTACTCTTCCCCCCTCCCCCCGCCTTTCTTCTAATATCTCAACACCCATAATTAGCTTGAAGAAGTTAATGAAGAGTGGGTGCCCCTATTCCCTGGGCTTGGGGACTGAGCTGGTTAATATTGGGCTGTCTTTCTAGGGAAAAGTAATGGTTTTGTTGGAACAGGGCAAAATAGCTAGGATTTATTGCATAGCTATAACATATTGGTAATAATCTGTATAATTGTTATTAAGCTGAAGTTATAATTTCTTAAATGGTACAAAATTTAATTTGATTTCAAATTTAAGGTTTTCATTGGTACAAGTTTCTTATTGATATAGAAGTGAGATTAATATTGTTACTCTCACAGGTATTGTGCCTATATAGCACATTTAGGAATACAAGGCTTAGACCCAGTCCTTCTTTAACTTTTTTAACTGATTTGAGATGGTTAGTCTGTGAGTTAAGGGCCTATAGCAAATTCATGGCTCTGAGTTTATTGTTAGGATGTTTTCTATATTTTATTTAGAAATAGCTGAGAGGAGTTAACAGACAGCAGTCCAGATTGCCTTACATGGATAGTTGGTTTTCAAAATGTCAGAAGTCCACAGAATTGACATTACAAACATTTCTGTATTAATGTTCATTTTGATTAGAGACCTGTCTTCTCCTGACAGCTTCTCTGTCTTGGAGTCTAAGAAGAAATTGAGCATCTTTGGAGTTACTCCAGTTGTGGTGAGACAGCCACTAGGCAAGAATTGCCTCTTTTCATCTACAGACAAATTACTGTCCAGAAAAGAACACACTTGCAGAATAGTCGACTGATTATATCTGCCAAGACAGAGTAATCAGCCCTTAATAATTCTGCATCACTAGGTCTGTCAGATGATCCTGGGCCAGAAGGCTAAGATCGGATGCTCCAACGTTTTGTAGTATAGGGACTGTCCAGGTATTCAGTGGTCTCTATCAATTGGCTAAATTTTAGAAGCTATGCTTTGTGCTTCCCATAATTTCAGTTAATTCAGTCATTCTGGATTTCTGACGGGGTTGAAGTTTCATAGCCAATCCCGGCTATTTATTTTGAGAGAAAAAGATTTGAGAGGATGGTTTTCAGCTGACATTCATTCTAAAGCCAAGAAAAAAGCCAGGTTCAGAACTAAGTTTTTTAGTTAGGAGAGATAACAGAGGTTCTGGTTAGTCAACAAAATGATGGACTGGGTATTAGGTCTATCTTGTACCTTACTGATACAAATTGGTATAGTTATGCTCTGATTGTATTTTGAGAGAAAAGTTTTATTTTAACAGGAAGGGTGATATATAGGAGGAGCTAAGATGGGAGGAGTAAGGAGAGGAAGAGGGTAAGGAAGAGGAGGAGCTAGGAGATGAGAGAGGTGGGAGGGAGAGAGGAAGAAAGAGAGAAAGGGAGGGAGAAAGAAAGAGAGAGGAACATGGAGGCGGATGTTTGCATGTCTCTGCCAGTCAAAGGTAGTTGGTATATCTAGGTTGGGTGTTGGGTTACACTTCTGATTGTATAGGCATCTTGTTATTGAGCATTACCAAACTTATAAAGCCTTTGATTAATATTTAAAAAGAAATAGTCATGTTAACATAAATTCTTCATGTAAGTATAGTATTCTGAAAATAAATTTAAATAAATACCAAGTAAGTAACTATAATAAAATCAAATGCTTCACTTTCAATTTTGCAGAGTTCTTCAGTCATCTAAAACTAAAGGTTGGCTCTCTTACTTTCTGAGGTAAGATTTTATGTAATCAAAACACTGGTCAGGACCTGACTCAGAAGCAGCTAGTTCTTAGTGGATAATGTGAGTAACTAGACCTTTTTTAACAACAACGCCCCCACCTTGTGTGTCACCCATGTAAATCATCATTGGGGTTAGTATTATTACTATCCCTTATTAAAGTCAAACTATTCACTCCATAGGCTCTTTTCACGGTTTTCAGGAAATGTGACTGGATCAGTATACAGCAGTAGGTATAAAATCTAACAGCATTGAATATTTAGAAGACTGAGAAGGATCTCACACAGGGTACTGATGATTGGTAAAACTGGACTTATAATGTCCATAAATGGCTATAAATGGCTAAGAACTGTCTTGAGAAATGCATTTACTTTCTCAAAAGACTAAAAATTGATATATAAAATTTATACAACAACCTACGATTTTTCATTACAAACCTTGCATCAATGATGTAAGCTAAATCTTCTCTTTAAGTCAAATTCTATATTAGTTTTATGGTATGTAATAGTTGGGGAAACAGATCTCAGGAGGTGTCTGTGAGAACATTCCAGGGACACTTCACTAAAAGTGCAAGACTGCCCTGAGTGTGGACAACACCATACAGCAAACAGAGGCACCGATGAAGAAAGAAAGAGGAAGCCCACTGGCACAGGCATGCTCTCTCTCACTCTGCACTTCCCACCCACTGTATGGTAAGCAGCTTTTACCATAAGCTTCTGATACCATAACAGTGTCATGAGCAGCAACAGATCCAGCTTACATCAAAGCAGAAGCTATAGGAAGGGCCAACTGAGTGCAAGGAGAGCGAGCAGAGATAGACTGCCAGAATGGCAGAGATTTTGGAGTCAGTCAACCAGAGCCTAGCAGATTGTAGAAAAGAGAAGCAGAAGACTGGACCAGAATTCTGAAGCTGAGGTTCTAACTGGGCATCCAGGAGACAAGTACTGGGAAAGACAGAAGGAACTGTGGAAACTGGACTGCAGAAACCGTGGTAGTCTTCTGAGAGGCACTTCAGGAAGAAACCTCCCAGCCACAAGTAAACACAGGCAAGCAAGTCTTCCATGCTCCCTCAAGGCCCCAGTTGTAGAAGGCCCCACAAGTAGTCCCAAAACACCAGAAACAAGGTTGTAATTGGCAGTTGAGGAGGATCTCAGACTGAGAAATTCTGGCTAAAAGTTGACCTCCAAAAAAGAAAATCCTTCTGCCTGAGAAAGACGCATTAACTTATTTGAATTTACTGAGATAACCAGACTCCAGCCACACCTGTATTGAAAAATAAGGAGCTAAAACCATCCAGTGGAACAAGGACAGCATTTTCAACAAATGGTGCTGGTTCAACTGGAGGACAACATGCAGAAGAATGCAAATCAATTCCATTCTTATCTCCTTGTACAAAGCTCAAGTCTAAGTGGATAAAGGACCTTCACATAAAACCAGACACACTGAAACTAATAGAAGAGAAGGTGGGGAAGACCCTTGACTACCTAGGCACAGGGGAAAGTTCCTGAACAGAACAGCAATGGCTTATGCTCTAAGATCAAGAATTGACAAATGGGACTTCATAAAATTGCAAAGTTTCTGTAAGGCAAAGGACACTGTCAATAGGACAAAATGGCAACCAACAGATTGGAAAAAGATCTTTACCAATCCCACATCCGATAGAAGACTAATATCCAATATATACAAAGAACTCAAGAAATTAGACTCTAGACAACCAAACAACCCTATTAAAAATGGGGTACCAAGCTAAACAAAGAATTCTCAACTGAGGAAATACGAATGGCTGAGAAGCACCTAAAGAACAAACGTTCAGCATCCTTAGTCATCAGGGAAATGCAAATCAAAACAATCCTGAGATTCCACCTCACACCAGTCAGAATGGCTAAGATCAAAAACTCAGGTGATAGTAGATGCTGACAAAGATGTAGAGAAAGAGGAACACTCCTCCATTGTTGGTGGGATTGCAAGATGGTGCAACCACTATGGAAAACAGTCTGGCGGTTCCTCAGAAAATTGGACATATCACTACCTGAGGACCCAGCTATACCACTCCTGGGCACAGATGAAGATGCTCTAACATATAACAAGGACATATGCTCCACTATGTTCATAGCAGCTTTATTTATAATAGCCAGAAACTGGAAAGAACCCAGATGCCCTTCAACAGAGGAATGGATACAAAAAATGTGGTACATTTACACAATGAAATATTACTCAGCTATTAAAAACAATGAATTCGATAAATGGATGGAACTAGAAAATATCATCCTGAGTGAAGTAACCCAATCACAAAAGAACATACATGGTATTCACTCACTGATTATTGGATTTTAGCCCAGAAGCTTGAAATACCCAAGATTCAACTCACATAAGCTCATGAAGAATGAAGACCAAGTTGGGGGGGGGGGGGATTTCAGTCCTTCTTAGAAGAAGTAACAAAATACTCAAGGGAGCAAATATGGATACAAAGTGCAGGACAGAAACTGAAGGAGGGGCCGTCTGCAGACCATTCCACCTGGGTATCCATCCCATGTGCAGTCACCAAAGCTAGACATTGCTGCGGATGTCAGGAAGTACATGCTGACAGGAGCCTGATATAGCTGTCTCCTTAGAGGTCTGCAAGAGTCTGACATATTCAGAGGCAGATGCTCACAGCTAACCATTAAACTGATCATGGGGTTCCCAATAGAGAAGATAGAGTAAAGACTGAAGGAGTTGAAAAGATTCGCGACACCATGAGGAAAACAACAATACCAAAAACCAGAGCCCCCAGGGTCTAAATCACCAGTCTGGGAGCGCTTAGGGAGGGACCATGGCTCCAGCTCTATATGCAAGGGAGCTATATATAAGTGGAAGAAGAGATCCTTGGTCACATGATGACTGGACGTCGTGGGGGGGGGGGTATTCTAGGGTGGGGAGGTGAGGTACAGGGCCGGGTAGGTGGGGGTACACCATCATAGAAGCAAAGGATGGGGGAAGGGGTAGGGAGTTCCTGGGAGGCAGGGGGGGAAATGGGATAAAGGGAGAACATCTGAAATGTAAATGAAAATTTCAATAAAAAATAAATAAATAAATAAAAGAAAAATACAAAAGGCAATGCAAGGAAGGAGGCAAACCATACCATCTCAATTACAAAGAAATATTAAATACCTACGATTTCATCTCACTTTAATATTTAACACTTTGTACTTTAATTGCACAGTGTGTTTTAGCTTCTATCCTAGATGAAAATGCTTTTATGGTTGTCCTTTCTACACCTGATCAACAAGCTTTCCTCTATTTCTTGTCTGTGATCCATACACCCTCCTCCTCATTTTTTTCTTGAGTCACTCTTTTCTGATGTCAACTCCCACAACTCATTTCTTAAATACAAAGACCCTTGTCACTACAGAACTATAAAACCACACTTTTCAAGATAGACAGCTGTCTCTGAAACTGACTATTGGTGAATGAAAGCAAAGGAAACAAGTGCCTTCTACTCCAATGGAACATGGGGACTATCCTAAAGTCATTATATTGTCTAGTACAGTCACCCTCCCCCAAAAAACTACCAGAGGGGAATATAAATGCAAGTGAAGACAAGTCACCAACAGGACTCGCATAAAATAAATCAGAGAAAAGATTGGAAAAGGAGAGAATTGTGGAGCACATCCATCTCAAGGATTCCTGTTGCTGTGGCAGCATACTCTTAAAAACAATGTTTTCACTTTTCCTAAATTAAAAAAAAAAAAAGAGGCACAATTAAGTCAAAAAATTTATGTGAATCAGGAGAAAATATGTTAATGTGATTTTTTTTTTTTTTGTCCATTGTCAACATATCTAGTAGTTATTGTCTAGTGCTATGAAAAGCACCATGACCAAAAGTAACTTGGGGAGGAAAGGAATTATATTTCATCTTATAGTCACCCAGTCTATCAGGAAGGGAAGTCATGGCAGGAACTCAGACAAAACAGGAACCTGGAGGCAGAACTGAAGCAGAAGGTGTAGAGAAAAGCTGTTTACTGGCTTGCTCAGTGTGCTCTCTTATACAGTCCAGGCTCACCTGCTCAGTAGTATCAGCACATTTGGGTCTCCCCACCCTGGTCATTCATCATGGAGATCCCTCCACAGACTTGCCTACAGACTAATGTAATAGAAGCAACTATTCATGTTCTTCATTTGAGACTCCTTCTTTCCAGATGACCATAGCTTACTTCAAGTTGACCAAAAAAAAAAAAAAAAAAAAAAAAGGAAGGATAAGGAGAGGGGGCAGAGATTGAGAGGGAGAGACAGAGAGAGAGAGAGAGAGAGAGAGAAAGAGAAAGAGAGAGAGAGAAAGAGACAAAGAGAGAGAGAAAGGAGAAAAACCGGCATCTAGTGTTGATGTAACTGCTTCCCACAATTCATGACTATTGCATATTATATCAAAACTTTACATGAGAAATAAAGCTGAGTCATAAAACATACAAGTCATCGTCAAGAAAGAGTTCCACAGTGACCAATGTCAGCAATGCCTTACACAGTGCTCATGCCGACCATCAGGACAACAGTAATGTTTCTGATGTAAGATGGCTAAGTTCAGGCCAAATGTTATAAAGACTTTATGATTTACAATGTTGTCAACTTGTTTGTGATATCGAAAACAAAATTTATGCCACAATTTACATGAATATTTTTAATAGATTCAACTACTCATTTAAAGGAATTAAAAATTCATCTTTCAGGTAAAAACCAACTTATCAAAACAATATTTCCAATCTTAACAGTATTATGAAACTGAAATTATGGTAAACTCAAATTAAGGAAGATAGCTTCATGCATTTTGACATGTTTGCTAAACATAATCCTGTGAACAGCGAAATTATGAAGCGTTAGTTGTCAATCTGAATCAATAATTTGAAACAGATTTTAAGTTTTTCAGGAAAATATTTTGCTATATTTTTCTACTCCATCTTTACTTGACATAATTATGACACCTGCCAGTTTTCAAACAATAAATGGAACTTCAGTCTGATATTTTAATTGAGAAGATGTTATTCATATCTCTTTGCTTGACATTTACAAGATCTCCCAGAAACAAATGTCCCTGGCTCCACAATCACAGTTCTTATTGTTGTCTTCTGGCAGCACCTACATTTGTGAACAACTATTTGCAAGAATGAAGCACACAAAGAGTAAAATTAGAACCACAATATAGGATGAGCAAGCTAAGAGTTCACTAAGGACTGTAACCGTGTCCGTCAATCCAGACACTGGTGCAGTGCAACACCACCAGCTTTATGTTGTCCTCAGATCTTTTACTTTTACAGTTAAAACAACATCTAGAAAAGTCAGTGCTTGATGACTCAAATGTGTTCATTCTACTTATTAGTGGCTAAAATTGGGACTGACTTGACTTTAAACAACTGTCCAGATGGGCTGAGGACACAGCTCAGCTGGTGCAGTGTTCTGTAACCATGAGCTGCTGAGCTCCATCTCTAGCACATATGTACAAAAGTTGGGCATTGAGGCATATTTACATATACTCCCAGCACTGGAGAAGCAGGAGAAACAAGAGGACCTCCAGGACTCACTGGACAGACAGCCTAGCCCAGACATCACGGCCCAGGTCTCAATGAGAGATCCTGCTTCAAAAATTAAGTCCGATGGACTTTAAGTCAAGACCCAAGGATGATTCCAGGCCAGCACACACACCTACACATATGACTACATATTGACACTCTGAACTTGGGATACAGTTCAGTTGGTTAAAGTCCTTGTCTAACATAATAAGTAAAACTCAAGGTTAGGTTTGATGTGCACTACATAAACCAAGTATGATAGTGGACATTTATAACCCCAGCACTCAGGAGGTAGCAGCAGGAGCATAAGAAGTTGGGATTAACCCAACTAGAAAGACTGGACTTGTGCCAAGGAACCTGGCACCCCTAATCAGAAGGAAGTAGGTCTACATCCCCTTCCCCTCTAACCTTCTCAGCAAAGTAGCTGGATACAAAATTAACACACAAAAATCAGTAGCTTTCCCATATACAAACAAAAACAGCCTGAAAAAGAAATCAGAGAAAACAATACTTTTCATAACAGTCTCAAACCATTGAAAATATCTTGGAGTATCTCTAAACAAGCAAGTAAAGACTTACATGAAAAAAGTTTAAGATAGTGAAGAAGGAAATTGAAGAAGGGATCAGAAGATGGAAAGTTTTCTCATGCTCATAGATGGGTAGGATTAACAGAGTCAAAATGGCCATCCTACTAAAAACAATCTACAGATTCAATGTAATCCCCATCAAAATTCCAACAAAAGTTTTTATGGAACTTTAAAGGACAATTTTCAACTTCCTATGGAAATACAAAACAAAAGCCGGGGTGGCTAACACAATACTAAATAATAAAAGAACTGCTGGAGGTATCACCATGCCCAATCTCAAATTTACTAAAAAGCTAAAGCATGGCAGTGGCTCAAAAACATACACATGGGTCAATGGAGTAAAACTGAAGACCCAGACATAAGTCCGCACACCTATGAATAAGTGAGGTTTTTTATAAAGAATCCAAAAATATACACTGTGATGAAAACAACATCTTCGACAAATGATGTTGGTCAAATTAATGTTGGTGTGAGGAAGAATTCAAATAGATCCAGACTTATCACTCTACACAAAACTCAACTCCAAATTGATCAAAGACCTCAACATAAGGTCAGATAAACTGAAGCTAGTCCCAGTGTCTTCCTCTGCCTGATGCCTGAAGATTTAGATATAGTTCTCTCAACTACCATGTCTGCCTATCTGCTACCATGATCCCTCCCATGAGGATAATGGACTAAACTTCTGAAACTGGAAGCAAGCCCTAATTAAATGCTTTTTCAATAAAAGTTGTCATGGTCATGGTATCTTTTCACAGCAATAGAACAATGACTAAGACAGAAGTCGGTACCAAGGAGTGGAGTTTTTCTGTGACAGTCCTGACCATGCTGCTTGTTAGCAGAATGTGAACTTTGGAATTAAGAAAGCAGTTGAACACATGAAGTGGGGCTAATGGGCCACACTAGTAGGAACATGGAAGACAGTGGTGCTGAGAGCAGTGTAGATTATGACACCCTGCCTCAAGAGGAGAAGAATATTAGTAAGTATCCTAGAGACATTCTTGTGACATATTAATGAACAAAGTGGCTACTTTCTGCCCTTGTCCAAAAAAATCTACCTGAAGCTAAACTGAAGAGTTTTGGATTGTTGGCATTGGCAGATGACAATTCAAGACAGCCTGGTAGTGACTTGTTGTGTGGTTATTAGCAGTCATGCTTATGTAGATCTAGATCAAAAAGGGGCAAGCTAAACAAGGAAAAGTATAAAATGTACAGTTTGAGGAGAATAGAGTACCAAGAAGTTTAATGGAGTTAGTTCCAGTGCTCAAAAAGATAAAAAAAAAAGTTTAAAGAAAAGTATGAGCGTGATTGTGGCTTCATAGAACAAATTGGGTAGTGTTCCTTCTGTTTCTATTTTGTGGAATAGTTTGAAGAGAACTGGTATTAGGTCTTCCTTGAAGGTCTGAGAGAATTCTGCACTAAACCATCTGCTCCTGGGCTTTTTTTTTGGTGGGGAGACTTTTAATGACTGCTGCTATTTCTTTAGGGGTTATGGGACTGTTTAGATGGTTTATCTGCTCCTGATTTAACTTTGGTACCTGGTATCTGTCTAGAAAATTGTCCATTTCATCCAGAGTTTCCAGTTTTGTTGAGTACAAGCTTTTGGTAGTCGGATCTGATGATTTTTTTAATTTCCTCAGTTTCTGTTGTTATGTCTCCCTTTTCAGTTCTAATTTTATTAATTTGGATACTGTCTCTGTGCCCTCTGGTTAGTCTGGCTAAGGGTTTATCTATCTTGTTGATTTTCCCAAAGAACCAGCTCCTGGTTTTGTTGATTCTTTGTATAGTTTTTTTTTTGTTTGTTTCTACTTGGTTGATTTCAGCCCTGAGTTTGATTATTTCCTGCTGTCTACTCCTCCTGGGTGTATTTGCTTCTTTTTGTTCTAGAGCTTTCAGGTGTTTCAGGTTAAGTTGCTAGTGTATGCTCTCTCCAGTTTCTTTTTTGTAGACACTTAGAGCTATGAGTTTTCCTCTCAGCACTGCTTTCATTGTATCCCATAAGTTTTAGTATAATGAGCCTTCATTTTCATTAAATTCTAAAAAGTCTTTAATTTCTTTATTTATTCCTTGACCAAGTCATCATTGAGTAGAGCGTTGTTCAGTTTCCACATGCATGTGGGCTTTCCATTGTTTTTGTTATTATTGAAGACTAGCCTTAGTCCATGGTGATCTGATAAGATGCAAGGGATTATTTCAATATTTTTTATCTGTTGAGGCCTGCTTTGTGATCAATTATATGGTCTATTTTGGAGAAGGTACCATGAGGTGCTAAGAAAAAGGTGTATTCTTTTGTTTTAGGATGAAATGTTCTATAGATATCCATTAAATCAATTTGGTTTATAACTTCTGTTAATTTCACTGTATTTCTGTTTAGTTTCTGTTTCCATGATCTGTCCATTACTGAGAGTGGGGTGTTGAAATCCCCCACTATTATTGTGTGAGGTACAAAATGTGCTTTGAACTTTAGTAAGGTTTCTTTTATGAATGTAGGTGCCCTTGCATTTGGAGCATAGATGTTCAGAATTGAGAGTTCATCTTAGTAGATTTTTCCTTTGATGAGTATGAAGTGTCCTTCCTTATCTTTTTTGATAACTTTTGGTTGAAAGTCATTTTTAATTTCCCCTTTAAAAAACAAAACAAACCCCGGGGGGGTAACAAAATACAAAATAAAAAAAGAACTGTGGAGGTATCACCATCCCCAAAAACTCAAATTTATTTAAAAAAATAAACCCCAAAGGGAGTGGCTCAAAAAATTTCACGGGGGTTTTTGGGGTAAACTAAAAAAACCCGACAAAACCCCAACAACCTATGAAAAAGTGAGGTTTTTTTAAAAAAAGGGAACCCCAAAAAATTTTTACTGTGAGGGGAAAAAAAACATCTTCGAAAAATGATTTTGGGGCAAATTAATGTTGGTGTGAGGAAAAATTTTTATAGATCCAACTTATCCAATACACAAAACTAAAAATAAAAATTTATAAAAAACCCCCAAAATAAGGCCCAGATAAACTGAAGCTAGCCCCCGTTTTTTCCCCTGCCGGGGCCCCGAAGATTTAGATTTAGTTCTACAATACCTTTTTTTGCCTTCTGTACCATGACCCCCCCCATGGGATAAGGGAAAATAAACTTCTAAAAAAGGGAAAACAACCCCCAATTTTAAAAGCTTTTTAAAAAAATTTTTCATGGTCATGGTTTTTTTCCCCCGCAATAGAAAATGACAAAAACGAAGTCGGTACCCAAAGGGGTGGATTTTTTTTGGGGAAGTCCGGGCCCCTGTGTTGTTAGGGGTTTTTTGAATTTTGGGAAATTTAAAGGGGAAAACTTTGGGGAAAACATGAAGTGGGGCAAAAGGGCCCACTAGTGGGAAAAATGGAAGCAGTGGTGCTGGGGAGCAGTGTAGTTTATGAACCCCTGCCTCAAGAGGAGACGAATTTTAAATAAGTACCCCCGGACATTCTTGTGTTTTTTTAATAAACCCCAAAATTGGGGGTTTTTTTTCTCCCCTTTTAAAAAAAATCTCCCCGAAGCAAAAATAAAAAAGTTTTGGTTTTTTGGGGGTTTTGGAAAAGAAAAAATTTAAGACAGCCTGGTAGTACTTGGTGTGGTTATTAGCAGTAAAAGTTATGTAGATTTGTTTTAAAAAGGGGGAAGTTTTAAAAAAAAAAAAATTTTAAAATGTAAAATTTTTTTGGGGGGAATAGAGTACAAGAATTTTTAAAAAGGGGGGTTTTTTTTTCCCGTGCTCAAAAGATAAAAAAAAAAGTTTAAAAAAAAGTATGAGCGTGATTGTGGTTCATGGGGAAAAAATTGGGTTTTTGTTTTCCCCTTTTGTTTCTTTTTGTGGAATAGTTTAAAGGGAAAACCCGGGGGAAAGGTTTTCCTTTTAAGGTATGAGAGAATTCTGCACAAAACCCCCTTGCTCCTGGGTTTTTTTTTTTGGGGGGGGGACTTTAATGATGCTGCTTTTCTTTAGGGGTTAGGGGGCGGGGTTTGGAGGGGTTTTTTGTCCTGTTTTAAAAATTTGGAAAACCCGGTTCTGCCCTAAAAAAAATTTTCCATTTTCCAGATTTTTTCCCGTTTTTTTGGGGAAAAAAAGTTTTTTGGGAGTGGAAAAATTTATGTTTTTTTAAAAATTTTTTCCCCGTTTCTTTTTTTATGTCCCCCTTTTCGTTCTAATTTTTTTTAAATTTTGGGTACTGTCTCTTTTGCCCGGGGGGTTTTTCGGAAAAGGGTTTTTTTTTCTTGTTGTTTTCCCCAAAAAAAACCCCCTCCGGGTTTTTTGTTTTTTTGTATATTTTTTTTTTGTTTGTTTTTTTTTGGTTGATTTCGCCCGAGTTTGATTTTTTCCTTGTCTACCCCCTTTTGGGTGAAAATTTTTTCTTTTTGTTCTAGGTTTCAGTTTTTTTCAGGAAAATTGTAGTGTTTGCTCTCCCCAGTTTTTTTTTTGGGAAAAACTTAAAGTTTGATTTTTCCCCCTCAGCACGCTTTCTTTTTTTTCCAAAGGTTTTTGTTTTTAAAGACCCCTTTTATTTCTTTAAAATTTCCCAAAAAAAATTTTTTAAATTTTTTTATTTATTCCTTGCCCCAAATCTTATTGAGTAGAGCTTTTTTAGTTTCCACTTTTCATGGGGCTTTCCATTGTTTTTGTTATTTTTGAAGACCGCCTTGGGGCATGGGGGGTTCTGAAAAAATGAAAAAGGTTTTTTTTAAAAATTTTTTTTTTTGTTGAGGCCTGCTTTGGTTTTAATTTTGGTTTTTTTGGAGGGGTTTTTCCTGGGTGCAAAAAAAGGGGGTATTCTTTTGTTTTGGGGTGAAATGTTTATAGATACCCTTTTTATCAATTTGGTTTTAAATTTGAAAAATTTTACGTATTTTTTTTTATTTTTTTGTTTCCATGATCTGCCCCCTTTAAAAAAGAGTGGGTTTAAAAAACCCCCACTTTTTTTGTGTGAGGAAAAAAAGGTGCTTTGAACTTTTTTTAAGGTTTCTTTATGAATTAGGTCCCCCCTTTCATTTTGGGGCATAGTTTTTCAGAATTGGGGGAGTTCATCTTAGTAGATTTTTCCTTTGATGAGTATGAATGCCCTTTCCCCTTTTCTTTTTGTTTTAAATTTTGGTTAAAAATCGTTTTTTTTAAAAAATTTGAATGGCTACTCCAGTTTTTTTTTTGGGGGCCATTTGCTTGGGTTTTTGGGGGAAAAATTGCTTTTGGGGGGTTTTTTATGTTTTTTTTTCTCTCCTTGTTTTGGGGGTTTTTTCCCTTTAATTTTTTTTCCTTTTGGTTTTTTTTGGGTGGTTTGGGGGAAAGGGGTATTGTTTTTAAACTTTTTTTGTCAGGGAAAAAATTTTTTGGTTTCCCCCCTCTTTTGTGATTAGATTTTTTTTGGGTATAGTAGTTTTGGGCCCCGGCATTTGTGTTCTCAAAAGGGGCTGTATGAATATGTCCGGATCTTTGGCTTTTTAGTCTCTGGTTAAAAAACCCGGGGGGTAATTCTGATGGGGGCTGCCCTTTTTATGTTCCCTTTTTTTTTTTTTCCCCTTTTTTTTTTAGTATTTTTTTTTTTTTTTTGTGCTTTTTTATTTTTTGGGTTTTAAATTTTTTGATAGGGGGATTTCTTTTTTAGCCCCGTTTTATTTGGAGTTGGTTTTGGGTTCTTGTATTTTCCCCTGGGGGCTCTTTCTTTGGGTTTTGGGGAAATTTTCCTCTATAATTTTGTAAAAATTTTTTGGGCCCCCTTTAATTTGGGGGTTTTTTCACTCCCCCTTTTTTTCCTATTATCCTTGGGGGTTGGGGTTTTTTTTCCTTTTTTTCCCCGGATTTCCGGGATGTTTTATGTTAAGAACTTTTTGATTTTGGTTTTCTTTGAAAATTTTTTTTCAATATTTTTTATGGTTTTCTTCTGCACCTGAGGTTCTTCTTCTATCTCTTGTATTCTGTTGTTGATGTTGCATCTTTTGAATCCTAATTTCTTTCCCAGGTTTTCTACTCCCAGTGTGTACCAAAAAAGCAAAAAAAATTTTTTAAAGGGTCTGGGGAGGTATTGAAAGAGAGAGTGGGAAAAAATAGAGCAAAGAGTACTTGGGCTATAGGGGTGATCAAACCACCCTTTTTTTTTTTTAAACGGGGGGTTTTTTTAGCAAAAAGACAGGATGTGGGGAAGGGAAAAAACGCCCCCAGGGTAGGTGAGGGGAGTACCCTTATTTTTTTGCGGGTTTTTAAATTCCCCAAAACCCCCCCAACCCCCTTCTTTTTATTAAATTTTTTATTATTGGAAAAAACCACCCCCCGGGGGGAAAGGGAAATTATTCCCAAATTCCCCCCTTTTTTTTTGTTCCCAAAACACCCCCTAAAATTTTTTTTAAAAAAATTTTCTGTGTCATGGGTTTTTTTAAAAAAATTTTTCAGGGGTTTTTTTCCCAAAGGGTTTAAAACCCCAACTTTTTTAAAAAGTACTTAAAAGGGCCCCGCTATTTTCCCAATGTATAAAAAAAGGGGGTTGGCCCCTTTTTCCCCCCGGGTATTACCTTTTTTAAAATTCCCTTTTTTGTTTTTACCCCACCTTTTTTTGAAAAAATTTTTTTTAATTTCCCCCTTTTTCCCGTTTCCCCGGGTTTTCTTCTTTTCCCCCTTTTTTTTGGAACCCTTTTGGGGTTTTCCCCCCTTTAAAAAGGGCTTGGGGCCCCCTTTTTGTGCCCCCTTTTTTTTTTTTTGGGGGGTTATGCCAATTAAGGGGGCCCCATTAAACCCCAAAAAAAGTATTTTTTAAACTGAAAATTTTCCCCTTTTCGGTTTGGAAAAAAGGGGTTTTTCCAAAAGGGGTTGGCCCTTTTTTGGTTTTTGGGGGAAAAAGGGTTATTGGGGGATGCCCCAATTCCCTTTTGGTTTTTTTTTTTCTTATTTTTTCCCCTTGGTTTTTTTTTCCCTTTTTTTGGTTTTTTGGTTTTTTAAGGGTTTTTGGCCCCCTTTTTAAACTTCCTACCCCCACCTGTTTTCCCGTTTTCTTTGGGTTTTTTTCCCAAAACCCCCCCCAAGGGGTTTTTTGTCTCTTTTTTTATTTTGGGAATTGGGGGGTAGTGTAGTGGTTCAAAACCCTGCTCTAAAAAGGGTTTTGGGGGATGGTGTTTTTAGGGGGCAACCGTAGGTGTTCCCCAGCCCCCAAGGACCAAAAGGGGGGAAGAGGAATGGTATTTCCGGGGGGGGGGTTTGGGTGGGGATGGGCCAAAATGGGGGCCCCCGGGTCCCCCTTGCAGCCGGGGCGTGGGGAAATTTGGGGGGGAAAGGAAAATTTTTTTCCCGCTGCTCTAGGAAGATTCGGATAAGGTTTTCTTCACAGGGCGACCCGGGGGTTTTTCCCCCCCAAAGGCAAACAGGAATTTTTTAAAAAGGAAACTTAAAAGGGGGGAGAAGCCTTAAAAAAAAGTTCATCATCCTCAAGCAAAGCACCCTGTGAGGAGAATTTAGGAGAAAGAGGAGCACTCCTCCATTGCTGTTGGGATTTTCAAACTTGTACAACCACTCTGAAAATCAATCTGGCAGTTTCTCAAGAAAAATTGCAAATAGTTTACCTGAAGTTTTTCCACCCTGGGATATACCCAAAAGATGTTCCACCAATACCACGAGGACATTTGTGCTCCACTATGTTTTTAGAGGTTTATTCTAAAGTCAAAAGCGGAAGCAACCCAGATGTCCCTAACCAAAGAAAAGGATACACAAAATGTGGTTAATTTACCAATGGGAACACTATTCAGCTATTGAAAACAAGGGCAAATGTGAATTTTTGCAGCCAAATGGATGAAAAATAGAAAATTTCATCCTGAGTGAGGTAATGAAGACCCGAAAGGGTAGGACAATTGGTACTCATAAAGTACGGATATCCACAATACACTCCACAGCCCAAAGAAAACTAAACAAAAAGGAAAGCCAAGCAAAGGTGCATGAATTCAATTAGAAGGGGAATAACATAGTTAGGGGTAGAAGGAAGGAGGAACCTGTGGGAGGGGGGGATGAAAAGGGGATGGGGGGATAGGGAGGTAGATCAGATATTGGGAGAGACAGAGAGAGGGCCAGGGCTAGGAAATGAAGAAAATCTGCAGTTGCTGGGGGGAGGGGGAAATCTCAAGGAAAGGCAGAGACCGGGTAGGCAAAGTTCCCAGGAGTCAAAGTAGGTGACCTTACCTTAGATGCATTTGCAGAAGGGGACATGGTCCTGAAGAGACCAACTCCTATAGCCAGGCGGACCCCCAGTAGAGAGATAAGGGACAACAACCCCCCCCAAAACGTTTGACCAAAAAATTTTTTTCTGTCTAAAAGAAATACAGGAAAAAAAATAGAGCAGAGGGTGAGGGAATGCCAACCAAAACTGGGCCCAACTTGAGACCCATCCATGGGCAAGCATCAATCTCTGACACTACTATGCTTGCAGACAGAAGACTAGCATAGCTGGCCTCTGAAAGCTTTCATTCCCCAGCAGCTGACTGAAACAGATACCCACAGGCAAATATTGGATGGAGCTTGGGACCTATGGAAGGATTGTGGGGAAGGATTGAGGGCCCTAAAAGGGATAAGAAATCCACAGGAAAGAACAGCAGAGCCAACTAACCTGGACCCTTGGAGCTCCCAGACTGAACCACAAACCAAAGAGCATACACAAGCTGGACCTAAGCCTCCCTGCACATATGTAGCAGATATACAGCCCGGTCTTCTATGGGTCCCCAAGACTGGAATTGGGGCTATCACTAAAGCTGTTGCCTGGGCTGTGGGAATACGTTTCTCTAACTGGGCTGCCTTGTCTGGCCTCAGTGGGAAAGGATGCACTAGCCCCACAGAGACTTGATGTGCCAGGGTAAAGAGATACACAGGGGAACCTCCCACTGTGTCAGAGTAGAAGGGAATAACAGATTGGGGGGGGGACTGTGAGGGGGGACGCAATCAGGATGTAAAATGAATAAATAAATTAATTGGAGGGAAAAATATCATCCTGGTGAGGTGATCCAGACACAAAAATGACAATTATAGTATGTATTCCCTTATATGTACATGTTAGCTGTTAAGTCATTAACAAGCAAGTTACAATTGTATAAGCGCAGAGGCTAGGTTTAGAGTGAGGGAGTAGAGAGAATGGCCAATAGAGTAGATGCTGTGATGGAGAGGGTGGAGCAAACTGGAATGGGAAGATAAAATGGGGAGGTGGGGGGGTGGGAGGAAAACAGAGAGGGAGAGCTGAAACTGAGAGCCGTTTGAGGGAAGTGGAAACCTAATACAGTATACACTTCCATAATATGAAGGCAGTCTAAATGTAATCACCAAATAAATGGAGGACATTGAGTCCCAACTGGAATTCTCTCATCACCAAATGAAGCTTCAGTCCCAGAAAATAGGTTCAGATAATTGAATTGTTGGCTCAAGAGGTCCCAATGGAAATCCCCAAACAACCCACGCTATTGCAAAATGCTTTCCACAAACTGGCAGTAAGGACCTATGCTGAAGACAACACCAACACAACTCACTGAAACACAGAGAAGTTGAACTGGTGCCTACTTAAAAGCCTGCACTCCTTTAAACTGTGTTCTGATACTGAACAGTACCTGCAAGCTACCAAAGGAGAAAGATGACTACCAGCCCAACTCCAAACTCTAGATGTACAATGGTGACCTTTCCTATAAGATATATGATAGTATAGTGCCACAAAACTGTGGGAATAACTAACCAAGTCTGATTTGATTTAAGGCCCATTCCATGAACTGGAACCCATACCTGGTGCTGTTAGGTAGCAAAGAACCTGAGACTACCTTACACCAGGGACCAAAAGGACACACCAATAAAATGATTCCTAACAACCTTCTGCTATACTCACAAATCAGTGCACTACTCAGTCATCATCAGAGAAGCTTCTTCAGCAGATGGAAACAAATATAGAGACCCATAAGCAAAACAATATGCAGAATGAGAGAGCTTAGAACACTCTGTCCTAAACAGACTGGCTATATCAAACTTTTCCCCCAAGGTCTTAGGGAACCCTGGGGAAGAGGCAAAAAGTGTGTAAGAACCAGAGGAGAGGGAATCCACCAAGGGAACAATGCCTTCTAAACACAGCACACAAAGCACATATGAACTCGGAAACAAAGGCAGCATGCACAGAGCCCACACAGATCTGAACTAAATAGAGTCCTAGAGCTGAAAGGAGAAAATAGACACACGCCACCATCTGTAACCCAGAAACTATCTCCAATTGATAGCCACTTGCAAAATTAGTATTCTCCCAGGGAGTCTCCCTGGGGAAACACCATACTTAAGGTAGGTCCCATGCCCAAAAGTAGATAGCCAACACTAAATGAATTCAATAGCATCTCTGGAGGTTCTTTTTCTCACAATGTGTGTCAGTGTATTTTTTTTAATACTGCACAGATCCTTTGCATATATACTATGGCTTGTAGATTTGTGTTTTTATGGGATTCCGCCCCTCCCCCTCTCTCTCTCTCTCTCTGTGTGTGTGTGTGTGTGTGTGTGTGTGTGTGTGTGTGTGTGTGGTGTGTTTCCTGTGCTTTTCTTTGGCTCTTTTATTTTCCTGTTAACTCTTTAGTCCTGTTCTGACTTATTTGTGTTTGTTTTATTTTATTATTATTCCTTAGATGACTGTTTGTTTTCTAAGGAGAGAGGAAACAGATGGGGACCCAAAGGGGTGGGAAGGAACAAGATGGAGTTGAGGGAGGCCATAATCAAAAATATTGTATAACAAATCTATTTTCAATAAAAGGAAAACTATATAGGTAGCATAGGTTGTATTTGATGAGTATTTGATAAAAAGCCATAGGACACAAAGTTTGATGCTATAGCAAAGTGGGGGTGGGCCTGGAAGAAACTGGGGGAGGGATGAATGATTTTTAAAATGCATTGTGCAAAATTCTCAAAAAACTAAGAAAAAAATTAAAGAAAAATAAAAAATTAAAACAAAATTTGCACACAAATGTATATAGCACCATTATTCATTAACCATAGAAAGTAAAAACAACTTAAATGCCTATAAACTGAACTATAAACTGAGCTGTGGGTAAATAAAGTATGGAATATACATACAACTAAATAGTATACAGCTACTTAGAAAAAGGTAAAAACTATATGATATAGCATGAACGACTCTTGGAAATATTACTGAAAATAGAAAAAACAGACACAAAAAACTATATACATTGTTATGATTCCATTTGTAGGAAATACAAGAAATAGAGTAGTCCATAGATGGGAATTATATTCATGGTTTGTCGGGGATTAGTCTGGTATTGTGTATACAAATGCTAAATTCTGAATCCCAAGATCTGGTTGCAACCAACAAGCAGATTCTCATGTACACGATTGGTTGTGTAAACCTTGCTCCCCAATTTAAAGCTACTGGTTAAAAGAGGGAAGCGAGGTTTAGGTTACCAGGCTGGAGGTCACAGGTAGGGACTAGAGAAGAGAGAAGACAAGAAGGAGGAGAAGGAAAAGGAAAGATGGAGGAAACAGGAGGTCTCCATTAGACTTGATGGACCAGGAGCATGAAGCCGAATAAAATGCCCCGACAATGGACTGATGAAGCAGAAATAACCCAGGCAAGACTTAAACAACAAATATTTGGGGAGCACATCTAGGGAATTAACAGTCTAACATAGAAAAACTGATTAAGCCGGCGGATGTGGGCACGCCTTTAATCCCAGCACTTGGGAGCAGAGGCAGGCGGATTTCTGAGTTCGAGGCCAGCTGGTCTACCAAGTGAGTTCAGACACCCGAGCTACAAGAGAACCCTGTCTCGAAAACCAAAAAAAAAAAAAAAAAAAGAAAAACTGATTAGAGGTAATTCACCCAGTAATTGTGCTAAAGCTGATTTTAAAATTCCACAGGACTCTACCTTGATTACGGGAGGGGTGTAGTGGAGGCTGGAAGGTGACATTAATAACTAACAAGAGTTATTAAATAACATTTAAAACTTCCATTTACAATGGCTGTCTGAGGAAGGGGTAACAAAGAGGACCGTTTAATGGGTACAGAGTTTCTTTTGGTTGATGAAAATGTTTAGTAAATAGACAGTAATCCTAGACGCCCAACTTTAGATATACCAATAGAACTGAATTCTATACTTTAAAATTATTAAAGTTGTAAAAGTTTTATTGTAACACTTTATAATAAAAAAGAAATGAAATATTAATACAATTACAATATAAATGACCCTTGATAATCTTATACTACATGACAAGCCAGTATCAAAAGAAAATATATGAGCCAGCCCTGGTAGCATAGGCCTGTAATCTTAGATCCTTGAGAAGCTGAGGCAGAAGGATTGCAAGATCAAGGCCTGGTCTACATCACAAATTCAAAACCAGGCTAGGTTAATTTGGCAAGATCCTGTCTGAAAATAAATAGTTTAACCTGGTCTGGAAGTATAGTGGTAGATAGCGTCACTATCAAGTGCAAGGTTCAATGTTCAATCCTTGCTACTGAAAATGTGTACGTTTTATTTATATAAAACATCTAGAATTTGTAAATCAATAGAAAGTCAATTAGTGGTTGGGGGGGGGAGGGGTATAGGCAGAAGCTGCCAAAAATACACAGGGAGTCTCCCTTGAAGAAAGTGAAACTGTGAGTCCAGGAACTAGTAACTGTAGGTATCTGTGGCTACACAGTGTAGCGTACTCCTCTGTGAGCTTCACAGTGTAGCGTACTCCTCTGTGAGCTTCAAAGGGTTGAACTGTTATGGTATACAATGAATCTACTGCATATGAGATATGTGCATGAGGGCGAGGGGGAAAGGGAGAGAGAGAGCTTAAAAAAATCAGGTCACCAGAAAGGTACTAAAATTTTAAGGAAAGGACAGACATAAAAAGCTTTAACTGGCCCTAAAGTAGAAGAGATCTGCTTCTTTCCTGCCACCCTGCACTTCTATAGCAAAGGCTTAGTAGTAAAGCGGTGTCTTTACCTTTAGCAAAATTCTGTACACATTCCACTCAATTTACTAGTTTGAAGTTAAACATTTTATACAGTTCTATAGAATCAAATATGTGCCAAAGAACTAAACGGCACAAAAATCAGACTTGAAATTTCTCTTCTCCTCCTTCCATGTTATTACCCTAGCATCTAATAAAGGCCAATGGAGAGAGAGGTGTGCAAATGTATCACTAACCAGTGCACTAATGCTATGTGCTTTTTACACTGTATGTAAATGTTAAAGAAAAATAGTGAACTTCTGTACATAAAGATGGTTTCAACCTATGTCTGTTGAGCCTCAGATAAGAACCCAAGCCGGAGCCAGAAAAAGTCCCCAGAGTGAGGCCTGCACCTGGGTGCAGTTAGCACTGTGCAATGACACAGCTCTGAGTCTCGTGCTCCCTATCGCTTACTCTTGCAAATACAAGACGGGATCCTTAAACCCTGATAAAAGTCAAGGACGAAGTACACGCACAGTCTCCTAATGTCAGGTCCAAAGCCCTTTCTCCAAAACGGCAGTGCTGATGACATTGTCCTAAACAGAAGGACTCTGCCAGGAAAACAATCCTAGAGGGTTCTGTTTGCTTAAAAAGCAGATTCCTGAAGTGAGAAGATCCTATCTACCACCTTAATTTTCCATGAACCAGTTTTAACCTTCCTCAAATGGTCAACTACCTCTAGCAAGGGTACCTGGTTCTGGACCAGTCCAGACAGACTGTATCTGCTCAACTCTCAACCCTACTGACTGTCATAAAATCTGCTTGCTTTTTTTCCAGTTTTCTCTTCTCTCTGCCCTCACCCATACCAACAGCCTTGACAGTTTGATTCCCAGTAAACCTATCTTTCTGCCCACAGAGTGGTCTAATTTCATAGTTTCTCTGCACCATTGATTCTACACTAAGCTGACTACTTCAAGGACACAATGTTTACCCCAAAATATACAGAATATAATGTGTTTATTTAAAAATTCCTTAGTTAGGGGCTGAAGGTCTACACCAGCAATGCAATACTTGCCTAGCATGCAGAGGTCCTGAGTACAATCCCTAGCACCATCCAACACTGTTTTAACTGAAAAAGAAAAGCAACCCAGGTTGGAGAGATGGCTCAGTGGTCAAGAGCACTAGCTGCTCTTCTAGGTCTTCTAGAAGACCTAGGTTCAGTTCCCAGCACCCATGTGGTAGTTCACTGCTATGTGTAGCTCCCACTCCTGAAGATCCATCCGATGCCCTCACTCAGACAATGCAGTCAAAACAGCAATGCACATAAAATAAAAATAAATGTTTTTTAAAAAGACAGTGTGTGTGAGTGTGTGTATAAGCCCAGAACTTGGAAGCATAGGAGAGGAAAAGCACAAATGTGAAGGCCAGAGTAGATGATATCAAAGACAGTCTCAAAAAAAAAAGAAAACAACCAAAAAGTAAATAATTTGGGGATAAATTAAATGGGTTGGATTCACTTTAGCACACATGTTAACAAAATTCTTGTCTATGCAGAAATAATAGAATCTTGAGTATACAATGAAACTTTTTGATATTGCAATATAACTATATAGACCGTGGTCTAAAACTACTAAAGACAAAGAAAACAAGATATACCCATATGAACAGCTTTGAAGAACTTATGAGTGTCTTTTCTCATTGCCAGGAGTTGGGGGTGGGGCACTGACAAAAGCAACTCAAAGAGGAAAGGCTTGTTTTGACTCAGAGTATATGGATGCATGTAGGCCATCGCAGTGGAAAAGTTATGGTGCAGAAGCTCAAAGAACCTTGTGACGCAGTTGTCAGGTTGTATTCCCAGTTAGGAAGCCAAGAACAATGAATGCTCATGCTCAGCTTGATCCTTGTTTTCAGTCTGCGACTCCGAGGATGAACAGTACCAGCCACATTTAGAATGGGTCTTTCCAACTCAATTAGCCTAATCTAGGCTTGTCTCTCCAGTATTCTAGATCATGCCAAGGTGACAATCACTATGAACAATCCCTAACCCATGGTAACATATCCAGGTAAACACTAACCCATATTTGTAGTTATTAATTGAATGTTGAGCCATATGTGGTACCAGCACTAGGGCTTCAGGGGCTACTACTAGACTTCTGTGACCTTGAAGCCAGCCTTCTCTACATGGTGAATTCCGGGCCTGACAGGACTAAATAGTGAGATTCTCTCAAAAGAAAACAAGAAAAGCTAATATTCATTCACGAAACATATAATAAGAATGTGCCTGCCAAGTGGTAGTGGCTCAATACTTTAATCCCAGCACCTACGAGGAAGAAGCAGGCAGAGACCAGACCAGCCTGGTCTACTGAGCAAGTCCAGGACAGCCAAAGCCACACAGAAAAACCAGATTTCAAAATACAAAAAAACAACAAAACATAAAAGTGAGATCATGAAGTACTTGTTTCTTTGGACTTAGTTTATTTCACTTAACATAGCTAGCATCCTCCAGGTTCCCTGGCACTGTCCCAAATTAAATGAGGTCCTTTGCTTTTAAATTGGAATAATATTCCACAATGTTTGTAAACTACATTTTCTATATAGTCACATACTGGTAGATGCTTAGCAAGATTCTATATGCTGGCTGCTCAGAATAATTTTGTAATGATCATGAAAGCACTAAGTTCAACATACTTATCTTATACCCTTGAGTCAAAATATAGTGGAATGTTTCCCTAATTAATTGACTGGATAATAAAAATACAAGAAGCCAATCACTGGGTGAGGAGGAGGCGGGCCTTCTAAGTCTAAGAGAGAAAGAAAGAGACACGCCTTTTTGTGAATGGTGAGGTAGGAGGAAAGCAGGCAAAATGTAGACTGAGGATCTGTTGTTGGTTGGAATCCACCAGAGTCCGACATTGTTATATATTTCTAACATAGAATAGTTGGTGAGTTCAGGATGATAGATTCTGTGCCCCGGATTGTTATATGTTGACTCTAAACTAAGATTGTCTGCTACTGGTGTTTTCCATTTAGCACAACTCACCTGAGCGCCAGGGGAACAGTAACCTCAGTGGAGCGTGGGTTGGTGAGAGTGCAGCCCCAAATAGCCTTGGAAATTTGGGAGTGCTGAGCAGTGTGGCAGCAGCTAGACGCAGGGGATAGAGGACTGAGAAAACAAAACATAGGAAGTTGGGTGGACCACTGCATGGGAATAGCCATGGGGGTGGGAGACGCTGAGGCTGGAGAGTAAGCCAGAGATAGCGGTTGGTTTTTTTGTTGATTTTTAATTATTCCATGATACACAAATACAGCCTAGAACCTCCAAAATTCTGAGTAAAACAATCCTTTTCTATTTTCAAATTAACTCAAACATGTTACAATAATTGGGAGCTAGCATAATTCTCTAATGCAAGAGTCCTTTAAGTTAAGTATTATAAACTGATTTTTTTTTTTTGGATATTAAAACTGTGACTTAGAGAAATAAGATATAAATCATGTCTTGTTCATCATTATATCCATAGTACTTCGTAAAAATGTCATATAATGAACTATGTTTGATTCATAGATGGTTTTATTAATTTCTTAAATTGATAATTTGGGTTTTGCTTTATAGCCTACCATTAGATTTTCAGGTTTTCCTTTGTATATTTCTTTTACTCTTTCTTAAAACTTTATAGCCCATAAGTAGACATCACCAAAGTCTAACCAGAACTAGAGATACAGCTCAAGGCCAGAGCATTTGTCATCTATGTACAAAGCCCTGGGTCCAATTCCAAAAGCAAAAACAAAATAAAATAAATAAAAAATATCTTACCAGTCTACACATCTTAACATATACTTACTATATCCCAGTGTCTATATTTTACAATTGACCTGTATTAATACTCCTTTCTTACCTTTTGTCTTTATTTTATAGAGAATGTCCTTCTGCTCTACCATAAAGTACATTTTTTAAAAATATTTAAAATAATGTTTAAAGATTTTTCTTTTGCAACCACTGCACTGGCTCTCAGAGAAGTGGCCTGAGTGATGCTGCTAACAACTACAATCAGGAGAATACTTCCTAGAGTTAAAAGGAAAAATGGGATAGCAGGCTATTTCTGCCTTTCCACTCCCAAAAAAGGTTAGACTGAACACAACTGAACTATCCAAAAACACAGTAAGATAAACTAAAGTCAGAGGTGACACAAAATACTGTTTTTTCATTGGCTTGTTCTACATTTACTACCGTCTCCATTTGTTTTAACTGTACCTGAGAGCACCAGTACTGGAGAAAGATACTCACTGAACCCACTGCCGTCACCATCACCTATTTGTGTGTGTTGGCACAAGAAACCAACTCTTCCCTCAATGGGACTAAGAGACAGTAAATTCTGGAGCCGAGTATTAGTGCCATGACCCAGAGTACAGATGTAGTTTGCCTCCAATTACACGTTCTTACTCGGTAGCTGTACCCTTACAGTTTGCACTTACAGAACAGTGAAGGCAATAAAGAAAATCCTAAGACACATTCTAAATGCCCAGGTGGAAACATCAGATAGGTGGGTTTCAGGGAGCCAGATGCCATCTCATGGCATTCTTAGCTTTTGAACTGGTGGAAATTAGTAGTTTACTAAGTGGTCTACATTCCTCAAGGTTTCAAACCTGGTAGTCACAGAGTGATAGCTATAAAAGAAGGCAATGAATAGTGTCTGAATTGTTTTTATTTTTTTATGAGTATGAGGAATGTTTCGGCCGCATGTATACATATACACAAGTGCATGCAGTGCTGAGACAGAACAGAAGAGAGCACCAAATCCTCTGGAACTGGAGTTACAGATGGTTGTAAGGCACTATGTGGGTTCTGGGAACCAACCCTGGTCTCCTCCAAGAGCAATCAATAAGTGTTCTTAACTACTGAGCCATCACTCCAGCCTCCCAACAAACAAAAGGGATTATGATAGCCCAAATTAAACAGTAATTAGGCTTGGACCCATTACATTCCATCCTTGCCACTGAAGCTTTAATCAGTCAACTTTATAGAAGATTTAGTACAAAGTGTGGCTTCTTTCCAGGAACTTTCATTCACGCTCTTTTAATTGGCTTTCCTTTGGTTTGGTTTGTTGGTTTGGTTTCTGTCGTCAAGCTTAGGTTCAACCTGGAACCTGGCACAAACTGGCCAAGTCTAGCCTTATTAGGGCTGCCATGACACAGGATTTGTCCCTAAAAATTCCAGTAATACTAGTTTCATAAAATACTGCACACAGAGCACAATCTCCACTGCTCTGGATGTTTAGTCCCTCCTCAGCTTTTCCTCCCATCATTTCAGCACTTATCTTTCTGGGTTTAATGCATTTAGAGATTCGTGAATATGAATGGCTCTCCTCCTGTCATCCTAACCACTGAAAGCCTAACCCATCACCTACTGCTAGACCTATACTAATCAAATGCACCACATTATTGTCTCATTGTTTGGCACAAACTGAAAGTAAAGAAGCAGACCAGATGGCCCCAGTTTAGCATTGCTTCCTGGAGCCCAGTCAAAAGCTAATGTTGAATTCTGGCAAACCTGTGTTGGTATGCAAAGCAATTCATTTGGCTGTGATCAACTCAGTCATGAGATTAAACAAAACAATATTAGATCCTTGAGATACATCTGAACCTGGTTTACCACTTAAAGAATGGATCATATTTCTATAAAAAAAAAAATTCTGGTATTTTCTAGTATTAGAGTCAAAACTTAGAATGTAAAGGTAAGGCTTTTCTAGCAGCGCAGCCCATTACTAAATAATGTAAAAATAATTAAGGATAATTGATAGGCAGCAAACAAGCAAGGAGAATGCATTTATACTACCATCTACCAATCCACATACTGTTCCTCCTAACCTAATCTCTACTAAAGCTGGTTCTCACAAAAATAGAATAAAATTTATGACAGAGAATTCTAACATTCAGAGATGGTAAACATATTTGAATTCTATGCACAATTTAGAGTTGTTTCTGTTGAGTCCTGTACAAAGGTACAAAGGACTGATGTGGTAACATTGAAAACAACTACACATAACTTCACATAAAAGTTACAAATACATATATTCAAAGCTTCCCTTAAAAAGTCGTTTAGGCAGTAGGAATCCGTAGGAATGTGAATATGTCAGATGAGAGATGAATAACTTTTCTTGATTATTTAAAGTCAATAAGCAAGTCTTTTTCTGCTCTGTAAAAAGGTTAACAATAAATATTTTTGTTTTTATGGATGAAAAGTCAAAATTAAGGATGCTATGCATTCCAGGAATTCTCCCTCCCCCAACATTTTGACTCCTATTCCTCCTGCTTCCACCGTCTAAGAGCTAAGATTACAGGCATGTGTGTCACCATGCACAATTTATCCTACAAAATTCTTACTGATAAAATTAAAGTAATTATTGAGTGTAAAGGTACATTATCTCAGCTGATAGTACTTCACTTAACTGGAATTAAAAGCTAGTATTGGAAATCATCCAAATCAATTGCAAATGTTCACATGCTAATCTGTGATATGAGTATAGCTTTTATTTTCTCTTTTTCTTTGTATTCACTATTTGTGGGTTCTTCTCTCAGTTTCTCCTGTCTCAACTGTCACCAACTATTTTCTCTCTCTCACCTGCTCTCTGACCCTACTCTTCTGCTTCGTGGAACCACCTCAGTCCTTCTCCTGAATCCTACTCCTCTTCCTCAGCCTCTGCTGACAGCTATTTTCTTTTTTAATGAGGAAAGAGTTTATTCATCTTATATCTTACAGTACATTATGAATGATATCAGAACAGGAAGTCAAACATGAACTTTTTTGCCCTCTCCTGTTCCCAGAATTCCAAAGACAACTGACACTGCAAGGTATAGGGTCCTTTAAAGGGCCAGGCACATAAAATAAATTATGCTACCTCAGAGTTTACAAACTTCACTTCAGAAATTTTACACATATATGAATATTAGATACTGGTACCAATCTATTACACATATACACACACAGTAACCCAGAGATGTTTTCTGTATTTGGTTAGCAGGTGTATTAGGACATCCTCACGTGAGTGTACATATTCATGTGCCTGTGGAAGCCAGAAGTTAAGATCAGGTGTGTTCCTTTATTGGAAGTAGGCCAGCCCTCCTGGGATCCTCCTGTCTCAGCCTCCCTACTACTGAGGTTCTAAGCATCTGCCACCATGTCCAACTAGAGATTACCAGGGACAGAACATAGGTCCTCATGTTCACATCGCAAGGACTTTACTGAGTGAGCTATCTCTCTAACCCCCCAAAATACTTTTTCAGTACTTTGAACTTAAAATTAGATACACTAAAATTCTGACAAAGAAGTTCACTATTTGTGTTAACTACTGACAGCATGGGAGGGAAGTACACAGTAGTTTGACATTATTTGTGACTGTTGTGTAGGTTCGAGTGTTTGAACACTTGCTCTACAGCAGGTAGTGCTGTTTGCCAAGTCGAGCACTGCTGAAGGAAGGAAGCACTAGGAACAGGCTTTCGTTGTAGTCTGACCTCACTTCCTGTTCATTCTCTGCTTTCTGAACACCTTCAGGAAGAGACCACCTAACCTGCTCCTTCCTTCCAGCTGCCACGCATACTACCAGGGTGAGATGTACCCCTGGAACTGTAAGCCATTGTAACCCCTTTCTAAAGCACTTCTTGTCAAGTATTGATTACAGCAATAACAAAAGAAATGAACACAATAGTAATAGTTGCTGAAATGTGAAGTGACCATTCCAGTAATGGTTAGTAAATCCCAAAAGACAACATATAAGTTTCACAACTATGCATATTTTTGTCTGTCTGTGGAAACTTTATTAATTCCACAGCAAAAGCAAGTATGCAAAGCCATTGTGTTCTATACTCATAATTAAAGACATTTTCCACAATACTTTTTTTCCTAAGTCACTAGCCTTCTGGGTAACAAAGTAAATCACAGTACTCATTTCTATTTTTGAGTAAAATGCACAGAACTGATAATGGTTAAGTGAACAAGAGACTGAATGAAACACACTGTTGGTATTACCAGTCAGTTCAATAAGGTGATCCCCAGTGTTCTGCAGCCTCCAGCCTCAGAGACAACACAGTAAGCAACCATGACTTGAAATGTCACAAATTTGTAAAAACTAAGATTTCCTACTCCATACAAATTTTAACACTTCTTACCAGATTCCACTTCAAGCGATACTAAATTAATGTCTTCTAAATTTCTTTTAAAATATTCTTGCCTCTGGTTATTACACAATGATTATTCATGCTAACACCCCCAAGAAACAACTGAGAAGTCTGACATCATTTATCAACTCAACAGGAACCAAGAGGAAAAAAAAAAAAAAAACAACTATCTGCCATGGTTTTAATGAACTGTACCTGTTGCTCAGACTCTCCTCAACTCCGAGAAATTACACCCACCCAAAACTTAATAGGCTTAAGCAAGTTTATTTTGTCTAGGTCCTATCTTATTTCAGTTTCTCCAGTTTAAATATAATTTGGTTAGCTTACCAAAAGTGGATTTGCTTTGCTAACAAATCACTCAAAAGCTTACTTTAGTTCTAGCCTTAATTTCCTTTTTTTTAAATCTTGGGAAAAAAAATCTGTTATAATAATATATTACATTTTAAATTTTCTAAATTCTTTAGTTGAAAATACTGTAAGAATGCTTATCCTAGAAAGCTCAATATAATTATATCATCAATAACATAATAAATCCAATATTTTGCCATCTAATTTGATAACAAAATAACCTATGATCAACTGTGCTTCTTTTATATACATATTTATTTTATGTATGTGTGCTTTGCCGGCAATGACTAGATATGTGCACCACCTGCATGCAGGAGTGCTAAGTGATCAGATGGGGGCATCAGAGGCCCTCAAACCCTCCAGGCTTTTTTTTAAAACCTTCATTATTACTATATGTGTGTGTCATGGTGCATCTGTGGGAGTCAGAGGACAATTTGGGGCGATCAGTTCTCTACTTCCACCCATTGAGTTCCAATGATTCAGGTCACCTGACTTGTTTTATATAGCAAGATTCCTTATCTGCTGTGCCATCTTGCTGTATACTGTACTTTAAAAAGCAGGTGTGAGCTAGAAAAGCAGCGCAGTGGTTAAGCACTTGCTGCTCCTGCAGGACTCCATGTCAGTTGGTTCATAACTGCCTGGACCCCTAACCCCAGGGAATCCGATACCCTCTACTGATCTGTACCAGCACCAGGCAAGTGAGTGGGGCATATACAGACATGGAGGCATTCACACACACACACAAAGTAAATATATATTTTTGAAAACTACATTTGATACCTTCTCTTCTGATGAGTATTCACTGATGACTGAAAAAATCAATAAACCATGCATGATCAGAGCACTCCAAATGCCACTGAATTATAACTGCATCACTGCTATCTGTCATGAGCCAAACAGCTGGTCACTATCCCAAATGCTCAGTGCTGCCATTATGATGTCAAAGTGCCGATACAGTAGAAATAAATGTACATAACTTTGTTATAATAACATTAGAATTGAAATTTTATTTTTCATAAGCTTGTACTTTTGAGGTTTCAAAAACAATTGAAGATGTAAACCATTCATTCTTAATCACAGAGAATAGATCAGATTTGATCTATGGACATTTGTAGACTCCTGGAAAAAAACAGCCCATGAAAGTAGAGATGAAGAGATCAAAACATCTTAGAAAATTTTATTCCACACTCCTAGGACCATATCTCAGACCAACTGAGTCAATTCTATAACAAATGTATATTTCAATGAAACAGAGGGACCATATTTGTAGCAATAAAATACTAAAAAAATTAAGTAAGATGCTCTAACTGGGATTGTAGAAAATCTATCCCCTTCAACTACACACACCTAGATAGATCTGTCACCATAGCTTTAGGAGGAAGAGTTAGACATGAGAACCAGAAGCATGTAATAACACGTGCATTACTGTACTTGATTATATTTAACTATGCCTAAATTAATTTCAATTAATTATTGAACATTACAAAGTGTGCTGTTTCTAGCCAATTCTTTTTCTTGTCATGTGAAATTGAATACAGAGTCCTCTGAGATATTATTAAAGGGAGAACAGGACAGAAAATAAATAATGAGCAATGAAAAATGACAGCTATACACTCTATTGTATACTTCATATGTTTTCTTACTAAATTCTCACAACCTTTCAAGGTAGTAGAACCCTAAGTACAGTTCCCCAGAGTAAATGACATGCAATGCCACATTAATAGATGTCAGAAGAAATGTTCCAAGCCAAAGCTATACCTCCAAAATTCTAGACTGTTGGCCTGAATCTAAAGAACCCAACCAGCATCTGTTGACTATTCTGTCCAAAGGATGTTATTTTTCAGTTCTTGATTTCATTATTGATTTCAAATAAGACTGTTTTGATTCTAAGTGTGTCTTGTGTAGCAGATATAAATCTAAAGTCATAACATAGAATAATGTTATTGGAATATATGCTGTTGAATTTCTAATCATATAAAATATGAAATAGCTAATATCACATGCAAAAAGTAGGTTAAAAATCAATATTTCTCTAAATAATAGAATAATAACACATTAAAAGTAAAAAGGAGTCAGAGAAAATCTCTCCTGGCATGAAACTTAGCCAAGTGTGTAGTAGAAAGGGAAATGACCCGATCCATAACCAATAGCCACCTCTGTCCTCATTCTCCATCATACACTCTCAATGGAGACCTCAGACTCCTAACTCCAGGATTTGAATAAATCGACTTTGCCTAACCAGAAACATCAAAGGATTTCTGCACGATAACAACCATGTTTGGATAGGTTGTCACTAATAGTAGCGTGCCAGCCTAAACAGCCTTCATCTATTCATTCACCTACCCAACAATACTGATTTCAAACCATGTGATAAATTAAACGGTCAAATGTCTTGAGCATCGTGTGTTCTCATAGAGACATGATGAGGGGCAGCAGAGTAAGTAAATACAGAGCACACACAGTCCCTTTGGCTTACGTAGCATTGCTTCCTGTAATTAAATACATCAAATCTTCTACAGGCAGAAACCAATTTTAGTAGAGCCTACTTGAACAACTGTGCTAAAAATTTTCAAAAAGAGCTAATTTGGAAAAATAGTGCCTGATATATTTATATTTAAAGGCTAGAACAAGTATAGTTTTTCCAAGTAAGTTATATTTTTACTGAAATTTTTAAATATATTCTGCTCACAAACTTTGTACATTTCTAAAAGTATCTTGGTGTTCATTTGTTTTGAGGCAGAGGATGCTATGTTGTTCATTCTGGTCTCGAGCAATCTTACGTCAGCCTCCCACATGCTGGAATTGTGGGCACATATCACTAAACCTGTAATCAAAGCTCTCCAGATGCTTTGTTTGATAAAAATAAAATTAAATAATTAAAAACCTAACTCTTTCCAGTGTAATATAAAGTACCAATCACTTCCTTTATGGTCAGTTTCTTTCTCTGTTACTCTAAAAGAGTATCTGACTATTTGAGGGCTTCCCATTTCCATATAAATCTTAGAATCAATCTGTCACTTAATGTAAACATTTTTTGTTTACATTCACTAAATTTTGCTAAAATGTTTATCAAGTTAAAACTAAATTTGGGAAAAATTTGCATTTTAATAGCATGGAGACTCTACTCCATCAAGATTATTATTCCCTAATTTCTCTAAATAATGGATCATAATTTAGGTGTTGAAGGCTTATAAACCTTTTCTTAGACTTCTCTCCATTCACTTGATGTAAGTAACGTATGTTAAACCTATTATTTTCAGGTAGGATTTTTTTAAAGATTTATTCTGTCTTTTAAATGATGTGTATCTGCATTTTGGTATGTCCACCTGGATGTAGGTGCCCATGAGGCCAGAGCTGGAACTGGAGTTACAGTCAAGCTGCCTGATACAGGTACTGGGAAGCAAATTTCCATTTTCTGGCAGAACAGCAAGTGCTCTTAATATCTAAGCCATCTCTCCAGCCCCTCAAATGTTGTTTTTAATATAGAAATATATTCTTTTTATAATATGAGTATATCATGAAGTTCCAATAAAATTTTAACTTTAAAAGTGTATCTTTTTTAATTCACTGCATACCAACATGTATTAATAAAAACTGTATTGTTTGTCCCCAGTCCCTAACTGCTGCCTCTTCTGACCTCTCTGTGCTGGAAATACTCAGTAAAGCACTGGCACTATGATAGTTTGTATTACTCTTTGTATTCAACTACAGTTCTGTCCATTTCTAGTTTGCTGAGTCTTCTTATTAATCAAGTGGATAATAAGGGTTGCCCAGTCCATTCCTGCATGGAATGTTACCACAATAGGTTTCTTCTCCTTTATTAAAGGTAATGTTGTTGATTACACAGATTTCCAAAAATTTAACTAATGTTACATTCCTGGGAAATACATTTTTAATTTTTTGTTATTTTTCTAATTCCTGCCTTGTAACATTTACATTTATGTCCTTGAATGAAATTATGTCTATAAAGTTTTCCTTCCAATAATTTCAAGTTTTAGTATAAAAGTTCTTATAATGTTATAAATTAAATTATTTTTGTTAATTGCTACAGTTATTTTAACATCACTTTAACCTTTCTACATTCATATATTTTCAATATCTGTAAGAGGCTTTCAACTCATTTCTGACAGAAGATAATTAGAGTCAGATTTTTATCCAGCCTGCCAATAGTTTATAACAATGAATGTATTTACAGTTGTTTGTTTAATTGTTTGATTTTGAGCTCCCAGGTTGGTGTAAAACTCACAGGTAGCTCATCCTACATCATCCTCCCAAGGGAAGATTACAGGTAGTCCACTTGGTTAACTTACTACTAAATTTGAATTCAAAACAACGCTACCATTTGTTCTCTGCTGCCCATGTTTATTTTGTCTCTTATCTTTTTCAACTGATTGTATTTTTCTGGTTTACCAATGTACTAGTTTGAAAGTTACACATTCTGCAACTATCATTTATAAACAAACACACCAATTATCATATATATTGTTTTACCAAACTAGCACATATGTTAACTAACGTCTTCCTGACAACCCAACTTACATCATTCAACTCTTTTATCGGTCTATTGTATGAAGAGACTGTTGTTGACATATATTTTACCCCAGATCATCATACTTGTTTATACAGTCAATTTAAATTTCCATTTTTTGCACTTTTTATTGATTTCTAGCCCTCCATCTAAGTCTTAAATCTTTAAGTCCTTTAGTCCATCCATAGTATGTCCTTAAGTGTGGGAGGCTGGCGACATATTTCAGCCACTGTATTTCTGAAATGCCTTTTAATCTGCTTCATTTTGGGGGGATGTTTTTACAGAACATAAAGTTTAGTTATTTTTGTCTTTTTACAAGCTGGGTCCAGGGGCACGGATTAGTACTACTAGGCAAAGGCAAATCGCTGGAGACCAGTTGCTGGGGCAACCTGAATACAATAAGACTCTCTTTCCTTTTTAAAAAAATTATTTTTCTTTTCCCTCAACATTTTGAAGACATCATTCCAATCTTATAACTCCTAGTTTACTATTGTGAATCAGGCATGGATTTTATGGAAGATACTTTGAAAGTTGGAATTGTTTTGCTCTGGATAATTTTTAAGTTTGCATTTACTAAGAGAGGCCTACCTAAGGTTTTACTTACACTTAGCTTTCTTGAGTTTGTAACACTGCACATCAATGACTTGGTGTTCATCAGTTTGAGGAAAAGTTTCAACCATTATCTCTAAAAATGTGTCTGCCTCACGCTTTCTCCTGCCCTTCTGAAATTCTACTTGTGTGTAGTAAATCTCTTTAATTTTCTCCTTTTTCTTCCCTCATATTGTATTTTTGTGTTTTACTAGACACATTTTCCCATACTAGTACCCTATGTTATGTTGTTTCTTGTTTCAGTTTTATTATCTTACCTCCTATTATGCTTATTTTTGTTTGTAAAACATTATATATTTTAATAATTTTTTAGGTTTTATTGACTTATGTGTATGAATGTTTTGCCTGTGTATATGTATGTATACCACTTGCATGCCTGGCACCACAGAGTTCACAAGAGGGTGTAGAATTCCCTGGAACTGGAGTTAGGGGTGGTTGTAAGTCACCACGTGGTGCTGAGAATGGAACCCCAGTCCTCAGCCAATGCTCTCAACCAACGACTAAGCCATCTCTCCAGCACTGACGTTATATATTTACTACTGGTAGAAATTTTGGGATTATGTATGATACTCTACTTTGCCAGGAAAGATTTATCCTGCTTTGACTGGTAAACAGACTCATTAACAATCCTCCTGAACATCTCTATTCAAGATGATCATAGCTCAGCTTTGTCATATGAGAAGACTTAAAATTTGATCTCATGTAGCCTAGGCTGGCTTTGAACTCACTCGGATGACATTGAGCTCCTGACCCTCCTGCCTCTACCTCCTCATTGCTGCAATTACAGATGTATACTACTATGTACATTAGAAGGCATTAGACCATCACTTTCTGATTCATGGTTACTAAAGTATAGACTTTCAGGTCTCAGCCCAAAGTTGCGGCGGAGATTCACCAGACAGTCTCCATGCCAGAAAAACCCTGTTGTGGATAGCCCTGGGGTTGCTGTGATTTGATGCTAATTCCGCTCTCGGGAGGGCTCATGCAGAGGAGTGAATCACACAGGGACTTTACGGGACTTCCAGTGAACCTTTCCCCACCTTAATTATAAAATAAAGTCTTGAGCCAGTGATTGGGCATGTGTAAGGAGGTGGAGCTGAAAGTTTTGGGGATAATAGGAGAAGGAGTAAGGGACAGAGGGAGATAGGAAAGAAATGGAGGGACAGGACGATCCAGATTCCACAGGCTTTAATGCCACAGGTAGCTATGAATATCCTAAGAGGATAGATAAGGTTAGGAAACTTGTCTAATCAGGTGGGCAGCTTAATCATCATCAATTGCTCTGAAATATTGTTAGGCATATTTGTGAATTGAGAATTATTGATATATAAATCTGACTGATTAATTATAAGCCTCTAGAGTTTTGATTTACTGGGTTAAGGGGATTTGTGACAACTAGCCTCAGGGTAGACCGTTGAAAGGACAGGTAGGCTCTGAGGCAGGCGAACCCAGGAGCTGGGAAGCTGCCTTCAGGGCTAGCCTAGAGGCAGAGGCTGGCAGAGAGTTTGCTAGTGTAGCGCTGGAATCCGATGTCCAGTTTCTAATATTTCCACAACAAATACCCTACTGCCAAACTAACTGTATTGCCCAATTTCATTATATGTCAAAAGTTCTTAATTCTCAGGCTCTTAGCCATATTTCCTGGAAACATTCCCATAGGGGAAAGAAGCCTCAAATTCCAGATCACTTTTAAGTTTCTTTCTTGTCCAAGATCCTGTCCCCATAGCCGTCCGTCACTGCTGTGTTAGCTCTCTGATACTCTCAAACAGATGGACTCTATATTTGGTCCAGTTTTTCTAGTTGTTCTCAGGAGAAGGATTAGTCCAAACTACCTAACCCACCACCGTCAGAAGCGCACCTATCATCTTTCCTCATCTGTAAAATGAGGATGATAATGACAACTTCCTCCAAGGTCCTATTAAAACAGATCAGAGTGTCCTTACATACCAAAAGCACAAGCACTTTGGGCTATGATTTTGAGCTACCTACTGCTAATCTAAAACAGCCTCCAATAATAAATAACTTGTTGTTTTTGCTTGCCTAGTAATCATTTTTTTTTACGTTTCAAATTTTCTTTGAGAAGCTAGTTTTAATTATTAAATACAGTAGTATATTTAGTTTTTAGTTATTAAGAACAATAACTTTGTAGTTGTCTGCCCAGGTGTCAAGACTTTCTATGTAAAACAAAGTCCTTTTATTAGTTTGTTTGTTTGTTTGTTTAGCTTATTTTGAGATAGGCGCTCCCTTTGTAGCCTAAGCTAGCCTAAAGTTCTTGGCAGTCCTCTTGGCTCAGGCTCCAAGTGCTACAATTGCAGGTCTGGTTACAAGATCAATTTCCAACTCTTGTAACTAAATACTCAGATATTTCAGTGGAGAATTCTCATTTTTGAAGTTTCTCTATAAGCCCATACATCATTATCAGTTCCTTTGAAGAAATCAAAATAATAAAATAGTAGGTCTGGACACTCAGAAGTTACCAAAAAAATTTTTGATTTTCTCCTATATGATCAAAGAATCCTGTTTTATAACTGCTTCTTCCTGTGATCCCTTTGTTGGTTCTCAATGCTATTCCTACTTCCCATGCCCTCCTTGGAAGGCTAGAAACCTGTCAACAACATTTCTAAAACACTCCCTTGGCACCTTGTGTCTAATTGCATCCTGAACTTATGAGAACTGGATAGCAAAAGAATGTAGACAAGTTTATTTTCCCTCTGTTCATGGTTCCTGCAGGGATAACGCAATAATCAGTAAACTCAGAAGACTGCTCATGGGCTACAGCTTCAGTGGCGGCGGCAGCTTCAGACTATTACCACATACTGGACAAGCCCCATAGGTGATCCCACAACCAAGTTCCTGACCATGACATTCTGCATAAGTCATGTGAACCATCACTGAGAAAGTAGGGGCTGGAGAGGGGCGCACAATTGTTCTATCCTGCATTTTCAATTTCCTAAGAGTGCATCTTTTCCTATGACCACTTATCCTATTCAACAAAAGCTAATGTGCATATCTTGATTTAACCAGTAGATGAATCTTGCAGCTCATATCGCTCATCCAAAGCTCTACTGACATTATCAGCTGGTCTTCTTTGCTGAGGAGCTATCCATGTGTTGAAGTATCCTCAGATTCTACATACCACTTGTCAGTAGCTCATCTGCCCCAGGTATGACAGTCAAAACTATCTTGAGAGAAGAGGCTCCAAGGATCACAGGGCAGTTCTGGCAGAGTTAGCAATGACTAAGTGCAGCATCAGAGGTGAGTCTAGTATCATCCACATGACTACATGCTTTCTGAGTCAACAGAACTGCAGCTTCCCAGGTAATAGTCGTCGTACTACAACAACCTCAGTATCACGGCAATTAAGCCCACTGGTTTAACAGCTATTTCCTTTTTCCCTCTCCTAGCCAGGAGTACTGATGCTTCCCTGTGATTGCTGGTCTTTTCAGAAAACATACAGATAATTAACACTTATATTAATTAGTTCTCTATGTTAAACTTTCTTTGGTTATAACATTTAGTATACTCTTTTCAGGAAGGCTTTTGTATTCTTAATGACACAATTTCAGTGGTGTGGCATGTCCTTTTCTATCTGTCACTTTTGGGCTTCTTGTGCCCCTCTCTCTCCCATGCCCTCTGCCACTCATCCACTGTAACTCCTTATACTCTCTTATTTTCTGTTTTTCCTATTAAGCATACCAATGATATTTATATGATTTTCATAATATCCAGAACAAAAGAAATCTGGCCTAAATTTAAATTTAAATAATCAGGAGTTTAATCACAAAAGGCAAGAATTTCCTCAGAAACTCTTTCTTAAAATAGAATTCCATTTTATCATAATTGTTAGTGCCTAGAAATTTTTTAATAAATACACACTTGAGTTAAAAACAAATCATCTTAGCTCCAATATCAAAGATAAATAAAATTTTAATTGAGATAGAAATTAAAATGTATACCTTTCTTTTTATTTTTTGTTTTTTTGTTTGTTTGTTTGTTTTGTTGATGTTTAGTTGGTTGGATTTCTTTGCTTGTTTGGTTTGGTTTTTTGGTTTGGATTTGGAATTTTATTTGTGTACATGTATAAGTTTTAGCTGGTTAGTTAAGTGGTTGAGTGTGTGGGTGTTTTGTCTTGTTTTGCTTTGCTTTTTTTAAGACGTGGTCTCAATATACAGTACTGGATAGTCTACAACTCACTATGTAGACCTAGCTGGCTTTGAACTTGCAGCACTTTTGCCTCTGCCTCCTGAGTGCTGAAATTACAGATGTGTGCCACCATGCTCAGCTTGTATATCTTTCCTTAGATTCTATCTCATATATTATTTCAGTTGTATAGCATCAATGCACAAGCAAAACAAGCCTATTAAATGGTTTACAAGATAGCAACAAGAGGGTTCCATTAACTCACCTGAAGCTTTAAAGAAAATGTATTTACTTGGGGGCACAGACCAAATGTTGTATCTATTCAAAACTGCAGTACTGTCTGAGCTGGAGTTCGCTCCTCTCCTGCCTCCATTCACATACCCCCAAGTTGTGCTTAACTCCTTCAATTACTTATTACTGAGTGCTAACATACTATCAGACACTATGCTGAGCTCAAGGAAGACTAACACAGCTATCATTCATAATTATTGACCTCATTCTTTAGGAAATATTGTCAATAATTGACAGTTGGTCTCTGAGGTCATAACTATAACTTTATTATTTATTTATTCATTTACTTACTTACCTAAAGTTATTTTATTCTTATATGCCATTTGAATGCATAGTTGATTAATATTTTTCACATGCGCTAAAGGCTATGGACATATTAAAGAGTAGAGAAAAACTAGATGAAAGTATCATCCACAAACAATAGAAGTATTAAATAGAAAATCTAATAAAACTATAAATGCCATCAAGTTCACAGTTTTATTTTAGTCTAGACCTTTTTATTATCACACTATAGCAGATAAATAAACACTGAACTACTGATATGATGATATGATACTGTCATTTAGATACCAAAAATTGCCAGGCAGTGGTGGCACACGCCTTTAAGCCCAGCACTTGGGAGGCAGAAGCAGGCGGATTTCTGAGTTCAAGGCCAGCCTGGTCTACAGAGTGAGTTCCAGGACAGCCCGAGCTACACAGAGAAACCTTGTCTCGGAAAAAAAAAAAAAAAAAAAGATACCAAAAATCACAACTATTTTATGTGACTTTTTTTTTTTTTTTTTTTTTTTTGAGACAGTCTCTCTGTGTAGTGCTGGCTGTCCTGGAGCTCCCGATGTAGACCAGTCTGGCTTCAGACTCACAGACGTGTACCTGACTCTTCCTCCTGAGTGCTGGGATTAAAGGTGTGCACCAACATACCCCAAGACAGGATTTTTTTTTTTTTTTTTTTTGGTTTTTCGAGACATGGTTTCTCTGTGTAGTCCTGGCTATCCTGGAACTCACTCTGTAGACCAGGCTGGCCTCGAACTCAGAAATCCGCATGCCTCTGCCTCCCAAGTGCTGGGATTAAAGGCGTGCGCCACCACCGCCCGGCTAGGATTTTTTTTTTTAATCATGAAATCATCTTCTTATGAAACTAAGAAAAAGAACTGCTGAAATTAATTTTAATATCAACCCAATTCATATTATGCTTTCTGCTAAGTAGATACAATAAACTTTTAACCAAAATGTTAATATTATTCAGATTTAGTAAGCCCACATCTTAAGATCTTCAAGAATCCACCAAAAGCCAATAAAATTCTATTGAAAAATAATTTACAGAAAAACCATATCAGCACTAGGAATGCAGTTCTGTAATGGAATGCTTTAATTAATATGCATAAAGTCCCAAGCCAAAAGGACAGGAGAACCCAAAACAGCAAATTGAAGAAAAAAATCCTTTAACAAATTATATTACAGATTTTTCTTTAGAAAGAAACTTAATTTATTTAGGAAAATATCTTCAGAGCTGAAGAACAAACCTAAGGAAGAAATAACTGAAACAAACAAACAAACTGTACTGCTCTTATAAGTACAAAAAGAAAAGAAAAACAATAGAAATCTTTCCTGCAATCTAGCTTCCATTGTTCCAGAAAATATTCTGCCAGCTGTCAAGGGAGGAAAGCAATTAAACAGTCTTACCCAGCTGTAGCACCTATGAACCACAATGACCAGCATGGGAAAATATGCATAAAGGTGCAATAAGTAGTACTGACATGTCAGTGGCAACCAGCAGCTGTCTAATTCAGCAGAGGGAAACCATGCCTGGTACTAAAACCTAGTCAACTTCCTGGGACTAGTAAGGTCATGGACCTTAGAAAAGACTGCTATTGCCACTTTGTTCAACCAATATAATTACTTAATTCTTAGACCAGTATAATTATTTATTCTAAATCTTATTTTTATACCACACTAAGTAGCTACCACTCCTCATCAAAGAAGCCTCTCTTTACAGTAAATAGAAACCATTGCAGCAAAGCACAACTGGACACAATCCAGAAATCAACAGAGCATGGGAGGCCCAGACCCAACGGATACATTTATATCAGAGATCCTGCATCTATGGCAGAAGAGGAGGTGGAAGGATTCTAAGAGCCAGAAGGCAGAGAAACCTGGAGTAAAAGAGTCTCTCCTAGAAATGACTACATAAACAAGACTTTAACAGTGACAATATCAAGAGACATGTTAACATGGAAGGGAGGAAGTTTTGTGGAGTCCTACCCCTAGACAAAAAACTACAGGCAACTAATGACTACTGGAAGAATGATAATTAGCCTTTACCAGGAATGAGTCCCCTTACTGGTTGTCCAATACAAAATGGTCGCCTGGAAGCCATACACATACAAAAAAACAAAAACAGTCCCAGCAGGTTGTATTTATATCTATTGTGCACACCCTTAGATACAGACATATGCATGTAACAATACTAATCAAAGAAAAAGAGACTATCAATTTGAGGAGAAATGGGAGGGGCTAAAATGGGAAAAGGGAAAGCATTATGTGATGTAACTCTATTCTATTAAAAACATTATAAAGAGAATGGAGAAGAAATGGGAAGAGGTGGAGGAAAGACTATTTGGGGAAATGCTAAGAGATCTCCCATTAGGAAGTCTGGAGACACTTAGATGGCTAAGTGGGTAAATGTGCTTTCCACATCATGCCTGGTGACTGGAGCTGGATCCCCAGACACAGAATAGGAGAGAACTGACTCCTGCAAGGTGTTCTATAAGCCCTGCGCAAGTGCAGTGACTGCCACGCATACACACAATTAAACAGATAATGTTTTTAAGAATAGGAAAGTCAATTATAGTTGTGAATTACCCACTATGTGGAAACTTCATTATCCCCATTATCTCCACTAACTACTAATACAGATACTAGATGTGAGCAAAATTTTAAGAATCCAGGAAACGGGGCTGTTCCTTCCATATTTGACTTGACAACAGAAGAGAGATGAGGGGAAAACTATAAGCAAGCAGCAGAATATTGGACATTGTTTTTAATTTGTAATGAAATCTCTGTATTAATAATTAGAATGTTACTTGGACACCTTTTATTTAGTTTGGCTAAGGGTTTATCTACCTTGTTGATTTTCTCAAGAACCAGCTCTTGGTTTCGTTGATTCTTTGTATTGATCCCTTTGTTTCTAATTTATTGATTTCAGCCCTGTGTTTGATTATGTCCTGCCATCTAGTCCTCTTGCGTGTGTTTCCTTCTTTTTGTTCTAGAGCTTTCAGGCACATTTTTAAGTTGCTAGTTAGCATGAGATCTCTCCAGTTTCTTTTTTTTTTTTTTGGTTTTTCGAGACAGGGTTTCTCTGTGTAGTCCTGGCTGTCCTGGAACTCACTCTGTAGACCAGGCTGGCCTCGAACTCAGAAATCCGCCTGCCTCTGCCTCCCAAGTGCTGGGATTAAAGGCGTGCGCCACCAACGCCCGGCACTCCAGTTTCTTTATGAAGGCACTTAATGATATGAACTTTCCTCTTAGCACTGCTTTCATTGTGTCATAAAAGTTGTGCATTTGTTTTCACTGAATTCTAGAAAGTCTTTCATTTCTTTCTCTATATCTTCCCTGCCCCAGTGGTCATTAAGTAGAGAGTTGTTCAATTTCCATGAATTTGAAAGTTTTCTGTTGTTTCTGTTGTTGTTGAAGTCCAGCTCTAATTCATGGTGGTCTGGTAAGAGCCTTAATACAGCAACAGAAGAAAACAGATGCAGAGACACACAGCCAAACATCAGGAGGAGTTCCAGGACTCCTGCAAGAGTTGGGGATAGGATTGAGCTAGCTGGAGGGGTCAAAGACAGTACAAAAGGACCTACAGAGTGATCTAACCTGGGCCCATGCGGGCTCACAGAAAATAAACCACCAACCAAAGAGCATGCAGGGGCTGGACCTAGGCCCCCTACACATTTGTAGCACATGTGTAGCTTGGTCATCATGTGGGTCCCCTAACAATTGGAGGGGAAGCTATCTCTGACTCTTGTTGCCTGCCACTGGATCCCTTTCCCCTTGCTGGACTGCCAGGCTGGACCTCAGTGGAGAAGGATGGGCTTAGTGCTGCTGCAACTTGATACCCAAGGGGTGCTTCCCTTTCTCTGAGGAAAAGGGAAGGGGTAATGGGGGGAGAGATTTGTGAGGGTAGGATTGGGAAGAGAGGTGGGAGGAGGGACTGTGGCCAGAATGTAAAGTAAATAAATAAATTAATGAAGAAAAAATAAGAATAAAATAAAATATATCTTAAAAAAAAAACAAAAAATAGAATGGGGACGGGGGTCTGGCCCATGCTATAGGACATTTGCCATTAAGCCTAAGTCCTGATCTCAGGATCCACATGATAAAAGAGTGAAACAATTCCATGAGTTCACCTTTGACCTCCATATATATACAAAAATATACACACACTAAATAAAGGCAGAAACAAATGGGCAGATGAAGGCAATGATTATACAGAATTATTTCATTTTTAATGTCTATTATTGCTATAGTTCCATTTTATCATAAAAAGATAGAGTAAACAGTCTTTGAATTTACTATTTCTGCATAATATAATCAGAGTTCCGGATAAAAGTATCTAAAAGATGGTGACTTCAGTATTTAGAATGCTCAGAAGAGAATTCATATAACTCTTATACTACTATTCAGATCAAATTAAAGAACAACCTTTGATGTTTGTACCTTGTCAAACTGTGTAAGTACAAATTGGTACTTAGATAAACTACAGAGATAAACTACAGTTTCAACAACAATTTTTAATTAGCAATGACAAGACTTAAAAATCTACATCAGAGCACAGATGACATTCTGCTTACTAATTTCAGCACGTTTCTCTTAATTTTTTAATAAAAAAGACCATATTTTGTGGTATCAAAAGATGAAGTTGTTGTTATCAACAGTCTTAGAAACACTTCAGTGGGCCAAGTGTATACCTCAGTGATAGACCATTTGTCTGGCATGCACAAGGCCTTGGACTGGATTCCCAGAACAGCAAAACAAAAAGTAAAAATTCCACAGGGTGGAATATTAAATGGTGGTGCACCCTTTAATCCCAGCACTTGGGAGCAGACAGATCTCTATGAGTTCAGGGCCAGCCTAGTCTATGAAGCAAGTTCTAGGACAGCAGCCAGGGACAATTCCTTTAGTGAAAGTCAAATCCTTCAAAGAAGTAGTAGATTACAGAGTAGAGGTCAGGCAGGCCTCATGCTGACTATAGAGCTAAGGCTTACCTGAAACTTCTGATTCCTCTGCCTCCACCTACCTAGTGCTGTGAAATGGGCATTCTTATCTTCACTTTAAATATGAGACAAAGTACAAGAGTTTAAGAGAGTTGCTCAATGTCACAGGACTAGCAACCAACAAACAAGAGTGGCCTACAGCTGACAAATGGCAAAGCCTTTATTCTGCCCACACACCATGGTAACTTGGCTCCTGAGAAGGGGATGTAGGATTAGGGGAAAAAGCAATAAGTGCTCTTATAAAAGCTGGGACTGTAGTTCAGTGGTCAAACCTTGTAAAGAATGCCTAAAAAACTAGCTTAATCCTTAGTACAGAAGAGGGAAAAAAAAGATTGATCAGCTTATATAAAACTATCTTAATTGATTTAAGTGTACATTATAGAAATTTCCACTGAACCAGATGAAAATGAGCTTAAAAGTGGGAAATTTTTACTACAACTGCTACCGCTGTAGCAATAATGTACATGATAAAGTTAAACAGAGGCAGGCTAGAGAGACGGCTCAGCGGTTAGGTCTCATTCCCAGTATCTACATGATGGATCACAAACACCCATAACTTCAATTCCAGGGACCCGAGGGCATAAAGGCAAACATGATACACAGACATACATGTAGATAAAACATTCACATAAACAGATAAATAATTCTAATTTTCAAAAAAATATTCATAGTTATTTTCAGAAGAAAAAGAAATGCATAAGCAGAGGTAGAAGACAAGCAGTAAGGCTGAGAATACAGCTTCATGGTGGAAACGTGCCTGACATGTGTAAGGCCTAGTTCAATGTCCTAACAACATGCGCGACTAGAGCGCACAAGCTAGACCTGCAATCAAGAGTTCCTAAGTGGGGGATGAACGCCGCTTAGCAGTGTAGATGAGTCCAGAAGAAGAGCCGGCGTAGAACTAGCTCTACACCAGAATTACCAGTGAATCAGAAGACGGTGAAAACTGCAGGGTAGGAGCTGGGGCAAAGCTGAGAAATGTAAACTAGAAAGGGTGGGAAGAGAAGGGAGTGTTTGAAAACATTGGAAATACTGAGACATATGGTGAATTGTGAGACAGTTTGAGCTATGGCATGATTATATAAATTCCTGCTGCAGAATCTGGTGGCAGATCGGAAGCATGTGTTCCAAACAATTCCATAAGATTTCCTATTGAAGCTGAAAAACATGAGTAACAAGGGTTTTATGTTCTTAACAGTATCTGAGGAGATTTTAATTTAACTTTTCAAATGAAAGCAGCTGGTTTGTCTCGATCTCAAATATTTCTGGATACCTAATAAATATGATATACAAATTCACTGAATTGTTTATTCCATATAAATCACTCCAAGAAGAGTACCCCCTTCTCCTTCAACCCTCTAAAACCTAAATTTTTATTACATCCAAAGGCAAGAAGAAGCTAGACGGACAGGTTGGAGGACCAGCAGAAACCCTACAGGATCAGTACTCCAGGAAATAAACGGTGCGACGGTTGTGGCTGGAGACTGAACTAAGACCTTATAGTCAAGCATTTACCACTTGCTGTATCCCCAGTCCTCTTTCACTTTTTATTTTGAGACAAAATCTAAGTGCCTAAATTGTCCCTGACCTCACTATGCAGCCCAGGATGGCCTTAAATCTGCAATTCTCCTGCCTCAGTTTTCAAGTAGCACACATTTCCATCCTGTACCACCAGGTCCAGCTTAAATTTCATTCTTAAGATATTCTGTGACTAGACAACCAGAATATAAAACAGTGACTGCAGCAGGAGAAATCACCAGTAAGAACTCTCATGCAAATTGGCTATGACACTAACTCAATAGGATTTGTTTACACACTATAACAGGCCCTTATTTCAGTCCCTCCCTGCAGATCAAACTAGTGCAATAAATCCAAACTTCTGGGGGTTTGTTTGGTTGGTTTGGTTTGTTTTTCGAGACAGGTTTCTCTGTGTAGCCCTGGCTGTCCTGGAACTCACTCTGTAAACCAGGCTGGCCTCTGAACTCAGAAATTTGCCTGCCTCTGCCTCCCAAGTGCTGGGATTAAAGGCGTGCGTCACCACTGCCCAGCTAAATCCAAACTTCTAAACTTAATATAGAAGCACAGGTGATTCTAAATATTTAACAGCCATTACAGTAATATAAAATCAATATGTAAGCCCAATATATAAGTTAAGTCTTTTCCCCAAATAAACTACATATAGATGGTTGTGTTTACCGCATAGCAAGAGTTATAGTCCAAATTATCTATTATCACTCTAATAATTTATAAACCATTTTAGAAAGCACTATATTAACCTCTTTTGTAGTATCATGGTTTGTTCTTTAAAACTTTTAAAACTGTGCCTGTTATTCTGATTTTTTTTTCCTCATTAAAATGATAAATAATGAAGTATCTGGTACCCAGCAATCCCTTATCACTGTGAGGCACTGGGCAAGATTACTTATAATGGTCATATAAATGCTAATATTTCCCATAGTGTCAGAAACTCTGTGCTTCAGAGGATACTCCCCTGAGACAAAAGTTAAAAGCCCAGCCCACCTGGTCTGCAGCCTAGTCTGTTGTTTCCCACAGCAGAGCGTTCTGCACTCCAGATACCATATGCCTTCCAGGGAGCAAGTTAATCCACACCAAGCAACTGGGCAACAGCATTAGTGTATTCTCTCAGTAATACTTATCCATCTGCAGGAAAGTGATTCAATATTTTCAAATTAGTGTGTGTAAACGGATGGTGATGAGCTGCCTTCCAGTCCTGCATGTAAGAACAGTGACAATGACCCTGTACATCAGCTTCCTCTCCTACCACTTCATCCCTTCTTTGCATCTCCTCTTTCTAGTGATAAAGAACACTGGCCAATCCCCAAAAGACAGTGTACTTGTTCATAGTCCATCTTTTGGACATGATGAAAATGCCCCATTCTACACATATTGAATACTTTCCTACAAGGCAAGCCTGATATCTTTTAATGTTATCTTTGGTTATAAAGCCTTCCTTAAATATTCAATGTTCATATACTCAGCCTTCTCCCTGTGTCAGTTCAAAATGACTATTTTCAAGCAGTTATGTATTTAACTATCTTTGAGGCATTTTCACTATACAATCCAAGGTACCTTCAAGCCATGCATCCTTCTGCCTCTGCTTCTTGAGTGTTAGGATTGTGGGTGTGAGATACCACACCTGCTTTTTGGGTTTTTTTTTTTTTTTTTTTTTGGTTTTTTTGAGACAGGGTTTATCCATGTAGTTCTGGCTGTCCTGGAACTCACTCTGTTGACCAGGCTGGTCTCGAACTCAGAAATCTGCCTGCCTCTGCCTCCCAAGTGCTGGGATTAAAGGCGTGTGCCACCACTGCCCGGCCACACCTGCTTTAATAATTTATTTATATTACTCTTTCCCATTAGATTGTAAGCACATCCAGCATGGAAACTATATTAATTCCAGTTTCTCAAATTAGCTCAGTGGCTAGTTTATAGCAGGTATTCAAAATACATTTGTTTAAAAAAAAACTATGAATAAATATCTAACCCCAAAATACTGTCTTTTGCTTTCAACACTGTATATACTCTGAAAATATTTCAGAAGCTACTTAACCATGAACAAGGAAAATGTTTTTTGTTTTTAAGAGTTGAGACTATGTACTGTCTGGTCACTTGGCACCATGGAAACCTCTCCCCAGCCACCCGCCTGAATCATTCTCACAAGTAACTGTTGCTGTGGTCACAACTGGGCTACTTTACATATACCTGTAAAGTATTTTTTATTTTTATATGCATATTTTCTAACATATAAAGTAATCATTATCTTCAACAGCAGAAACAACACCTGGTATTAAGACACACCTAAAAAAATAAATACAAAGTAAAACCATAAGCCAAAGAATATTACTACCTTTGAAGTAAAATTTGAAGATAAATAATTAAAATCCTAATTGGACAAAAAGAATTTCCTAATTGGACAAAAGGCTTTCCTAAAGGTTTTACAAACTTCTTGCATAGACTTCCTTATCAGTGTAGCCAACAAGAAGAACCTGAAGAGAACATCATAAAAAACTCTTGAAATATATACATCTGTTTCAGAAAAACAGATAAACAAGGTTAAAGGTATACTCTCAGAACTCAACTTAGCATCTTATTTTAGATGTTACAAATATTTTATTAAGAAATGCTGTGGGGCAGAGGTGGGCACGCCTTTAATCCCAGCACTTGGGAGGCAGAGGCAGGCAGAGCTCTGATTTCGAGGTCAACCTGGTCTACAGAGTGAGCTCCAGGATAGTCACGGCTACCCAGAGAAACTCTGTCTCAAAACAAAAAGTTTATAATTTAATACTTACTATCTTCCATAATACTCTACATATTTTTGCTCATAACTGTAATACAAAAATGTGATTTTTTTTGCCTAGTCCATCTTACTGAATAAAACTACAAATCCATCATTTTTTCTTATATATACCATGACATGAAAAAAGTTTGGGAGCCCTAACATAACCTCAGAAGCAGAACTATTAGTGGAAGGGAAAAATGAAGATTCTATTTGTATGCTAAGATCTGTATGCTTTCTTTAGCCTTTGCATACAAAGGACTAGGAGAGAATTAAGCCTTATTGTCCTCCTAATATGTAATAAATTATAATACTGCCCATAATATGTGATAAATAATTTCTTATGCATTTAGAATAGTATTAATTATGTACGTGCTCCTAAGACACAACTACTTATTATTTTGAGTGTTTTATAGTGCTGAAGTGAGAATTTCAGTTAGTTTACGAATAGGATTATATGATCATATACTGTGTACGGAATCTGATATCAATAAAGACCATAGTTTGTCTTATACAATGTGCATTCAACAGCAAAACAAGAATCTTCCATTTAAATATCATCTGAAGTGACTAGAATGATGATAACATCAATAGTCATTACAGCTATAATGATTAACATCACAGTAACTCATAGTTATGGGCACTTTCATCTGTATAGTGCCACTTTAACCCTGTAATTCCCTTACTCTAATTCCAAAATACAAAATCTCTGAAATACAAAGCAAAACTCTCTTCCAAGAAAAATCCTTGATTCACATGTAAATATTCATCCATTTCACTGGAAAAAAATTAATGTGTTTGATTGGAGGTTGCTGTCCTGTCTACTGACATCACATGCTTATGGTCCTTTGCACTTCTAAAGTCCAAATTACGTGAATCCTAGAGTACCTTGGCATCAAGATTTTAGTTTAGAGATCATGGCTTTTGTTTTTCATCATTTTGTAGATTTTGGAGAGCTTATTTAATTTTTTCAAGACAAAATGTAATGTAAGTATAGAGCTGAAACTCTAGATGAAGCATCTAACTTTTATTTTTCTATCTTCTACCCAAGACTGGACAAAAAAAATTCTTCAGTAGTAAGAGGTTTCGTTTGCCAGGACTGGGAAGATAGCTCAGTAGCTCAGTGAGTAAGTGCTCACTAACACAAGCATGAGGACACGGATTCAGATCTCCCAGAAGCCACATAAAGCCAGACATAGTAGCCCACAGCAAGTGTAATCCAGTACTGCTACATCAGGATGAGAGATGGGGACAGGAGAATTTCTGGATGCTTGAGAAACAGCTAATCTGTCTTACAAAGCTTTCTGAAAAATAAGAACCTGTCTCAAGGTGGAAGAAGCAATGAATACTAGATGCTGTCCTCTGACCCCCACATGAAACATGCATACCCATGCACACACATATACACACACAACGATTAAAAGATTTCACATTTCATATATCTTGTATAAGTTAAAGTTAATACATTTTTTAAACTAAGCTTAATTTGTAACTAACCTTCAAAAACCTTTTCTGGTCCTTAAGTTTGTTCTGACCCTCACTGTTTTATACAATTGCTACGATTACTGCAATTAGTTTAAGTTTACTGATCTAGACGCTAAGCATACCATTTTTATGTCAATACCAATTTTTGCTAAAATTGTAAAAACTTCAAAACCAGACAAGATTTTTAAGGGTAAATTTTAAGTAACTGTCCTAGATACTGCCAAACTTTACAGTATTGATCCTATCAACCCAGGATTTATTTCTTGTTCTCCTGCCACATGATGAGATAGATTCCTTCTACCCTAACCTAGGCATGATCATAAAACATGTTTTGTACAAAATGTAAGCAGAAGTTATGTATGTACTTTTGAGAGGAAAATTTAGAGGACAATTCGATTCAACACAGTTCTCTTTTGCTCGGTACACATCATTACAGAGAGTGTGTGCATACACAATAGCCTATACCGGGGATGATAACGGTACAGAATAGACACACCCGAAGCCCAGAGAAAGAATCATAGAGAATGAAAAATAAATCAATGCCAGCCTATTAAAAATGTACTGCCTCTGCTCCAAATCTATCCTCCTTTGCACTGCTCTGTATTTCTCCTTTCCCTGTGGTGCAATGCTAAGCTTTGACAGAAGAGGGAGCCATGATGACATTAAAAGGAAGAAATGTCTCTGTGCTCTGTTGCTTTTGTTTACATGGCTACCTGGAGCTTATGAATACCCGGTAGTATTAGACCTACTTGTATGCTTCACCAGCACCCTGCAGGCCATCCTTCCAGCAAATTCTGGAGGCACTCCCACCGGCAAGTTCTTAATAAATCTGACTGACATTCCAATAAGCTTCCCAAAGGGTTCCTTGAGCACCACAGGCAGCCTATCCACCAAATCCAACAGCCCCCACGAATGGCTTCCTTTCATAAAATCAGACGACTTTGTTTGCTCTAGCTTGGCAAGCACGGACAGCAAAGTGGCCCACAGCCACACCTCCTCAGTGGGCTGAATCTCAGCCTCAAATATAAAGGAAGGAGCTTCTTCCTTTTTTTTTTCATTCATGGGTACTCTGTCTCAGGCTAATAATCTTCTATATTAATGTGTTTCTGCTCAAAGTACTATCGCAGCTTCCATATTCTAACTGGACTCAGCCACGTGGTCTATGCTAACATGTAATACAATAAACTGTAATAAGAATGTATGTTAGTACTTAGGGATTATTTGTTCTACTTTATTTCATAGCTACTTCTAATATCCATGACTGTCAAACGATCTGATCATACTTTAAACACAGCCGTGAAGCTGAACTCATGGCTACATTTTTTTTTCATTTAAACACACACTCCTTGCTAATAATTCCAAAAGAACAAAAATAATACAAAAAGATATACTTTATTGTAAGAAAAGGAATAACTCCTCACAAACTATGCCACACTATCCAGTCCTTGTTTCCCAGCTGTGGCTGTATCCTGTAGGCTGTGGGGTCTTTAGGACAGGCATTTGGAAAGTCTACTTTCATGCTTCTGGCTCTGGCTCATCTGCTTTCTCTGCTTCCTGCTCCCGACCATGTGAAGGACCAACACCAAGTGCTGCTGCCACCACGGATCAAGTCAACAAGTTTGCCTCATTCGTTGACTATAACCCTCAGAAATTATAAGTGAAAATAATCTTTCTTCCCTTAAGCTGTGTTAGGTGTTTAGTCACAGCTACAAGAAAAGTAACAATTACACAGATCTTTACTTAACTTGCAATATAAAATATGCAAGATAGCCTTCATACAGTGAAAATACCATATCTGGTAATATTTCTTTTTTTTTTTTTTTTGTTTTTTTGAGACAGGGTTTCTCTGTATAGCCCGGGGCTGTCCTGGAACTCACTCGGTAGACCAGGCTGGCCTCGAACTCAGAAATCCACCTGCCTCTGCCTCCCAAGTGCTGGGATTAAAGGCGTGCGCCACCACCGCCTGGCTTCTGGTAATATTTCAATGACTCTACTGCTGTAGTCATATGTTAAATTTTCCCCACACTCTATAAAAATACAATTAATTATTGACTAAAATAGCTATTTAAGAAGAGTAATCTGTATACTCTTAACACCAAACACTTCATACTGCTTACTGTCAATTCCTCCATTCCATCCCTACTTAGACTAACTTTTTTGGTGGGGAGACTGTCTCACTATGAAGCCCTGGCTCAATATGTAGTATTGCCTTAAAACTCAATATGTAGATCAGGAGTGGGTGAACATTCTAACTCAGAAAGAAACCTCTAAGTAAATAAAAAGTGAAAATCATATTGGCATTAATTTGAGAATGACATACTATTATAAACCCAAGAACCAAGTGCACTATGGAACATCGTTTCAATAATCTCTGTCTTAGATGGAATTTCTATTGCTGCAATGAAACACCATGACCAAACAGCAGGTTTGGGAGGAAAGGGCTCATTCACCTTATGCTTCCACAGTACAATTCATCACAGAAGTCAGGACAGTGACCTAAGCAGGGCAGAACCCTGTAGGCAGGAGCTGGTGTGGAGGCTGGAGAGGAGTGCTGGGGAGTGGATTGCGCATGGCTTGCTCAGCCTGCTTACATATAGAAGCCAGGACCACAACCCAGGGATGGCACCACCCACAATGAGCAGGACCTTCTCCCATCAATCATCACGTAAGAAAATGCCTCGTAAGGCATTGCCCACAGCCTGATCGTATGGATGCATTTTCTTAATTTAATCTGTGTCAAACTGACATCAAACTATCCAGCATAATCTCATTCTAAAATCTGTCTCTGAAAACAAAAACATTATAAAACTAAAATTAAAATAGTGTACTTTATTTTGAGAACTATATAGGCAAAGGGCTGGAGAGATGGCTCAATGGTTAAGAGCATTTGCTGCTCTAGCAGAGGAGCCAGATTTATTTCCCAGCAACTATATGGCAACTCACAACTTCAGTTCTAGGAGATCAATGCCCCTGTCTTAGACAGGGTTAGTATTCCTACACAAAACATCATGACCAAGAAGCAAATTGGGGAGGAATTACACTTCTACATTGCTGTTCATCACCAAAGGAAGTCAGGACTGGAACTCACACAGGGCAGGAACTTGGAGGCAGGAGCTGATGCAGAGGCCATGGAGGGGTGCTGCTTACTAGCTTGCTTCTCCTTGCTTTCTTATAGAACCCAAGACTACCAGTCCAGGAATGGCACCACCCACAATGAGCCCTCCCGCCTTGACCACTAATTGAAAAATGCCTTACAGCTGGATCTCATGGAGACATTTCCTCAAGGAAGGCTCCTTTCTCTGTCATAACTCCAGCTTGTGTCAAGTTGACACACAAAAACCAGCCAGTATAGCCCTCTTCTGGCTTTCATGGACACCAGGGCACAACTAGAGTACACATATACACATGCAGGCAAAATACTCATACATATTTTATTTATACACATACAGGTATCCAAATTTATTTTTCTGGTGCTCAGTAGAAAAATATGAGAATGACTCCCACCCAATAAAAGTCGCTCTGTCCAAATCCCAGGAATATACAAACATGTTTCCTTTTGTGCCAAAGGAAATTTAAAGTTGTAGTTAAAAGAGGAAAGTACTATTCTAGAATATCTGATATAGGCAAGCACAATTAATCACAATACTCCTTGGATAAAAAAAAAGGAAGATAGAAATGAGACAATAAAAGAAGTGTGAGAGTCATAACATCTGGAGAAGATGTTATAACAACCCCACTGTCGATTCTGAAACAGGGCTACATGCAAGCGACCTCTAAAAAGTAAGGATATTCTCTAGACAAGTGCTAATGAGAAAATGAACATCTTGGTTCTATTAAGAAAAAACAAAGCACAAGTGTGCAGGCATGCACATGCTCAAGACTGTGCACGCGCCACACACACACACACACACACACACGCACGCACACACGCACATACCACCTGTTCACTTTGGGCAACTGAAATGAGCAAGCAAGAGGAAACGCACTTGCACCTTCATCTTGACTTTAACCCAATAAGGCTCTGTGAGGTATCTGACCAGTAGAACTGTGAAGTATTATTGTAGAACTGTACAATAATAAGTCTAGGTTCTCTCAAGTCTCTGGAGAAGAGCACTAAGTAACTTTGAAAGATCTAGGATTTTACTAACAAATGTAACACTATATGCGCAATAGTTATTGAAAGTATTTGCTGATAACATTCTCAATCGTTGTCAATGTTTTGTTTTCCTCATAACTAATTTATTTTTAAAAAACATAGTGTGTATAATATTTTAGACACTATTTTAAGAACTTTGCAAATATAAACTGAATTTTCAAAACAGCTTCTGTCGTTCCCATTTTACAAACACACTGAGGTAAAACAAGTAATAGTGGGAGTCAGCCCCGGGCTATCTGATTCCAGCGTCCAAGCACTCCTCTTCTTATGGTTTTTATAAGAAGAAATGGCAATGGGAGGGGAGAACAATATATTTCAGTTTAAAAGAGCTATATATGGGGGATGGTGTGTTGGCTCTACAATTAAGAGTACTTGCTCCATAACCATGAGGACTTGAGTTCTGCTCTTAGTGCCAATGTAACAAGCTAGGCATCTCAGCAAATGCCTAAACTACAACTCTGAGGTGGGCAGAGACAGAAGGGTCTCTGGGCTTGCCAGCTTCCAAGCTTGGTCAAAATGTGAAGTTCAGGTTCAAGGAGAAACCCTGACTCCAAGTAATAGGCAGAGAGTGATGGAAGAGACGCCTGATGGGTGCCCTCTTTGGATCTCCAGGTGCATGTGCACACAGACATCTGCACATGCTCATGCACATACACTCAGTCAGAGACAGATATGCACACTAGGAAATAATGAGTATTTGTCGAAGTATCTAGATACAAACCTGTGCTGTATGCGTCTAAGATCCATCTGTGTATGTATAAACCAGTATGTAATAAATACTGAATGAATTTAAGTCCATAATTCGCCTCCTACAAACCCTCCAATATAATCCAACTCAAACAAAACTTAATGGGAGACAAATGCAAAATAAAAAAGAAATTGCAGAGACTGCAGAAATGGTTCAGTTGTTAAAAGGATTGGCTGATCTTCCAGAAGACCCAGGTTCAGTTCCCAGCACCTCATAATGGCTTACAACTGTCTGTGAGTCCAGTCGCAGGGGATCAGATACGCTCTTCTGGCCTCCTCAGACACCAAGCATTCTTACCATGCACAGATGGACTATAGGCAAAACACCAATATACTTAAAAGTAATTGTTAAGTGAAGTAGAGATACTGAAGAATTCTAAACATTTAAAAATATTATCTGAGTCTTAGAGAGCTGACATTACAGAGGTCAGAGGAGGTAAACATGAAAAATAAAACTAGATATGAATATCAATTTAGAAATAAATAAGTAAATCACATTAAAGGTGCAAGATGACAATAAAGATGAAAAGACAGACTTAAAAGATATTTGAGAAATATAACTAAAAAATATTTAGTAATTGGTTATATTTGTGGCTGATGAAAAGGAAGGAAGACAAGAGGATTCTTCTAACACCACTAAGTCTTATGTCTAATATGTTTAAGCTAAGTGCCTGGTACTTCCCTGACCATAAAAATCAATTAATTATTTCACTAAAAAGATTAAAATTTCGTCCACAAATTAAAATCAGTTGAGTGCTCTAAGGAAAACAAAGATAGTAACTACTATCAGATATCAGAAACATAAAATATATACAAAATGCTATGTAACTTGAAAGAGAGACTCCATAACTGGCAAAATTATCAAAAGGTTCTCATCACAGCAATAGAGCTGCACACACAGCAGCTTGTCAGTTACAGAGGAAAACTGTGTACAAAACAGAATTAAGAATATAATAATTAATCAGGCAGTGGTGGCCCATGCCTTTAATCCCAGCACTCAGAGGTAGATAGGTCTCTGTGAGTTTAAGGCCAGCCTGATCTACAGAGTGAGTTCCAAGACAGCCAAGGCTACACAGAGAAACCTGTCTGGGGGAGATGGGAGGAGGGAGGGAATTATAGATCCTTCATATCTAATATTGTAATCAATTCCTCACATTCATTACTTTGTTAGTAAATAATGGGTTATCAGTCCAGGTCCTAACAGGAAATAAATACTATAATGAAAGCAAGGAACTAAGAGTTGTATATAGAAGTATTTTACAGAGATGAGGGTAGGGATTAAGGAAATCAACAAGGCGACAAGAGGTAAACCTGGACTAAGAGTACTGGAAAGCAATCTCCAGAACAAAGGGTGGGGGATATGAACAGGCCAGCTGTGAACTAAGGACAAAGGCAAAGCTTCCCTGAAAACGTGTGGCAAGGGAAAGACTCCCAACAAATAAAACGACCTCCTTCTCTTCTGTCATCCTAATCTGCAGTATTTCACACTGACAACACAAGGTGGAGCACGTGATGACTGGAGTGTGGGTAGAGCCACACACTCTTCACCTTCACCAACAACAGAGCCCCTGTTTGGAAAAGAAAAAGACACTAGAGAGCTCCTTTGCCCTTAAGCCATGTGAGAGTATATCAAGAATGCCACACACATCCAACCAGAACGACTGGGGCCAAATAATGAATATATCTTGCCTTGATTTTGAATCTTCTACAGTGCAGAAATCTGAGAAAGAAATAAACTGAAATGTAATTATTTTTCATATATTTCTGTTGGTTATAAGCCACCCAAATTATTATGATTATACCAAGCCAAGCAAAGGCAGGGTATAGCTCAGCTGTTACCAGGTAAGTGGAATAGTCCCTTCCTTATAAATTCTGTTCAATAATTCTATGGCTGAGTTAAGACTCAGCTTACACTGGACACTCAGTGAAAAGCTATCAGCCTACAGAAAAAACAAATTTGGTATCATGAGAGCAGCGATGAAGCTCATTTATTAAGAGTTCTGGACTAGCATGTAAAAAGCTCTGAGTTTGATCCTCAACAGTGTATACACCAGGTGCAAGAACTCAGGAAGTAGAGACAGGAGGATCAGAAAAATTCAATTACCCTCAGGTACACAGCAACTTCGAGGCCAGCCAGGATACATGAGACCCTTCAGTAAATAAATAAATAAGCAAACAAATAGATACATGTGTGCGTGTGTGTGTGTGTGTGCGTGCGTGTGTGTGTGTGTGTGTGTGTGTGTGTGTATGTGTGTGTGTGTGTTTGTGTGTGTGTGCGTGTGTGTAACATGAAAGTGCTTCTGTAGCTAGCTAACTACTGCACAGTCATGAAATGCAAAGCTTTTTCACAGTTAAAAACAAAAAGTTAGTTGGGTAAGGTGGTACACGCCTTTAATCCCAGCTCTTGGGAGATTGCAGAAACTGCTGGAACTCTATGAGTTCAAAGCCAGCCTGTTCTTCAAAATTAATTCCAGGCCAGCCAGGGTTACACAGTGAAACATTGCCTCTAAAAACAAAAACAAAACAATTTTTTTTAGAAAATTTATATTAAACAAATGTAGAAAAATTAAAAACAGACATGGCAACAAAACGAAGCTGATGTTACTCAAACTAGTACTTACAACCCCCAAATTGCAACAACCTAACATCCAACACCTATTTCTTACTCACTGAAAGCTAACGGGAAAGAATATTTAATCCTGGCTTGGTGGTGCTGGTCATTAATTCCAGCACTCAGGAGGCAGAGGTAGGTAGATGATCTCTGTGAGTTTGAGGCCAGTCTGGTGTACTGAGTGAGTTGTAGGACACCCAGGGCTGTTACACAATCAAACCCTGTCTCAGAAAATCCAAAAGAGAAAGAAAGGGAAAGGGAGGGGAGGGGAGGGGAGGGGAGGGGAGGGGAGGGGAGGGGAGGGGAGGGCTAACCGGAACAAAACTCAGAGTCACTGAACCTATCCAGAGGCAAGGGAGCACAAAGGTAGGCCAGAGCTAGGAGCCTTGCTGTACAGCAGAAACTTCCTGAAAGAAAATACAGACCTTTGATGAACATGAACACCTCACCAACTCCATAACAAAACTCAGTTTGGACAGAAAAGGCATTAATGAATTCTTTCAGGCTAAAGACAGCTTTTGGGTAAAGAAATTGAATTTGATAAAATAGGCAGGCTTCTTCTCTATGTTCCTGAGAAACAACTATTAGAAAAATTACAGTAGACTTCTCATGCCCACAAAACAAGACGGACGAGAGCATCATCTCATCTGTCATATGAGTAAATACCAGAGTGCCACATACCGCTCAGAGGAGTCTGCCATCTAACTGGATTGTTTTTCCCAGTCTTACAAGCCACAGAACACATGAAACTTGCAAGCCAGTTTTCCCTTCCAGGTAAATATAAGCTTAGTTGGAAGGAAAAAAATGATAAAGGCTTCCCATGTCTAAAGGGAATATGTATCCAGCTTTGTTTAAGAACCTACCATATTGTGTTACATAAAAATATTAAATGTTTATGATGTACCATGTAAAAGTTATTAACTCTAAGTATCTTTTAAATGCTTTTAGGTAGCACTGTGTTGCTATAAAACTGTAAATAATGCACTCAATATTTATATAACATACATATAAAAACTTATAAAATATAAACTATATAAAAGTTGATAACTTTTAGTCAGTTTGTCTATTTATTAAACTATGCAACTTCAATTTTTTAGGCAACAGTACTGTAGATAAAGTAAAAGAACTATCATATTATACCTGGGACTAAATTGTGTCACATTTTAAAACCTAATTTTTAAAAATGTATGTGTATAAGGGTCTGTTTGCATGCATTTAAGTTCACCACATAAGCACACAGTACTGGTACAGGCCAGAAGAGGGTGTCATGTCCCTGTAACTAAAGTAACAACAGGCAGGTCGTGTGAGCCACTGCATAGGTGCTGAAAATGAAACCTGAGTCCTCTGCAGGAAGAGCAAGTGCTTCCAACAGCTGAGCCATCTCTCCTGTGCGCTTTAGGCAACTCCTGATCCTAGCTCTGAAATGTACAACCATAAAATCTGATAAGCTCCTTCTTCCTTTCACAATACACATTGTATAATTCTCAGAAATTCAGTAATCTAGTAAGAAGAGAAACAATCTTCATTAACTTCAACATTTCACTTCCATAGATAATTTCCTCTCTGTATTTTCCTAAAATGCATTTATATTTTCAAAATTCTCCCAGAAGTGATGTACAAATACAGGAGTTTATTCTAATTAAACCTAACAAATAAAACAAAGACTGTGTTATAGCTTAAAATTCCAAGAATTGAGGCAAAGACAGAGGGTGAGAAACTCCTGAGACTACCTTGTCAATGGGAATAAGAAAACTTTGATATAAAGAAAGACAAGAGTTTTGAAAGATCACATAGCAGCCACCGAAGGTTGATGGTGCACAACCTTTATCCCAGTACTAGAGAGGCAGAGACAGATAGATCTCTGAGTTCAAGGCCGGCCTGGTCTACAGAGAGTAAGCTCCAGGACAGTCAGGGCTACACAGAGAAACCCTGTCCCAAAGAAAAAGAAAAGAAAGGGGGAAAAGAGGGAAGGGGAGGAAAGGAGGAGAAAAGAGAGGGGAGGAAAGGAGAGGAAAAAGGGAAAAAAGAAAGGAAAAGAAAAACAGAAAAGGAAAAAAAAAGATTACATATTGTGAGTGTCTCCAGCAGAGAAGTTTTACAACCAAGATATCAGAGGGTTCTTTCTGATTACGAATGGATTCACAGAGCCATAGCTGACCCCTCTCCACTCTTCCCCCTTATCTCTTTTCTTCTTTCTCACTTTGGATCATTTCCACTACATCCCTACTTTCCACTCCACAAGACATTACAAGTTACAGAGTTCCTTCTCTAACTCATATTCATTTGATAAACCTTAGAAAAACTAAAACAATAAAAGAAGCTACTGCACAACTGCTCCCTCAGGAGAACAGGAGTCCTTGGACTAGTTAAGTTTAGAGAGCTAGCTCTCAGTGACATAAGCAGTCAGTTAAGCAAGTAAGGTGCCTTAAGAGGCTTATCTGACTCTTCACACACAGTTATCAAATCCTAGAAATTTTGGCTTCTAACTTTTTCAAAAATTTACCTTGACTCTCTACTATGTAATTTTATGTTTTTATCATTTATCACCTGAATAAGAGTCTGCTAACTGGTGTCCTAATTCTACACTCTTTCAGTAACCACTGCTGTAAGAGTGTTTTCCAACCAGTCTACTTATATTACGCCATTGGTTAAAATCCATTCCTGCTACCATTTGTGATGGTACTTTCAAACAACACCATAGAAACAACAAACTACTTGCTATGGCTACTATGTACAAATCCAAAGAATAGCATACAAGGTCTTCTAAGATCTGACCCTTGGTATCTCTCCCATGTCCTCTAATAACTTATCTCCATTTAAAGCATGTGCTCTGCTGGACCACTTCTTACTGTGCCCTACATGCCACCCATCTTTTACACCTCAACAAATCTTTGGGTTAGGGAGACCTGAGAGTCTAGGGTTTGCTTAGAATATCTCCACTTGCTGGGATAACATCTACTTATCCTTTGAGACACAAGAGAAGTCATCTGTCTAGGACTGGCTCAGCTTCTTCATCTGCATATATCCATGAGGCACAGTGCACAGCGGCTTCCGAACACTTACGATGCAATAGTTCAGTTGAAGTTCATCATTTTTCTTACAGTGAATTCCTAAGGGTTAGCTGGTAGTGGCTACAAGTATCTAGACCCTCAGAAATCTCCTCATTTCATTATCACCAGAGAGTGGCTAGTCTAGGAGCAACTAGAGTCTAGGAGTGAAACTTAAAAGCATTTTAACAGGAAAAAACAGGTACTTTGAAACAACACCACAGAAATAACAAACTACTTGCTACGGTTATTATATACTGAAAAACATCTTTATTGTATTTTTTTCTTGGCATTTTATATTATTTTGTCTTCATGTGATATTGTTAGTCTTAGACTCTTTGCCTGTGAAAGGAATGAACTATTTGTACTCAATGCATTTTGTGTGAGTCAAGTATGGTGGTAAACACCTGTTATGCCAGCAATCCCAGAACCTCTGAGGTTGAAGCAAAAAGATCATGAGTTCAAGGCCAGCTTGGGTTACATATTGAGACTGGTCTTGAACTCATGACCTTCTTGCTTCAAGCTCAAGTAAAAACTTCTAACAAATAGAACACTTGTACAAAGACTATCTGATAACCTAACTTGTTCCCCAAAATTTATAAGGTGGCAGAAAATAACTCTCAAAAGTAGTTCTCTGAGCTCTACATATGTACTGTGACACATAAATACCAGTAGTCAAACATTCATGCACAGAAAATTAATTAATTATTCAATATTTTTAAAGGCTGGGAATACAACTATTACCTCATTTATAGAGTATTTGGCTAGTACACAGAATGCCTATCTCCTATTATTCACCTCTGCTATGCACACACTTATTAATGATCAAAGAGTAATTTTGAAATCAAAATATTCCTTAATTCCTAAGTTGATTACATTTTAAAATAATATATAATCACAATCTTCTATTTTCTAGTGAAAATAGTCAAGCTTAGTTTTAAAAGAATTGCAATTGTGCAAATAAATAAGTATATGTCAGCTTCCAAATAAATTGAGCATAAATTTTTAAATTACATTTTATTTCAGAAATACGTTTACTATTACAAAGCAATCTTTTTTCTTTTAATTATTAGATTTAGCTTAAGTATTCTCTAAATTAAAATGTTTTCTCTATGAAAGTTTATAATCTAGAAAAGTAGACAGACAATAGAGAAACATAGAAAATACTATAATAAGAATTTAAAAGGAAGCCTGGCTAAAAGTCATGGTCGGAGAGGGGCCTCTAAACATGCATGTCTGAAGGTAAGATCAGAAGAATAAGAAGGATGCAATTATACAAAGCTTTCTGAGTGACAGTTTGAAGATGAGCATTCTAAGTAGTAATGACCAAGCTTCAGAGTTAGCTTAACCTAGTAAGACTCCTCTTTCTAACAGGAATAAGTCAAGTAAGTGCACACTTGCTCACTACTATAATGGAAAGTCATCACCAAGGATAATCACAAAGTAGCCTCCACAAAATAGTCACTCCCAGCCACTCGGCAGCAAGATTTGGTGTTTGTGTTTTCTCACTATTATCCCTTCGTCCTCAGACTTCCTAAAACTGAACACTGCTAAGGAAACTGGCTGCAAGTCCTCATGTTCTCTCTCCTCACCCTATGCTCTCACCACACTTTCTAAAAGTTCCTCCACACAGTTTAAATTTCTACCAGACCCAAAAAAAAAAAAAAAATCTCTTAATTTTTAGAAAATATGAACTATTGACCTAGAAGTGTTATTAAAACATTTTAAGCCTTAAAGAATGTGGTCAAAAATCCTCTAACAAAAGTGATGACTTACTGCTACCACACAGTCTGGGAGACTCAGTCTATAGTGATCAGTCCTGGCTCTCGACGCAGATAGATGAGAAAAGGTAGAGAGTTTAATCATTTCACACAAAGTAAGTTAAATTAAGACACTTCTTCATCAGTCAGTGTCAAGTAACAACTAAGTTGGTCCATCACATTAGCCTCCACTATCTCTTTGTTCACACAGTGTAACTGTCCCTTTATTAAAATATACTGTTAAGTGGAGAATAGTATTAATTCTTACTCTACTTTAAAATACAAAATATATATTAAAATTTCACTAGACACTTAATTATAGAGTACCAAGCAATTGTTAGAATACATTTGAATCCTTAAAAACTGAAGGTTTTCATCTCTGGCAAAGGCAATGGATATTTACATGATGAAAAGGTCATCTTTATTTAAATGTCTTTATGATTCATTTATTTGGTGTGCTATGGTAGAGAGAGACACATATAGACAAATGGGCAGACAAGCAGACATAAATATTAGAAAAATTACCAACAGTAAAGGAAATATAAATGATCCTAAACAAACGGAAAAGGTTCTCACTATCATTGATAATAAGAAAACTGCAAGTTAAATCTACATTGGCATATTTATTACTGAAATTCTGACCAAGCTTACCACACACTGATTTGGCAAGGAAGTAGGAAAGTCTCCTCAGTATACACACTTCCTCTACAAAAATAAATTTGGTAGTATTTATTGAAGTTTACCTACTCTTTAGAAGAACAATTTATTTCTAAAAATTTAGCCCAGAGACAAAGTCTCCACATTAAAAACAGTGTATCAAAGTACTGTCTCCAGTAGAAAACAGGAACATCTAAAGTACCTAAAAGTATGCCATTAGTTAGAGATCTTTGAAAACATTCAGTAAATGGGACAGACACTGGCACTTAACCCAATATGGAATTCACTTCCCAAAATGCAGGACATACATGTACCTTTATGTCTGCACACAAACATGCATACATGCATGTGCACTAATATATAAATACACCTAGTTATATGAGTATATATATTTGTGCCTCAAATATATTGCGCATAAATATTCTAGTAACAATAATTGCACATGGATAAATTGGTAAATAAGATACTTTATAGCAAAAAGTATATATTGTCTATTAAATAAAATGTAAATTAACCTTAGAAATCACTTATAAAATTGCATTATTAAGAATTTTAAGCTGGGTGTGGTGGCACACACACCTATGATACCAGCACTTGGGAGGCAGAGGCTGTGTGAGTTTGAAGCTACCCTGGTCTACATAGTGAGTTCCAGGATAGCCAGGGCTATGTAGAAAGACCCTGTCCTAAAATAAAATAAAATAAAATAAAATAAAATAAAATAAAATAAAATAAAATAAAATAAAAAAATAAAAATAAATAAATAATAAAATAAAACAAAAATGTAACCAGGAACAGTAGCACATGTCTTTACTCTCAGCACTTGGGTGGCAGGGACAGGTGGATCTCTGAGTTTTAGATGAGTCTGGCCTATATAGCAAATTCCAAGCAAGCCAGGGCTACAAAGCAATACCCTGTCTCAAACATAAATAAATGAATTAAACTAAGTACAATAAAACATGTATAACTACTCATATGTGTGTACAATATGTACTTGTTAACTTAACATGTCATGAATGTGCTTTATACTCTCTATTTGAAGAGCATATTGTCCTTCTAACATTAGTAGAAAATCCAAGCTGAGAACAAAGACAATACACATCTCCTGAAAAACATAAAGAGTTAGGTGTGGTAGCGCAATGACTGGGAATCCTAGCACCTGAGATTGGAAAAGCAGAGGCAGAAGGATCATTTAAGGTCAACCTGGGCTACACATAAAGACATTATCAAATGAAAGAAAGGGAAGTAAAGAGGGAAGAAGATTTAAAAAAAAAAAAGTAGGGAAAAAGGGAAGGAAAAAGTGTTCAAAACACTTTGTATAAAAGACTATGTTACCTACATAATAAAACCACAATACACATTTACTGAGTACCTTTCTACTTGATTTTTAGTCAGATTAAAATAAAAACAAAAAGAGACAATGGAAATACAACATTCCCTAAATAGTTTTTCTTTCAAAACAATGGTTCCTCTTTTTTTTTTCCACAGAATGAGTGAATGATCTCATCTGCAGGGTCATTCGGCTAACATTCCTTTCTAGGTAGCTATTATGTGCTAAGGATGCCGTGGAGCAAGATAACCAGTGATTCCTCAAGGCTCAGGACTGAAACTGCAGCAGGGATTCATGTAAGGGCCTTGTTTTCTTTCACATGTAAGATAGCATTGTTTGATAGACAGAAGACTCCCTAGGTATGGATGCATAGCTGGGCCTTAAAGAAGTCACTAATAATGAAGTAAGAATCATTTCTAATTACTCAGTCTCTTAAAAGAGAATTCAGTGTGGTGGCCTCAACCTGTTTTGACGGCTCACCTTTCTTATTGAAAACATCTCAGGCTTGAACTTTTAATGTATGCATTTATTCATAATTTATATGCATGTTAGTATTAGCTAACCATACAAAGTATTAATGGGGCTTAGTCTTTTTTTTTTTTTCAAGCAAAGATAGGACTATAAGTTTAAGATGTTCCTCTTATATTCCAGTATAGCATCAGTAATGCCCTTGGGTATACACATCTTGCTTTGCATAATATTTAGTATGAATACTGAAACTCGCTGATCACACAAAATATTTTTATCCAGTCTTCAATTTCTTCACACATCAAACTTATTTTTATTATGATAGTTAAAAATCAGCCAATATTAATTTGAATTTTAGTTTACTTCTCTGTGCCTATGACCTTCTCTCAGGAAAGATGCTAGCATTCGATTAAATGACAGACAGTTCAGTCAGGAGCTGATACATTGGCCTGAATTTTCCAGAGAAAGAGTAGTCACAAGTATCAGCACTGTGTTCTCCGACACAGCACACTTGTTATTTAACACCCAAGGCTGGGAACATATAAGTTAATAAATGGCCAAAATTTTTCCAACTGACTTGCCTCTTGTTACTGTGATACTATTATAAAGTTTATTCTCAGTTTCCTTGTCCAATCTCATTTCAAAAGCATTTTAAAGAACGTTTAAAACTATATGAATAAGTACTTAAATCTGAGTCTATATTTCTTATTGATGTGATTTCACATATTATATAGCTATGTTTAGAGACTGTGTCTGCCTAAATAATGTGAAATAAATATATGTATTTGCAAAGTATTTACTTAAAGATGTACTCACATATACTTGACCTGGAAAACCCTTTCATAACATCTATTCAAGAATGTACACTGTTCATTTTCAGCAATTTGTAGTTCAGCACTCAAACATTCACTTAAATGTCCACGTATTGAAACTGTGAATAAAAGCTACATAAAATTAACTAGTCAATAAACACTATGATTTAGTTTACTATAAATAAAACCCATTTCCATTTAAATATGTGGGTCAAAGAAATAAAGCCATATTTTATTTGGGTATCATTTTGCCAACACTGATTTTTAGCAACTATATTAAGAAGTAGAAATTTATGTATCTGAATATAAACTTAATAATCAAAATCTTAGCACATATTGGTATATAAAGTAGAGCTAAGTTACAGCATGCTCAAGAAGCTTTTCTAAAAACTATCTGTATTATTCCATAGTTTAAGCTGATTAAATTTCTTAACTTTTTGTTCATATCTTATGTCCATGAATAAGCCAAATTCCCTAGTAAATATTTAAACCTAAAAATTAGTATTGAAGCAATTCTTAATTTCAGTTAATATGTCAGGAATACATTCACTCTCTTGTTCCTTTATTATTTTGTGAGAAGTTGTATCTTTCACTAAGATATATATCTATTTGATATAAGTTCGTTACCATAGGTTTTGTAAAATCTACTTCACTAAAATATGAAAAAATGTACATCTACACAATGTGTTATCATTTGTGAAAAAATACTGAATTCAACAACCTGTTCTCAAAATAAGTGATGCTTATCAGTATGTTATTTCTTTTCACGGAGGAAGTCAACGCTTTTAGTTGTGTGTTTCTATAGAGATTATGGGAAAGTGTATTCTGTGACATGCAAAAGAACTGTCCCCTCTTTAGGCTTATACAGGTTCATTTTTATAGTGAGTAACTCATGTCAGGCAAACGTGAAAAAAATGACTTGGATAAACATTAAAGGGTTACAGATCTAGACAGTGACTTTCCCGAAGTAACCGAGATATCAAAAATCATAAAACATTTAAAAGCAAACCTGTAGAAACAATCTCAGCTACAGAGCTACACTGACAAGGAATCCCACAGCAGAGGAAAACTCATTCTGGACAGTTCCCTGGTGCTGAAGTTACACCGCCTCTAAACCGATGCCTGGGTGCTACTTTCACGCCTCCCACCCTCGCCAGAATCCCGCTGGCTGGACTGTGAGCAAACATCGTAGAACTTCACAAGGCAGGGAGCAACCCAAACTGCCACGATGGTAGGAACCGGAGTCTCCCGGGATCCTACGGATTTACTAGTTGCAAACAGGAAGAACAGCAGAGTGCAGGGTGTTAGCACCCGCCGAGGGGGAGGGGCTGGAAGATGGCGGCGGCCGCACACCCACCCGAGACGCGACCGCGCTCAGGCCCCCTCGCCTGCCCCGCAGCCTTCCTGCCCGCTGCGACCGTGGGCAGCGCAGCTCCTCCCGGGGCTGGGGACAGAGCCGGCCCTCGCAGGCGCGGGACGAGCGACCCCGGTGGCACCCGCACCCCGGGCCTGGGCGCCTTCACCCGGGTCCGGCCCGGGAGCACCTGTGCACGGCCATATTGGATTCCTTGCCCCAGTCACTGCCTCCGCGCGGGGGCGGCGGGAAAGGAAATGGGACGCGAGGAGCCAGGGTTCAGCCTCATCCCGGGAGCCGAGGTGGCCCGCGGGGAAAGCCGGAGGGCGCCGGGGAAACTGCCGCCTCCCCGAGCTCGCCACCGTCACCTCAGCCGGCCTCGGCGCCCTCCCTCCGCGACACACACCCCCGCGGCTGACAACTAGAAAGCGACCCGGCGGCCGCGGGCCGCAGCCCTCGTGGCCCCGGCGCCACCGGCGGGGAGGAAAGGCGGCGATGCCGGGCGCGCAGGCGGTCGCGGGGAAGCGGCCGAGGGGGGCGGAGGGCAGGGAGGGAGGCGGGAAGATGGAGCCGGGTCCTTACTTGAGCACGGACTGCTCCTTCTCCTCTTCTTTCTTCTGCCGATCCATGACAGCCAGGATGATTTTCCTCTCCTCTTCCGTGAGGTGGCTGAGGTCCGGTATCTCGGGCTGCGGAGGAGGCTGAGAGGCCGCCGGGGTGGGAGCCGGGCGGCCCCGGGGCCCGAGCGGAGCCGACATGTTTGGCGGAGCCGAACCACCCTAGGGAAGCAGGGAGGCAACTCCGCTGGCAGCGGCGGCTCGGGCGCGGGCGGCTGGGGCAGCCTCCGGGGCTGGGACAAATACATACAAATCAATGGCCTTCAATCCGAGGCGACAGCCCCCCTCCCCCAGGAAAGCAAGCAGGGGGAGGGGAGGGCCGAGGGGGGAGGGCTGAGGAGTGCGCTCGGGGAAATGTTTCTTCTTCCCGGGGGCGAAGGGCTGGCAAGTGAGCGGTTCGCGGGAGCGAGGAGCTGGAGGCCCCGACGCGGAGTGCGCGGAGCGGCGGGGGAGGGCGGTGGAGTAAGGTGGCGGGGACGGCTGAGGGTGGGGTGACTGGAGGGAGGCGGCGCGCGGGCCGGGGCGCGAGTGTCCGGCCGCTGCGCGGCGGAGCGGGAAGCGCGGCCCGCGAGCCCGACCCCCTGGGGAGTCCCGGGAACTCGCCCCGAGCGTCCGGAGTCGGCGAGAGCGGCTGTCCCGCCGGCTGGCGCGTCACCGGGCTCCGGGGCGCCGCGAGGGAGGACCCCTCCGGGAACCACGAGGCGCGGGCTGCGGCGGCACGGGACCCCCGCCCCCACCCCGGCCCGAGGCGGCCGGTCTTCCGGCCCGCGGCCCGAGACTGCCAACGCCCGGACCCAAGTGAGCTCGCACGCGCCGCGGGGCCGGCCGCCCGCCGCGCCTCATCACGCGCCCGCCCGGGGTCCCGCCGCCGCCGCCACCGCCCCCAGTGTCCGCGGAGTCGGCGCGTCGGGCCCGCTCACTGCGCCGCCGCCGCTCGGTGCAGCCGCCCGCGTCGCCTCCGCCTCGCGGGCTCTTCCCGCGGGGCCCGCGTCGCCTGCCGACCGCCCAGGCCGGGACTCGGCCGACGCCCGGCCCGAACCCTGCTAAGGGCTGGGGCGAGGCGGGGAGCTGTGAGGAGGGGCTGCGAGGGAGCGGGCGCCCGGGGGTGCGGGGCGGTGGGGTCTCAGGTGGCCGCAGCCTGAGGGACCGGGCTCTCCCGAGCTGACCCGGGCCGGGTCCTGGGTAAGGGAAGACCGGAGCAGGTGGGTGTCCCTGCGGTGTCAGCGACCGGGGACTTGGAGCGGGGAAGAACCGGAGGAGTGACCTGAGGGAGTGGGAGCGCGGGTAGAGTCTTGGGCTGGGACCTGGGAGGGAGTGCGGAAGTTCTGGAAAACTGGGTTGTCGGCACCGACTGCACCGGGAGGTGCAGAAGAGAGGATGCAGGATGGAGGCGGTTTGCCCGAGGCTCCGGGTGAGGAGGCGACTGGAAGACGTGAGGGGGAAAGGGTCAGATCTCGTCCCCGGAGGAATCGGGCTGTTTGGCCCTTTCCTGCCGGCCACCCTGGTCTAGAGAAGAGACAGGATTGGAGCGTTCGCCTGATTTTAGAAGCCTGGAGACAGGCTCTGTCAAAGAAGCGAAGAAAACCGACTCCGGTAGGGAGGGAGGTGGCTACCTCCGGCGCCGGCTCAGGGAGAAGCCCAGCGCAGCCCAGACAGCTCGCCCTGGGGGCGGGGCGAGCCAGCCGAGGTGATCCGGATCACCCCCTCTTCCTCTTCCTGGCACTAGACAGGTGCTTCGGTTAGCAAGGTTAGAGTGTGCGTGCCTGTGTATGTACACACCCCTACCACGCCTTCCACACTCCGCTTAGTACTAGGCCAGATTATAGGCTGGTGAGTAAAGCCTTCGGGGTTTGTATTTTATTTATGTGTAGTAAGCTCTCTCTCTCCCTCCTCCCTTTGTTCCCCAGGTACCATCTGACTAGTCTCGATTTGAGAGAACTGGGAGCAGACAAAGCTGCACTACATGTCTCTTGTGATTTCTAAGCTGAAATGTCTATATTGTTTTTCTCCCAGGCTTTGTAACTGGAAAGAAGAAATGAAAACGTTTGCTTATGTTTTGTTTTATAGTATCATTATTACTACTGTTCATCGCTACTACCATTCACCTGTTTTCAACCGGATTCATAATCCAAATTAGCTTTCACTACTTTATGCAAACCAGATGAGATCATATTAGCCCAATTGATTTAAGTGTTTTACAGTTGAAGAATTTTTATAAATCTCTAATCCAACCACATCAATAGGAAGACCAAGATCAGAAGATTTATAAATATGGTAAATAATAGAGCTGGAGCCAGACTCTATAAACTTAGTATAACTTAAGACTATCTTGTGTGGTTTTTAAAGTTTCATGTCATCAAAGATGACGTGGGTCACTTTTCAAAATATTTGAACCTAACCTTAGGGCAAATGAATGAATTTTTAGAACTAGGATCTTAGTCGTGGATAAGTTTTGAAAGTACCCCAGCCCACTAATATCTAGCAAAGGTTGAGGGGCATACATTCTAAGATAATACTGAAGAAAGAAAACACTTCTAAAGAAAATTGAATCAGTTACCTAAAATTCAAAAGTTAAATTTTATTATACATACAGTCTTCTTGTCGTGCGTGGCAGTTACCAGACAGTTGGTATACATACTTACAGCTTTAACCTAGGAAACACCAGCCACCAAAACACGGTAAATTTTCCTTTAAATGAGATGATAGAACTATAAATAATAATGTTCCACCTTATTTCTGTTTCCATTTTTAAAAATACCATCCTTCAAACCCCAGCCAACATCATCACACCAGGATCAGAAACCAGAATACACAAACACTGCTGAGTCTGAAGATTCTGAGGTTAAAATAGCTTAGTTATTTCAAATACATAGAATGTGAACTTGAAAGCAGTTATTCAAATTGGGGAAATGAAATGTGGGTTCATTTGCAGCAGACGGTCACCTTCTGGGGCCTACATTATTTCTGCCAGTCATACAGTGTTCTGAGGTAAGTGTTTCCTGTCCACACCCATACCCACACACACCTTCATCTCCCTGGACAAGACAGTGGCAGTGCCTGACACACAGTAGGCATGGACCTGAATCTGTGCCACAACTGATACCTTAGAGGAGTGTGAGTGGGCTGACTGGTATTTCCTGTGTTTGGGCTTTTTGTCATGTATGGGCTGTGTTTTGTTTTATTTTGCTTTTTTAGTCTTGCTACAAGTGAATTTTTCTTACTAAAGGATATTCTTAGTACATAAAATCAGCTGTCATTAGTCATGTACCTTTACAAAGTGAAGGTTTGTCACTTTTTATATCATACAGAGAATACATATGTGTGTGTGTGTGTGTGTGTGTGTGTGTATATATATATATGTATATATATGCATGTATATCATATAGAGCTTTAAAATGGGCTGTAGCCTAGGTGATCTACTTTAAAAATAGCCACCCAATTTAAGGTAAGATTGCTATGCTCATAATGAAATGAAACATCCTCACAAGGCTTAGTTTTTCCACAATATGGATCTTAGAGATGTCTGTTTTGTTCCAGTTTGTGTTTACCAGAAATGTTGGTCATATCTTACTTTGTCAGGTATGGGATTCTATTTTGCTTGGACATATCCCTCAGTAGGTGAATACATTTGTAGTAGATTCAAAATGCAATGCTCTTGCTTCATTGTATAAGTAACTGTCTTTTATTACTGAATTTGGGTTCCTGTGGGTTTATAACCTCTGTGAGTTTGTGAACTATTTACAATCTACTAGGTAAGTATTAGGAGACATACCTGAAGTATAAGACTATAAAATAATCACATTCTTATAATGTACTGAGGCCTTAGTATTCTGTCATAAAATCTGGATACCTCACAAGACTTGGAATCATTTCTACTCTACTGTAGCTAGATGGTTGTTAGTCTACAGCTTGTCCTGACTGGTGTAGCTGATTCTGTCTTGCAGCTCTGCATAATGAGAAACACCCTGGGCTGTGTGTTTGGCTAGGTAGTAGGTCACTTGTTAATGTTCTTGTTAGGTTTTGTCAACTTGAGATAAACCCAGGTCATCTGGGAAGACAGAATCTCAGCTAAGGAATTAACTTCTATCATATTAGACTGTAAGAAGTGAGGGTGTGTTTCCTTGATTTATGATTAATGCAGAAGGCCCCAGTACATTATGGGAAATGCTACTCCTAGAGGCAGGTAATCCTGGATTTTATAAGAAATCAAGAGGAGCAAACCAGTAAGCAGCATTCCTCCATGATACCTGCTTCAGTTCCTGCCTCCCAGTTCCTGCTATGAGTTCTTGCTTTGGCTTCCCTCATGATGCACTGTAACCCATAAGTCAAATAAACCCTTTCTTCTGGGAGTTGCTTTTGGTCAGTTACTTTTATCACAGTAATAGAGACACACAAACAGAAATTGATACCTGAAGTAGGTTTTGAAGAGGCATAAGCTCAGGCATTTGAATGTTTGGTCCCGTTAGTGGTGCTGTTTGGGGAGGCTTAAGGTGCACAGCCTTGCTGGAGGAAGTATATCACTGGAGGTTGCTTGGAGACTGTTTAGTCTCACCCTATCTCCACTGTGTTCTCTGTGTATGTGTGTCTTTCTCCCCCACCCCCTCTCCTCTCTGCTTTCAGTAAAAACTGTCTTAGTTTCCTGCACCTACACCATGCCTGCTGCTACTCCCCATTGTACTTTCTCACTACAATTGACTATTACTTCTCTGGAACCATAAGCCCAAATAAATTCTTTTATAAGTTGCCTTGGTCGTGGTGTTTTATCACAGCAACAGATAAGTAACTAAAACAGCCAGAATGTGTGTGGCCCTGGTTTCAATCCCCAGTACCACAATGGGCAGACAATGAGCAAGCGTCCTAAAACAACACCACGCAGATCAAAATATTGAGATGACTCCCTACTGTACTGGATGTATTCAGTACCAATGAACTGGTAACTGCTCTGCAAGTGCCACCTCATCACCGGGTTAGTCCTCCCATGCCTCCCTTGCACTGCTCCTGCCTTTCACTGGGATGTTTACTCAAATCTTTGCTCCTTCTGTTTAATATCCTCCCTTTCAGATCCCCACCCATCACTCCAACCTTCTTTCCCTTTCCCAGTGTACTTGCTTCCCTCTGGTGAGTGTATTCTCACTATAAAATGAAGTACTTTTATGTCAGTTTATCATTGTGTACTTCCATCTACTAAAATATAAGCACGTGAATAGAAATTTTATTAATGTATCCCAAGCACCTAGAATAATACATGACTCGAAGGTGGATGCTTCAACAAGTATGGGGTTAATTGCTTTCTGAGGTAAAGATTTATCATTACTGACTTGAATTGTACTTGAGAACATGAAAAAGCAATCTGAAAAGAAGAGGAAATGAATGCAAAGAAACTAACTTTTTTTCAGGTCCTGGCAGCATCTCTGTCCTTACCTACTGCGGTGGACACATCTGATTGTTCTGTGACAATCTTCTTGCCCTCTGATGTCAGCAACTTTCAAATGCTTTTCTCTCAGTTTGGCCTACCATTTCAGTCATATGTCTGCCATATTCTCAGCCTCTTTCTCCATCCACCTATTTGCCCCAGGCTCTCTTACCAATGTGAATACCCTGCTCATAGATAGCAGTGTCACAGTATGCCTGAACTATTTCCTTGTCTATATCCTCAACTGGACCATGAACTCCAAGGAATGCACTTTTTTCCAGTTTCTCCAAGGTCTATTAAAGTGCCTGGTACACTACAGCAGCTCCGTAAATGTATGCTGAACAAACAGCTACAAAATATGAGCGGATTATTGGAGTGTGAAGAGTACAGGATTATAGCAAAAAGTAGTATAGAAATTGGTGATGGTAAGATTATGTCTAGCTTATGTGTCTTGGTGAAGAATCCACACTTGTTTTATAATCATTTGTACTGTAGAAGTTTTTAGGTAGAAAACTGACATGATAGGCTTTGACTTTCAGAAGTATACCCTGCACTCATTTCTCTATTCATATCTAAAACACCTGCTAATAGAATTACTCAAAGGGCACAGATGCACCCTGATTTACACTTGGAGACACAAATAGAGGTTGTTTTTTGTTTTTTTGTTTTTTTTTACTTCTTGGTTTCAGAATTTATTTCCGGAGCTATTTTTCTCAGTAGATTATAACAGCATGATAATGAGGCCAAGGTCATGGTTTAAATCCCATGTGAGTCAAACAGTCAGTAGCCACAGCTGACTGGTAATCTTTGCCAGTTGTCAAATGACAACAAATACTTTTTTTTTTTTTTACTAGAAATTGAATAGGAGAATATGACCAGTTTATCCAAAGCTAATCAGCATTATTAAAAAAGCAACTCAGAGAGCCTGGCTAGTGGTGATAAGACCATAGTATCTTTCTAAATTAAAACAGTGTATTATTAGTGGTGACCAAAGACTACAGCACCTGGAAAAAATACATTGTTTGCTCCCAGAAAAGAAACTAAAGAATGATACAGTTTCATTATTGAGACTACTCATGAACAAAAAGTAATAAAAACTTTAGTAGATCTTAGTGTAAATAAATTTATTAATTGCTTATGTATTTAGCACTATATGAGGTTAGTTAACAATTATTAAATTATTACAGTGTAAAATGCATGCAGCCATTATATTTAAAGGTCTTGGGACAATAATATTGCAATCATCTTTCATTTATAGCTTTATAAAGCTACCTCTATTTTATTCTGCCTAACAATCAAGTAAGTGTATTTGTAAATGTAAAGACGATGTTAAAGGTTGCTACATATAACTTACTGTTTTAACTGAGTATCTTAAAACTTTGAATACAGAGATTTTAAAAATGTGACTTTTCTGTCAGAAATAATTTTTAAACTGTTAATTTAAAAATAGGGATCTAGCATTCAGTATCAACTAAGTACCAACATCTGCTGACCTTCTAAAAATAGTCAAGCAGGCATGCATTATAACAGACACTTCAAACCTGCACTTGCATTTTGGAGCATTCAGTCTAAATAGGATACCTTTTCATCAAACCTGCACCTCGGGTTTCAGGACCAATGATGAAGAGAAAGGGGAAAGACTCTAAGAGCCAGAGAGGATGGATGACTCCAAGGAAACAATGTCCTCCATAAACAACAGGACTATTGCACATGTGGACACACTGAGACTGGGACAGGCCAGGTTTGAGTGTGTGTTTATGTGTTTCTTCATTGTTTTTGTTGTTTAAAGGGAGAGGGGGAAAAGGGGCATAGAGTTGAGTAGGTAGGGAGGTGGAGAAGATATGGGAGGAACTAGGAGGCAGACACAGGCAAATCTCGGTGAGTTTGAAGCAGCCTGGTCTACACAGTGAGTTCCAGAACAGCCATGACTATATAGAGAGACCCTGACTCAGAATAAAAAACCTGTTGACAACTTACCTGGGCCCACAAGGGAAGGAAGAGCAGTATGAAAGCCTGGCATCTCTGCCTTCACTCTGCATCTGTCTCTCTACTGTGCATCACCGGCCTACCTCTGCATGTGAGCCTGATAATCAGAGAATATCTATCTAAAAGGGCATCTAACCTCTCACTCCCCTTCAAAGCCGAAATCCACAAAGAGAGAGTAACTGGGGCATCCTTCAGAAGATATTTTATAATCTCCTCAAGAGCCTAAAAGTTATCTGGTCATTGTCCTAAACACAGCTTCCTAGGACAACCAACCTCCAGTTTAGAGCAGTTATTCACATTGACCAGGGTGCAAGCTGGAACAGAATTACTGCTCTCCTGAGACCAGCTTGTCCCCTTGAGCAACACTGACTATCATGCATACTCCAGCCCCTTACCCCAGTTCTTCCACTGTTTAAAACCTCCAAAGATGAGCTTGGAATCACTGAAGACTTTATTTCCCTCTCAGCAAATTTACTGTTCTCCAACCTTTCACCTTATGCAGTTCTTAACTGCGATGGGAAAGGTGATCAAACCTAGCCTACTATGGATGCCAAAGTGTGGGCTTTGTCCTAAAACTCTAATTTTATTATATATTTCTTGATGGAAACCCAATACTGCAGGATATTTTATCACATTGTAAACCTCAAGATTGTGAACTGAAAAGGCTGTTCCTTGTTGTAGTGTGGCTCAGTCCTAGCACACACCTTCAACCCAAGAGCTTTCTGTAAACAAGAGCTAAAGTCAAGACAGGTCGAAGAGGTAGAGCAAAACATCAGTTAACAGAGAGTGAATATAAGAAAACTCAGAAAAGAGAAAGGAGGGTCTTGGAGTTGAATGGAAAAGGAGCTTTGCCTTCAGGGATCTATCAGTGGAGTAGGGAATTGAGAAGACAGAGAAATACACACCACAGGACTATAACCTGTGGGACACTAGAGCACATTCTACAGGACAGTAAAACTCAGTTGTTTAGAGTACGTTTTTCCAATAAACATGTGGCAAGAAAAAAAGAGATGAGAGAAAGAATCTGTAGTTTTGATATTTTAGTTAAGATTTAAGAGATCAGCAGTGGGAAGGTTGTTTACTTCATTTAGGCACTAAATTAGAGGAAAATATATATCAGGGTGTGGCTTTATGTAATAATTAGAAATTTGTCCAGCTAGTATCTGATGATAATAAACAATTTCGGGTAATAGTGGTATGTTAATTCTTTTAAAAATAAAGAGTTCTTAATGCTATATTCGGGAATACCTCTGAAGAAACTGTGTGTTATCCAGGATTTACTTCAGAATATGTGAATGTGGTATTGGCCATGGAACATAGGAGAATACTTATTTCTCTTTCTTTCCTATTTGATTGATTGATTGATTGTGCCTCTTGTGTACTTCTGCCTAGTTCCCAACATGCTAGCATTACAGAAACGTGCCACCCATACCTGCCTAGAAATAATCTTCTTAATATTTTTTGCAAAGAAAATAAGAGTCTCTAACTTGGATTCCATTTATTAAACAAGGATACCAACAGTTTTAGGAAAAATATCAAGCATTCCTTAGTTGAAACAATATTGGTGATTTCACCTTTTTTAACTTAGGGGAAAAAGTTGTATTATTCTAGTCTACAGGTAAGAAAACAGCCTGGGCAGATGGCTGAGTTTCAGTTGAAAGTCATCCTGCTCTTGCAGAGGATCCAAATTCTGTTCCCAGCACCCAGGTAGAGAAGTTCACAACTCCCTAAAACTCCAGAGGATTCGGTGTCTTCTTGGGCCTCCTTGGACAGCTGAACTCATATCCACACATCAGTACACAGACATGCACATAGTTAAAAATAATAAAGTGGCCTAAAGAGATGGATCAGTCTTACAGAGCGTAGGCTGCTCTTTCAGAGGACCTGATTCCATTCCCAGCACTGACATAGCAGCTCACAACCATCCATTAACTGTAGTTGCAGAGAATCCAGTGCTGTCTTCTGATCTCCAAGACACCAGGCATGCAAGTGGTACACATACAAAAAAATCCATATGAGTACATTATGAGCAAATAAATATAAAATAGTAAAAATCTTAAAGTCTTTAAGGTACATATTATATATAGTCATTTTTTTTTCTTTACAAAGAAAAGAAAACCAAACTGGAGAGAACTTGAGTGGTTTGGCCAAAGGAAGTTATATTCCAAGGTTAATTTTCAAGACTAGGCCCCTGGGCTCCTAGTATCTGAACCACTATGCTCTATTGCTTAGTGTTTATGTGATTATGCATACTATATATATATTCTTCCCTAACTAGAACCCAAGCATACATTCTTCGTAACTCCTGGCATCTAACAAATAGGATAAAATAGTTGCATTTAACACAACACACTCCCTGATCACTAAAATTTAACGTGTTTAAAAATCAGGTAAGAGAAGCAAATGTATGGTCAAGGTGATTAAAGATAAAAATGTCTAATACTATCGCACTTTCCTAAGGGCAGTCCTGCTTTAATTTGTTGTTCAGTTATGATCATAATTAACTACTTCCATCTCCAAAGCATCCCTGTATATACCTCATAGCATATTATATTATCATATTAAATTTGGCAGAAGTTAACCAGGCTGAGATGCATAATATGTAATGGTTATAGAAAACCTTAAAATTCAAGCAGTGTATTTGCATGCCGTTCTGCTAGATATTTAAAATAAAGTTAATTAATTCTTCATTAGAAAATAGTGACTCTGACTGGCTTATGCTCTCCCACATGACAAAATTTTTGACGCCAACTGGAATACAGAAATAATAAGAATACTAGAAATACTGAACTTATCTCCCAATGAAGATTTGTGGCAACGAAAACAAAACCCCACTGCTCAGGGGTGTGAAAGTAGGCATCTAATTCACAGAGAAGTCATTAGATAAGCCTGACACATAAATGCTAAAGATCAATTTGTGACAAGCTTGCAACCAAGGAAAAGATGTCACTTGTTTGCGTTAAAACATATAGAAAATAATCATAGAAAGCTTGAGCAAAATTTAGAGGGGGCTGCAACCCAAACATCCCATGAAAGTGTGGCTTCATAGACAGATGGTATGCTGTGGTCTGTCTCCTTGGAAATTAGTGTTGCAATTTAATTCCTATTACAGGCTAACAACAGGTGGGGCCTGTACAAGGCGATCACAGTTGCCCTCCAGAATGGACTGATCTGCTCATTTGATTAATGGGTTGATGCATGAGTTGATAAATGGATTATCTCGAGTGAGTCTGCCACTTTGTCTAGGTCTCACGTACTGTCTGTCCTTACCAGGTGATAGTCTGTACCTTTGTCACGTTGCCAGCAAGAAGCCAGTCACTAGCTATGGCCCCTTTTTACCTTGCACCCGAACTGCAAGTGAAAAATAAACCTGCTTTCTTTCTAACTCACCCAGAATGTGGTCTTGTGTTGTTAGCAGCATAAAAGGGACCAGGGCTAGGGGACTCATCTTCTACTGAGTGACCGGCTGCTGCTTCAGATATCTCCATCTGCCTGCAAGGATCGAATTAGTCTTATCTAGATGGTGCCTGATCCAACTGCTTTCGTCCATGTCCTTTATTCTGCCAGACACCATGAAATTCAAGAAACCACATCCCTGATCTGATGAAAGGAGATGCAGAGCTTACTATCAGCCTGTACTGATGGTACTCCATTCCTAATTACCGCACTATCTCCCTGATTAGCGTCATATAACACTAAACTGAAAGGCGAGATAGAAAAGAGCCCTGTCGTTTCCACAAGGAGAAGGACTGGCAGAGAGAGAACCAAGAAGAACCCAGTTTATTGGTCTTTATCGTACTCATCCAGAAAAATGTTATTCATCTCAATGCCCAAAAGAGAAAAATAAGTTTGTTTATAACTGTATTTTTTTTATTTACCTAGTATATATTGAGAAAATCATCTCTATGTCAATAATTTTGAGAAAGCCATTGAAATTCAAGGGTTTCCAGTTTTCTCTTATAAATTAAAAGGCCTCCACAAGATTGGTAAGATTCTCTTCTGTTCAAATATAATAAATCAAATACAATCATTAGTTAATATATTGGAAATGTGCTATTCATTCACTAAGCACATATTGGAAACTGTTGAGAATAACATAAGCAAAATACATGCCTACCCTCAGAAAGCTCTCAGTCTAGTATAAAACTCATCATAGCATGGACAGTCTTAGAATAGCTATAAATGTTAGCAAAAGTACTAAGAAGTTATATCTAACTATTATAAGATATCCAACTATATCAAACTAAAGACATCCACACTAGGAAGATTTTCAGATGAATTTTTTTTTTTAATTTCAGGTTTGTTTACTTTATGTGTATGAGTGTTTTGCCTGAGGAGGTGCTGCCAGATACCCTGGAACTGGAATTATGGGTAGTTGTAAACCACTATGTGGTTGCTAGGAACCAAAACTGGGTTGAGTGCTCTTAACTGCTGAGCCATCTCTCCATCCTCCTCAATCGGATCTTTATAACCAAGAAGAAAATGATATTAAATAGAGAAACAAAATGAATACAGGAAGTTGCTAATTATCTTGTATGATGCTAATGAGGATGGAAACTAAGACAGGCAAATCTATTTTCTAATTTGTACTAGAGTTTAGACATCATCATGCAGGAAGTGCATAGAAACTGCCTTTTAGGTCACATTACAATATTGCCAGGCATGATGACCAGAACCTATATCCCAGCACTCAGGAGGCAAAGGCCAGGACACAGAGTTCAAAGCCACCTTGTGCTACTTATTTCAATAACAACAAAGACCTTATCTTTCTTCTTAGTCCTTATCTCAATAATAACAAAAGGGCATTTATCAGGCTATTGGTTTTTTTCCTGTCTTGCTAATTATTCTATTTAAACTCACAATATTTTGAGATTAATATATTGCTGTGTTGTCTGACATAATAGCTCTAGTCATAGCTACAATAACCGCAAAGAGCTAAATTTAAATTTCAGTCATTACTTTATTACACAAAGTTAAATATTAAAAATTAGGGTCCTCAGTTATACTAGGTCGTTTAAAATATTCATTAACTGTATGAAGCGAGGAGCTTTCATTTTGTACATCATCACCAGTACAATTGTTTTCATCCTACACAAAATGTTTCCTGAACATTACTGATGGATGATCAGCTAATTGTCTACAGATCGAGGAGTCCACATTATGAGGAACAGGCATTGCCTTTAATCCTTTTTTACTTTTAAAGCATATATATTTATTCTTGTAAGGGATTTTAAGACTTAAAAAAATACACCACCAGGGAGGCTAGAAATCGGTGAACTCTAATGAAGTTGAGACTCAGCAGGTTCAACAACATCATTTTCCTTTGAGAAACAACACCAAGGTTTGAAAATCCCAGAAGACCGTAATACCCCTGAGGGAATGAGCTCAGTTGTAAGTAAGTCTGTGGGAGTGATGACAGATATACTCCTCACATGTAAGCAATGGGTAAATAGACTCGGTTCCAAAGCTGTGTGCAATGGCCACTATTAGTTTAGCCAAGAAAGAAGAACTGAGTACCAAACCATAAAGTTCTATGGAGTCTGTCTCAGGCTTTTCTTGATTTCAGTAGAGAGATTCTTTTTTTTTTTTTTTTTTTTTTTGTATTTTCGAGACAGGTTTTCTGTGTATCCTGGCTGTGGAATCACTGTAGACCAGCTGCCTCGAACTCAGAAATCGCCTGCTGCTCCCAAGTGGGAAAAGGCGTGCGCCACACCACCGAGAAGAATTTTCTAATACTTTCTAATGCTAAAGAAAATACCAACAGTGGGTGATGTAACTAGAAAGTACAGACGATAAAGTTTCATAGTGGGTTGATACAGGATACATATATCCTGCATACACACATAGTCTATACATATGTTATACAAATAACACACACACACACACATTCTACCCCATCCAGGGGTTCGACTTCAGCCTTGATCTACTCTTTGCTGTTTATAGTGTTTGCTTTAACAATCATCTTTTTATGATTTTAAAATAGCTGAGAAAAATAAGAGTGGCCAGTCCACATCTGAACTAGTCTCCTCCATGTGGTGAGAGATCCTCTTTTATGACCAGAGCAAGTTGTGCTTTGGTAACTGGGTTTTGACTACCAAAACTGTGGCAAGAAGGTGAAGTATCTGGCCCACCAAAACCAATATAGGATATTGGGGAAACCATGCCATTCATTCTGTTATCAGCAAAAAGAATGTTGACTTAGTGTTCACTAATGTCAAATTAAAACTTCACATTCCAGGTGATCTTTACTCAATAATAAAATACACTGTGAAATCGTAAGTGGGTAAATGATGCTGCTTTCAGACTCATAGATGAAGACCACATTCAGTTTGCATAAGGAAGACAACGGTGGTATGAAAGTGTAGATTTTATACTTTTGTTGTAGCTATAGAAAAAATGGAAGTAGTGGACCAAAACGATACAAATACTTGGTCACATTACTCTAGTAATCACAATTTTTGGCATTAAATTCCACTCTAAGTGGATGGAATCAAACTTACTTTGTTACACTCTCTTCTGTTTTCACTGTTGTTTTGTTTGTTTGTTTGGTTGGTTGGTTTTTTGGTTGTTGTTTGTTTGTTTGTTTGTTTTCGAGACAGGGTTTCTCTGTGTAGCCCGGCTGTCCTGGAACTCACTCTGTAGACCAGGCTGGCCTCGAACTCAGAAATCCGCCTGCCTCTGCCTCCCAAGTGCTGGGATTAAAGGTGTGCGCCACCACCGCCCGCCTGTTTTCACTTTTTATGCCAGAATTGTTTCCTTGCTTCATTTCTTCCAAATCATTCTGTGCACAGATACTAGTCACCCTTTTAAGACAATTCTTCTTGGGCTAGAAACACGGCTTAGTGGGTAGAGTGTCTGCCTTGAGGCTCACTGGCCAAGCAATCTAGCTGAAGTGAACTCCAGGTTCAGGGAGAGATCCTGATGGAGACTGAGGAGGACACCAGTTGCACGTTGCCCTCTGGCCTTCTGCACACATCCATGTACACCCCTGCATAACAGCGCTGTCCTCGCATCATGCTTTCCAAACCACTGAATAGTTCATGAACTGAAGTTAGTCAACAATCCCACGAGTAAACCAATGTTGGGTAAGATCTTCACTCTAACATATTTACAAAACACCCAAGTATAAAAAATGGGACTTTACTCGCCTGTTGAATTTTTCCCCTTTGGCTTTTAGACTTTTTGTTAACAAAAAGGTTGAAAACATTTCAAATATACCTGTTAGGTAAATTGATGAAACATCATTTCACATTTCCAAAGTCTAGCTTGTCTTTTTTAAATGAATGCATGAATACATGAATTTAACTTAAGAAAGAAAACTGATTGTGTGCTTCTAGGTCATTCTCTCTACTCAGAGGACTGATCTTGTTCAGTCCTTCATTCCTCTATGTATCTATGAGAGAACTATTCTGTAGTTAACGTGTGTTATGAGGACAGCATGATTAAAGTCAGATATGATGGTGATGGTGGCAATGGTGATGATAATGATAATGATAGGGATGATGATGATGACGATGATGACAGGGTCATGATGAGAGTTCTTCAGATCACTTCTTCACAGAATGCTCAAGAAGTTGACAGATCAGCAAGGAAGTTTGGATAACTCATTTCAGTCAACAGATTCCAGCAATCTGCTATGGAGAATGCATAAACATGAGCTAGAAACCTAAACTAAGTAAAGAGATGCTAGTTAACGTGAGAGGATTAAAACAGTGTCCAAAGCGTGGTCCAGGTATTAGTGAGGACAGCAAGCTAACAGCTCTAAGAGTGAGCAGGATATTCTCACACATAGGAGCGATCAAATAAAGGGGAGGAAACAATGCTTGGCGTTGTCAAACATCTCCTGTCTCCTCAGCGCTGTGTAGAAATTGTTTTCCATCACCTCCGATTTGTTAATAAAGATCTGATCGGCCAATAGCTGAGCAGGAGAGGAGGCAGGACCTCAAATCCCAATGAGAGGGTCTCTGGTGGGAATGAAGGAGAGGACTGCATCAGGGAGTCATCCTCAGGGAGTCGCCATGAGGCAGCATACTTGGCTTAGAATGCATGTGAGCCCTGCCCAGCTACAGTACAAGAAGCTTATTAATAAATACACCAGGTCTCCATGTCACTATTTCAGAGCAAGGGGGTGGGTGTAGAAAAAACTCTGAACTTTTACACACACACATCATGGTAATAAATTTAATAAGTAATGTTAATAAAATTAGAAAGCCTTTATCTGTCATACTTGTTTTTAATATACTGTTCTATCTTAATAGTAACTAGATTTCAAAATATCACCTATTTGAGAAGGAATCATTCTGATTTGGGTCAGAGTTGGATACAAATCTTTCCAAGGGAAGATGAAGGAGGCAAAAGACTTAGCCTCTACCCACGGCAGGTTTCTCTCCAGACTTTCACTGAGTGAATCTCAGAAGTTTTTGTTTTTATTTTTGTGAGAAAAGGACAGTAGGTTTCTTCCATGTGCATGACTATTTTTAAGCATGTGAGCTCCTGATTTCCCTGAGATAACAGAATAGTAAGCAAATGCCAGGAAAACATGGGGATGATTTTCCATTATCACAATCATGTGCAGAATTATAGATCTCCATGATGTCCCTCCTCTCCCCCTCATCTCTTCCACCATGAGACTGTGCTTGATCAATGAGAGGATGCACAGAATTTCCCCTTTCTTATGTTTACTTCTCAGTCTCCATTCTCACCTATGCCCTTCTCTTCCCCTCACCCTCCTCTTCCCCTCACCTCCTCTTCCTGTTCTCCTCCTTCCTCTTCTTCCCCTTCTCCTCCTTTCATCCTCATCTCCCCTTCCTCTTCTTTCTCTCATCCTCCTTTCCCTCTCCTCCTCTCCCCATCCTCCTCCCTCCACCCTTCCCTCCTCTCCCTTTTCTTCATATGGATGTTTTGTTAATAGATGTAAAATCAGCATGCAGACCACATGCTTGCCTTTAACTCCTCCTGTATCCCTGCTCTGGTTACCAACATCATTTCCTTGTCTTCACAGCCGTGCCTACTGCATAGCTCAGGTTCCATTAGAGTGAAAACACTGAAACTAGTTCAAAAGCTTTATTTACTTGTTCGTGCTTTAAAATTCATTGAGAACCCCCTCAGTGATACTAAATCCACTAATTTACTCATTCACAGACATTAGTGAGGTATCTACTAGACTCTCGTTCTACTAGGCAGCCCAAATATTCTCACAGGACCACTCCCAAGAGAAACAAGTTGGACCTCTACAGCATCATCAAGTCCCCCCTACCCCCTGACCACAGAGTCAGCCATGAAGAAGACGGAAGACAGCAACACACTATGCTCACTGTGGATATCAAGGCCAGTAAGCTCCAGATCAAACAGGCTGTGAAGAAACTCTGTGATGTTGAAGTAGCCAAAGTCGAACGGTGAGAGGGAGGCAAAATTGACTGGCTCCTGATTATGATGCTTTGGATTTTCCTTGCAAAATTAGGACCATCTAAACTGACAGATTTATACCATTCAAACTATAAAATGTATAGGTCCTATTAGAAGAGAGCCACTAAATACTTCAAATGGAGCATAAGTTTACAAAATGTGTTAATTATACAGCAACATGGTCTATTCAATCCAGTACCACAAATTAGTGAAAATGCTTGGTTTCGTAAAACCCTCAGTAAACTTACAGGGGCCAAGGACAGTGCCTTGGAGACCGTATTTCTTCTCATCAGAAGCAGATACATTAGCAGACCATGACTTTTGTCTACTCTACTGCTATTAAAGCGAGGTATATTAAATTTGTCCATACCCCTTCCAAAAACTTAATAAACTGCATTTTGTACTGAGGTAGAAATATCTAAGAACTATCAGTTGTAATGTGCTTTATTTATAAACAAGTCATAATATCTAAAAATCATTTGTCAATAAATCAGAAAACATTAATCTCTTAGTATCTCAAATGAGGCTTAAAAAGTTGTCAATGTTTGATAATATATGTAAACAATGTCTGCCCCCTAAACATCATAAGAGGCCAAGGGGGACACAATCCTACTACCTTCTCCTATTTGACAGGGCTTGGCTGTGAGCAGCAAGACATGTCTTTCTACATCTATTTCCTTTAGAAGAATAAGTCCAGAACGTTTGTATACTCAAAAACCTTCATTTTGATGACAGATTAAAATAATCTCAGTGAAATATTATAGTGCAATTTAATGGTGACCAGCAGAAAGCATTCTTTTTTTTCTTTAAAGATTTATTTAAAAAAAAAAGATTTATTTATTTATTTTATGTATATGAATACATTGTTGCTGTCTTCAGACACACCAGAAGAGGGAAGACGGCATCAGATGCCCATTAGAGATGGTTGTGAGCCACCATGTGGTTGCTGGAAATTGAACTCAGGACCTCTGGAAGAGCATTAGTGCTCTTAACCACGAAGCCACCCCTGCAGTCTCAGAAAGTACTAATCAAAGGGGACTCCAAAAGTAACTTCCTTTAAAGATAATCTAAAACCATGCATGTTGCTGCAGCCTTGTAATCCCAGTATTTAGAGATGAAGTCAGGAGGGCCAACAGTTTGAGACTAGACTTAGCTAAGCATATATTGAGTTTGAGACTCTACTTGAAAGAAAAATGAGAAGCAAGAAAGCGAGAGGGAATGGAAGGAAGCAAGAGGGTAGGAAGGAAGGAAGAAGGAAGCAAGAAATGAATGAATGAATGAGTGAATGAATGAATGAACAGAGCAACTTACTCCAGCTGTAATCCAGCACTCCTCTGAAGGTTAAGGCAAGAGGAACGGGAACTCAAGGCTAGCCTAGAGTACACACTGAGAGCCTATCTGAAAAAGAAAAAGAAGAGAAATGAAGCCTACCTTGTACATTAAAATTATATATTTAATTTTGTTTCCTTCATCAGTACAGTATAGAGCAACTAGAAATGGGGGCCAAGTGTTAAAGTTAATACCAACTGAGAGGAACACTATGATCATGGGTTCTACTCTGGGCTCAAGTCACAGCTCTACCACTTACTCATAAACTGGTCTTGAACCTCAGTTTTCACATCTATAAGATGGGCAGAGGAATATTGCTCATCTCATATGCCTCTTGCAAGGACTATGTAAACTAATAGGCATATTTTATAAGAAGTTGGCATAAAGTGAGGGTTATTAAAATATATGAGATATAAAACGATCTAATATTATAAATGCTTCAGTGTCTTTCAGGATTGTGATGTTTGTCTGTCTTAGAATACCTTCCGCTAGGACAGATGGACCTTGATTGAAGCTTAAAACCCAGTCAAAGAAAAATCAGCAAAGGATCTCTGGTCCTTTCTCCCTCTGACTCTGTCTGTCTGTCTGCCTGCCTGCCTGCCTATCTCTGTCTCTGTCTCTTTCTCTCTATCTCTGTCTCTTTCTTTCTGTCTCTGTCTCTGTCTGTCTGTCTCTGTCTCTGTCTCTCTCTCTCTCTTTCTCTCTCGCTCTCTGTGTGTATGGGTGTGTTCATCTGCTATATTACAACTAAATGTGAGAACAAGCGAAAGAAGGAGACAGAAAGGAAGAAGGCCCAGCAGTGGCAAGGACCTGCATCTTGGAACCCATGAGAGCATGGATGTCATGGTCCAGGCAGAGGCTACGTTACTGTTATTGTCACCAAACTGCAATTGCTAAGCCAGCTCGCAGGCAATCAAAGGATACCGTAATGCTACTACCAATAACATCTGCGTGTGTCCCTGGTGAGTGCTTTACATACCATTTCCCTCTTCAGTCCCACTGTATGAAGCAAGAAACAACAGACCGGTGATCTGGAACTAGAGTTGGCAGGGACTGTGACAGTTAGCACCAGGTAGCTGCATAATCGCAGGCAAGCTCCCTAACTTCTTTCATGTGTAGAAGGAAGATAACAGTAGTTCCTAACTTATAGGGGTTTGAAGTAGCATTTAAATGGTTAAAGCATGTGAACCCTCAGAACAGAACGAGTTCACTGTGGACACTAAGAGCTGACTTTCTTCTTCTTGCCCACTTCGACCATTTACTGTGTGACCCTGGGCCTTTGTTCCCTGGTCCCAAAAATGAGCATGGTAAGGGGGGTACCTTCTTCACAAAGTCTTCATGATGACTAACGTTACATCTATAAAGTAGTTTTAGAGGCCAAGTAAGTCTCTCTCATCTTTTCTCACGTCCTTCTGTGACTCTAACTGTATGTATTATTCTATATTGTGTTCATTCTTTTATTCCATTTCCCTATCTTTTTGCACGTATATGTCTACTTTCTTCTAACATCTAATTTGCTAAATCAAAAACAAGCCAACAAATATCCTATGCACTGTATATATGCTATATACTCAATAATTGTCAGCTATGACTATTAATCCTTATATAACATTAGAGGAAACAGATTCAGAGAGAGAGGGAGATAACTTTTCAAGGTCACACAGCCAGCGGGTGGTGAAGCTGGAATTTAAACTTAGAGTCCATCGTCGTCATCACCTTAATTACAATACTTGCTGCTGTTGCTGGAAAACTAGGAGGACACTGCAGATGTTTGGTAATTTGCCTTTTCGCAAGGGTGGATTCTGACTATGCTACCCAGTGGATATGGACAACTGGGGCTTGATCAAAATGGAGATTATTGCCTCCTAATCCACTCAGCATAAACCATCTCAAACTTTGCTCAAAACACTTAACTATCAAATATAAGCCCTTGCTTTCACCCGATGTTCTGGGTGTATAGCCGGTGGGAGCGCCGGTCCAGAGAGATGTGCAGTGAACCTCACAGTCCTCAAGCAGCTTGTGATTCCAGAATTAACCTCACGCTGCTGCCATCCTGAGCCTGAGGCTGAAAGCGGCTCTGGCTGAGGAAATGAATGAATCACCATTTGGTTTTTTAAATTAGTCTTTAGCTATTTGCAGAAGCAGAACTTCAAACAATTAAAGAAATGTGAAGAAAAAATAAATAAAAGAAGTAGTGATTTCTTCCTTTGATGAGATAGCCCGAGTGCATCAGCTTTAGCTAGCTAAGGAAGAGGAGACACTTTCAGACGGTTTTAAACAAGACCAGTAAATCTGATATAAAATTGGAATGCACCAGGCAGGGACAAAGGGATATTATTTTGTCCAACCATCTGATGATCCCACTAAAACTCAATATAAATGAATATCCTGTATCTCACAATATGCTCAGTGAGTTAACCTTGAGTTCCCATAGGTTTTCTCCCTACCAAATGTGTTTCCTAAAACAGCATTTAGTTAGTGTCGAAGACAGCAGCTAGGATGACATCATCTTCCTTTCATGTCTCTTATTTGTAACCCCTCTTGAAAGTACCAGCTTCTTATCCAGTCATTGCTTCAAATCGGTTGCACCTTAAAAATGAACATAATCCCAATTTGACCTAAGATATAGAGAGCTAGCAAGGGTTTTCTATATAGCAAAAAGAAAATGCAACAATTGACAAAACACAGTAATATCATGGAGCCATAAAATACACTGAAATCCAAAGAAAGACGGCAAGTTCCCAGGAAAGTTGGAGAATACTGGTTCCCTTCTGACTGAACGGAGGAGCCATCCATATACTCCAGGGTGATGTAGACAGGAAAAATGACTTGAATGTGGAAAGACTTGAAGGTTTACATAAGTGAATGACTTGAGTAGTAGATGCAATTTCTGTGTGAACACAGTATATGACACACAACAGTGTGCCTGGTGCATTCCAATTTTATATCAGATTTACTGGTCTTCGTTTAAACCGTCTGAAAGCGTCTCCTCTTCCTTAGCTAGCTAAAGCTGATGCACTAGGGCTATCTCATCAAAGGAAAAAAGTGTGACCAGTTTGTGTGTTGTTTGATACAGCTATTACTTTTTTCAAAGGAAAAAATATCCATCGTGCTTATCTATTCTACCTAAAATCATGCCTATACTTCTATCTATATTATATACACTTAAGAAATTCTCAACTTATGTAATAAGTTATGTAAAAGTGACCAGGTGTTGTATGCTCAAGTATGAAGAATGACTGTTTCTTTTTTAAATAAATTCTTTAAATACAAATAGGGAATTTATCATTGTTTAGAAGTTGCCAACACAAGGTGCTCAAAATAGAGTGGGGAGAACAGGGTATCCAAACAGGTCTATTCCACAGAACAGGAATCATTTGCAGATGAATATCCAGAATGTCATGGGGTGGGAATGGAGCATCTTCATGGACTTTCAATACCAAACATCATAGGCACAGGTGCATCTGTGTTCAGGACAGAAGAATGAAAGAGGAGGATGTGAATTCTCATTTTCCATTAAAGATGAGGGGATTTGAGCATTACTGTGTCCTAGTTAGAGTTTCTATTGCTGTGACAAAACACGTGACCAAAGCAACCTGGGGAGGAAAGGACATCACTATTTGTCATCAAAGGAAGTCAAGACAGGACCTCAAACAGGGCAGGAACCTGGAGGCAGGAGCTCATGGAGAGTGCTGGAAGAGTGCTGCTTACTGGCTTGTTCTTCATGGCTTATTCAGCCTGCTTTCTTAAAGAACCCAGGACCACCAGCCTAGGAATGTCACCACCCACAGTGGGCTGGGCCCAATAATAAAATGCTCTATAGGCTTGTCTGCTTACACAGCCCAGTCTCCTGAACACATTTTCTAAAATAAGGTTCCCTCTTTTCAGAAAACCACAGCTATGTCAAGCTGACATAAAACTAGACAAATTTTGAATTGATGGATGGGTTACTAATACTGTGACAGAAAATCATAGAAGAAACATTGTGAAATCAAGTTTGAGACATGGCAGCAAAGTAGGACCAAGTGTGGCCATATGTTAATATGGTTGCTTCCTTCTCAGTGAACAAACCGTACTCATCATGATCCTCTAGCCTACCTGCTCCCTGCAGACTGGGCAAATGTCAAGTTGTGTCTACAATTTCAGTACCACATGAACACTTATGAAATTCTCAACTTATTACATGAATTGCAGGCTATCTCTTTTTCTTTGTCTGTCCCATGATTTTTTAAAAAATCCCATTGCAATGCACAAGGGCTAGCACTAAACAAAATCAGAAGAGTATTGCCAGGTTCCCCTTATCAGGAAGCTTCTTGGCCAAATGCCAGCTCTTGCTGACCATGGTATGGGTCTTCCATTTCTGAGACAGCACTGTGTCTTATGCTGTGTTCACTCAGAAGTGACATCCTACCACCCATCACCTCATTTAAAAAACCTCTAAATATTTTCCACAATCAAATATCATTTTTACTACATCCAAGAATCACTGGAGCCAATTAGCATCTTTGTTTTAAAAACAAGAAAGAAATAAGTCCTGTCCATATCAAAACCAGAACTAAACACATCTTATTCTCAGTCCTTTATACATTCTTTGATATGAGTGGTAAAGTACCAATTATGATCAAAATTAAAGTTATAACAATATAAGCAAGAAAACTGGCATACGAGGGAATAGATCATAGGTTGTAAGCACACAATGATAATGACATAAAATTTAAAGTTTTGGCAAGGTGTGATATTTTGATATAATTACGCTTGTAATTGTATATTTTTCAGACACTATGTCAGTAACTAAAAGAAATAACGTGCTATCCTATGAATTGAAACAGTGAACTCTCTTTTAAAAGTACAGAATCTTTTTTAAAGAAATACACATAAAAGTTTAAAAAGACATGTAATCTACTTCAAAAATGTCAAAAGTATTATTAGTATATATATAATATCCCCCCACCATGGGTCCAACATGGTTCAAAACAAAAATGTATTATCTGATTTGATTTAATATGACAGAACCTATTACTCTTCCACTATTGCCTAACAGAACATATAATTATAGTACCTTAATGTTTATTTCCAAAAGTGAAATTAAAAGTGATAGTCAAGAGATCTACTTTTCTTCAGGCTGTCTATTTTCTGGAACATTCTACACAAAATTAATTATTTTGTATCAAGCACTTCATTCATGTAAGCTTTATTGACATATTTCTCTATGTGAGAAATTTTTATAGGACTTGGAAATTATCTGTTACCACTGACAACTTTCTTGTGTTTTTAACTTGCAGGTTTTATACCCAGCTGTATTCTTATGTATGGACCAACTGAAGAGTTCTGTACATTCATTCAAGATTTCTAGTGGCAGTGTGCTATAGACCTGTGAACTGGTAAAGAACCGACGCGTTCACACACGCTCGCCTTGATGCTGCTGTCCTCACTATGCCTTGTCTGTGTGCCGAGAAATCGTGCAATAATGAGGTCTTCCCACATACAGTTCTCAGGAAACCTCCCAGTGTGAGTTCTTTCTATTACTTTAGGAGAACCAGGCTAAATAAAGGCATCCCCATATAACTATATACATACATACATACATACATACATACATACATACATACATGCATGCGGGTTATCTCTACTGTGAGTCATTTCATATGTTCAAATAGAATTAGAATGAAAGCCTTTCCCACAGTTCTCCCAAACAGGATTTCCTTTCACTGAATCCTTTCATGATATCGCAAAGACAAGACCTGCAACTTAGTAAAGGTGAAAGATGAACCCATACATTTCAGTTGTCATTTGAGACAGGGTTTAATCCAGTTTTGCCTCAGACTTTCAATGTGTTTTCCACAGGCTCCCAAGTAGACAGAATTACAAGCTTGAGTTACCAAGCCTGCTTTTAAGAATATAGATATTCTTATAATTTTATATATATTTATATATATACACGCATACATACATACATGTATTATTCAATGCCCTGCCTAGCCTAAAACTTGCTATGTAAAGCTGATTGGCCTCAGAGATTTGCCTGCTGAGCACTGGAAGAGATTATCATTTTTAAATACATATCTTAACTAAAGACTAGTTAACAAAATTCACTTTAAAACTGGGTACCTGATTAAGATATGATGCTGAGGAGTTTCATGAAATAGAACAATAGTTAGTTAGAGTTCCAAAGAGGATGTAGCTACAAACTTTGAGGTGAGGTAAGGACGCTTGGTTTCCACAATGAACTAGTGAGACAGAGTGAGCGGCACCTCCAGCAGTGACTCTCAAGTCATTTGTAGCCACATTGTGAATGCAGTCACTGTCTCTTAGCACAATTAAGAAACTCACCACAGCTCTCAAAAGACTAGCCAATTCACTGCATTGTCAAATGCCTGCTATGATAGCTGAGCTGTCATAGAAAGGCGGGTAAGAGAGAACACCAATATTAGTTGTATCCAGCCTCCCACGATAGGAGGGCGCTCTCACTGACAATCACATCAATTAGCAGTTGGAATATACCTAGAATAGAGCAGGGGTAAGCTACACTTCATTTTATAAAATAGCCAGTAATTACATCTAACTCTTTCTGTTGTGATTACCTACAGAGTGTCGCAGGAGCAGAAAGAACTAGGGGGATTGTGGCTAGAAATGTCACGGGTGAGAAAGGAATGTACACTTAGTGCCAGAAGGAAAATGAATAGCCAAATGGAGGTCTCAGGAGGTATTATTTAGGAGTTGGGAGCAGACAGAGATGCCAGGAGAATGGCAAGGCCGACCTGATAAGAGCCCTGGGTGAGGCAGAGTCATAAGGGAGTAATTTATAGATAAATGCTGAATCAAACAGTTGAATGAAGAGGGAAACTAGGAGAAGACGTCCCAGTAGAAGCTGCCATATTAAGCATTTTTCCAAATGACGTTGATAGCTTGCAGTGTCAGGTGATGGAGATAAGCGTTTGTGACCAGTTGTAGACAGTTGGAGACGGAATGTGATTGGTTGAGTGCATCAAATCAGCTATAGTAACACATTGCAGAAATGCTGCTACACCACTGTTACTTGTCAGTAACAAGTCGAATAGTTACCAAGGTTTAGCTTTGGGTGATACTTTGATCATCGTTACTACATCCTCATACCAAAGTGTTCGGATTTGCTTAATAGAATCCTTTCAAGCATTAAGAAAAACCTTCACATTTGAGCTTTATCCTAAGTACCCGAGATATCATAAATTACTCATTCATTAGATCTTTTGCTAACCTCCATTAACAGAAGGCATGGCTCTCACAATCCAAGCAAGTTACTGTGTAACAGCAGGAACCATCTGTGTGTTACTGCTAATGCACAGAGGCCTTGTGAAAGCTGCAGTGCATGCTTGGGGCTTGCTTTCCTCCAGGGTCTCGCTTGGTTTTTGTTTATTTTATTTAAATCATAAGTGTGTAAGTTTGTGCCTGTGTATGAGGGTGTGTGTGTGTGTGTGGCGCATAGCCACACTAGTGTAGGACCTCAGGTGTCATTCCACAGTTGTTATCCACCTTGTTTTAAGACAAGATCTCTCATAGATCTGGAACTAACCATTTTGGCTTGGCTAGCTGACCAGAAAGCTCTAGGGATCTGCCTGTCTCTGTTTTCTAAGGCACTGTGCACATGCGTTTTTACATGAGTGCTAAGGCTACAGTGCAGGTCCTTGTGCTCACCCTGTTTAGTGTCAACTACACAAGTTGGTAAGAAGTAAAAAAGAAAAATATTCTTTTGACTCACAAAGAGTATTGAGAAAATGCTCATGTTTGGGGGTTGGCTCGGACAACCTTTGAAACCTTAAGAGGTCCTACTGCTCATTTCAAAGTTTTATCTCACAACTTACTAAGAAAGATGCTGCCCGTGAAGGGTAGTCACTTAACGCAAGGAACTAAACTCATTCATGTGGCAATGATTCACTTTCTGTTCCTATAAATCTGCCTGAAATATCAACTAAGGAAGAGAAAGGGCTCATGCTGGCTCAGGTTTCAGTCGTCCCGGTCCTTAATAGGTTGGCCCCATTGTTTTAGGGTTCGTGGTAAAATGGCACTTCCTGGCAGTAACATTTGACTGTAATCATTCACATCATAGACAGGAAGCGAAATTAAGAGTGGAGAGCACAATCCCACAATTCCCTGCAATGGAGTATTCATAATGACTGGAAAAGCCCCATTAGATCCCACCTCGTAAAAGCGCTACAACGTCCTAATAATGTCCCCAAGGACCAGGCCTTTAACGTGGGAGTCTCTGAGGCACATTCAAGATCTAAACTGTAAGGAAAGGATGTACAACAATTTCAGATGTAGCAAATGTTGGTTGTGCTACAAGCCTTCGGTGGAGAAGCTCGGGATCTTGTCACTAGACCACCTGCCTGCCTTCCGAGCTTTGCTGGCCTTATTATTCTGTCTTTTTCTCACTTAGCTCATCAGTTAATCATTTCCGTTAATTAGATGCTAAGAGGGCAATGTGATGTCTAGGAAGCAGAAGTCAGGACCAGCTTCTAATTATAAACTACTGAAAACAAAAAGGGGTGGTATCAGATGAACTCTGGAGAAGGTTAGTACATAAACTGTGTTCCTTTTTACTCTTCTTTTAATAAGTAATATATTTTTATTTATTTATTTAGTCTGTGTGTGTATGTGCGTGTTTGTGCACACATACGTGTGTGCATTTGTGTGCATGTGTATTTGTGTATACACACATAGTTACACACATTACATACACTTACACATACAACTACACACACATACATACACACACACATACACACACTTACACACTACAGACTACACACATAATACACACACACACATACACACACTTATACACATACACACTTACACCACACACATAACACACACATTACACACACATACACACTTATACACACATACACAAACACATACACATACACACACTACTCACACACATACACACACATCACACACACACTTATACACACACATACATACAAACTTATAAACACATACATACAATAACACAATTAACACACTTACACACATACACACACACACACCATACATACATACACACACATCACAACTTGCAGAGGTGGCACTCTTCTTCCACCTCTTGGACCAGGGATTGAACTCTGGTGGTCAGGCTTGGGGACAAGCTTAGTCATTTTTCCAGCTCCCTGTTTACTTTTCTAAGTCTGCCACGTTGTGCTAACTTTATAAAAATATTTAATGTTATAGAATCTTAGAAGGAAGCAGTGACTAACTTTCATGACCTTGAATTTGGCAATGCATTCTTAGATGGCACCAAATGTATGAACAAGAGCAAAAATAGATACATTGGACTTCCTCCAAATGTAAAGCTTTTATATACCAAAAGACATTATCAAGAAACTGAAAAGACATAGCAGGCTTGCAAAGCTGCATCCAATAAGGGCCTTGGATGGAGAACACATAAAGAATTAAACAATGAAAGCTTAAACAACCCGACTTTAAATAATGAGCAAAGGACTGCGCAGACATTTCTTAAGGAAGATAAACAAATGGTCAATGAACACATGAAAAGGTGCTTACCTACCATCAGCCACTCGGAAGTTCAAGTCAAGACTCCACTGAGACACTAGCTCATACCCAAGGTGATGGTTCTCGTTCTTTATAAACCAAAAAAGTGTTTGTAAGTATGTAAACAAGTGGGAGCCCCCATGTATTGTTTGTGTGTGTAAAATAGTGCAATCGATGTGGAAAACAGTATAGTGTGGATTTTCCTCAGAAAGCTCAACTTAAATTACTAAATTACTTAAATTACTATATGATTCAACAATTCCACTCTTGGAAACATCGCTGAAAGAATTTAAGACAGGTAGGAAACCAAATACGTGCACATGAATGTCTATAGACATACTAGTCCCAATGGAATGCTACAAATGGGTTAACAAAATGTAGCATTTGAAGACAATGAAGTATTATGTGCCGTCAAAAGAAATTATGTGGGCTCAGCAGTTAAGAGCACTGGTTGCTGTTCCAGGGACCTGGGTTAACTCCCAGTACCCACATGATGGTATATGTTTACAACTGTCTTGAGAAGTGCATTTACTTATTCAAAATAGGACTAAAATCGGTAAATAAACTTTATACAAAGGGAAGGGAGATGTGACTCAGCAGTTGTACTGGATAGTTTTATGCCAGCTTGACACAAGCTAAAGTCATCTAGAGGAAGGAACCTCAATTAAACTCCGATAAGATCAGGTTGAAGGCAAACCTGTAGAGGAGTTTCTTGGTTTGTGATTGATGTGGGAGGACCCAGCCCATTATAAGTAGTGCTATCCCTGACTGGTGGTCCTGGGTTCTATAATGAAAAAGCAGGTGAGCAAGCCATGGTGAGCAAGCCATAAGCAGCACCCCTCCATGGCCTCTCCATCAGCTCCTCCTCCAGGTTCCTGCCCTGTTTTAGTTTCTGTCCTGAAGTCTATAGATGAGAAATAGTGTAAGCCAAAAAAACCTTTCACCCCCAACTTGCTTTGATCATGGTGTTTCTTCAGAGCAGCAATAACTCTAAGGCAACGCCTAGAGACTTTTTTCTTTCTTTTTTTTCTTGTTTTGTTTTTATTTGTTTGTTTGTTGGTTCGTTGGTTGGTTTTTCGAGACAGGGTTTCTCTGTGTAGCCCTGGCTGTCCTGGAACTCACTCTGTAGACCAGGCTGGCCTCGAACTCAGAAATCCGCCTGCCTCTGCCTCCCAAGGCTAGGATTAAAGGCGTTCGCCACAACTGCCCGGCCCTTTTTCTCTTTCAGAGGACCTATGTTCAATTCCCAGCACTCACATGGTAGATCACAACCATCCTTAACTCCAGTTCCAGAGAATCTGATGGTCTCTTCTAGCATCCATAGATACAGGCATGCATATGGTACATCAGGCATACAGACAGACAAAATACTTATACACCTAAAATAAAAATAAAATTGTTTTAAAGAAAGTCTAAAAATAAATTAAATATTGACCCATGTTTTGATAAAAGCATCATCACAACCATCAAACTAAGTCAAGAAGCTTTACACAAAGCTCACACATTGTATGACCCCACTTAGATGAGATGCCAGAAGAGCCTATAAATCCATATGGATAGAAAACAGATTAGTGGTTTCTCCAGTTTTCAGAAATGGAGAGTGGCAAGCAATTCCTTAGTGGGTACTGAGCTTTCTGTTAGAACTTAAGAAACTGTCAATTGTAAAGCAGCATGGACACACTTGATGTCACTGAAATGTATGTTTTAAACAGGTTAATTGTGTGCAAATTTAAAAAAAAATTGATTTTAAAAAGTCAATAGATAATTGTTATTGAATGAACTGGCATACAAATTTGAAATTAGACTTAATGGAGAATTGATGAATATTTAATTCAGACAAGTGATATTAACTTGAACTTATCTGGCTCTCTGAATTGACAGCAACACCTTTGATATGTTAGAAGCTGGTAAGACAGTGTATGGGACAAACCAGAACTACCGAAGCACGTCTATTCTGTGGTGTGCTAGTTGGGGGGTGGGGCGGAGGCTCCACAGGAGAGGTATTGGGAAGACTGCAATACCTTTCTACCAAAAGACAGATCTGTTTTGGAGACACAGATTGAGGTTAGAAGACCTAGGAGCCTCACCACGAGGCTGTACTTTCCGTTTCATGAAAGTCAATTTCATTAACTTCTACAGAGGATGCCTTGATGCATGAAGTCAGGATAAACTACCCAAACGCCTCATTAAGAGGGATTAACTTTAAATGTCCTTTTTCCTGGTGTGTGACGGACCTCATCTCCAAACTGGTTCAAAGCTATTATCATTCTAAGGATGATTCTTGAACTTGACTGATGTGCATTTTGATATATTGCTGATATATACATATTATGGAAGTAGGGTTTCTCTTCCACTTGTTAAAAAAAAGTCTATCTTACTTTTAAATTGGAAAAAAGGAAAATTTTAATGATTATTACACATGGGACAGTTATATCTAATATAGATAAAAATAAAATGAAAAACATCCACTTGTCTTTGGGAGTAGGGGTGGATTCTCAGGCTGGGAAATCAAACGAGGCTTCCATTAGGGTGTTTTCTTGGCTATAAATACTCATAACAGTCTAACTGCAGATGAAATGTAGGGACTTGTTAGATATAATTTGAAGAGATGTGACAGGAGGTTATCTCTCTTGTTGAATAATGCCATATTTCCCCATAATGTCACTTTTTATATCATCTTTCTAACATAAGGATATTAAAAGACATAGGATATTAGAATAAGGATATTAATATAAATATATAAAATAAATATAATATAAGGATATTAGAAAGTTTCATATTTTGAACCAGGGTGGCAGATAACCTGGTTATAGGACAAAGAGAAGTGGAGGAGAGAATGGGGAAATACCACCCAAGCTGCTCTATGTCAGGCATAGGAAGTTCCCCTAGGAATCTCACAGTACCGTCTGCTTATGCACGAACAGACTCACATGCCCACCTTGGGATGCAGGGGAGGCAGAAAGAAACTGTTAGCACTTCCAGCCTCTAACAGGTAGAAGGCTGGGGACAGAGGAAAGGCTGGGAATGGAGTTTTAGGCTTAATCAACCTTAATTTATTTGTCACTTTTTCTTGTAAAATGTTAAAGATATTCCTAGATGAGACACTTTTTTAAAAGATATTTTTTGTATGGAATTTTAATTGTGTCTGTATGTGTCTGTGTGTGTCTATGTGCCTGTGTGTGTCTCACTTGTATGTGTGAGTCTGTGTGTCTGTGTGTTGGTGTGTGTGTGTATGTGTGTTTCTCTGGTTGTGGGGTCTGTATTTGTCTGGGCAGGTGACTACACGTGCCTTCAGAGACCAGAAGAAGATGTCAGATGACCTGAAGCTGGAGTTACAGATGGTTGTGTCACTAGATATGGGTTCTGGGAATCAAACTCGGGTCCTCTGGAAGCACCATCACTCTTAACCTCTGAGTCATATTTCCAGTCTCAGTTATCAGGCCTAATTGAGTTTGTGCCTGATAAACAAGAACACAGGAAATGTGTTAGGTCTATATCAATCTTGTAACTTAGGAAGTATATAATTGCTTAATTTTCACACCATCACAAGAAAAAAGGAAACTGTTACTTTATGGTTCACAACTCATGTCATTTCTATTCAGATCCTCAACGATCTTGATATATATGTATGGAGAGAGAGAGAAAGAGAGAGAGAGAGACTCATTTAATTTTAGATCATTTAAAAGAAAGAACTTCAGGGCTTGGGATGTAAGAGACACAAAACAGGCTACAAAATCATCTATTTACCCAGATATAGTACTTCAAGGAGTCTGATTTAGAGCTCAGGATACTTGACAACAAACTTTTAATTTGAAAATTAGATTTTCTTTGTAATCTTCCTTTCCTTTCAACACCAAATTAGTCACATGTACTTGTGTAGACATACACAAGCAGACTCAGAATAAGCAGAGGAGAAGGGAGCCATCATTTAAACCTTTGCCTGGGTAAAAGAAGGTCATGACTGAATGTCTAAATGCCAAGAAATTACTATTTTCCTAGGGAATACAAATCTATTTTAAGTTCTTACACCTGAAATTTGATTTATTCAGCAATATTTCAGGAAAGGTCAGTCAGATTTATGATGACCTAAAATTCATTTAATTTACAAACAAACCCAGCTTCCTCTGTGTTACTCACCAAACCTATCTCATCCAACCAGGCAAAGAAAGTCTAGCCCTGACAACTTCTCCCCGCGGCAGCAAATGCTGGACTTAACTGGCAGAGTCTCCCAGCTGCGGATCTGTAATTACTTTCTGAATTGTGAAGAACAGATTAAATGGCTACATATCATATTAATCTGAATATTACCATCTACACATCTTTCTGCTAACTGATTGCCACGGGTTAGCGAATGAGGTTCCCGTGCTCCATAAGCATTTCCTGTGCTGGCATGTCCTTTGTGGTAGTACATATTTTGCCTCTGACAAATGATTCAAAAAAAATAAAATATGAGCTTCAAACAAAATGAAGGGATTTCAGGAAAGGTGTAGATATATCTTGTGGAAAAACATTAAAATACATTTTCAAAGGCAGAGAAGGGCAGTTGTTTTTTTTTTTTTTTTTAACATTTACTTAAAAATATTAGACTTCATTTACCAAAAGAACAAAAATCTTCATAAAGTATGTTTATGGGTTTTGAGATTTAATAACTTGGGTTACAACTGTGAGAAAGATAATCTGCAAATATCACATACAAGGAAAATACAGTCTCTTCTCTTTGGTTGAAATGGACTTCTAATCTGTCATCCCTATGGTACCATCTTTTTCATTTATTACAGCATCTGGAGAAGGAGCATGGTACATACGACAGGATAGTGCAGTTTATTCTAAACTTAAGTGAGTGTTTTCTTACTGATCTTTTACAGATTGCCATCAAGTCTACGTTCTTACTCATTAAGGTTACACAATACACTGCATCTTCATAAAGTCCTTCTACAGATGTCTAGCGTTATCAATCCCCTTTGGCAGGTTCCCATGGGACAATGTGTTGTGCTTCGAAAGTACATTCTAATCACTTTTGTTTATCTTCTCAATGTCCATTATGAATGGTGTTACCTCGGAATGGTTAATGATGGTTAGTGATGGTTAATACGGAAGGCAGAGCAAGCTGCTGGCCTTTCACAGAGACTCTATCACAGTCCAAGGCTGAAAGAACAAGGCAGACAGAGACCTGAGTGCTAAGAGCAGCACTTTGGGAGCATGGTGTCTGGGCATTGGGATAGGAGTTTTTATACTTTACAACAGTCCAGAGGAGAAAACATAATTACCTTCATTAGATAAGTATAACATAAACCTAAAAATGACTGAGTGAGTATCCTTCACTGAATATTGTCAGAGTGGGGAGTAACAGAGAAGGTATCTGACCCTTATTGGTATAATCTCGTTATAATTTGAAAAAGGGGAGGAGTAAATTATGTTTTCTTTGTAGGACTATTGTGGGAATGTGTTGAGAGAAAATTGTGTAAAATACTAAGCCCTACACTCACAGAACTATCTCTATTCTATTGTTGACATTGCAGATTTGCCCACAGATTCATTTTGAATGCTTGGCCCTTGGATGGTGGTGTTATTTTGAGAGGTTCTAAAAACATTCGGAGGTAGGGTCCCCGCTGGAGAGCCTTCAAAGGTTATAACCCACCCCTGGGCCCTGATTTCTCTCTCCTTCTTGGTCTGCAGTGACATGTACAGCTTTTCTCTGCCATATGCAGCGTTGTTTCTCCAGGTATTTTGGCAACAAGGCAAAATTAAGTAGTGCAGTGTAGCATAAGGTCTATTCAGTTAATGACAGCACTGAGTACTTGCATGGATGAGTTGTCTATAAAGGCTGTCCTGAGTGTTGACATATTAGTGTATCACTTAACTGGCCCAACATCTCTAGAAGAATTACAATTATAATAGTGAAAAGAGGGAGGGGAAACAAAATGGCTGAGCAGGTAAAGAAGATCTAAGTTTAATCCTTGAAACCCATGATGGAAAGAGAACTGACTCTCAAAAGTTGTCTCCTAACCTTCGTTCACACCTGTACTCACACACAATACACACATACACACACACACAAATACTAACACTAATAACAAGAGGGAGAAGGAAGAGGAGAAAGAGGAAGAGGAACAGTAAGAGGAGGGAGAGGAGGAAGAAGGGAGGAGGAGGAAGAAGAAGAGGAAGAGGAATTTGAAATATTTAAAGATTATTAGGAGATATTCAAAACTTTATAGCTAGTGTAAAGACAAGGAGGAGCCAATGGCATGTAAATGAAGTCTAATATCAAGATGAATGAGTGGAGTGATGCTGTCTGTTGCTGGACGAGTAGGAGAGGTGACAAGCAGCATTCAGAATGAAGGACTAGTAGCTGGAAGGGAAGGTAGGATTGGATGGGGTGACACACAGGGTAGTATCTGTGCTTGCAAGCAGAGTCTTCAGGGAGAGGTGCTCTCTGGAGCTCCCTTTGTATTTTCAAAAATACTTCTTGACTATTTTACTAAATTTCATCACAACTGGGACTTACTGTTCAGAACGGAGTTTGAGGAAGTACCATTGTCCCTCCATATCCCTGTTCTTCCCATCTGTGAACTGAAAATATTTTTAAAAAGGCATCTCTACAGAATGTGTACAGACATTTTTATGTTATATTATTTTATGTTATGTTATTCCCTAAATAATACAACACACTAAATATTTACAACTGATGTTGCAGTAAGTATTTTAAGTAATCTATTGATCACTATGAGAGGATGTATACAAGCCAATCGCAAATCCTATGCTTTTAATACAGGGGGCATAAGCATCCAGGAGTTTGATACTAGTGGTAACTAATCCTGTGGATAATGAGGTGTGACTGTGTTTTAAAATAAAGAATAGTAACTGTTAAATTTATATACTAGAGATATACTAGCTTAATACCTTCTTTAACAACTCAAGTCTACTTTGAGATGAAATCTCTTTTACTTAAGCCATCTTTGCAGGCCGTTCACAGCATGCTGAAATGGCCTGACGAAAAAATATTTGTGGGACTGCAAGATAGCTCAGTGATCAAAGTGCATGCTATGTAAGCGTTGACCTCACTTTGATTCCCAGGATGCATGTAAAAAGTCAGGTGTGCAGTGCACCCCTGTAAGCCCAAGGTTGCAGAGGTAGAGGCAGAGGGATCTCTGGGCTTACTGAGGGATCCTGTCTCAAAAAGTAAAGTAGGCCAGAAGATGATTCTTGGGTAAAAGTGTTTGCCACACAAATCTAACAACCTCAGCTTGATCCCTGGAGCCACATAAATAGCAGGATGTGAAGCTCCCATTGGTGATCCCAGCACTCCAATGGTGAGATGGGGGGTGTAGTCCAGAGAATCACCTGGAAGCTCAAGTGCAAGCTAACCTTCAGTACACCATGCACAACAGAAACAAAGGAAATTTGGCTTCAAACTAAATGGAAGGAGGGAACCAACTAACCCAAACTGGTCCCCAACCTATCTACACATGTATAAGCTTACATACCAAGCCACATGATTACAGTAAATTAATTAATTGAAAATAAGGTAGACAGGGAGTGAGGAAACCACTTTATCAACTTCTAGCCTCGACAAGTATGGGTACACAAATGCTCACACTCATATAAACCTATTCACACATAAATATTATATACATCATACCACACAGGGAGGAGGGAGAGAGAGATTATTTGTGAAATTACTGTTTCATTTTTGGAATCTTTTTCTAATGGAAAATAAAGTTATAAATAATGGATGCATTTCAAAAGTGGCTCGTAAGAACTTATTTTAAACCTTAATGCTGCTAGATTAGGAATGTATACAAATCATTTCGAAGAGATCCATCATACGTCTCCAGCAAACTCAGCTGAGCACCTACAATACAGCAGGCGCGACGTACGCACTGAGAAATTATAAATTATATGGGACGTATCCTTCCTGTAGAATTCTGTAGTTTATTAATTACTTTTCTCATTGCTGCAACAACATGCCTGGCAAAAGCAACTTAAAGAAGGAATTTATTTTAGTTACAGTTCGAAGGTATAGCCCATCATGGTGGCAGGGGAACAAAGCAGTTGGTCACGTTGGATATGACTTAGAATGCAGAAAAAGATAAATGTTGATGTTTAGCTTACTTTTTCCTTAAAATATTTTTTTAAGTATTAAAAAGTTGTTTTGCATGTTTGTGTGGCCTGCCCAGCTTTCTCCTTTGTATTCAGTTTGTTCAGGGAATGATGCCTCAACCTCAATGAATCCAATCTACAAAATCTCTCAGATATTCCCACAGGCTTGTCCTCTAGGTGATTTTAGATCCCATCAAATAGACAATCGTCTTAGTCAGTGTTCTATTGCTGTGAAGAGAAACCATGATCACGGCAACTTTTATAAATGAAAGCATTTAATTGAAGCTTATAGTTTATTTAGTCCATTGTCATCATAGCAGGGAGCATGGCGACATGCAGACATGATGCTAGAGAACCTCTGGTTCCACAGGCAACAGAAGAGAAAGACACTGAAACTGGCTTGGGCTTTTGAAACCTTAAACTCAGACCCAGTGACACACTTCCTCCAACAAGGCCATGTCCCCCTAACCCTTTCAAATAGTGCCACTTCCTGGTAATCAATCGTTCAAATCTAAGCTATGGGAACATTCTCATCCAAACCACCACATTCCACTCCCTGGCCTCAATAAGCACATGCCATATCTAATGCAAAATCCACTCGTGCAACTCAAAAGCTTCCATAGACTATAGCGGTCTCAACACTGTTTAAGCTTTCCTGACTTCAGCACACTTCTCCTGACTGTTCCACACCCACTCTCCAGCTTTCCTTGACAGATATCCCATGACTCTGGCATCTCCAACATCTTGAGGCCTCTAACATAATCCAGACTTCACCTTTCTAGTTTCTTGCAATGGATCTCTGGGCCCCTATGCAGGGACAATCCTGATACATGCCTGACCTCAGTGGGAGATGTCACAACCCTGTAGTGGCATATTTTCCCCCAAGTTGTGAGAAGCTAAGGTGGGAAGAGTAAGGAGAGGAAGAGGGAGAGTAAGGAGAGGAAGAGGGGAAGGAAGAGGAGGAGCTGAAGAGGCAGAGATGGAGGAGTGATGGAGAATCACACATGTATCAGGAGCAGTCCTGGGAAACAATTTATATCTAGGTTAGTTAATTGGTTAATACTTCTAACTGTATGGGCATCTTGTTATTTGAGCATTACCAAATATATAAAGCTATTGGATAATCTTTAAACCTTAAGAGTCTCATTCTACTGGGTACTGCGTGGATGGTGGGATGGTCTGGGCTCAGCCCAGCCTTGTGGAGACAGTGTGGAAGATTGGCAGAGCCATCTCCCACGCTGGTGTCTTGTGGGTGGCAGGGCTGGTGTCTCTGGCCACCTGAGCTGGGGCCTGAGCTGGTGGCCTCAGCAATGGCAGTGCGTATTCTCAGGCCTAGGCTAGTCGGGAAGATGGCGGTGATTAAAAACAAGCCAGATTGGGTGCCGCTGTTTTTAAATAATTACTTCAACACAACCCTTTTCTTTTCTTTCTGGGACTGAAACTTGGCCTCCTCTTTCAATGACATTTGTATCAGCTTTCTGTTTGCAATAGTTTCCTTCACTACTTAAGCTTTTTAAAAAAAATTCCTTCTCCCAAGTTGGAAGCTTAGGTGGGTAGTCTTTCCCTAAGGTCATCACTCCCTTTATTCCATTTAGCATTGGCTTTTAAACACTTTATATTTTCTTGAGCATAGATAGGACTTAGCCCATTACGTTTCCTGGTGCTCTTTTCTCCCAAACTGTACATTTTTCCTTACTCAGCTTGCTCCTTTTCATTGTAGATTGCATAAGAATCTACACTAAACTACGTTTGCGCTGTGCCTTTCTTCCCCAACTTAGTCAAACGATTTCTTATCGCCATGGTCTCAGGGTTGGTTTCGGAGCTGTGTAAGATGTTGAAGAATCTACACTAATTACCACAGACACAGTCAATACTAACCTGTCCTGAATATCCTTTGCCAACACCATTATCACAATACTCTTCATTAGCCTCATGTGCATTTTTGATTTGGGTTTTTGTTGTTAGTTTTGTTGTTGTTTTTGAATTTTTTTGCACAAAGTCAAAAGCAGCTACATCTTTGCCAAATATCACAAGAATGGTTTCTAGGTTACTTATAATTTGTCCTCTGAAATTTCTTGATGAGCTGTCCTAGTTCACATTGCTCAACACTATTGTCATTCTCCTATTATGGCCCATTAGACTCTCTTCTAAAAGTCCAAGTCCACACTCTGGCACCAAGCAGCAATGACAGGCCTGTCACAGCATACTCCACTCTTGTTACCAGCTTCTGTCTTAGTATTCTATTGCTGTAAAAAGGCACCATGACCACGCAAGTCTTATAAAAGAGATCATTTATTTGAAGCTTGTTTACAGTTTGAGAGGTGTAGTTCATTGTCATAATAGCAGGGAGCATGGGTCGCATGCAGGTAGACATAGTGCTGGAGAACTATCTGAGTTCTACTTTTGGTTCCACAGACAGCAAGACAGAGAGACAGACAGACACTGGGATTGGTTGGGGCTTTTAAAAGTTCAAAGCCCACCCTGCAGTGACACACTTCCTCCAACAAGTCTTCCTCATCCTTTCAAATAGTGATACTCCCTGGTAATCAAATATTTGAATCTATAAGCCTATGGGGGACATTCTTATTCAAATCACCATTAAATATTAATTATGGCATCAGGCAATATTTCTTAAAACATATTTCTCAGGAAGGCAAGATTTACTTAAAAGCTAACAAGGGTTAGAGATATACTTAGTGGTAAAATGCTTGCCTGTGAACATGTACAGGACCCTGGACTGGATCTATGGCATGAACAAAAGAAACAAAAAATAATCATAAATTAGAATCCTTTCTAATGTAATTAAAGAATTATGAGACTATGTGCTTGGTTACAGCAACAGAAATGGACTTGTTCGAACTTCAGAAGAAAGGGACCTGTTGGAAAGGTATATAGTAATCCACGCTGATTTGAAGGGTTGGATCCAAGGCTGGACACTGAAAGAGCTGGGGAAGGTAAGTGCAACGTCACACTGCAGAGATGATGTTTGGGATGTGCGTGACTGCCCACACTTACACACTGCTAGAAGCTATTCTGTGAATTGTCTGAAAACTTGCCCTATACAAAAGCTTCACTAAACTCAAATTCAAAATCTTGGGCAGGACATCCAACTGCTTTTGTTCAGAGGAAGTCTTTAAGCTCCACCATTCTAAGAATCACACAGCATGAATTCCATCAAAATAGATCCTGGGTAGCCAAGGAAATACAAATGTTTACTGCACATTGCTACCCAGGAATGGAATGATGGAAGATCCAGAGGAACAGGAAGTTTGTATGAGACTAAGTCTCTTAGAAACCCATGAATTTTCATCAGTATGGGTGCCTAAACAACACCTGGACTAGGACAAAACCAGCAGACAACCAAATATGGAAGAAGGAAAGATCAAAGCCTCAACTTTAGAGTTATAGACAGCTAAGGACTGCTAAGAGTGGGAGAAACAGTCTGCCCCTGGGAAAAGCACACCAATTGGCCATCCAATACCAAATGTTCAGGCCTGAAAATATACATACAACTAACATTATAGACTTAGCAGGATGAATGTGTGTGTGTGTTTGTGTTATGTGTGTGTATGTGTGTGAACAACTAAAGAAAAAGAGGCCAGGAATGATATGATAGTCTCAGAGAAGTAACTAGAAGCAACTTAGTTATTATGGATTATAAACAGATTTGGAACATCAGTTTCTTCTGTCTTATTTACTCTATTTAATCAAAACTTAAGTAAAATCATTCAAAGATATAATTTCCTGTAGTAAATGCATGACATTTATTTTTATGAGTAATAGCAATTTGAAAGACACAGATGGCTGACGAGAAAATTTACTACAAATGAAATTGAATTCATTCATTATAATCCAGATTGCATAATGCTATTCAAAGCTTTACATTTCACTTGGAAAAAAACCTAATTATTAAGATTGCTTTTTACAGATTAGTCTTCTGGCCCATTTCTTTACAGAACCAAGACTAGAGCCAAACCTATTTGTTCTGACTTAGTTATATCTGAGCTTGAGACTTTTATATCTGAGTTTCCATACATACTTTGATAATACTTTTTTAAACCCAAATGAATTTTTATATTAAGATTATAAACTTTGAGAATAATAATTTTAGAGGAACATACATTAGTATCATGCCAACAGTGTTTGAGTGTATACTCCCTGACAATTTTAATTATTTAAAGGAATTTTCACATTACTTAGTATTTTTCATTTCTCCACCACTTCCATTTTATTTCTGCAAAGGATAAAGATAAAATTTCCTTTCAGGTAATTATGAAGTCTGCACATTGTGTCCTTATTGGGTACACAGAGTGCTGGGACTCAGTTCTGGCCTGGGAAAGAGCGCCTTGGTTGCTGAGAATGACTACAGTGTGGTCAGTAGTCCATTGTTTTCCCAAGCTTGGCCAAACTTCCAAGGTTCATCAGTAGAAGGATAGATGGCACAAAGTTTCAGTGTGGTTGTTTGGTTTAGCAGCCAGATGAGGCAAGTACACAGTCCATTATGCAAGAGACCTGCACTGGCTAACTGCCACGATGAAGCAGATTTGGAAAGGAGGGGCTCAAGTGGAGCCAAATTGAGAAAGGATGGAAACAGAGGTCTACTCCTAGGGTGGAGGATGCTGAATCTCAAACCTTTATATCTTTCCCATCTGTTCGGAAGAACAGAGACCAGAAGGCACCTAGGAAAGTATTTACAGGTGCATATCCAGAGACCAAGGTAATGAGCTAGAAAAACAAGTCATCAAAAGGTACTAAGGTTGACATTTCCCGTGACCTTTCATCAATTTTGCAATGACCAGCCCCAAGTCATCCCAGGTACCTTTCACACTTTTCTTCATGTTATCACTATGTTGCTATTTATTTTGGTGATTAGCTAAAATGTACTGGGCTTGCCTGTCCATATACAGCTTGTCCCAAGGCCCCCTTAGGTCATGCCAAAGCAGTGGTCAGAACCAGATGTCTCAGCTGATAACTCTGCTTTAAGGACCCAACTCCAAATATAAGCAGTTCTACCTCTGAGGAACTGAAATGGAAGGCAGCCAGCCAATGGGTCACTAGAACTGGGAAGTGACACCAAGTCAGGCTAAGGCAACTGCTTTGCAACATGAAGAGCTAAACAGGAGACAAGAAGTCAGTGTCTGGAGATCATAGGGTATGTAAGACTCAGCTCAGTCAGGGATGTCTGCTTCAGCTGTACTGAAATCCGTCCCTGGGATTCTGCCACTCCTTCCCACAGATTTCTTTACCTCCCTTGAGACTCTCATTGTAACAGAATGATCCCTGGTCTCTGTCTCCAACCATGTATTAACTAGAAATGGTTTTTGTCTTTATGTTGTGATAGATATTCAACCCCCCATCCCGCCATGTGTGTGTGTTGTGAGTCCACCAAGTGAACTGATATTTGAAGTATGCTCCACATCTTCCTTCAAGTTTCTTCTGATCCTCCTGCACCCACATTTCTAGTGTCTTGATGTGCCAGAGAGGATTGATACAGGGGTTGGGGGGTCCCACTCTCTGAGAAGGGGAGGGACTGTGTGAGGGGGCTGCAATTGGAATGTAAAGTGAATAAATTAATCAAAAAAACAAACAAAACAACAAAACCACCCAGTGCTCTTCTCTAGAGGGCATTTTCCTTCCCAGCAGGTAGACCTTTGTTTTGTGCTGCTGTATTATCTTACTAAGGTATTATGGTATTATCTTACTTATCATAAGGCTCTGCAATTACTTATTTTGAGACTGACCCTTCACATTATGTAGATTGAAAACAGACTATATGAACTGCAATAAGAACCCCCTTAGGGGTTTCTTATGAGAATTCGAAGTAAATTAATTTCAAATAAGTGCATGCAAGACACACGGTTTAGAAAACAGCAGGTCAACAGATACTATTGTTACAATTATTAATAAAGCCTGTGGTCAACAAATATTATGGCTACAGTTATCAATAAAGCCTTGTACAGGATTTTTTCTTGAGAATCCTAGGTAGTAGGTATCCTATTCAAACAGAATGCAAGAGATGACCTTGAGACTTGAAGCAAAAGAACAAGTTCATTTCCAGACACTGGCTTAGGTGCTTATGAAGAAAACCATGCACAAAGCTTGCTTTAAAATTACAGATACGACAACACACACACACACACACACACACACACACGGGGCAGTGGGAGGCACAAGGGTATACACATACGTGTGAGCATCTGCTTTTGAGGACTCAACACATGTTGATGAAATCAGAGACTACTCATTCAATAAACAAGTTATCTATCTACTCACAATACCTAAACACTGGCAAAGACGGATTTACCATGCTTCAAAGTCCGTGCCATCAAATACTTTAGTACTTTAACTCTGAATTAACTGCTCAAAGGCCTAAGCTGCTCTGCAAAGACATCCTGATTACATTATTGTTGATACCCATGACAGATCATTACCCAAACAAGACAACAGGAATTATAAACATCAAGAATAACCTGCTTTGTTTCCATCAAAGAGAAGGGTCACACTGGCCACATGGCAAGACTTAATACAAGGCATTTGACACTCAGGGGCAAGTCTGTCTTCTCTACTTCTGATCTTCTATCTCTTAAGCAATTTCTCATTACCACCAGCCTTACTCCCTTCAAGTTCTACTCTGATGTCACTTGTAAAAACCTAGTGGCAGATTTTCTTACAAGAGACTGTGAACACCAAAAGTGACATTTCAAAAATGGTCAGAATCATGCTATGTCTAGATTAGTCTAGGCTTGAATTACAGAAAACTGCTCATGTCTCTGACTAGTCATGCTTTGTGATGTGCGGGACACTGAAATATCACTATGGAAACCAGGTTGTAGCAGGAGGTACTGCCAGTGACTCAGCAGGTGGCACTTCTCTACATGGCAGCAGCATCAAATGCTCTGACAAGACACCAGGCAAACAGACCAAGATTTCATCTGTTACATAACAGAGGAACTGACAGGTTGTAAAGCAGCTTTTAGATCAGCCAAAGTATAAGTAGTAAGAAAAGCAGAGAAGGCTGAGTCAGGAAGTGCAAAGGAAAGAAAAACACACGACTGCAGTGTTTACTATTAAACCAGAGCCAGGACTTTTATTTACAGAGTTCCCAAATCAAAAGTAGCAAATAATTATACATCAAGTTTGGTAGGAAGACAAAACATTGTTATTTCACAACCGCCACTACATGTTTCTTCCTCTCTGACACAATTGGCACAGATCCAGGCTTGCTATGTTTACGACGATTCACTTCCCTAGAAATAAACAAAATATATAAAATATGAGCAAGTACATAACAAATTACCTCAGCAAAAACATATTCAGAGATTTTTTTTAAAGAAATGATTGTTAAATATGAGTTTTAAAAACTCTTGGCAGTACAGACTGGCTTCGAACTTATGGTACTGGGATTCTATATATGTGCTACTATGCCTAGCTTCTTCGAATTCATTTAGAAAATACCCAGTATTTCATAATAATAGCTATATTACAATTGATTTGTTTTGTTTTTGTTTGTTAAGACAGGGTTTCTCTGTGTATCTCTGGTTGTCTTGGAACTCGCTCTGCTGACCAGGCTGGCCTCAAATTCATAGAGATCTGCTTGTCTCTTCCTCCCAAGTGATGGAATTAAAGGCATGCACCACCACTGCCTAGTTACAACTGTGGGTTTTTTTGTTTGTTTTTTTAGCATTACGTGTCGGTAATTTTAGCCCTGGAGAGATGGATACAGGAGGATCTCCAAAGCTCACTGGCCAACTCATCCAGCAAGCAGGTGATTTCCAGATCATGAGAGACTGTTGGATCAGTGAGAGACTGTTTCCAAACAGTAAGAGACAGTGATACATCAGAAAACCTGACCTTGGCCTCTGGCCTACATGTACTCACAAACATGTACACATTCATTTACACACACACTCACATGAGAGAGAGAGAGACAGAGAGAGAGAGAGAGAGAGAGAGAGAGAGAGAGAGAGAGAGAGAGAGAGAGAGAGAGAGAGAGAGAGACAGAGAAGAGAGAAGACATTTTTTAAAGTGGAACATTTCCTGAATTCGTTTCACAGGGCCTATGTCTGCACTGTTACAAAGTTAAGCACAACATATACATTTTAAAATCCTGTACAAGTTTTAAATGTGAGTCTTTCCCTCTACTCTTCCCTTTCTTTCATCTGTGATGATGACAGAACCCAGGGGCTTGTAGCCCAGGTACTTCCTCTACAACGGTTCTGTTTCTCCAACTGAGAAGTGGGCTTGTTTTTTATTTTTTTCTTGATTATTCATTTATTTCATTTGTACTTTAAACAACCATTCTCAAAAATAATGACAAATTTCATAATCTTATGAGACTATGTCTCCCTCTTTCTGGGAAAAGTTGAGGAGAGCTCAGAAAAGACGTTCACACAGTGTACCGCACACGGGTGTACCGCACACGGGTGTACAGACCACTCCTTTATGAGAAAGTTTCTGCTTGATGATGGTGAGGACAGAGATGAGAAGAAGACAGCTAAGAGTGCTGAGGTAAGAGTCAAATGTCTCAACACATACTTTCGACGACGAGCTTCCTTCATAACACGCTGCTCCTGAATCTGGCTGTAGATAGATTTCGGTAGATGTCGGTGGCGAGCAATCCGTTTTATATTCGGATGGTATTGAAATTTTTCCTTTAACCTCTGGTTATAATCATTTGCTGCTTTTTCTCGTGATGTAAGCTAAAAACAAAGTGCATTTTGATATCTCAAATTCTGTATAGTTTTCTTGAGCATAAAAGTCTAGGAAGCACCCCTTTGCCCCTCTCCCCTAAATTCAACTGTACTACACACAAACCACATCACTGGTGAGCGGTGAGCGTGTGGACCTTTACACCACTCTGCAAGCCCTTCTGCTCTGGAGGCAGCACACCAACAGGGTAAACAGATGCCAGAGGGTGAACAGCACTGCTGCACGGTCGCTGTGAGCTGCTGGGGTCAGGCTGGGACAGCCCTCAGAGGTTGAGCACACTAGGCACAGGGTACAGAAAAGGCATCCAGAGTAGGCAATCTAGGTTTTGGTAAAAATCTAACTACCTGAATATAAAAGAAGTATGTAGCCCCATACGTAGGTTTTGTTTATGAATGCTAAGAATAAAAGAAACACACTGGAACATTCCATTATGAATGGAGATGAGACATAGTGAACACCTAATGACAACTGAACGCAGAATAGAATTACCTTTGATGATTGCTTACTGCTGCTTGACCTTCCTGCCAGGGCTAAGCAGGAATCATTTCAAACCCAACACTCCTTTCTTAGTACTTGTTTCTCACAGGAGCACACTCCCTGCACAGTCCACACAGGAAAGCAGACATTTGCAAAGTACCAACGATGACGAGAAAACCCAAGACAAACATCATCTTACAGCCCAGATAGAGCTGCACTTTCATGGAATCTATTTTAAATTTGGGTTTTCAGGTCTCTGCCACCAGACAATCTCTCAGGGACGTGCAGCCTTTGACATGTCCAGTCACTACTGCTGTAACAAACAGCAGAGGTGTTCATCTAGATTCTACATTTCTACTCTCTACGTCATCTCTCCGTCCAACCAGAGAAAACAAAGAATGAGGGAGTCCTAGCAGTGTTAATGTGAATCGATAAACCCTTCTGAAAGTGTATTTGTGTACGAGCACAGACACAGCAGGTGCCTGTGAAGGCTGATCTACACAGGATCTTCCTCCATCGCTCTCCACCTTATTTCTGGAGACAGGACACCAATTCAACTAGCTGGCCAGCCACTCTAGCTAGTGAGCCCCAGGGACACTCCTGTCTTCTTTATGACACTGAGAGTGCTGGCCTGCTGCCATGTCTGGCTTTTTAAAAACAAAAGAGAGAAGGGAAGGGAAGGGAGAGGAGGGAGGGAGCAGAAAGATGGGAGGGGTCTTGCTCCCAAGCACTTCATCAAATGAGCCAATTCCCCAGTCTTGAAAGGTGTCTTTGATAGGGAAAAAAAGTACCAGCGAGTCCTTGTTTTTTGCTAACTTTCCATCACAGTGGTATTAACCTGATTAAGTACTTCAAAAAGCTCTTAACAATAATACTCAATAAAATTGCAACCTGATTTTGAAGCAAGTTAAGAAAAATGGGCCTTACCACACCCAATTTTTCAGATGCATTAGCTTTCCACAGCCGGATATTCATTTCATCAGACCCACACATAATGTACTTGCTGTCAGAAGTCCATTTCACACAAATAACATGTTGCATTCGTTTCGTATGATACACTTCCCTGTAGAGAAGAAATTAAGTTAATATCTTCAGGAGTTTGTAGAACAGATTTTCTATAAACATAGCCGTCTAATGATCAGAACACTACTTTTGTGTCTGGAGGAAGTATAAAAGGACAATATCCATTTCAATTCATTGTATTTTCATTGAACTTAATTAATTTGTGTTCTATTCTAAGTGCTTGGGAATTAAAACAAACAAACAAACCAACAAACAAACAGATGGCCCGATAGACTTTCTAATGATAGAAATATAAACATACTAAGCAAAACTCCACAAAGGTTGGCTTCTCCTCCCTTCTTCCTCCTTTCTTTGTTTTTGTTTTGTTTTGAAACAGGATTTCTCTGTGTAGTCCTGGCTTATCCTACTCTGTAGACCAGGCTGGTCTTGAAATCAAAGATCAGCCTACCTCTGCCTCCTGAGTGTTCAGAGATTACAGGAGTGTGCCACCACTTCTTGTTAGAAATGGCTTATTCTTCATATTTACTCATCCCCAATTTAACTTGGATCAACAGCCACTCTCTCCTCAATGATATTTTACTGGAAAATAAAATGAAGGCAATGGCCGACCCAGAGCACCCTAGTGTGTTCCTTGTGTGCTCCGCCCGGCTCATTTTGCTTGGGCACACGGTTCTGGACCTAAGTGAAGTGCGAGTGTATTTACAGGTGTGGAAATGCAGGGAGGGCTGCAAAAGTGTCTGATAGGCTGAGGTAAGAATCAGTTAATACATGGCGATGTCACGTCACCCCTATTTGGAAATGCTGTGAAACAGCTAAGTGAATTCACAGAAGAAACTATATTGGGAAGTGTTAAGAAGAGCATTTCAAACAAGTAAAAGGTCAAAGAAATTAAGATGAGACTTCTTAATTCCAAATACCAAAAAAAAAAAAAAAAAACCAGTGCAAATGCAGACGGAATGACAGGAAGGACAGGAGTCTAGAGTGAGGTAAGAACTACAGGACAGCACATCAGATATAACCTATCTGTATAGACTGATCCAAAGTGCACTCACAAACTGGCCTTGCTCATTGCTTCCAAGATACAAATGAAACATTAAAACCTCAAGAATGTTGTATTTAAAGAGGGAACAATGGTTATTAAAATCAAGCTTGGATGAGAGAGACCTTTTCTTCCCTTCAATGCCCTGCTTTTTGTATGCTGAGCTCTTGCTATCTCTACTTTCTTAAAAGCCATCTGCCACACACACATAAAACTTTTCACAGGGTGGCATGAGTTACGTCTGGAAATTCAATGAAGCTTCAGTAACCATCAAACATTACTTGCTCAAGGAAATCAGTCAATTCTATGGCAAGGCACTTCAGCAATTCAAAATCCTTCTTAGTGGTAAACTCTATAGTTCTTAACTTCTTTTTTGCAATATGCTACATGTATTAAGTTACTAAAATGTGTATCAGGAAACACTTTTAAAAACTTAAAATAGTCAAAATAAATTTATTTTCTCATGTGAATACTATTGATTTTGTTTGCTTAGTAAATACTGAATGAAATCCCACTAGACACATACTTCCAAATACTGTTTTTATTAAAGTTTAAAAACATGTGGGCAAAAGAGTTGGCTGCCAATCTGAAGAACTGAGTTTAATCCCTGGAACCTGCACTGTGGATGGGCCTGCACTGAGTCCCACAGTGGTTCTGACCTCCACGTGCACACAGCAGATGCACAAACATGCATAGACACAATAAATAGACAAGTACTTTCTACAATGAAAACAAATTTAGTCTTCAAGGACCAGCACAATCTATATAGCCAACCCCTAAGTGTACTGAGGAGGTAGCTTTCCGGTAGGCATGAAGCCCTCGGTTTGCTCTGCAGCACTGTATAAAACCAAGCATGGTGGTATGTGCCTGTAATCACCACACTTGGGAAGTGGAGGCAGGATCAATTCATCTTTGGTTTTATAGCAAGTTTAAGGCCAGCCTGGAATACCAGATATTCTTCAAACAAAACAAACTATACCTAAAATCAAAGACTGAACTTCAAGCACTTTAAAGTCTTTCAGGTGTAGACACAATGCAGGCATTCGAGGCTTGTCTAAGCTTGGTTACGCAAGCTCTGTAGTTAGGGAAACGAACTGGAGCTAGTGCTCAACATGTATGAGAGGAATGACGTGTGAAGTAACACGCCTAAGACTGTGTGTCCACATGACAACAGGACACAATCCTTCAGCAATGGTATATAAGAATTCCTTTCTACAGTTGTGGAACCAGCTGAGCTTTCTAGCTTGACCTGCATTTAGATGCTCACATACTTTGGAGTAACTCATCCTGAGCTATTCCTTATGTACCTCAAGCCATTCTGCTTCTCTGACTCGTTCTGTTTATACGTCGTTCTGTTTATACGTCTTCTAAAGGTTCTGCCACCTTTAGAAGACTGGGTGCCAAATAAATGATGGAGTCTTTTGATCTTTCACACTTCTACAAGTGGAGACTCTTGTAGGAAACTATAAACTGTGCAAAGAATTGTGGGGCCACATAAGAGCCACCTAAGAACCAACATCAGCAGTTTCATGGGAGAAATGAGCAGTGATAAGTGACACTATCAGAACATTCTCATTAGTGTGCATCTGACTTTGTCGACATCTGTGATGACAGTGATGACAGCTGTCTGCTGCTAATGATGAAAGACACAGTGAGTCAAATGAGAATGAGACAGATACAACTATCACAGGTCAGAATATGGAACACTCTGGCTAAGCAGACAGCCTAGGACTGAAAAGATATTCTCGGCTCTCAGCTGGATAGAGAGATGAGTGACAGTACAGTGGGCCTTCAGGGAGGTGTTCATGTTTTATGTGGGCAGAGGCTTGGCTGACACTTGCAGAACTCCGAAATTAAGGAGCTCCTTACCCCACCTTTCTACACCCTGCTTGTTCTCCTAGTCCTGGCCTTGTCTCACTCAAAGGAGAGTGAGTCAGGAAAGAGACAAGAAAACAAACATTTTCCAGATGGTCCAAAAACCTTTAGGAGCAAGACTAGTTTATTATTAGGAATAATGATCTAAATTCTCACTATTGTACTATAATGGTCTGGTATCTTCATCCTGTAGTAACTGCACCACAAAGTGAATGTTCTTGAGAGTTCTTTAAAAGGAGGTGAAAGGTGTAAAAAAAAAACCTCTTCCAATGTCTGGGAAGTTAGTAAGTGTGGCACTAGCATGTCCACACAGTGCTGACACTAGCACCCTTACCACCTCCGATCTCCCCACACAGGTTCTGTCTTCTTCCTTTCCATACATACTTTCTCCTTTTCTTTCCCACCACATACAATGACTCCCAGTTTCTTTTACCTAATTGCAATTTTGTCAAGAAAGCCTAGGCCATTTAACCAAGAAAGGGTACACACATACACACACACACTTGCATGTATGTGTATGCATCCAAGTGTGTATGTGTGTATATATGTATATATATTCAGTTATATGGTTTTATATATTTTGATCTTTCAATAGTTTTTGTTTGTTTTATTGTGGTTTTAAAGGGGTTGCCCAGGTTAGCCTGTGTACTGCTTAGTTGTTGTCAACTTGACACAAGCTAGAGTCATCTGGGAAGAGGGACCCTCAACTGAGAAAATGCCTCCATCAGAGTGAGCTCCAGGCAGGTCTGTGGGGCATTTTCTTTAATGACTGATGTATGAGGGTCCATCACATTGTGGGTCGTGCCACCCTGGACAGGTGGTCCTGAGTGATTAAAAAGTTGGTTGAGTAGGGAAGGATGGCCTTGTCGGGCATAGGAAGAGGAGGTCCTTGGTCCCATGAAGGCTGGATGCCGAGTATGGGAGAATTCGAGGGTGGGGAAGTGGGAGTGCAGGGGTACGTGGGGGCACATCCTCATAGAAGCAGGAGTGGGGAGATGGGATGGGGGTTCCTGGGGGAGGAGGGGGGAATGGGGTAAGGGGAGAACATCTGAAATGTAAAAAATAACCAATAAAAAAGTTGAAAAAAAATTCAAAAAAAAAAAAAAAAGTTGGTTGAACAACTGGGAAGTAAGCCAGTATGCAGCGTTCCTCCATGGCTTCTGCTTTTGTTCCTACTTCCAGGTTCTTGCCTTGAGTTCCTGTCCTGACTCCTCTTCATGATGGATCAACTAAAATGTCTAAGCGAAATAAACCCTTTCCTCCCCAAGTTGGTTCTGGTCATGGTGTTTCATCACAGCCAGAGAGCAAGCCAAAAGAGCCTACAATCTTCCTGCTTCTATCTCCTGAGTAGCAAGAGTAAATGCTCCCAAGCTTAGCTATCAGAATTTTCATGGATCAGTTGTTTCCATTTCCTCTGGTTTCTGTGTACGTTAGGAACTTGTGCAAGCATTACCAAAGAACAGGGAGAAAGTGGATGCGCATGCTGTGTAAGCTACAGCACAGGAACCAGGCTTTAAGGAGGAAAAATGGTCTAAGAGAAGAACTCATCGGTAGAGCATTCTCACTTCTCACGAGGGCTCACGCTCAGTCCTCAGCATCACAAAGTCAAAGTAAAGCAAAACATAAAGTACAAAATTTCCCTGAAGTCTCTTAGAACGTCGTAGTTTTCTATAGATTCCCTCAACACAAAAATCTGTGATGGTATAATGCATGGATGCATACATGCTATGCTGAGCAACATAATAAGCAGTAGAGTTAAGCTGTAGAAAACAACATAAATCTTAAAAACAGGAACAATAGTAAATATGCTCACAGACTGAGATATACAATGGGGTGGCTCATCTCCCAGCTCTCAGTGCAGAGTGCACTGTGGAATCACTATGGCAACAGCATCTTGTCCTCACTTTGTTTACATCTTACTACTTCTCAGCCTTCCATCTCCCTCAAAAGCCATATCTGCTTTGGCAATGCTTTGGGGACTGTCCATGACCCTAACCATGGTCTAGGTTACATAAAAGCTTAAACAAAAAACTCAAACAAATAAAAAATAATTGTCATGCAGTTTTCAGAATCCACTGCTGAGATTTGCAAGACAGCAGATGTTATTAGTATAGCTCCCTACCCCCCACACACACACACACACACACACACACACACACACACACACACACACGAGTACTGATGTAACAGATTTTGTCTTTAAAAATGTTGTACCCGAGCTTGGTCACCAAGAAAGAGACTTTCCAGAAGCACAATCCTGCTGTTGGTCTGGCCATTAATAAAATGACTCAAAACTTTGACTGGCTTAGTCAGCATGGTTGCCAATAACTCTATCATGTGGATCAGTATCTATTAGACTAAACTGGAAAGGACGGAAATGAGTTTAGCAACTTAAACTGCTTTTTCTTCTAATCTCTGGCTGGTAATGAGTTGGATTTGAATGTATAAAAACAGTATTAGGAATGTTAGCAATTGCTTTAAAAACTACTTTCAGAAAAAATTATCTGAGTTCTTTACCATCAAACTAAATTTTTATTAATTTTATGAATTATATAGAAATAATCTCCTAGTCAATAAAACAAACCACCTGATTTGCCCTAACTTGATACAGCAGAAGCCTACATTCCATGTCACAATACATGGATGTAAGCCCTACCACATACACATAACCAACCACCTGCTGAGAAAGGATACATGGTTATCAAGACAAGGCTGGTGGGCACATACCTGCTTCGGCTTTTGTCCACAGGAAAGATTCTAATAGACTTATCAAAACTAGCAGACACAAACTCCTTCCCAGTCGGGGAGTAGTCGACATCAAGTACTGCAGACACGTGATCTATGTGCACCATAACAGGAGTGTCCAGTGCACGCATATCAAAAGTATACAAGCTGCAAAACATGGTTAAATATTAGACTTAAATTTCTAGAAGAAAGCCATATGTAGTATTAAAAGATATTAGTAAAAATAATAATATTAGCTAAATAATGAACCTCTTAATAAGCATTCTGATTCTGAATACAGGTAAGGTAGGTAAACTACAGAGAATTCTTATTACTTGTAAGATCACACAAAACCAAAAAAAAAACCAAGAAAAACAACAACAAACAAACAAACAAACCAAACCAAACCAGTGAGATGGCTCAGTGGGTAAGGCTTTGTATGCACCTGGTGGACCTGAGTGCAGTCCCCAGAATCCACATGGTAGGAGAGAACCAACTCCACACAAGCACTATGGGTGTGCATGTGCACATACATGCATGCACGCACACACGCGCGCGCGCGCACACAACACACACACACACACACACACACACACACACACACACCCTCCATTAAACAAACAAATGTGAAAGAGGCCAGAGCTGGTTTGCTCTGTGAGGACAGAAGCTGGCTGCCTGCATTCTGGAAGAGAGCTCTCAGAAGATCCTGATTATGTTGGCAATTCGCAAACTAGGGAAAAATAATTCTCTTCTGTTGTGGTTGGTCTTGTGCATTGTGTATTCAGATACTCAGTTCTATACCCCAAGATCAGGTTGTAGTCTGGACATGAACATTGTATTGACCAATGTGCTGTAAAGAATGCTTCCCAGTAATCTTTGATTGGATAATGAAAGGCTAGAGCCTGTGATTGGGCAGGAGAGGAGGGTGGAAATTGAGGTTGAGTGTGGGTCTCAGGTAGGGACCATGAGAAGAAGAGAGGAGAGGTAGAGAAGACGGTTGCCATGAGGTAAGACGAACCATGACGATGTGGCCTGAGGACACACATGGAATAGTAACCAAGCGGGACTCAAAATTCAAGGAACACAGGGCTTATAGCTGCAATGTAGGTTAGGATCTGCTCAGCACAATGCCAGCAGCTTGTAAGTAAAATACGAGGATTCTGTGTCTTTTATTTGGGAGCTAAACAGGACAGAGTGAGGCAGAAACTCCCCTTAAAATAACAATATTCTTCTTTTCCTTAAGCAAATTTTTTTTTTCTAAACAAATTGTTTTGTCATTCTGTGGAGGAAACAAAATACAAATTTGTCCAAATTCCAAGCAAATAAATTCATGTGGACAGAAATGCCTACCGTTCCGACTTATGGGAATTCTTCAGGCAATTTTCTATTCTAAACCTTTCTTACAAACAATAAACCCATAGCACTGAGCTAGTTTAAATGATCTGCCTACTTTCTACAGGAATAGTCAGCTGTTGTAGATCTGAATTTAAGTTTTAATTCAAAATTATAATATTAAAAGAAAAATGAAGATACAAAACAGAGAGCACAAAAGGCTCCATGTTGTCTGAGGGAAGCCTTTATGTGCCTCTTCAGCCACAGACCCAGTTTTTCTCAACTCCGCCTCCTTCCTGCCTCAGCTTTCCCATGCTGGGACTACAGGCTTATGCCATCACCAAGAATATTTCAAAAATAAGGACAACTATGGAAAACTAGCAGCCATTTCTTATAAGAGATATATTTTGTTTTAGGAATTGTATATAAATCTTCCCAAGGGAAGAAATGAGAAATTCCAAAGCAGCTCTGAAAAAAAGATTATCTCAGCAAACAGCTAGTTCACAATGTACTTTAGAAATCTTAGCACACAGGTTGCCATGCTGCAGTATTACTCTTGTCTTTTATTGCCTTAAATGGTAACAGCACATTTCATTTCAAAGCATCCATTACAGTAAGCAAAGGCTTCAATGTGGTTGGGCATTGCTAATTAAGGAATCACCTCTGCTTCGTCTCAGTACAGGGAGAACTTTAGTTGGTGGATGAAAGCACCTTGTAGTCCCATGTACGAGCTGTCATATCTATACACTGGACACCTAATTTTTACTCATGTGTATGTGGGTGCTTCCTTATCTGTATGTACACTACATATGTGCAGGCGCCTTCAGAAGCCAGAAGAGGGCATCATATTCCTGAAACAGAAGTTATAGGTGGTACATTGTGAGGTACCTAATGTAGGGGCTGAGACCAGAACTCCTCTGCAAGAGTGACACTCCTCTAAGCCATCTCTCCAGGCCCTGGTGGGCAAATTTTAAATAGAGAAAATCTAAAAATCAAACCTACCAACAAGTTTGTACCTTCTCAAAAGGTGTATTAAGAATGTACTTAAAAATAATAAAATACATTAAAAACATAAAAGACTGATACGTTAACTTTCACTACATTAACCTCTCTGGTTGTAAATCTTACCTGATGACAATAGTAAAGAGATAAAATGAGACAGCAATGTTCAATGTCAACAAGAATAAAGCACTACATAAGGAACCATAAATCTCACAGAGTTCAAAACAAGTCTGCTAAGCCAATTTTACAGGCACAGAAAATATCTGCAAATATTAAGGTAAAATCTGAACTATCACGTTGTCTGCCTTAATGACAGCCAACAGTGTGACCACATGATCATCACTTGAGGCGTCACACGTACTTGTGAAGAAGATACTGTTTCGAACAAAGCATGAGTGAGCCATGCATTACTACTCGTATTTGTTTGTTCTCAAACAATGTCCTTCTATAGAACCCCAGCTGGCCTTAACCATACCACAGAATCCTGGGTAGCCTCAAACTCAATCCTCCTGCCTCAACCTTGAGAGTGCTAGGAAAATAGCTATGCACCTCCACACCTGCTGGTCTCATCATTATTTAAATGGCCCACATAAGAGAGCATTCAATTTCTTCTGTTTGGTCAAGTGAGCCATGAGGTATTTACTGTAACTATCCAACCCAGGCATTACAAAATAAAAGCAGCCCTAACGGGCTTGTAAGCAAATAAGCATAGCTACATCATGAATTGTGCAAACAGGATGTACCACAGATGTTAGTCTACTAGTCTTTGTCTTAAGTTATTCTAAAATCTAAGAAAATATTTTTTCTAAAAATCTCTTCTCCAATTTGGAAGATTATTTTGAGCAAAAGAAATGACTGCATATGAAAGTTTATTTACCAAGTGAAATACATTATATTAACAAGGCAATGTGACAGAGCCATGTTTGTTAGGAGTAAGTTTCTAAAAGGAGAGACACTTACTTATAATCTTCATTTGCTGCAGTAAAATTGAAAGCTTCCATAGGGTTCCAACAGATTGTATTTGTTCTCATATCCAGGATAACCTAAGAAAGGAAGTTACATTATCCCGTTACTACAAAACGAATAAATTTTTTATGTTTTTTTTCTGATTTAAACTAATACTTTCATATGCACAGTACACAATGCAGAGCAGTGGAGAAGAAAGTCAGTGACTGTTTTCTGAGAACAGACTGTAGTATAAACAGCAGAACAACATTTAACACCTAGCCCCTGAACCTCCAATGGCTGTTTAGTTAGAAACTGAAGGACATATTAAATTTTATTTATTTATTTATTTATTTATTTATTTATTTATTTATTTATTTTTGTTTTCGAGACAGGGTTTCTCTGTGTAGCTCGGGCTGTCCTGGAACTCACTCTGTAGACCAGGCTGGCCTCGAACTAAGAAATCCGCCTGCCTCTGCCTCCCAAGTGCTGGGATTAAAGGCGTGCGCCACCTCTGCCCAGATATTTTTAAGATACAAATGACAACATAATAGTTAGGTACAAAATTAATGGTGAGCTTAGGGTTAAAGTTCAGAAGAAAGGTTTCACAAGGCAGGATCTAAAAAGACGTTTGGTGACTGGTAACTTGTCGTTTCTCAATGCAGTGGTACTGATACTGGGGAGGAGGAAAGAGAAACCCACATTTACTGTACAAAACTCGCTTGCTCGCTCTCTCTCAGGCACTTGGCCACTGACTGCTCCTTTCATGTTTTCAAAACTACTTTCTTGTGGGAGGAGAATGACTATAAATGTAAGAGGCAGCCTACCAGATTATAATAATGATAGCGATGATAACAATAATAAAGCCGGGCGTGGTAGCACACGCCTTTAATCCCAGCACTGGGAGGCAGAGGCAGGAGGATGTCTGAGAGTGTGAGGCCAGCCTGGTCTACACAGTGAGTTCCAGGATAGCCACAAAGAAACAGTCTAAAATCAATGGAAAGTTGAATGTTATACCATCATTCTGGAGTTAGAGAACAGCTCTATGAAAAAAACCAGAACTATGAAATATTGATTCCATTTTTTTCAGTCACCTGATATACAGAATGCCTTAACTGTATAAAACAAAGACAAGACTGAAACCCACCTTTTTCAAAGGAGTGGCCTGCCGCATATCATACAGTATTATATTCCTATCAGAAGCACAACTTCCCAAGAGAAATGTCTAAAAATAATTGAAACAATCACCAATTAAAAGCCAGGGTTGGAAGCAAATGATGTCTATTCAAAGCACAATTATTTAATTATCTTTAATATTTATGTTAAACCCTCAAGCTGTTACACTCAATCCTACTTTATGAGGACATAATACATCATCCTTAATCTCAGCTAAGTAATGTACTTTCATGGTTAAGTCTCCAGTAATATAGAAGAACACAATTTACTTACCTGCTCTTCAACTTAAGACTGGGTAACTGCTTTTGACTATTATAAATAACACTTCAGTAAAAATTTAACTCTTCATTTAGACTCTTCTTTTGAATTGTTTCCTTAACAAAAAATTTCAGGAGTAGCATCAGCAAATCAAAAATGCAAACAATTTTATGACTTTTGACATTTAAGGCTGGTTATTTTTTGAAAGTATAACAATATCCCTGTAATGTGAGAATGTAGCTTTTATTATAACTAGATGAAATCAGGCAGTTGTCTATATGACAATATTTCCTAAACACTCAATTTCCTACCACTTTACAGGTGTGAGTTCTCTCCTTGTACCATATGGGTTCCAGGAGTCAGACTCAGGCTTCAGGCTGGTGACATGTAGGCAAGTGTGCTTACCTACTGAGCCGTCACCCCATCTCCTAAGCCCGTCACTTTATGGCTATAAAAACCTTTTAGGACTCATTTATTTTATGTGAATGTTTTGTCAGCATGTATGCTTGTATACTACATGTGGGCCTGGTGCTGCTGGACTCAGAAGAGGGTGCTGGATTCCTTGGAACTGAACTTACAGATGGCTGTGAGCCACCATGTGGGGGCTGGGCACCAAACCCAGGTCTTCTATAAGAACATCAAGTACTCTTAACCACTGAGTCATCTCTTTGGTCCCCCTACCCATCCCCTAATTTTCTGAGAAAGTTTCTCACTGACCCTGAAGTTCACCATTTGGCTAGAAGGCTGACTGGTGAATCCCTGCTAATGTAGGTTACAGGCATATGACCATGCTCAGCTCTTACATGCGTGTTGGGATCCAAAATTAGAGAGCATGCTTGTGCAGGCACTTCTAACCACTAACTGTTCTCCAGCTCGTGATCCCACGCTCTGTAACACTACTCTTCCTTATTTATGGTTCCAGGTACCAGAATTCTTGGCTTCTGCCTAATGTTACTCTCTACTGCAAACAAAGCAGGAAGAGTTATTTACTAAATAACTGTGTGGCCAGCTAGTTCCTACTGCGTGCACACAGTTTAAATAAAATATCATAAACTAATGTTTATGATCTGGGCTCCCGTCTTCTCATAATCCTGTCTCAAAAAAAAAAAAAAATCTTCGAAGCCCTCCTTTAGCTGCCTCTTAACCTCTTACCCTTTCCTGGCTTTTCATAATGTTACCTTTGGTAAGACCAGGGTCAACTTCTAAAACAAAGACTTTGATATGAACATAGTAAAAAGTTCCACCTAGACTTTCACGCTGCAAACTATGGCAATCCTCAGTATTAACTTTTGGCTTTACCAGAATTTTAGGCTTTAATATTTTAACAGAAAATTAATTATTGATGAATAGAGGAAATAACTATACTCTATTTGTTCACAGCAATCTGCCCTGCCCTTTCCATTAGCTTTAATACAGGGTGAGACATGTACATTATTTGCTTTTATCACTAAGTCAATTCATAAGATTAAAAAAAAGCCAGTGGACAAATAGAGAAATTAAATAGGGAAGTCTGAAAAACATGGTCAAATGGTCATAACCAGTAATGATGATTTTAAAATTGATCATCAGCTCTTCTAACATGTTCATCAAACTAGGAAAGTAATATTTGTCTGTCCCTTCAAAAAGAAGAAATCACTATCTGTATTTACTGCTGTTTTGATAATGACAAATTGCCATCTTGTACTTAAGTAACCCATGTTTAAACCCGTTATATCTATATATCATCACAATTTATGCTCAAAATAAACCTATAAAGTACAATCAGAGACATAATCAATCTCTGTATTTTAAAGTAAGTAAATAAATACTGAGAATTATGACTTGGATGAGGTAGGTGGTACGGCGGCTTTAACATGGTATTTGTATCTGTAGCCTGCTCTTACCTCGTGTCCATGGCCATGCTCTGTAAAGCTGGCTTACCTCTCAAGGCCTGACCTCACTTCCACAACTCAAGTGAACACCAGGAAGTGAGAGGAAGGTGCATCCAGGAACACATAGCTCAGACAGAAATCCTAGACTGGGATCAACAAACTTTTTCCATAACAAGCCAGAAAGAAAGTATTTTAGGTTTTACGGGCCATGTGATTCCCAGAACAATTATTCAATGTTTCCACTGTGGTATAAAAGTAGCTGCAGACAGTCCAGGAAGAGGGTCTGCTTGTGTTCTAGAAAGGCTTTATAACACGCAGGGGAATACACTGGCAGTCCCTGCTCTAGACCTTTATGTAGCCTCATGCAGAAGTGTACACACAGGTACATGCTAGGGCAGGGTAGCCTGTCTGTTTGCCTCTGGGCAACACTTCAAGCCCAAGTTCACCCTACTGCAGCACATCATGTCCCAATAGCATCACATGAATTGTCAGTATACTCTGCTACTCTAGCTTAACCTTTCCTTCCTCTCAACCATGCTGGGTCTCTGAATATGAAATTTGCATTTCAGGATTTTTCTTACAGAAATTAACATGGTAACTTCCTATTAACACAAAAGGAAAAGAATCTTGACTGAGTCTTCTGGACAATGAGGGTCATTTATTGTTATGTATTCAGAAAAAGATCAGAGAAAGATCCGGAGCCCAAGGACACATTAGCCTCTAGTTCAGCCCCTCTTCTCAAGTTCACATACAAATATATCATACAAGAGCTGACCTCCAAGTCTGTATTAGATTAGGAAAAACTAGGAAGAAACTCAGATTGTAAAGCAAAAGAAGAAAACCAGCCCACGAGAGGTCATGCGCATCATCACAAACTCGGAGCAGCACGCTCAATGCTCGCTCTCACTGACCTCCAAGAGGCTTACGACAAAGGAGCACTCTCCTCAGAGCACAGCAGTACAATCTGATGGAGCACCAGCGTGGGAACCACGGAAACATAAAGCTACTGTGAGGCTGAGGCAAAAACCATAGTCACGCTCCAGACCAGACTATACCATCCAAAGTCTGTCTCAAAAACAAAACCAAAAAGAGGCAAGCATTCATTTAGAGTCTACTCTGATGAGCAGTTGAAATGTCACAGAACACATATATAACTTGGAAAAATTATTAAATGCTAGAAAGCCATTAAAATGTAGAAAATGTTTCCTAAACAGAGATAAAATTTCATGTCAAACAATAAACAGAACATATTATTATTAAAAAGACCATTACCTCAATAGGATTAAATTTAACACTGTTTATACTGTCAAATCCCCAGTTCATCGAGCACACAGGGCTGGTTCTTTGTTCATCCCAAATGTCTACTTGCTGTCCACAAGTGGCAAAGACTGGGTCTCTCCAGTGATGATCAATGCCAGTATACACTGTCTTTAAAAGCAAAAAGGGTGTTACAGAGGCTCATTACTACTTTAAATCAACATATTTTAATTTTTCTTGCTTCAAAGAAACATCTTTCCTCTTCTCCCACTATCCTTTGCCACAAGCTGCGCAACTAAGTTGCCTACATTTGGAAAGTCACGAGGTTGGCATATGCAGAATGCAATAGGTGAGCTTCACCCTGGGAAAAACACCTAACTAATCACGGTATCTCCCTGAGGTAAGTCTAAAGACATTTTTTGAAGCTTTTCCTTAAAGGGCAAAAGAGTATCATAAAATGCTAAGGCGTTTTATAAAAATGAATCAAGTTTGCTTTGGAATTACTAATTTGTTACCACCTGGACATTTTTCCATCTTGTACACATATCCTATCTCCATCCCCCTTTAAGAATATTGAGAATTTGTTGAAACATCATCTACATATATACTAGTGTAATAATGAAATAAATGGTGGCTTTCAAATGCACCTAACTTCAGGATTTTGTCTGCTTAATGTAAGAATATCAGCATTATATAAAACATGTAAGTCAAATGTTCTAAATCACTCTTAGGCTGTAACTGAACCCCATCTGACTTAGAGAACAATTTGTGAGAAGTGTAAGATTATACAAGAAGTACACACTACTCTGTGTTTCTTTGAGAAATTCTGAGCTTTGTATAAGATATATGATGATAAAAACCAGAGAGAAAACTAAGCCATTATTTTCCAAACATTGACCTTACAATCTCTTCTGTGGTCTTCCTTTAAGAAATACTTCATTGCATTCCCTATATGATCTGTAAGGCCTACTATAGCCAGTATTCATTAGCTACAGAGAAATCAGACTCTATTAGAAAGAACACCAAAGAGCTGTTCATATTCTTTAGTTTCAAAGAACTTTAATTACACAAAATGTTGCTTTTAAACCTTGTTTTAGCAGGCAATTATTAAAAATAAACCTTCTGAAATGTTACTTTTTTTCCCTTTTGGAATTACAAAAAAAAGATAAAGAATTTTAATAGGCCAAGCATCATTCAATGCGTTTTGTACCTTTCCTAACACTGTGTACAATGGCTCCTCCTCCTCTCCATGGCCTGGTCCATCCATTTTCCACTGCTTCACAGTTTTGTCATCTCCAACCTAGACACAGTTATTTTATGATGACTCTAATGACAATAATTGCAAACACAAATATCAAATTGCCAAGTATCTCATTTCAAATAGAAACATATACCATTCTTTCATTTTCACATTTATTGATGCATTTATTTTCTACTTTAGCATAACAAAAATTGTAACAAATATATAAAGCACAAAAAAACCTACAACAAAACAAACAAACAAACCCCAGTATGAGTAAAGCAAAAGGATAAGAAAAGATCAAAGTTAGGTCACATGAGAATAGTATTTCAAATTGGAATAAAAATGTATTATAATACAGATATTAGAATATAAGATTAATCATTTGGAAAGGTCTAACCCTGGTTTGGTGGCACACACCTATTATTTCAGCATTCAGGAGGTTAAGGCAAGAGGATGGTGAGTTTAAGGCTAATGCAGGCTACATAGTAAGCTGGAGGATGACTTGCTATCCTCTCCCAAAAAACAAAAAACCAAACCAAACCAAACATTGAGGAGCGCTGGGATGGGCTGGAGAGATAACTTGAGGTTAAGAACACTTGGTGCTCTCACAGAGGTCTGGGGTTGGGTTTCCAGTCCTATCAGACAGCTCACAACTGCTTCTAACTCTAACCGATCAGATGCTCTCTTCCGGTCTCACCTGTAGGCATGTGGTCCATTTACATATAGTCAAGGCACATACATAGACATAAAATAGTTTTGTTTTTAGATTCTTTTACCAATGTGGTGGCACATGCTTTTAATCCCAGCTGTAAGGAGGCAGAGGCAGGTGGATGTCCATGAGTTGGAGGCCAGTCAAGTCTACATAGTGAGTCTCAAGCAAAGATTTGTCTCAACAAAACACAAAAAGTAGGGGCTGAGGAGACTGCTCAGCAGTTAAAGCATTTCCCCTGCAAGCAAGAACAATCCCTAGAACCAATGTAAATGTTGTGTAGGCACAGCAGCTCTCTAGTAATTTCAGCCTGAGAATTCAGAATTGGGGATCCTGAGAGCAAGGTTGCCAGTAGGACTAGCCCCCCAGTCAAAGCTACTGAGAAAGAGTCTTAGTATCTGAGACTGATACTGAGCCTCTACACACATAATTCATATGAAAGCATATACATGCAGACGCCACATACATAAAAAGATGAACAAAGTCAGTTGAGCCAATACAATACACAATAAATTTCAGATCATTTCAAATGCAAAAGAAAGGGGAAAAGATGAAAATGCTCGTGAGAAGGCACCATTGTATAATCTTAAAGCAGACAGAGCCCTTCTCTGCTGTCATCCAACTACTGACTTACTAGCTTTCAAACCCAACTACAGACCTCTGGAGAAGCTCTCAACATCCCACAGATCACTTCCTTCTAACTGCGCTAAAGTTACAGAGATATTGAAACATAACTAGTGTTACCTCAGGCCAAATCAAAGTGAGTCAAAAAAGTGGTAATTTAGACTTGAATACTTAGCAGCCATGCTTGAAACAGGTGAAGTAAGAACTCAACCCAGAATGTGCACTATAATGTGGCCTGTGGTTAATAACACAAACAGTCATGTACGTGGTACTATATAACAGTTAGCAGCTTTATCTGAAGAACCTGGAACCAGAACCTCTCTGGACTTTGCAGTACTCATACATAGGTACCTAAGTAACTCTTTAGGTAGGACACTCAAGGCCAAACTTTTCAGACCCATTAACTGAAGATAATTTCATACAATAGTTTTAATTCTCCGTGTATGAAGCAGTTTTATAGTCTTTCACTTCTGCTACCATACTGATGGCTCAAAAGAATGTCCTAGAGTTCAGATTTTTTTTTTTTATTAGTGTTGCTCAGAATGTGCCAAACTCCAGGCTTCAGTGTAAAACATACATTTCTATTACTGTGTCACCACGGTTACTTCTTCTCCCCAGCTCAAAGTTTTCTATTCTCAGAATAACATCCTAGCCTTTTCCCCTGTAGCTTCCAATCTAGGACTAAAGTGTTTGACCTTTTATGATCTATATAAAAGAGAGATGCTGTAGTGTTCTTTTCATGGCTGGCTTATATCACACAGCATAACATCCATCTACACTGCTGCAAAAGACAGGATTTCCTTTTTTCTAATAGTTGAATACATCCATATACCAAAATTTTCTATATCTAGTCATTTGTTGATGGATACTTAAGAAGGCTTTATTCATTTTGAATGCTTAAAAATATAACCATAGTCCCCCAAAAATTATCCAGTAGGATTGAAAATGAAGTTTAATGATAGAGCCTTGTCTAGCATGCACAGTTTGTTTGATCCCCAGCTCCATAAAAAAGGGCAAAAACATATTGTAAATATTCTGGCTGGGATTGTATCAATCCAAATTTTATTGTATCAATTCAAATATCCAGAGAACGCCAACTGGAAGAACAGAAGTCTTAGCTTGCCACCCAATTCCTTTTACCATCTATGGCATATTCACTGTGTCACACAGTTCTATCTGCTCTGTGGCTACTGTGTTTTCCTTGTTAAGGAGAGGCATTCTTCAGTGCCACATCCGTGACATCATTTATTTTTACATTTTCCTCATACTGATGTCATATATAATCTCAATCATTAATTCTATAGTGATGATGCCAGGGTAAGTTCTTACTTTTCTTCTAAGTCCCAGAACTTCACCTATAAAGGACAGTCAGCTTCACACAAATAACCTGTAGCAAGTCCAGTTCATCACACCAGACCCTTCCTCTCCTCTTAACATGCTGGGAACTGCTGATTTCTCCTTTTCCATAGCAGGACTGACTCATGAAGCCTCCAGAACTTCATTCAACCTGACTACTATTCTCTATAGGTTTTATTCACCAGATAGCTCCCAATTATTGCTTATGCAAACAATGAGAATTGCCTACAAGCTGGGCATTTATTGCTTTCAAAGCAATCATTTCAAAGGACAGCAGGGAATCTGATGTTCATCTGTTATAAAACCATCAATGAATTTGAACTAGTATTGATACATCAATGTTCATAGCAGTATTACTCATAATAGCAAAAAGGTAGAAACAAACTAAAAGTTCATCGATAAATGAATGGGTTAAGAAATGTGGTATACATCACTGTTAATATTATGCAACTTCAAAAAAATAACTTTTCTAACATATGCTACATCACAGATAACCTTGACTTCATTATGCTAACTGAGTAAGGCCTAGGCAATTGCACATACAAAAATGCTGATTTTACTTCTGTAGAGCACCTAGAATAACCAAATTCTGAGAAACAAGAGTAGAAGAGTTGCTACTGTGTGGGCTAAGAGGAGAGTACGGGAGCCACTGCCTAATGAACACAGCTTCATGAAAATGCAACGCAAATTGGCACAATATATAAACACACCAACAGCTACTAAATTGTACACTCAAAATCAGTTAAAATGGCAAATACTCTATGTAGTTATTCTTCCCTGTGCACATGCTTCCCAGTGAGTCCTTGCTGACAAAGTACAAACTATTCATCTTAGCACTAAACATTTTCCACAGAAAGTCAATCATTCTATCAGTGCCTTAATTCCTATCAACCACACCTCTCAGTGCTTAGGATATTAGTTCAATGGTGTATAGCACCTATTTATAAAAAGGTCAAAAATAGTAAGTATGAGTAAGGCTGGATTACTTAAAGAAAACTAGGACTTTTCCAGGTTTAATGAACTCTCTAGTACTAATGAGCTCCACAGGCCGTTGGAACAAATAAATGAACTTGAAAATAACTTATGCAATTAGATCTTTCCTGTGCAGCTGAAGAGACTTAATGAGTTAATAGTACACTCACAGTAAAAAAAGAAGTCCCACAAAAGCGAGTGCATATTCCTCGCACAAAACCTTCATGTGCTTGTATCGTTCGGATGCACTGTCGTTTAGTCAGGTTCCAAATTTTAACCTATGATAAAACAGAAAATTCACAGAACTCTAAAGTTTTAAAAATTTTAGAACTTCCACATTGAAAGGGCTATGAGCCACTCTACCAAGCACTGAAACCAAGATCCTTTGGATTATAATAATGTACTGCATATGGACAAATGTATCAACAAGAGAAAATTCAGCTTGTCAAATAAATACTCTGCTGATTCTACAGTGTTTCAAAGTCTTTCCCTTACCAGATTAGGAAATTAAGTGTTCAATCATCAATAATAACTTCTGTGAAAAATTCAAATACCTTTATTATAAACATGATAAATTTATATACTGTCAAATTGAGCCTTCCACCACTGAACTGACACCATTTGAAGATTAGATGGAAAACTACTAAATCACTTGGGTTTAGGCTTAAGAATTAAACTGAAGTCAAACTGAGAGTAGGTACAGGAAAGGGGTTTGTAATAGAGTGTGCTAGTTTAAAACAAGATTTAAAGTGACACTTGCCTCTCCATCACATGCCCCAGAAAGGACAGTAGCCAGGTTCTTTGGATGCTTTGCCAGGCAATTGACTCCATCACGGTGACCATCCAGGGAAGCAAGGAATGGTTTTGCGAACACTCGTTCCAACTTGGTAGCATTTAAAGCTCTTACATATTCTCGTGGGACTTCAAAAGGATGTAAAGTAGGATCATAGTTCCTTGGAACTGGAATAAGAACAATCTCTCTGAATAATAATTCACATTTACTATTTCTTGTGGAAAACCCCAGCTAATCATGTAATCTGTTACTCAATAAGCCTTTAATTAGGAATACTGTTTTCTGCCTAGCACTATCAAAGACACAAAAGTACACTAGTCACTTAAAGACCTTTTCAAAATTATGGGAAAATCATAATATATAGTCCTGTACAAGTAGATTATATACACATACACACACACAGCTTCCCTTCTATATGTCCTACCATATTCAACTGGGTATGTGACCTCTCACATGGGTAGGGGTTCTAACACATCGTTCATTTGCACTCCTATGTCTAGCACAGTATTTGGAACAAAGCCAAGCACTATGATGAACTTCTGTTTAACTAAAACCTAGGCTGCTTGTGCTAGATGCTCATGGTGCTAAGCACTGCACTGACAGAAACACAGCACTGTGATGCTAACTGTATAACACAACCGCTATTTATCGGACACTTTACATTTGTTCCCTTATATGAAAAGCACTGACATAGAGTTCACTGACTTCCACACACTACTCCAGATACTTTCTTAACTTACATTATTTCCAAAGTAACCCACAGGCTACATCTATTCCTATCTCCCACTATACAGTTGTGAGACTGAGGTACAGAGGGGACAAGCGACCTGCCTATGAGCCATGTTCTTTCTTAACTAGTCTGCCAAACAAGTTGTCTCAGTCTAAGTCCATGTCTAACTAAATTAAATGTGCAACAGTACATACACTTTCCCTTCACCGTCACCCTGCTATCTTTGCTTTCTGACTCCGTACTAAAGGTATATCATATCCAACATGCAATAAAGCTCAAACCTTGGCCATTCCTGAATTTCATACTCCACAGTCTCCAATCTCAAAGATCAAGCACTTGTCCTCACTGAAATGGTCACCCTTCGCTTTCCTCCAGGTATCTGCTAACTTAGTGTTAGCCCATAGTACCCTACACCTGGACTACTGTTTCACTCTACTTGATTTGGCAGCAGTTTAAACTGTTATCAGATTAATTGAGCACATGCCATTCTCATAATCAAAATCTCCCTGGAGTCGTCCTCAAACCTTTAGATTTTATGTCTTATTGTAACACAGTTTTTGAGCTGGTATGTTTCATACAAGCATGTATTAAAGATGCTTGGTTTTTGTTAAAATTTTGTTTTCAATTAAACTCCCTGACAGAAAAATTTAACATCTCCAAATGTATGTCTTAACACCTGGTTTTAGTGGAGAAAGCTTCACTGACTTCTGCACAGTGCCATGTCAACGGGATGCTGGCATCCAGCAACCGAGCTCTTGCTGGCACGTTTTTCTGTGGTGTACAGGTGACTGCACGGTGACCCTCTCATTGGTTTAGTTCATACAGTGCTGAACAAAGTGAGAACTCACTGTACCTCACAAAAATAAGCAGGTCCAAGGAGAGGAAAGGTGTCCACATTGATATTGACAGCTCTAGACTTGGCAATATTTATTTAGTATATTTACTTTTTGGTCATCATTTCCACCAGGTTTGCAAAAGCTATTTAGAAATGTTTGATCTACTGTGATGTCAACAGCTCTTTCTACAACTGATACTTTAATAGTTAAAAGAAGATAGTTCATGCTGTTTCCAACTATTTTCTTGTAGTCAAAATCTATCATCATTATAAACAACACATTCAGTATAAGTTTTTAAATAGAAAACACATTTCCTAGCATGTATTTTCAAAAGAATCTCGGAACAGCACAAGATTATTTAAAGTAATTTACTGAGACAACAAATATTTTTAGTCTTTCCTTTCATTCTATAAATTATTATACGACATGAAAAATATAAACCACAATATGCTATGCTATTCTAAAGGTAGAATCAAGTCCTCCCTTGTCAACACTACTTTTCCCAGAATACACAACATATGGCTGAAATGAGGTTGTAAGTCCATTAAATATCACATAAATAGAAATTAGAGGACCCTGTAAACACGGGCTCACTATGTAGCCTGGCTGGTCTGGAGCTCACCATGTAAACTGGAACTTACTATGTAGACCAAGTTAGCCTGGCACTCAGAAATCTGCCTGCCTCTGTTGTGGATAGCCCCAGCCTTGTATTTTGATCCTAGTTCCACCCTTCTGGGAGGAGCTGCAGAAGATGATTGAATCTGTACACAGGTGACGTCTTGTAAACTTTCTGTCCAATTAAAACCTGTAAAATAAAGGCTAGAGCCAGAGATTGGGAAGTAGAAGGGAAGGCGGAGAAAAAGGCTTAGGGAGGAGAGAGTGAGAGGGATTCAATATAAAAGGTAGAGCAGAAGCAGAGGTAGGAGTAGAAGGAAGTTGACGGGAGAAGCAGAAGCAGAGAAGGAAGAGAAGCAGTAGAAGCAGGAGGAAGCAGGCAGAAGGAAGCCGTAGATAGAAGGAAGCCGACTACGGAGGAGCTCAGAGGACAACCACGAGGCCTGAATGAACCGCAAGTTATAAGGGATCTCATAGCCAGGGATTAGAGTAGTGTAGTGGTAAATCTGCCCAATCTAGGCGTGCTATTTATACCATAATTATTGAGTTGTGTTTTCATTTACTGGTCTCCTTTGGGTAGGAGAACCTAAGGAGGCAAATTTGGGGTTAAATAATTCCCTCTACTACAAATTGGTGCCCAACGCCAGAGGCCGATTTAAATAATTTCTACTACATGCCTCTGCCTCTAGAGTGCTGGGATTAAAGGATGACCCACCAAGCCTGGTTCAGTTTGTTTTTTAACATACAAATTAAACACTGATGTTCTAATGTATCCCATATTGTCATAGAGAGTCTAAACACCTACCTTTAGAGGTACCAAACTAAGTTCAAGCCCCCTTCTGGTCTTCTCTAACTCGGTCTCATTGTCTCATTAGCTTCAAGTACTTCCTGGAGCTCAGCTCAGGCACCTTCACTCCCTGTCACCTCAAACAACCTTGCACTTTCCTTTTATAAAACAGCCTTTCCATCAGGACTTAACTTTCACCTAAACCTACCCAAACCTCATGCACCCCTTTACAATATTCTCTTTGTCTTCTAAATCACAATCATTGTATCCACTTCCAACTACATTCATCTAGTCACACAAAAAACTAACACTAATGTAGCACCTGCCACACATCATAAGCGCTGGATACCATAGTTTAAAACTCATATAAAACTACATATATTTGTGTAAGGTGCTCTTACACATTAACTAGACACATCAAAACTATCGAGGATATTAAAAAAAAAAAAAAAGCTTCACCAGTACTTACCCAGTATTTAAATCCTGCATAAAACTGAAAAGGAAAAACACTAAATAAAATATAACAGATGTGTTTATTTTATATTTTATAGCACTCCAAAAATTCTACTTTTCTGTTTTGCTATTACATTTCTATTATAGAAATAAAAATAGGGAGATACTGTTGAAAAAAGATGTTACTAACAAATAGGGCTGTATCTCCTAGCATAAGATTCTGTGTCCAGGCTGTCACCCACTCATTCATTCATTCAAACACCTACAAAGTAGTATTAATGTGAGTTATTGTCTAAACACTGTGCATATAGGAATATGATTCTTCCTCTTCTTTACAAGTTCAGTCTGATAGAAAAGCCTGCTAATCAATATATAAGCATGAGACAATGTGATAAGCACTAACAGAAATCCAAACAATATGTATTGGAAACACAGAAGAGGATACTGAAACGCAAGAGAAAGGGCAAGTTCAGGGAATAAGTATGTAAAGATTATGGTTGAGAGAAAGTTTCCCATAGGTATAGCTCCAAGAGAGAACCTGAAACTCAGCCACATTGGCAAGGGTAATGTAAGCCATTGTCTTAGTTAGGGTTTTACTGCTGTGAAGGAATACCGTGACCAAGGCAACTCTCATAAGGACATTTAATTGGGGCTGGCTTACAGGTTTAGAGGTTCAGTCCATTATCATCATGGCAGCATCCAGGCAGGCATGGTGCAGGAGGAGCTGAGGGTTCTACATTTTCATCTGAAGGCTGCTAGCAGAATACTCCCTTCCAGGCAGCTAAGACTAGGGTATTAAAGCCCACACCCACAGTGACACACCTACTCCAAAAGGCCACACCTCCTAATAGTGCCACTCCCTGGGCCAAACACATAAAACATGATAGCTATCTAACCAGCAATGCACTGATTGGTGAAAGTGGAAGGAAAAAAACCAATCAGGTTCAAAGACTCAAAATAATATCAAACCATAGTGACAAATCTACTTTTCATTTAAGAAATATTACCATGTTAAAACACCTTGGGAGAAGGGGCCATATACCACACCTTAGCAATGCTGGCGGAGGGGAAGGGGAGAACCTCTAGTAACCAAGAGCTACTATCACTCTCGTTTACTCTAAGGGCATGATTTTTGTGCCTTAGTTATATCTATTCTTGTCTTCAGTTACAATGGTCTGCTCATACAAGAGTGGTCTCCTGTCATTTCTGTTACCAAGAAATAATTTATAAAGGGTCAGCATGCTAATGGGAAACAGACCAGTAAAGATAAATAAAACTCACTAACTTCACCCTAACTATTCTCTCCTCAAACTCTCATGAGTAATTATGAGTAGTTACGCTGCTGTAAATCTCTTCTCATCTTGTTTCCTTCCCACACCCAGAAGTAGATAATCTGAACTAGTAAAGGTGCCCAAAGCGCAGCTTTAAAACGTTTTTGGAAAAAAAAAAAAAAAAAAACTTTGAACGCTTGACTCATGAGTTTGACTAAAACTCCACTTTCCAACAGCTCGAAACCTGAACACAGAATGCCTGACAGGAGAAAACTGGAAGCACCCTTGCTATACATAACTACTTCCCGCTAGAGGAAAATTCTCACAAAGGACTTAGAGGAATATGTCATCTGCAACTCTGGTCCTCAATAGCCCTGTGCGGACACAGTCGCCTACGCGGAAAGGGAAAACCAGCGCGCTGGCCTCCCGCCCCTTTTACGGCTCGAAAGCTGGGCCGACCCGAGGAATCCGGGAGGACGCTCCTTCCTCGGTTCCAGTTCCTCTCACCTCTTTGTATGTCCAGTTTGGTTTCCCGGACATAGTTGTCAGGGTTCCGGCTCAGCATTTTCACCTTCATCCTGGCGGCTCTGGGTCTCGGACTCCACGAGCCTTTAAGCTGGGTCCGACTTAACCCACACAGACACACTACTTCCGCCTTCCGCAAGGCTTCTTCCTGTCACGTGGCTCCGTAGTGTCGAAGCCGGATGGCTCAGCTGCACCCCGCGGCGTGCCGTAGTCGCTCCGGCTAGGAGCTGGAGGGGAGGTCCTTCAGCTGTCTCTCGCTTCGCGTCCTGAGGGCGAGCGCGCGCAGCTGTGGGCGGGGCCAAGCCAGCTGGGCGGGGCTAAGCCGGCTAAGCAGGCTACGCTCGGATCAGTCCTTCTTCACGCGGCTCTGCCGCCCGTGTTCCTTTCTGCTGCAGTGTCCCGGGCTCCAATTCCGGAAGTGGGCTCAGGTCCTGCGGTTCCGGGACCCGGGCCGCGACTGTCGCCACGGTGGCGGCCACTACATCCCGTCCCACGTCGGCGGCGCTGGACGCCGTAGTGTCGACGAGCCCGGAGCCCATGACAGGCCAGGGCCAGTCGGCGGCCGGGTCGGCGGCATGGAGCGCGGTGTTCCGCCACGTCCGGTATGAGAACCTGGTGGCTGGCGTGAGTGGCGGGGTCTTGTCCAACCTGGCGCTGCACCCGCTCGACCTTGTGAAGATCCGCTTCGCTGGTAAGAGCCTGCCCATGCCCCGGGCGGCTTCCCTTGCTGCCAGCCCCAGCGAAGCACTAAACACCCAAAGGAGACATTGGTCTCGCCAGACTCAGTACTACAACGGGGAGAGCCCGAAGATGATGCTGTGTGCCCTGCGTTACCTGGAGCTAGGATTTAGGAAGGGGGCCTTGGCTTTCCCTGTGTCCCCTAACCCTAAAGGATAGAGAAAGTGGGTGAAGTTTGAGAGAAAGGAGAATGTCACATTTGACCCTTATGTTCACGAGCCGTTCACTCTTAGGGGTAATTTGAAGTCTTAGGGCAGCCACGTGTTTGGCTGTATAAAGTCAAACGAAAGTGCAAGTGTTTAAGCTGGAGCATTGTCTCCTTTCGAAGATAAGGTCTTGGTTTGGGATTAAAATATTCTCGAAGGTTTCTGTAGTTTGGAGTATTTATAATATGCATTGTCTAGTGAAGAGGAGGAGCTTCTTCACTCTAAATAACTGTATTTAAGTGTGAATTAAGTATATGGAAATTAGCACAGCATTTTAGGAATTAATATCAAGTTGCGTTACTAAGATGATCCTTGGTAACTATTTAGAAACTATTTGTGTTATTTCATTTATTACAAGCTAAATTCTTCCTTGAAAATCAAATCTTTATTCATTTACTTGATGTATGTGTCTTACTGTTTGAACAGTAGAGTCGAACTAAGAAGTACCAGAAGTTTCTTACTGTTAGGAAACTTAAAAAATGTAATTAGCCTAAGTTATCTAAAAGGATTCTATGCAACATGAAATCAATTGCTAAATAGAATAAATTCAGATACAAAATAAGAATACAAATAGACTATATAAAAAAGACTCTGAAGAAAGCTGGAGCTAGAGAAATGGCTTAGCACTCCCACAGGACCCGAATTGGGTTCTCAGCACCCATTTTGAGCAGGTGGCTCACAACTGTCTGTAATTCCAACTTCAAGGAAACCTAAAATCTCTGGCCTCTGCCAGCACATGCACATAGCCTACCCAGGGACACATATGAAATAGAAAATAATAAAAGTAAATATTTAAAAAATAAGCATAGGTGACTTGTATGTATTTGTAAAGTTTCCATATTAAAGTTCTCAACAGGATTAATATTTTGGCAGCCAGAGAGGAGACAAGACACTCTGTGCTGGAGAATATGTGGTACCCATGGAGAGCATCCTAGAAAAGACACTAGGGAGACATACTTCCGTGGAGTTGGATATGCATCTGTAGATAATTGTTACAATAAATGGTTACCAACATCGATAGCTAACTTTACGCAGATGGTAACGGTGGGGAGTTGAGTAAGCTGTCCAAGTCACAAGATGGGAAAGAGCAATCTGAGGTTTGAGTTCAGCAGTTTCACTCTAAAACTGCCCTGCACTTACCCACTCCCTGAAACACCTCTGGGAATCCCTAAGTAGCCTTGGACTTGTTGAGATGTGGGTCTGTGTCTTGGTGTCCCTCTTACACAGCCTCCTGTAGAGCAGAAGATGGGCTGCTGAGACTTTGATTAAGGAAGAGGGTTGGCCAGGTTGGGTTTTGGACTAGGCTTGAGGAAAGGGACTTCTTGGTACCTGAGAAGATTCATTATCTTAACATGAGAAGAGTATTGGAAACTTGTAGGGTAGATAAGGTGGTTAGTAACAGAATAAGGGGTTAAGATTAGATAGGTATCCCTAATTGAAGTCCTTCCCACAGCAGAACAAGCCTGTGTAGTGGTAAAGACTGCAGTTTGACTGAAGAGTGATAGGAAGGAGAAACTGAGGAAGATAAACAATGAAAAGTTGAGTCTGCTTTTAGTCAGGGTTTCTATTGCTGTGATAAAACCATGACAAAAGCACCTCGGGAAGGAAAGGGTTCATTTCTTAAAGCTCTATCATCCAGGGGAGTCAGGGCAGGAACTCAAGGCAGCCACCTGGAAGAGGAGCTGATGCAGAGGCCATGGAGGATGCTGCTTACTGGCTTTCTCCTCATGGCTTGCTCACCTGCTTTCTTGTACAATTAAGACTTCCTGCAGTGGGGTAGAATTGAGGGGTGGCATCCCCACCTCCACACTGTGGGGGCTGGGTTCATCCCCACAGTTAGTCAAGAAACTGTTCTATAGACTGGCCTACAGGCCATCTGGATGAAGGCATTTTCTCAGTTGAGATTCCTCTCCCCAAATAACTCTAGCTGTGCCGAGCTAGAGTTAAAACTAACCAATACAGTCATCAGTAGGCATCAGTACTGAATAATGCCTACATTTTGTGCTGTCATATAATTTAGCCCACTTATTAAAATTACTGTCTATCAGTGGTGAGGAAGGTTAATCCTGAATGCATGTGCTATAAAACCAAACAATTCATTGACACCCAAGTAAACTGGAACTCCAGTGTTGACAGTTTTTAAAAAGAGAAGTAGAACTGTTATGTGAGAAGGGTAAAGGAACTCGCTAAGCTTCATGTGGGTAGGGAGGTGCCCACTGTGAGTTGGTCTTAAGAAAAATTACAGGCATGCAGAATTTGCCCTGGCAAAGCAGTGGTACTCTGCAGTGATACACAAAGTGACCCAGACAGATGCTTTTGAAGAGGTTGGGTATGGGCACTGAATAAGCTCAGTGGTTGAATGCTGCCTTAGGCCTTAGGTTGACGCACCCATAGTCTTGAGCTCAAAAACCTCGTATCACAAAAAATGTAGAGATAAACCATCCACATAAAGCACAAGTGAAGGGAATTTATTAACTAAGTAAGAAACAAGCTCTTCAGGTGTGACCAAGACAAGGAAGGTAGATAAAACTAAGAGCCAGCATGTGAGACAGTGTGTCCCGGGATGGTGGGACTACATAATTTTTAAAGCCAGTGTACTTGCTGCTGTTCTTCAAAAAGAATTTAAAAATTACCTTGGCTCCTCCACTATACCAACTTTTTTGTTGAGTTACAGTCTCCTGGCATCTTTCAGTGTTACCACTAGCCTTTACAGTGATGTGAGATCACTGCTTTCATGAAATTCCTCAGGTCGTTTAGACTAAAAGCTCACTGTGTATACAACTTCCATATGACAGTAGAGAGACTCCTTCCGGTCTTCATCTCTCATTTTCTCTGCCTTTAAATTCAGTCTACATGAGGACACCACAGTTTCCTTTCTCAAAACATGTATGTGATTATTTTAGGGTTTTTTCCCCCCAAGAACCTTTGTAGTTTGAGCTGCAACAAAATACCACTACAAACAGTATGGCTTAAACAACAAAAGGATTCTTTTCTCTTGGGGATTTGGGGACTGGAAGGATCCCCAGGATCAAGATGCTAGTCAGGTTGGTTTCTAGTGAGAACACTCTCTTTGGCTTGCAAATAGCCATTTAATACTAATTCCTTCCTTAAAGGCCCTGTCTTCTTGTCGTCACATTCAGAACTCCAGCTTTAACTGAACTTTGGAGATAATACAGTTCACTCCTAAACAGCTCCCATCCCCACCCTTCCTTCCAAACTAATACTCCTTCCTACACCAGCCCAACATGTGTGCCCCCCAAACCTCCAGTTTTCCTCCCCAAAGATGTCACCTTCTAAAAACCAGTGCCTAATCATTCTTACCATTCACACAGTTATTACTGAGATTAACTTCTTAAAACAGTAAAGCAAGCATTGGTTTATGGCCACAGAAAGCAGGGGTGTTTTGTCTTTTGTCTCACAAATGAATTGTGAGCTTATTATTGAGAGAAACCTGGAAAGCTGCCCAGAACAAGAAAATCTGTACAGAATGAAAGGCACAAAACCCAGGGGTCACATCAGAAGCCTGTGTGCTGCAAAATACCTTTCCTGGGCAAACAGCCCTGCTATCTGAAGGGTTTCGTTAAAAAATGTAGGAGGATATACCCACTCTACAAAGGAGGGCGCTGAAGCTCGGACAGGGTAAGATCATGTAATTAATAAAGGAAAGTTGGTATCCAACCCAGGCCTCTCCTGAAGCTCAGTGCACTTTAATCTCATTTTGTAGTGTAATGTTGACAGGTTAATGATGAAAGAAACTGACTGTTCCACCTTTGCATAGCACTGGTAAACAGTGCCAGACTCCATTCAGTACGGTAGTAGGTGGGGGACAGAGAACTGGGCATGTGTACATGTAAAAGACTATAATTTGTGTGAACTCTTTTGGAAGGTACTTTTCACTGTGTTTTGAATTTATATTGTTACCCTTTAGCCCATATCACTCCCTTTCTAATGGTTAATGATAAAGAAATAATAAGAATCTATACAAATCGCTTTACAAGATATTCTTTAGAGAACTGTTTACTAGTAAAAAGATGAGCCAACCAGACAGAGGGAATAGGGCATACAAAAGAGGATAGTGGGAGAGAAGACTGAAACAGAAACAGTATAAAGGCCAAGTGGTAATGACACCTTTAATTCCAGGACTCAGGAGGCAGAGGCAGGTGGATCTCTGTGAGTTCAAATCCAGCCTGATCTATAGAGTAAGTTCCAAGATAGCCAGGGCTATACAGAGAAACCTTGTCTCAAAAAATAAAAAAGTATAATGATGCATACATATAAAAATTCTGTGATGAGACCCTTTTTACGTGCTAAACCTAAAATACGGATTTAAAAGCTGAGAAACAGCTCAGGTGTGAGAGAGGAGAGTGAGTGTAGAAGTGATAATGGAATGGTTGTGAGAGGGACGGCCACTGCATTGTCTCAGCATCTTCTTATGCAAGTTTAATAGCAAGGAGAGATGCTTGTAAAGTCTAGAGTGGAGAAGAAAGGAGCATGCAGAACTATGTAAAACAAACTTTGTATTGTGGAACTTTATAATGTGGAATGTGGTTTTATAATCTAGTGTCATATGCGTGATATGGAATGTTCCCTATTTCTGAGATTCTTCATATTCTACTTCCAGGATTACGTGACTTCTGAAAACAACAAAGCAGTTAAGACTGCATTGTTCCATATTGTTTTCCTACAGCCTGTTGACAGACCTGTTAAGTAGCCTTCATTTCCCTAAATTATCTTATTTCAAATGTATTTTTCATTTCCTACAGAAGCAGAATAAAAATAAATGCCAAATATAGCCAGGCGTAGTGGCACTCTATACTTCAAAATACTACTGCTGCCTAAAAACAGCAGCGTTTCCTGAGATGCAGGCAGGTCTAAGAGAGCTTATGTGGTAGAATAAAAAGATATAAAGGACTTTTTTTTTTTTAAATAAAAGATTGTTTAATAAAAGGAGAGGACAAGTGTGGCGACTGGTCCTCGGTGGCAAGAGTGTCACTCAAGTGGCACGAGCTTTGCTGTAGACAGTGGTGCCATATTGTTGAGCCGTACGGGACCTTGGAATGAGAATAGTGTGAGAAAGGATGGAGGAAACTAGCTCAGCTTTAGAAAATAGTATTCACATGAAATACTTGGGTGCTTTCTATTCCGACTGAGCTCTGTATGCGTTGGTAGAGAAGAATGTTCAGGAGTAGGCTGCCCTGCCTCAGCTCCCTTCTCTGCTGCCCCTCAGACCATACTGGCATTCTTGATAGACTTGAAGCAGCTTACTGGAGTTTGTTTGTTTTTTAAGAAATATTTTTATTTCATTTTACTTTATTGTATATGTACGGGTGTTTTGCCAGAATGAATGCATGTGTACCAGTTGCATGGCTGGAACCTACAGAATTCACAAGAGGGTGTCAGACCCTGGAACTAGAATTACAGGTGGTTGTGAACCACCATGTGGGTGCTGAGAATCATACCCAGGTCCTCTACAAGGGCAACGAGTATTTATTCCAAACCACTGAACAATTTCCCTACACTCTGAGTAATAGTTTCAAACATTTGAGTTCATAATCTTGAGTATCTATAACAAACATACAAGTGTTTTGGGTTATTTAAAGGCTATTTCCTAAAATATTAGAGGTTTTAGTGTGCTCTAGCTGAATACTTTGATAAGTTGACAGATGTACTAATTAAAAAATACCAAATATCCTAAAAACAATTTCCTCTACCTGAGGTTTTCTTGGTGACTATATTTCCTTCATGTATCTGATTGTGTGCTGCGTGTGGTCCATGGGCCGTATCCCTTCTCACCCGTATGCTCTTCAATGCAGTGAGTGACGGACTGGAAGTGAGACCAAAATATAAAGGAATTTTACATTGCTTGGCTACTATTTGGAAAGTCGATGGACTACGAGGACTTTATCAAGGAGTAACCCCGAATGTGTGGGGTGCCGGTTTATCCTGGGGACTCTACTTTTTCTTGTGAGTAGATCTGGGGAATTTACAGTTTTGAAGAGGATCTTTGTTTTAATGATTTCTGTTTATCACTTTTTTTTTTTTTAACACGGGTAACTGATGAGTTATTTAATCAATTTTTTTTGATTGGAAGGATTGAGAAGCAGAGTAACTTGTTAGTTCCTGTCTGCCAGCTGTTATCAGAGATGTCTGACCCCGAACAGAGTTCTAATAAGAACAAGATAACAGGATGAGATAGGAGATTTGCAGAAACCATTGCTTTGAGGTGAATTCGGGAAAGTTGAGGTATTGAGCTGAGCAGTGGGGTGCTGACACTAAAGAGCTCTGCTGTAGTTAAAGCCAGTGCTAACTCCGTAACTCACGGTGACACTGTACAACCTCAGGAATTCCAAGGGACTGACCATATTAGTATTCTTGAGCACTTTCTTAACAGCCAAAATAGATTAGAAAACGGTGACTAAACCAGTTGTTTGTTAGTAGTTTTGCGTTACTGAAATTGTTTTTTAAAGATAAATCTCACAATTTCAGTCTGTAAATTCAGTCCTATAAACTGAACTGTTGTTGTCATGTATAAGAGATTAGTTCCAGAATATTCCCAAAGTAGAAAATGTCTGCAGAATTGAACTATCATAGCATAGTTATATATTTACCCTCAGCTAGAATAACAGAAAACCCAGAGTGTTTGAGATGGCTTAGAGAAGCGCATTTGATGCATCATAAAGTTTAACTCAGGAGGGGATAGAGCTAGGAGCACCTATAAACACATATATCAGAGATCCCTGTTGGGAAGAGAAAGCAATGACCTGATTCCTAGAAGAGTTTGAGGTACACTCCTCATAGCTTTTTTTTTTTTTACCCGCCCCACCGTCTTCATAGCTTAATGACCTGTTAGACACCATCGCTATTTGGAATAACTCCAACTGCATTCCCCTTAAAGGAGCCGCTGCAAGCTCCTGAGCAGGCACCACACTCACCGTACTGAGTGTGAAAGAACATAGTCCACAGCATCAGCCCTGCAGTCGAGGAGCACATGCTGCTGTCGAGCATGCGTCTGGCTGGACACTGTGTGTCTCAGTCACTGTTCTATTGCTGTGAGGAGACCAGGTCATCTCTTACAAAGGAAAGCATTTCACCCATCCAAAACTCAAATTTAGTGTGTGTGTGTGTGTGTGTGTGTGTGTGTGTGTGTGTGTGTGAGAGAGAGAGCGAGAGAGAGAGAGAGAGAGCGAGAGAGAGAGAGAGAGAGAGAGAGAGAGAGAGAGAAAGGGAGGGAGGGAATTTCTTATGATAGAACAGTTTGCTTCATGTTAAAATATTATGGGTAATATTTGAAAAGTTTCTCCAATCAAGTCTTTCGAGAGGAAGGTGGAAATTGGGGCCTGGTGACACACCTCAGATCTTAGCATTAGGTAGACAGGTGCAGAGAGATCTGGATTTCAGTGTCATCCTTACTCAGAGTGAGTATGAGGCCAGCCTGGGTCATAGAAGGCCCGCCTCAGAAAATCAACATAGGGACTGGAGAAACTGGCCCAGCTTGCTGTTCTAGAGAATCAGCGTGCTTTCCCACCCCCATATTAAACTGCCCACAGCAGCCTGTAACCTCTGTGGGTACACAGATAAATACATACACAGTTAAAATTGTATTTACAAAGCAAATAACAAAAGCAGACCTGGTTTATGTTTCCTGCTCAGAAACATCTAGTGGCTGTGTTTTTGTCAAAGGAGACCCAAATCTCAAGCTGCCTGTTCTGTGGCTGCTTTTCCCTCATTGTGTTGCCCACTCTTCCTGTCACTCCCCATGTATATCTCTTTCCCTGTTGAAATCAAACCTGTCTCAACACCCAGGTCAGTGCCACTTCTACACAGGAACTTCTAGGATCTCCTCTCTCAGACAGTTTCTGAGTGCCTTAGGACACTGTTACCTATTAGTTAATGTTAGAATGTCAGAATCCCTGTTTATCTATTAAAGGGTCAAGTGCATGTTCCTCTTATGCATCAGAAAGCTGATGACTGTTCCTGAACGTGCATTTGTCTGGTATCCCTTGACTTTGTTTGCTTCTTCCTGATGTCTATATCATCACAGCATCTCCTCCTTCGCCTAGATTTTTTCTGCTACTATTAGTTGTTGAAGTGTCAGGAGCCATCTAGGAGAAGCTGGTGGCCACTGGTTTTTTGCATGGCCTAAGATGGCTGAGCTCTGAAAGACAAGGTCCCAAGAGATTGCTTCTTGCAGCTTTTTCCTGTCATTGTGTGGGGGTGGGGTGGGGGTGGGTGTATTGAGAGAGAGAGAGAGAGAGAGAGAGAGAGAGAGAGAGAGAGAGAGAGAATGAGTTCTAAGTCTCTTACCTGACCAGAGAGGTCCTTGAGCTGGAGAGAAAGGAAACCAGTGAGTGCTGATTAGCACAAACCAGCGCTTATTAAAGCACGAATAGTAAGATTATAAGGCCAGGGATCATCAGTCTTTGACCTTCGCCCGATACACTGTCCCACCCAACGTCCCACCCAGTAGGGTTCCCTTAAAGGCTGGAGCAGGCCCCTGGCACGGAAGGAGTAATTAGAACACTTCACATACATAGTGCTAGGCATATTCTCTTATGGGGAGGGTGGTATAATCCCACTGTGAGCCCTTCTTGGCGTCTCCATTCTTAAATAAACTTAACTTGTGGTTTCATTATGCATTGACTTTTGCTTTGGAGATCCTGCTTTTCAGTGTACTGTTGCTTTATGACTTGTGTTCAGATTAAACTTGCTCTATGTTTAATATTTGCAGTTACAATGCCATCAAATCGTATAAGACAGAAGGACGAGCTGAACAGTTAGAGCCATTAGAATACCTCGTCTCAGCTGCTGAAGCTGGTAAGCAATATATAATATCATCTTCCAAACTTAATCCCTTAGGTGGGGATAGGATGCTTGAGTGTGTTTGAGGACAGGACTCCCTCTGGCCCAGATTGGGCTTCTGACCTCAAGGGTTGATTTTTTTTTTTCTTTTTTTTTTTTAAAAAAAATTCTCCCAATTCCCTGCTAAACATTAGTTTAAATGTGTTCATCTAGTCATATGAAGTTAAGAATTTCTAGACTAAGCTGATTGGGGTGGGACTGGGGAGGTGGCTTAGCACTTAAAAGCATTGGCTGATCTTTAGAGGACCCAGGTTAGGTTCCTGGCACCAGGCTGAGGTGGTGGCTCAGCCATCTGTAACTGCAGTTACAAGGGATCTGACATTCTCTTCTCGTCTTTGAGAGCACTATATATACACATGGTACACATACATATATGCAGGAAAACACATACATAAAGTAATTTTTGAAAAATTATTCTTAAGAGATGATTTAGTTACCGTTACGGTGTTTTCGAATTATGTAACTTAGTAACTTTATTCTCTTGCTCCTGTATGTGTGCCATCAAGGAAAAACAGTGAAACTGAATTTTCATAAAACCAATTTTGATCCATTGTGTACCTTGGTTTGTTCATGTTACCAGTTCTTCTAAAACAAGAACTGTCTTAATTTTCAAATACTTAGCCACATGAATAGACCCAAGTCATGATAGAATTTGATATTTATTTACTAAAAAATTTCTCAGGAAGCTCAACAAATGAAAATTTTAACCAGATGTATTTTTTGGTAGGGCAGGAAGTTGGTTGGTTGGTTGGTTTTTTAAGATAGAATCACATATAAGATGCCCAGGCTGGCCTTGCAGTGATCTTCCTGACACTGCCTCCCAGCTTCTGGGGTGTACCACGTGTGTCACCAGATGAGATTGTTAGCAAAATGATCACTTCTGTAAAGATGATAATGTGCCTTATTAGACTTTCGAAAGGATTCAAGGAGGACTGTGACGGACCTTGGGTGGACATATATGTACATATGTACAGATCTTGGGTGGACATGTATGTACATAGCAGCTTGAGGAACTCTGCCCAGGCTGCGTGGTTTAGGAGTCAGGAGAGCTTTGCTCTATCCTTACAAAGAAGCTATTTCACATTTTACCTCTTAATTTACCTCTCACTGACCACAGGAGGAACATTTTTGACCATCAAAAACAAAGTTTTCCTTGTGACTCTTGGGCAGTGCCTAAGAGCCACCTCTCCCTATCCCAGATACAGTCTCTTCATGCCTTGTTCTCTTAGAATACCTGTGCTCAACTGACTGGAATAGCATTGCCTCCCATTTTATTAATTAATTAAATTGAATGTCCTACTTATGCCCAGTGGTTTTGTTGTTTTATTTTTCTTTTTCTGTTAAGGATTCACTCTGTAGCTTGGGCTATCGTAGAACTCATTCTGTAGACCAGGCTGGCCTTCAACTCAGAGATCTGCCTGTCTTTGCCTCCTAAGTTCTGGAGTTAAAAGAATGCACCACCATGCCTGGCTATACCCCTGTTCTTGATCAAGTGGGCCTTCTTTATGCTTATGTGCACACTTTTGAAAAAATGTTTCTCTATCTAATGAACTTTTCTTTATTTGGATTGCATGAAACAGTACCTTTTTTCTAATTAATCTTTAAATATGATTTTAGGAGCCATGACTCTCTGTATTACAAACCCATTATGGGTGACGAAAACTCGCCTTATGTTACAATATGGTGGTGTTGTTAACCCTTCACAGAGACAGTATAAAGGAATGTTTGATGCACTTGTGAAAATATATAAATATGAAGGTGTGCGTGGATTGTACAAGGTAACAAATTATCATGAATATGTTTTGAATACTCTGGAAATTGCAATTAATACTAGCTTCTGTTTTTGTTGTTGCTTTGTTTTTGAGACAAAGTTTTGCGAGATAGCCCAGGCTAGTCTTCAGTTCTCAATCTTCCTATTCAATACTACAGAATACTGAGATGATAAACATGTTTCACCATGCTGGTTTCTAGTCTTGTAAATCATCTCCTTTTTTTTTTCCACTTCTGAATGACCTGTATTTGGTCCTAAAAAGAAACCAAACATAAGCAGGAAATAATTGGGTGAATCTTGTTTATAATATTGAAATTGTACTTTAAGCTGTGTCTTCATTGGTGTAAACCTTTGTCAGGTATCTTTTTAGTGAGCCATGCAGTTAGCTCGCCCATTTCTTGTTGTAGCCCTTGAAAGTTGTCTCGGATAATATATGAAGAAGAGATCACTGAGTCTTAACAGGATCTTATTTTTATTGACTGTAAATGCACGGGGAATTTAAAAATAAAAACCAAAAGAAAAATCCAGCACCTTGCCTGGTGATTGTTTTTTTCAGTGCTAGGAATTGAATGCAGTATATTTAAATTTTCTTCTTAGTGGTGGCAAGATCTGTTTCCAATTTTGTACTTTTTTTCTCTTGCCTTAATTTCTCTTGGTGTTAGTTACCTTTGCATGGCTGTGGCCACAGTGTGTAAGAGAAACAACTAGAGAAGAGAGAGCCCCCGTGGCTTGTGGTTTCAGGGGTGTCATGTGGGGAGCAGGCAGAGCAGCAGCCCCATGGTTAGGAAACAGGGCGTCCTGCTGCCGCGGCTTTCTACTCTCCACCTGACCTGTCCAGTCTCCAGACCCAGGATGTATATGTCTGTCTGGGGTGTGTGTCCCACGCTGTGCACACACAGGCATCTCCCCAGTCAGGCTCACAGCCAAGACTTAGCTGCCACAGTTCTTTGTTGTCTTCTTTTGTTTATCCTCATTTAAAATATGTACATTGTTAAATATTAACTATTAATGTATGAAGTATACATATATAAATATAAAATTTAGGCTGAACAAATTGTATTACATTTTACTTTGTTTTTCAAGAATTGTGTAATAGCTTTAAAATTACTTGCATATAAACTTGGGTTTATAGATTATTTACTGATCTATGAGCAATTTTATTTGCAATTATATTATTCAGTTCTGTATTTCCTTTCATCATTTCTTACCCTGTTCCTTTAGAGTACCTATGAACAATTCTTTGAAATATTACTAGCTTTACTTTCCTTACTAAATTTAACCTCCTGTTTGAACACCAGTTCTTGGTAGTGTCGATCTTTTTTCCATATGTATACTATTTAAAGAAAAACAACCTATGAAAATCCAAACAGTTTAAAAAGGAGAAGGCAGAAGGTAGTGCTGTTCTTAAGATACATACACACATACATATCACACACATATATGTGTCTGTTAAATGTATGTTTATACTATATTTAATATAAATTAGTATAAACATAACATATGTTAAATATGACTTATTAAAATATAGGTTAAAATGTGATTTAGGTGAAACTTAGGTGAATTTACATGAAGTAATATAAAAATATTTTAAGTACATCTGTCATTGAAAGCTGTATAATTTTGCTTCCCTTCATCTTCATCTTTCCCTTCAGGGATTTATCCCTGGGCTGTTTGGAACATCACATGGTGCTCTTCAGTTTATGGCATATGAATTGCTAAAGTTGAAGTACAACAAACACGTCAATAGACTACCGGAAGCCCAGCTGGTAAGATAATTATTTTAAAGTAACATCATTTACTTTTGCAGGCACTAAGTAGAGGCTTTTACAGTGTATTTACTTTGACATTATTGCTACCATAATAAATATTCTATCACTAATTTAAGAGCTAAATATTTTATAAGCTGATGGCACAGATGTTAAATAGAACCCCATATTAAATAGACCTCGTGTTAAAGAGGGAACGGTGTTTTTTTAGATTTTTTTTTCTAGGTCCTTTTTGCTTTTAAAGAGATCCTACTTATGTTCTCATTTTAGAGCACAGCAGAATACATCTCTGTTGCAGCACTATCCAAAATATTTGCCGTAGCAGCAACATACCCGTATCAGGTTGTGCGAGCCCGTCTTCAGGATCAGCATGTGTCTTATGGAGGTGTCACGGATGTGATCACAAAGACATGGAGGTGAGAGCGTGTGCGGGGACATCAGAGCTGCACCAGAGTTACCTCGCATGCCCAGACTATCCGCTCCATACTGGTTTCTAGGACTGCTCAGTGCGCTGTGGAAAAGATGAGCTTGGCTGTTTTTTCTTTCCCGTGTACTGTATATGTCATGGTAAAACATGTCTCTGAAGCCTCATTTCCTCATTTGTAAAATAAGACTGTTTGGGCTCACGGAGTTGTTATTTAAAAAATATACGAAACAGAAAGAGGTGCCTTGAAAAGATGACCAGCACAGAATATAAGTCTCAAATATTTGATTGACATTGGATATAAGTAATCAGAAAACTAGTTAAATATCGAAAAGGCCTTTATCTACTGCTGGTGCTTGTAACCTTTACAAGTACTTGTCTCTGTGAGTAGAAGAGATTATGCATGAGAATAATTAAATTATTTTAGGTAGACTTCCACTGCACTTCTCTTTCATTCTAAAAGTCCTGAAGAGACTGTGTTTGAATTTAGTTCACTTTAAGAACTACTGTTTGGAGCAGGAGCAGGAGCTGACTCTGACTATACTGCCTGCCTTTGGATCCCCTTCCCCTAACTGGGCTGCCTTGTCTAGATTCTGCAGGTCGTCTTAGTGTAGCTTGCTTGATTTGCCAGGGTTGTTTGGTATCATGGGGGCATGCCCTTTTCTGAAAAGAAATGGAAGATGTGGGGGAGGGGAGGTGTGGGGCAAGAATTAGGGGAGGGAGGGAAGACAGCAGTGGGGATATAAAATTAATTATTTTTTTAAAAAGAGATTCTGGAAATCTGTATGTTAACTTACTAGGCCTGATTCCCTATTTTAGGTATTAAGGAAATAAAATTTTATTTTTATATGAGCTATATTTAGTTTTATGTACCACTTATATCAATTATGAGATCACGGACATACTGATTGCTAACAAGCATGTTTGTTTGAGATAGAGTCTTTGGAATACAGCTCTCATTAGCATGGTGCTTAGTGTCTAGTCCAGGCTGACTTCATAGACTTGTAACAATCCTCCTGCCTCATCTCCCTCCTGAGTACCAGGATTATAGGCCTGACCCACCACACCTGGCTGCCATGAGGGACAGTCAAGTTAGATCTGTTAAACTGCCAGCCTCCTCATTAACTTAAAAACATTTGAATGCATCCCTGAAAATGCAGTACTGTACAGTTGTGTTTTGAGGTGTCCTTGACCCTCTAAAGTTTATAAACAACTCATAAATGATATTCCTTCAAGGCATCATCGTACACAGAGTTTAAGCCCACCTACAGGTAGGGCGAGGCTTGACTGCTTCTTCCATGCTCTGTCTAATGAAGTGTTGGTGTCTTCACACTGGCAGCTTGGGATAGTAAGTGTGTATCTCTTCTCCTTTATAGGAAAGAAGGCGTCGGTGGATTTTACAAAGGAATTGCCCCCAATCTGATTAGAGTAACTCCAGCCTGCTGCATCACCTTTGTGGTTTATGAAAATGTCTCTCACTTTTTATGTGACCTTAGAGAAAAGAAAGTGAGCTAAAAGAAGATCCCAGTGTATGTGCTTGAGGCAGGAGCAAACCCCTTTGTGTTTGAAGCACAGAGCTCAGAAGAATACTGCAGAGCAGCATAGCTCGTAATCACACGTCTATTAGAAGTCAGAGGACTGCTAAGTCATCTTGGTGTGTTCTGCTCTGCTTCTCAGTGTGTGTGGAGCGTGGCTGCCTCTACCTGGAATGGGTACCATCTGCATAATGTTGAAACTGATAGCCACTGTGAAAGTGTCTAAGATCTTCCATTTTGTTGTTCAGGTAGAAGCTAATTTGCAATATTTGTAATTTAATGAATGTTCTTTTTTTCTGAACTCTCTTGCCTGGATTGGCTTTAAAACTGACCATGTGCAATAGCAAGGAACTGACTTCTTACAAGAATGATTATATTTCAAGGGTAAATTAAACTTGGAGAACTTATAATAAGGTATGTTATCCAAGTCTAGCCCATTTTGAATGGGGATATTTTTGTTAGAAAAAAAGTCTATTATAAATGTACTTTAGGGCTGGAGAGATGGCTCAGCCGTTAAAGGCTAGGCTCACAACCAAAAATATAAATGTACTTTAGTTCTTAATCCAACTGAACCACACTAAGTACAGAAATTGGAGAAGTCATGTATTTCTCTGAAAAATATCTGGCACCTTTTGCCGTTCCGTTGCTTAATTATTTACAGTGAAATTCTGGACACAGACTTTGTATTTTGGCCATAAACACTTAGTGTGTGGTTAGGGTGTATAAAATCTGAACTTCCAGCAACCAGTAAAGCCTTTATTTAGCATGTATGGTTACAAATCACTCATCAGAAATGCTGGCTCATTTTTCACAGAGATGGAATGTTTGCTGCGAGTTTGTTGAAAAACTGAATAGAAATAAGCATTCCATTTTCCGTTAAGTTTTAGATTTGTGGTTCCAGATTCCAAATAATTGATTCGTCTACATTGGTTGCTCAAATTCAGGTTAGAATACAAATTATATTTGTCTGTGGCCGTTACTGATTTGATTTCTGTGTCATTGTAGATCTCCAGGTAAAAGGCCTGCCCCAAAGGATGCTGGGCTAGCACCAACCCCTCTGGTGCCCAGCTGTCACAGCTGTTGCGCTACCCTCTCCTTTTTGTAAATAAATCATTATGATCAAAGCTGTATTTAAAGGGTTCTTCGAAAATAAGCCTATTTTTTATATTTTGGAAATAGAATTGTTTTTAAAATAAAAAATGAAAAGATAATTTATATTTACAAAATGGTGTTGGCTGTATCCTTTACCTTTATTTTTAAGTATGTTTATTCAGCAAAATGATACATTTTTAAATCATGATACACTGTAACAAAAAGCAGGTTTTTCAGCATTTACAAATTCCTGGCATGTAACTCTTTGAGGTTCAGGAACAATTCCCCAAAATTCTTGGAAATTTCAAAATTACTATTTTAAAACACAGTCATGACTATATCTATACTTTATTTGGGTGTCTCAAATTTTTGTTACAGAATAAGATACACTAAAGTTAGTGTAAGTTAGTTACTTACACTAGTAAGTGAATATTTAGTAGTTTACAAAGAACTACAGCCTACAGGAATATTTAAACAATGAGAAACATAATATGTAATTCAGATCTCCCAGGTAAATAACTTTAGAATGTTTTATAAATTGTGCATTTCATAGTTCTGGATTATACTTGTAAGTGCATGGGATTCTCCCTGATACTTATGTCTGTATGGAAAGGCAAGCTGCAGTGATATTAAAGTTTTAGAAGTAGAACAATCATTTGAGTTCTCTGTGCCTCAAGTTAATAAGACAGTTTTTGTCGTCTGAAAGATTATACGCTTGCATAATAAATGTGTTACTACTGTTAGCCGTCCGAACGCAGCTTAGAACAGACCACACCAAACCAAGCGGTTCCAAGGGGGTTTATTCAGGAGATAGGGCAAAGATGGGGAGGGAGAGAAGTAGAAGAAAATGGAAGAAGAGTGCCAGGTCGGGGGGTTCTGCCTGTTTTATATGGGTGGTGACATAGCCTCTCCCAGGTAAAGGTGAGGTAGCCAGGTGGATTCTGGGAATGTATGGTGGTTGCCTTGGCAACGATGTGGGGGTCGCCTAGGTGTGATGTCACTGGGTTCAGAGCCTGATGCCAACAACTACAGCTTTCTATCGACACATGAACATGCAGGGTGATACAGTGCCCTGCAAAAGCTCTGTTACTCATTCAGCCAGGAACATGGAGGAGGTACCTCCTCTGTTGGGAATACTGCTGGGCAGCGAAGGCATAGCAATAAGCAAGCCAGTGGGACTCATGATAAAGGATACATATGTGCATAATATAGCTGTGGCTATTGAATGCTATTAAAAAAGCAACCGTGAGAGTAATGTCAGCATGTTAGGTAGGAGAGTATAAGAAGCAGCCAAGCCCTGAAGCAGGAACTAAGCTGGCTCGAGGAGAGCAGATTGAAGACGGGGCCATTGCAGTATGTTGCGATTGCAGGTTGGAGACTCAGACTCAGTTCAGATTTTAGTTTTCTGGTTTTCTGTTTGGACTAAGACAAACATTTCAATCCTTTCTTAAGTACCCTTATTTGTAAAATGGTGTTAGATCAGTCCTAGGGATTCCCAAAGAGGACATTCTTAGTGAAGTGACAGAGTAGATGCTTTAAGAAATCTGGTGGCACGCACCTTTAATCCCAGCACTTGGGTGTTGGGCCCCATTTTGGCTCTGGTTTGGGCCTTGCAGACAAACCCGAGCTGGCTTGAGTTTTGAGACCTATCTCAGTCACTTCTGTATTGGGTGACTCAGCAACTGTTTGGCCCTGCCTCTGCCCCTCCGTTACTAACATAGAGTTTTGCCATTGGCCCTGTAAGTCACCCCATAACCTCCATCATCCTTCCCCACCTCCTACATCATCTCACCCCACCAAAACTCCTCCCTATGCTCCAAGTTTATATAAGCGAGAGGCTGATACATTAGAGTTGAGTCCCTGCTTCAACAAGACTCCCGGCCTTTGACACTCACCATCCTGCTCAGCCCTGGAGAGACCCTGCTCTCCTCCCGCCTGGACCAGCCGGCAAGGATCCGACGCTTGAAAAGTAGAGGCAGGTAGAAAGTCTGAGGCCAGCCTGGTCTACATAGAGGAATAGTTAGAACAGCCTTTGCCTGACAGTACAGAGTTTGAGGAATGGATTGAACTATAGGTTGTCCAACCCAGAGATCACCTCTGCCTCCTGGTGCTAAAATTAAAGGTGTATGCTACCATGCTCAAAGCAAGCAGTCACTGACTTACGGAAGCAAGTTGTTTGGTGGAAAGGGTATCAAGGTATTACTAGCAAGGGAAGTCTCCCAAAGAGTGGAAATGTGAGCTGTTAGCTAATACCCATGGCACCCAAAAGGGCATCTGCATATGTCACCAGCAGTGTGTGCTGCAAATGAACAATTTAAAGTACATAGCTGTACTTTGATGAATTAAATGAATCCAAATAAAGACTGGAATGCTGGAGCTGGGCTAATTAACAGAAGCCAATTCTTACCCAGCATTGTAGGTAAGAGATTTAGACCGGATCTCTTTCTGGATTGTGGGAGCAAGGCTACAGTTGGGATGCTTTGATGAGTATCTAGTCAAGAGCTCATGACTTCAACCTGGTTGATGGAATCAGAGATGCTGATTTACAGCCTGGAACTGGAGCAGTATTACAGAAGGGCGGTGGGCTGGGGGTGGGCTGGGCCTGAAGAGAAGTATGGCAGGTGATAGCAGAGGTGGCCTGTTCTGAGCACTGAATTGTCAGTATAATTGGAAGAGCAAGCTGAAAGACTGAGACCAGAACTTGAGAACTCTTGGAACTTTACTATAAACACGTTGGGGGTTTTAATGGTTAAAAAAGAACACAGTAGGTAGAGCAGAGAACTGTGTCTACATCTCAGGAGCAAACTCAAAAGCAGTGTCATCAACCCTGTAAATATTTTGGTAGGATGAAGGTTGATGCCACCAGTAACTTTAGTCCCATCTGAGGTACAGAACCTGAAGATGGCAAGCAGCCAGAGGAGCTTCGTTCCTCTTTCTGAGCTTGGAAGATAAAAGTGAAGAATGAGAGCTTGAAAAATAACTGAGATGAAGAAAAGGCGCAGTTGGGGAGGTTGACAAAGGGAAAGCCAGAGCATGGTGAGGGGGCACCTTTGAGGATAAGGGGCCAGCCAACACACAAGCAGGGGTGTGAACCAGAGCACGCCATCCACTGTGACTGTCATGCCTTGTGAAAGACTGTTCTACTTGGGTATATGCTTTTGTGGCCCAATTATTTAAGCTTTTTACTTTAAAGATGTGTGTGTGTGTGTGTGTGTGTGTGTGTGTGTGTGTGTGTGTGGTGTTATTTCTACCATATCAAAAGAGACGCCAACTAAAGAGTGTGTTTGAGTTCAGGAGTAATCAGGGTTAGTTTTCCCTGGGGTACAGGCACTATTTTCAGTAGAAAATAAAATTCTGAAGATAACAACATGTATCCACTTTGGCAGCAAAGTCAAGCACTTACAAAACCACATGGACGTAAAAATGATTTGTTTAACCTTTGTGCTGCTTTCTGAAAACGTGTTAGGTAACATGTAGAAACTGCAAAGTTTGGGGTTACTTAAAGTCTTGCATTTCTGAAGAATTAAACAAAAAGCAGATGTACCTCTAATAAATACATACCTATTCCCTTCCTTCTTGAAGACGGAGCCAGAATTTCTTACGGAAACCCACCCACTGCCTCTATTCAGCTTTGTGATTTAGGGGCACCAGCCTCACCTCATCTTCGCTGGAGCTGGGCCCTGATTGGCAGCGACAATCTAGGTATACATCTTTGTTTATAGTCATAAATGGCTTGAAACCAACACAGATATGCAGTCCAGAGGAGCTGGAAAAAAATGTTGTAGTATCCTGGCATAGATTCTCTCCTTGCTTCACTCATGAAGATTCATGTAACCCAGTCCTCCTGAAAGTCGATTTAGACTCCTGATTAGAAAACATAAGTGTCCAAAATAGAGTCAGCATCAAGAATGTAACAAAAAATTTATAAAAAGAAATCATGTTCTAAGTCACATTATACGGGCTCCTGGATCAACCCCTTACCCTTGGCAACATGTATCTGTGGAGTTTTTATCTAGGTGAACAATAAACTTATTTTAAAAATAAATCTCAATTTGGCCTTTCAATTACTTACTATAGCTAAAACTTTCTAGGTAATATAGACTCCAACACTGACACTAAATTCTGTCTTTCTTCAACCAACTGTCATGGTGGGCCCATGCTTTTCTGAACATTGTTACAACTTGTATGAAGAATATCCACTTGGGGGCCTTAGTGTGATGACGTAATTTCTCCAACATCACTGTAGTTGCTGAGGAAAAGAGTCGGTCCCACCCACGCAGTATGTTTGGCCTCATTCTTAAGATGGCACTCAATGGCAGGCATAGAGAGACACAAATGTCTTCACAGTCAGAGAGATCCATCCACATCCTTGAACAACCTTCTCCGCTTGTTTCCTTTCACCATCCAGCCATTAGCACTGTCTTTAAGACAGTGGTAGCAGTCTATACTTGCGACCACCCTTCACTCCAGATAGTACTACTGCTTCAAGTTCACCCAGTAAGAGAACTTTCCCTTCACTCATCCTTTGGGACTGTGGTACTACAGCCTTGGATTTAGTCAGCATAGCTTTTGTACCCTTTGTGGGCCAATATGCAGACATCTATAAACTAGGTACTTTTTTTGTCTTTTCCAATCAAGTGTTCAATGAGCATTCCAGGAGACCAGGGTGTGACCTGTACACGAGCCAGCGACACGACAGGAGTTTGTCTTGAAGCAGTCCGAGCCAGCTGCTCAGTGATCTTATTTCTAACTCTGGACTTCTTGGGCTGTGTGTCTTAACCCTTTCACCATCACCTACACACAGCCTAAGAGATGTGACCACACTGAGGTCATGGTGACAAATTCAGGCCACATGGGTCCCATGATGTTTGTACCAGAGCTCACTATAGTGAGCCAGAAGCTGTCTTTTTTAAAAATAGCCATCTTCAGTAAAATACAACAAGTCCAGTTTTTTCTTTCAAATCCAACAAGTCCAGTCTCTCAGTGGCCCCTACAGTCCCATGCTTCTGGTCACATATGAAAGAAGACGGAGAAAAAAAAAACACTAGCAAGACCAGAGCCTCTTATCAGAAAAAAAACAAACATTTCCCCGAAGCTTCCAAGAAAGCATGCATGCCTTGCCTGCTGGGTGAGAGAGCCTCGTGCTCGCTAAAATTGCCATTGAATATTTCTGTTGGCGTAAATACTTACGCATAGTTATCGGGTCTGCTGGACTTGATAATGGTATTTCTGCTGCTGCCTGAATTTGTTTCAGAGCCTTGAGGGTGGTTCTCCTTCAAAACTGATAGCCATAGAGGTTAACCATGGATTAAAGTATCACATTCAGATGTTGTAAACTGCCTCTAAAACTCAAGAATGGCTAGAAAGTGGTGTGTTCTTATTGGTTTTTGTTTGTTTGTTTGCTTGCTTGCTTGCTTGTTTTAGAGGATTTTTGTTTAGGAGTTTGTTTGTTGAGACAGGGTTTTTGTGTAGCCTTGGGAGTCCTACTCAATCTACTCAATTGGTAGATCATGCTGGCCTTGAACTCACAGAGATCTGCCTACCTCTGCCTGTCTGCCCGTCTGCCCTTCTGCCCCTCTGCCCCTCTGCCACTCTGCCCCTCTGCCCCTCTGCCACTCTGCCCCTCTGCCCCTCTGACTCTCTCTCTCTGCCCCTCTTCCCCTCTGCCCCTCTCTCTTCCCCTCTGCCTCTCTCTCATATTCTAGTAACTGCTTTTAGAAATTCTTTGTAATATACAAAATATGAGGTTCCCATCTTGCCTATTAGATATATATGATTTGATGGTATAAATGTGCTCAGTGTAGCTTGATCAGCACCACTGTATCACTCCAGAGTGTTTTCATCGCTGAGCAGAGCCGTTCTCTCCCAGCAAACGTTAATCTGCCCATGCAGCCTTAAGTCTGGCTCCTCGCACTTAGTGTGATGATTTTAGGTTCATCCATATTATAAGCATTATTCGTTTTATGTCTGGATGATGTTCATTATATTCAATGTTTCCATTGGTTCATCTTTGTGTTCTTAGTTGATGGATATTTGGATTGTTTCCACTTTTTCACCGTGTAAGCGGTGCTGTTGTAAGCATTCATATTCAAGTTTTTGTCTGTATACCTTTTCTTTTGAATATGTACATAGGAGTATAAAGGCTGAGTCGTATGGCAGTTCTACCTTTGCGATATTGAAGAGCCACCAAACTACTTTCTATACACATTGTCCCTAGTGCCCTATTGACATTCAACTTTGTTCACATTCTTCTTAACACTTATTTTCCATTTTTTTTAAATTAAAGCCTTCTAATGGGTATAAAGTGGTTCTCAGTTGAATTTTGCTAATGACAGGTGATGCTGGGAATCTTTTCATACATTTGTGGGCTGTTTCAGAGAAACGCCTATTCATTTATTTTTGTCATTTGACTTAAATCCCATTTAGTGGTCAGAGAGTCCTTTATTACCCTACAGATAACTCTAGTCACTTTTACCTCCATGGTGTTTTCTCAGCCTCCTTTGCCAGCTTAAACTCTTAGAGTTCCTATACATGAGCAGGTCAGTCCCTGAACATCATTTATTTCCTCCCCGAGAATCTTCACTTAATGTTCTTGCTCTCACTCAAAATGTTCTTAATCCCTTCAGTCTTAGGTCTCCTATTGCTGTGATGGAACATCATGACGAAAGGCAAACTGGGGAGGAAGGAATGTGTTTGCCTTACATATCCTGAGTCACACTCCACTTACAGAAACCAAAGAAGGAACTCACACAGGGCAGGAACCTGGAGGCAGGAGCTGATGCTGAAGCCATGGAGGGGTGCTGCTTACTGGCTTGCTCCTCATGGCTTGCTCAGTCGGCTTTCTTATAGAACCCAGGACCACCAATGGGGCCCCTGCCAACCATGGCCTTGGCCTTCCTACATGAATCACTAAGTAAGAAAGTGCCACACAGGCTTACCTACAGCCAGCTCACATGGAGGCAGTTGATCAACTGAGGCTCCTTCCCCTCCAGTGAATCTAGCTTATGTCAAGTTGACATAAAACGAGCCAGCACACCCTTCAAAATATTACCTGTATTCACGCCTGTCTTTAATATCGCTCCATCTAAACTGCCCCATTTTTTTCCCAGCTTATTTTGACGTAGGCTCCAGACATGCTCGATTAGTTGCTTTTCTTGTTGCTGTGATAATCCCAAAGGGCGAGATGCCCCTAATGGCGAGGAAGGTATGTTGCAGAAGCAGAAAGTTGAAAGATCATGTCTCAACTGTACATAAGCAAGTAACAAACAGGAACTGGACTGAATTTATATATTCTCAAAACGCACCTCCAGTGATATATTTCCTCCAGGAAAGTCCCACATCCTAAAAGTTCCATAACTTCTCCAAATAGCACCACCTGGAGAACAGGTTTTCAAATATATACACCTATAGAAGATGTTTCTCATTCAAACCATGACACATGGATTCACATTATTAAATGTTTAAATATCTCTAAAGACTGAGCATGATTTTAAAATAACTATAATACCATATCATAACTAAAAATCATTTATAACATCAATATTTAGATGTCAACTATCTTAAGGAAAATTTGACCTCGTGTTGTGCTATAATTTTCATGAATCGCTTATCTGAGTACAAACCTTGCAATAGGTTGATATGATCTTATGCCTCTTTTTAATAGTTTCTTTTTCTTTCAATTTGTTGAAGGAATCAAACTGTCTTTCAAGTTTTCTATAGCCTGTATTTTGCTTTTTATATCTATATTGCTATATCTAAATCTTGTATCTCCTGTGTTTCCATCAATGAATAGTCATATCTATATGCTAAACTGAATCTTGGTTTGACCACTGCAAAAACTTCTCTTAAGTAGTACTATATGACTTTCTTAGGGGGTAGTTAGTCTGATCTCTCTTTGGGGGATGTTATGAGCCATAAATCCACACTTAGAGATCCCTTAATTCATAAAGTATTGAAAAGGAGGAGTATCTAATGTTAGAACTCTTCTTCATGTATCAACTATGAATATACAGTATAATTACAATTAGATAGATAGATAGATAGATAGATAGATAGATAGATAGATAGATAGATAGATAGATAGATAGGACATGATTGTGGACTTTCGTTACATTTATTTATTTACTTACTTTGTGTGTATTTGTGTGGGAGCATATATGTGTCATGGTGTGTGTGGAGAGATCAGAGAACAACTTTTAGTAGTTGTTCTTGCCTTCCACTGTGGGGGTCCTGGAGACTGAACTCACTTCATTAGGCTTGGTGACTGTCTTAGTCAGGGTTAGTATTCCTGCACAAAACATCACGACCAAGAAGCAAGTTGAGGGGGAAAGGGTTTATTCAGCTTATACTTCCACATTGCTGTTTATCACCAAAGGAAGTCAGGACAGGAACTCACACAGGGCAGGAACTTGGAGACAGGAGCTGATACAGACACCATGGAGAGGTGCTGCTTACTGGGTTGCTTCCCCTGGCTTACTCAGCTTGTTTTTTTGTAGAACTCAGGACTACTAGCCCAGGGATGGTACCACTCACAATGGGCCCTCCAACCCTTAATCACTAATTGAGAAAATGCCTTAGAGGATCTCATGGAGGCATTTCCCCAAGGGAGGCTCCTTTCTCTGTGATAACACCAGCTTGTGTCAAGTTGACACACAAAACCAGTCAATGCAACTGACTCTTTGTCAACTTGACACATAAACATATCAACTATGAAGCCTCAACTCTTACCTTTTTATTCATCCCCAAGATTTAAATAACTTTAAAAGTCCCATAGTCTTTACAAATTCTTACATATTAAAGTTTCAGTCCCTTTCAAATATTCAATCTCATACAATGGAATACTACTCAACTATTAAGAATGAGGACATCATGAGTTTTGCAGGTAAATGGATGGAACTAGAAAATGTTATCCTGAATGAGGTAACTCAGATCCAAAAGGACATGCATAATATGAACTCACTAATAAGTGGATATTAGCCAAAAAGGTACAGAATACCCAGGACACAACCTACAGGACTCAAGAAGGTTAACAAGCCGAAGGACCCAAACAAGAGCCTAACATGACTGCCCTCTGAAAGAGTCAAGTTGAGAGAGTCAGATGCAGATATTAGCACCCAGCCACTGAATGGAAGCCAGGGACCCATGTGGTTGAATTGGGGGAAAGCTGGAAGAATATGAAGAGTAGGGTGGCCCCATGGGAAGACCAGAAATCTCAACTGACCTGGACCCCCCAAGATTTCTCAAACACTGAGCCACCAACCAGACAGCATACAGCAGCTGATATGAGGCCCCTGACAATATACAGCAGAGGACTGCCTGTTCTGGCCTCAGTGAGAGAAGATGCACCTAACCCTCAAGAGACTTGAGACCCAGGGAATGGGGAGGCCTAGCAGGGTGGGGGAGCAGCGGTGGTGATGGTGAGGGAGGACATCCTCTTGGAAATGCGGGGAAGAGGTGTGGGATGGGGAGCGGTCAGCAGACAGACCTGGAGGGGGATGAAGTCTGGACTGTAAAAAAGAATTAAAGAATAAAAATAAATAATTTTTTTAAAAAGAAAATAGAAAAAAATATCTAGTCTCTTTTGAAATTCAAAGTCTTTTTACAATTCAAAGTCACTTACTGTGGGCTCCACTAAAATATTTTCTTCATTCAAGAGGGAACAATATCAGGGCACAGGCACACTCAAAAGCAAAATCAAACTCTTAACTCTCCAATGTCTGGATCCACTCACAATCTTCTGGGCTCCTCCAAGGACTTGGGACACTTCTCTAGCTCTGCCCTTTGTAGCACACACCTTGTCTAACTCCACTGCTGCTGCTGTTCTTGGTGGTCATCCCATGGTACTGGCATCTCCAAAAACACTATTGTCTTCTGCTGCATCTGGACTGCACTTTCATAAATAGCCTCTCATAGACTTTTCATGGTGCTAAGCCTCAACTTCTCTGCATGACCCCTTCAGTCCTGGGATTTCAACTGCCACTGAGGCAGCACTTCACCTTTCCTGGCCTCTCACAGTGTCAAGCATCAGCTGCTCTTCATGACCCCTTCATGTTTCAAAACCAGTACCACCTAGGTGACTCTTAGACATTACCAAGTCTGGCTGCCAACACGAGGTACAACAGTAGCCTCTGGAGCACAGCTTCTGTGTGCTCTCAGGAAACACTTCCCAGAAGATTCTGCCTTAGTGATGCTGGTCTCTTAATCACTGCTCATTTCTCAGCTCCAGCTAACCAGCATCTATCATCCCAGTAATCCAAAGGTTTCGCTTTAGTAGTTCTGGTATCTTGTTAATCACAGCTGATTCTTCAGCCCCAGCTAACCAAAACCACAGAATCTTCACAGTCAAGACAGCAATGGCTGTGATAAGAGTCTTTAATCTTTCCTCTGAAATTTCACAAGCCAGGCCTCCATCTTCTGAACTGTTCTCAACATTATCTTCCAAGCTCCTACAGAACATTCCACAGAGCTCTTAACATCCCAACGGCTCTTCTAGCTCAGTTCCAAAGTCTTTCCACAGTCCTCCCCAAACCAAGGTCAGACTGTCACAGGAATACCCCATTCCCTGTTACCAACTTCTGTCTTAGTTAGGATTTTACTGCTGTGAACAGACACCATGACAAGGCAGTTCTTATAAGAACACTTAGTTGGGGCTGGCTAACAGGTTCAGAGGTTCAGTCCATTATCACCAAGGCAGACGCACATGGCACCATCCAGACAGGCATGATGCAGAAAGAGATGAGAGTTCTACAATTTCATCTGAAGGCTGCTAGCAGAATACTGACTTCCAGGCAGCTAGGATGAGGGTCTTAAAGCCCACGGCCTCAGTGACACACCTACTGCTCCAACAGGGTCACACCTAATAGTCCCACTCCATGGGCTGATCATATCCAAAGCATCAGAGTGGCTAACACCTTTATACACTTTACACACTCCTCATTAGACTATGTATACTTTTTAAAGAAGTGATTCCTTCATTCCTAAATGGTTTGGTTACTTCTACTTTGAACTATACTACATCCTTTATCTATCTCATTTTTGTGTATGTTGTATTAGTCAGGGTTCTCTAGAGTCACAGAGTTTATGAAAAGAATACATATGTATATGTATATATATATGGAATTTATTGGAATGATGTACAGGCTACAGTCCAATTAACTCAACAATATCTAGCTGTGAATGGGAAGTCCAAGAATCTAGTAGTTGCTCAGTCCCATGAGGCTGAGTGTTTCACTTGGTCTTCTGTGCAAGCTGGAATCCTGACGAAGGAGGCTCCAGCAGATGTGCCGGTATGTAAGTGCAAGCAGACGAAGAAAGAATGATCCCTTCCTTCTCCCATTGTCCTTATGTAGCCTTCCAGTGGGAGGGATGGCCAAGATTAAAGATGAGTCTCAAGATCACACACAAGGTGTGTGTCAATTCTGAGCAAAACCGTCTGTCATGTCGCTTCAAGATCCAGATTGAAAGATTGTGTCTTTCAGCCTAGAGATCCAGTCCACAGATATACCTCCATTTCTGGATTGTAGTTCATTCCAGATAAAGTCAAGTTGATTACTGAGAATAGCTATCACATGGCTTATCCTTTCTATGAAATGGTAAGTAGTTTGTGGCCAGAGCCATATGTGTTTACTTTTTGATATATTAAGATGAAAATTTCTAAAATACTGTTATATTCCTGTCATATGAACACCCTTATGTCTTCATATCCCTCAAGATGCAGAACCATGTTATACATGTGCTAAAATTTCATAAATTGCTAAATGAATACTTAAAATTTAGATTTATGTTTAACTTCTCATATGCTAAGTACTGGGAATTCAACTTCAGTGGCAAAATCTTCAGTTGAAAAATGATAAAGTTGCCAGGCATGGTGGTACACACCTTCAATCTCAGCACTTGGATAGTATAGGTAGGCAGATCTCTGAGTTCGAGGCCAGCCTGACCTTCAGGCCAGCAGATTTCAGGACAGCCAGGGCTACACAAATAAATGACCAAACAGACAAATACTAAGGTTGTTTGAAGCATTTTATTTAACAGATATAAAATAATTCTATACAGCTCTTACAAAAACATAACTTTTATATGTTTCAAAATGTCAACCATAGGAAATACTAAAGACTGTAACAGCATTCAAATATACAGGCTCAGAAAGTAATTATTGAAAAAAAAAAAATCCTGAAACCATCTTTAGTTGAAATAAAATGGACAATGCTATATTTTAAAGTGTGAGATCACACTTTGGTCTGTAAACATTTTTAACTTTTCTTTTTCATTCAGCTGAGCACATAAAGTGATTTCTTAAATGTCATTTAAATGAACCGTTCAAAAGCTTGATTTCAAAAGTAAGCGAGGCAGGGAGTGAACGCTTCAGAGGCTTTACTTCGGCAGTTCTTCAATGATGATGCGGGACACTGAATTCCATCCAGTAGAAGCATCTCCTTTTGGGTAATCTGAACAGGTGCCAACCCAGATGGCCACATCTACCAATCCAGCACCAATCCCTTCGCAGAGACCTTCCACTGCAAAGCAGAGCCAGTCACAACGCAAGAACAGAAAGCAAAATCATTCATTTTGCATTTATTATAGAAAATCAGATTACAATTCTGTTTAAGGTAAAGCTAATTAAAAATTCTACTACCTGATGATTTCATAATAAAGGTCTCCTTTTTCTTAGTTGATACATAGACATTTTCAAAGGCATTTACATAATCACTGTGCTATTACCTCAACAGGCAGTATTCTCAAACCAAAATGTGTTCTAGTTACTTAAAACCAAAGAACAATTTATCCAACCATATGGAAAGCTTACACTTTCAACTCTCAAGACTTCCCAACTTTGAAAGAGACCTGAACCAGAGCCTGGATGAAGATATGCAAGTCTTTTTAAAGAAAGTCCTTTTCAACATGGATCCCAAATCTGATGTTATTCAAATCCAGGATAGGACTTTTATATGAGAAGAAGAAATTCTAGCTTGATCTTATATCATCCCTTCAATCTGTGAATTCACTTTATATAGATTCTTATTTTTGGCAAAAAAAAGTTGCATCTATGTATGTATGTATGTATGTATGTGTGTGTGTATGTATGTCTGCATCTATCTATCTCTCTGTCTACCTATCATCTATCTAGTGTATATATGTAGGTGTGGATGCACACGTGCCACAGTGTACATGTGAAGATTAGAGGACAACTGATTACAAGAGTTGGTCCTCTCCTTCCACCATATGGGTCCCAGGGACCAAACACAGGTCATCAGACTGACTCTGTGAGGGCAGAGGAATGCCTTCTACCTGCTAAACCATCTCACTGGCCCTTTAATAGGCTTATGGTATTAAAGAGAACCAATACTTTTTGTTCTGTTCTGGTTTGATGCTGTATGCTACACATGCCTTCTGGGCTCTCACATTCTAACATAGAGCTTGCATTCCAACTTACCAAAGTTCTTCACTCACATCTAAAGAAAGATTTCAGTGTTGGTCGCTGAAACAGGCAAAGAGACACATTACCTTTGATGTCTGTGCAAAGTGGGAAAGGAAACTGGAGTTGGCAGATTCTTGAAGACAATGGCTCGTGAGATCCAAGTAGTGCTGTGGTGGCCTAGCTTTCCTACCTGGCTGAGATTGATGCGCTCATGCACCCTGTCAGGTTTCCACCTTAGGTGAAGTAAATGCAGTTCAACTGCGCCCCAGGAATATAGAACTGAAGCACTCTGCTCTCCCTGGCTGTGATATATGCACTACTTCCAACCTCTTCTATCGTTGGGAGGTGAGCAGCGAGCCCACAATCGCATTTAAGCTGTCTAGTAGTCCACTCCATGCTAGCTGAAAATGCATGCCAGCAATACTCAAGTTGCCCCAAGACCTTGGCCCCTTATGCCCTAGAAATGTGTCCACTGAACCCTGAAGCCAACAGACTCTAGACAGGTGGGGGCCTAGCATCAGCCTCACTGCAAGGCAGAAGAATAGGTGATGGCCTTTACTGATCACATCCCTACTAAGTGACTCTCCCTGGAGGAGCAGTACCCAGGGCAGGTAATTTTTTTTTTCAAGTTTCCCAGGTGAGCCAAGGCTGGGAACCAGAGCCACTGCTGTACAGAATTCCAGGCTGTTTTGCCATTTCTAACTTATCATTGACTTTCAATTTGGGGGTATATCGTCACAGCTAGGGTTGTTGTTATTATTTTTTTTTAAGACACAGGTTCTGGAGCCTTACACCAGAGATTCTGAGTCACTTGGTCAGAGATGGTACCCTGGCATCTGTACTCTTTGAAAAAAAAATCTGTAAAATTATGTAAATTGCAGTCCAGGGTGGAGAGTCATATACTATGAGCCTGTTAGAGGTTTATTTATAACAGGCTAGTTACTCAGTATGACAAAGGAAATCAAACCTCTTAGGCCGATCTGAGGCCCACTCAGCAACGCCACTATTATACATACCAGAGGAAGTACGATGAATATTAATAGTTGAATTTAACTCAGGGCTTCCTTGGTCCAGATAGATGATGGCTTCAATGGGAAGAGGTCCTGAACACTCAGCTCCGTTAAATGTAAAATACCAGCGCTGACAGCATGCATTCCTGCATTTGAGCCGAAGCGAGCCACTGAACAGGACTCGAAGGGCGCTGTTGGAACGCATCTTTGTGAATGTACACTCCTACCGGGGCAGAAAAACAGCCAGACATTTTTCATTTTAATTAAAAAGTTACTTCAACCGTCAAGTTATGGAGGCTAACCTGGACTGATGGCCACAGTTGGAAATGTGGGGGAAGTCTTTGAGACTCCACTGACCAATAACTCAAAAAAGAGGTGCTCGTATCTGGTATTTATTTGGTTGTCTATGGTGTCTAGGGAGACACCATTTAACTCCTTTTATATATGTGTGTGTATATATTTTAGGACACTTAGGCTTCCTCACGGCTTTTTTCAAAGGTCTTTAGTGTTACTTATCCTCACTTAGACTCCCTCCCCTCTCCTGCCCTCCCATCTGACCTGTTCTGGTATTCCCTTTCCTTCTCCACGATGCCTGCATTCCATCCCCTTCCCTCGAATGGCCCCTTACTAACTTTATAATTTCTATGACTATATCCTAATTTAAATATGCGTATCTAAAGATTTAAAGCTAGCATCCACGAGTGAGAGAGAACACGCTTAATTCTTTGTCTTCCTGGGTCTGGGTGACCTCACTCGAAATGATTATTTTCAGCTTCTACCCATTTACCTGTGAATTTCATAATCACCTTTCTCTTTACAGCCGAATAACACTCCTATTTCTGATAAGACCCCATACTTAAGTCATAGGACACTGGTAATTAAGCTGTCACTGACACAGACTTGTCCTTACTGGTTAGCTTTCATAGTGCTGGAAGGTTCAGTGCATGCTGCCCAGGAAAGCGTGATGAGAAGTCTGTAACCAGCAGTGCTGCCTCTGGCGCAGTAGTGGTTTAAATGTTAGGGAGTAACCAACTACTTAATGATTGGGTTAAAAGCCAATGCTACCAGAAGGTGAAACTCATCCCTGGTTTAGTTAACTGGACCCAAAATCCATATCTAACCAGCTCATAAGGTCCTAGAGGAGAAACTAATACTATTATTCTGCTAAAAGGACATAGTAATGAACTAAGATTTGTTTTTTTAAAATACTTATAAATTAATACATTTCTTCAACCCTCATCATAGAACCTTTCTTTTACAGTAGATGGAGATTAATACAGAGACCCACATCTGGTCAATGTTCAGAGAATAAGTGGGGGTGGAGGGGTGAGGTAGTAAACATCTGCAATGAAATAGAATTTGCCAGACACGACAGGGCCATGGCACACAGGAACTCACAGCAGGTTACATGTGCAAGGCCTGCACCAAATCCCGCACGGATGGGGAGGAGCCATCAAGTCCCACCCCTAGCTGTGGAACTGTGGAACTGTGGGCAACTGACGGCTGCTCGGGAGGGAGCCGGAATCTGTTTTCTTCAGAGATGAGGCCCCTGAGAGGCTGCCTGTGCTCCAGTAGATCACCCTCCGCCCACACACACACACAGACAGCACTCCGTGGACTTGGTGAGGGTTAAAGCACGTACATGAAGTGGGAGGGGAGAGGGGTGGAGTGAGGGGGTAGAGGAGAAGCTGGAGGGAGGGCATAGGAGAGGGTAAAATAAGAGACTGAAAATACACTGTGAATTTTATGTAACTGCCTTCTCCCCATGTCTTTAATAAGTTTAATTTTATAGAGAGATAAAGATTACTTTTAAGATTGATTAAAAAAAAAACAAGAAAATCAATTTCTGGTTTTCTTAGATGGTTTTATTTTTACTAAGTGTACTTCCTGTTTATTTTCAAAAGCAGTACTTTTGGCTAATGAATCTATGTACTTTTGGCTAATGAATCTATGTACTTTTGGCTAATGAATCTATGTACTTTTGGCTAATGAATCTATGTACTTTTTCTCTATTGAAAACCACTGATTGTCAACTCTGTGTTGGACACAAGTTAACACAAAGGAAGCCCCGCCCTCACGGAGCTGGCATTCTAGAGCATTGGTGGATATCTGCTGGCATAGATTATCTTCACTCTCTCATGGTGATGGTGGTGATGGTGGAGGTGGTGGTGGTGGTGGTGATGGTGGTGGTGACGGTGGTGGTGGTGGTGGTGGTTTTAGTCAGTGTTTCCCCCCAAAATGCTATGTAGCCAAGGATGGCCTTCAACTCCAGAGCTCTCTACTTACCACGTACTGAGATTACAGGCATGAGTCACCACACCAGCCTAGATAGACCTTTCTTTTGAGCAACAGTACACAGTAGATAGGATTATCTGAACGACGGACGCAGTAATAAAATCTAGCCTTGTTTTCTTCCCTCTAGCTGATCTCCAAAAAATCTGTACATTGGCTTATGACCTACAATCTCTTCCTTGCAGAACGTTTCTGCATTCATTGTAACCACTGCTAAAAATCACTGTGTCTTAATAATGCAGGAACTATCAAGGGACAGCTTGGGGTGGGGGGAATGGCAACTTCTGCTGTAAATAAGAAAGTAGTTCACCATTATCAGATGTTGAAATAACACTCATCATTCAAAAAAAACACTTTCGTTAATAAAAAAAAATCATATATAAAGAGAGAAAAGATCTCTGTTGCCAAAACGTAGTAACACGGAATCAAGACATTCTTGAACTTTTTAAATAAACCAGAAAAAATTGAGATGAAAAACATGTGTGACGCCATATTACAACTTAAAACCTTAAGAATTTTATGAAAATAAACTTGTTTTCCGGGTGGTCGTGGTAAGCAGAATCACGAAGCACTAAATTATAGCTAAGGAGACGGGAACAGAGTTGGTCATCAAAAGAAGATATGGGAACAGCACAGACTTTCTCAGCTCTCTCCCATCCCACTGGACTTGCCAGTGGCACTTCATCCAGCCTTACGCATGAGAGGCTCGGCATGCTCCCACTCAGCTACATCCGGGTCTCTTGGAGAGAGCACTAATCACTGGATCACTCAATCAGCCCCTGGATCATTCATCAAAATGCCTTTTTGGACAAGCTATTTTGTGTGCTTCTCTTTACACAAATGTACAGAATCACCATAGTCACTATTTTAAATCACTAGCAATCGGCTTCAATTCCCTTAACTTAAGCAGTTTGAAGCTGAGCACTAGATCAAGGACTTCCCGTAGCAGGGATCCCGGTCACGTGGTAATTTTTAAGCTCATCTTCCACTTTTAGGTCTGAAGCTACAGCAGGATGTGTTGGACGAATTTAAAGTTACTTTATCCTGAGATTACAAGGCTGGTTCCTGTGTAATTTAAAAAAAAAAAAAAAAGCTATACTTTTTGTGTTTGCTTTATAAAATAGTGATATCTATCTTAGACATGCCTTTATAAAATTAACTGAAACGTTATCATTTTTTCATTAATTTTAAGTAAAAAGTCACATATTACCTATTCTGAATCTTTTTATTTAAGGTCCTTTGGCTTAATAAAAAAATAAAATAAAATTGGCAATGACTTATACAAACTCTTACATTTTTGCTTCAACTTTATTATAATTTGGACTTACCGCAATTTTCCCAAGGTCTATGCCATAATTCAGTGAACTCCATGAACACTGCTTGTAGTTTGGGGTCCAGGACTCCTCAAAGCTTTCCCTTAAGCACTCCCCTTTCTCTCCTTTGAATCCATCCCGACCTGGGATTCCAGGTGTACCAGGAATGCCGTTGGCCCCAGGGCTCCCATCGCGACCAGGAACTCCGGCTGGTCCTTGTAGACACATTCCGTTATACTGCAGTGCCAAAGGAGAAGGGCAAAAGCACCGTTACTTAACATGCAAACTCTGTATAGGGCATAGGGATGCGGTTCAGTGGTAGAACTCTTGCCTAGCCTGCACGAGGCTCAAGGTTTGATCCCCAGTACAAAATAAGGAAATAAGGGAATCCAGTCATGAATACATAAACAGTACGTGAGAGTCCAATGATCACAGCTGCGTTTATTTTGAATCTGTCAAAGTCCTCCTAAACCACTTTGTCCACGTTCTAATGAATTATTATGAAGAACTCATTTTAAGGGTATTTAGAAAACATTGTCACGCCGGGCGGTGGTGGCGCACGCCTTTAATCCCAGCACTTGGGAGGCAGAGGCAGGCGGATTTCTGAGTTCGAGGCCAGCCTGGTCTACGAGCGAGTTCCAGGACAGCCCGGACTACACACAGAGAAACCCTGTCTCGAAAAACCAAAAAACAAAAAAAAAAAAAAAAAAAAAAAAAGAAAACATTGTCACATCTTCAATTTTTTTATCGCATAAACTTATACAAATCAAAGAGAAAAATGTTTTCAATTTTCTTTTTCTTTCTATTTCTGATTGTGTGTGTGTGTGTGTGTGTGTGTGTATATATATATATATATATATATATATATATATATATATATGCTCTATTCCAAGGTACACCTCATTGATCTTTTATTTTTTAATTTAAATTTTGTTATTATTTTATGAGTATGGTAGCATGCCTAGCCTGTGGAAATCTAGGGATCAAATTCCTTGGAACTGGAATGACAGACAGTTATGAGTTGCCATGTGGGGCTGGCAATTGAATCCAGGTTTTCTAGAAAAACAGCCAGTGCTTTTAACTGATGAATAATCTCTCCAGACCCTGACATTCTATGTTAATTTCTTATAATCCTTTTCTTTTTATTTGTTTGTTTTTGTTGTTGATCTTTTGTTTTTTCTTTTTAGAGACAGGGTTTCTCCCTGTAGCCCTGGCTGTCCTGAAACTCACTTTGCCTCTCGAGTGCTAGGATTAAAGGCATGCACCACCACTGCCAGATTCATAATCCCATATTTTATCAAGGACTTGGTTCCATAAATGCACTTTTACATTACTATACAAGATTTTTGATGCTTGTTTTTTTGGTTGCTTATTTCTCTTTTTGTTATAAATATTAATATAATGAAAATACTTACCCACATAGATTTTTTTCCTCTTGAGTGATTTCCTTAAGATTAATTGCTAGGGAAATAATTGTGAAATAAAATGTTGGCAGGCAATAGCTATCTTGTATTGCAGCATCTCTAAGTTGTATGTGCACCTTCTCTGCTCTTCCTATTTTTATTTAGAGGATAATGCAATGGGTAGAACTTTTCCAGTCCATTCTGTCTCCCTAAAGAGGAATCTGTGGCCCAGTTTTATGTGACCACCTGTCTTCAACAGGTGTGTAAATAATCTACCAAACCATCTGTAAGTGCCAGTATTCTCTGTTTTGTTGTTTGTTTGTATATGTTGTATATGTTGTAGAATTTAAATGCATGGATTCTAGGACCTTTAAAAAAAAATACTAGCCTCATCCTTTCTTAGATGTGTGAGACCAGGCCGTTTCCTTATGAATAAACTGAGGATATAAACATTCTTGCTGTGAAGTTAGCGGCTGGTAGCACACACCTGTAATCCCTGCACTTGGAAGCAGAGGCAGGAGGATTCAGAGTTCAAGATCCTCCCAGCACAGCAGATTTGTGGCTAGCCTGGGGGTACATGAGACCACATCTCAAAACACACACAAACATGTGTGCACACACACGAGAGAGAGAGAGAGAGAGAGAGAGAGAGAGAGAGAGAGAGAGAGAGAGAGAGAAGAGAGGGAGGAAGGGGGAGGAAGAGAGAGAGTAGAGAGGGAGGGAGAAGGAGGGAGAGAGGGAGGGAGGGAGGGAGGGAGAGGGAGAGGGAGAGGGAGAGGGAGAGGGAGAGGGAGAGGAGAGGGAGAGGGAGAGGGAGAGGGAGAGGGAGAGGGAGAGGGAGAGGGAGAGGGAGAGGAGAGAGAGAACATATTCACATTGCATTAATGGGGCTTGAACTCAGAACCTCATGCATATCAGGCAAGTGCTCTACCATTGAGCTACAATGGTAATATTTTGAGCTTCATTTATCAATTCCTGCACCTATTCTTGAATTAGTTCACATAGAAACGGGTGACATTAATTAGACTTTTCAAAACGCAATGAATTCCAATTAAATTTTTTCCTTTAACATTTCATGTACTGTTGTAAATTCCTCTAGTATTAGTTGATAAAGTTTAAATTCCTCTCAGGAAAGATGCTACATAGAGTAAGTTTGTCTTTTCTCAACTGAAAATGTTAGTCCCAATAGGTATTTAGTTAGACTCATTAGAGAAAGTCAACAAACCGAATACACGTGAATGGAAGCTCAAATTTCCTCTCCCAACGCCCCATTTCCTGTATTGGCCACCAGGGGGCAGAACTCAGTGGAAGCGTGAAAGGCGTGCTTTGAAAGCGCCTATACAAAGTCGCTTTATAGAATTCCTAATGACTGTGTGGATTTTTCTGTCACCAAGACCAAATCCAATCTACAGGATGCACCTGAGCCTGGCTGCACAGTATGCCTTTCCAAGTTGGGTTAGAGTTGTGGGAAACCACAGGTACTGTAAAATCCTTAGAGGGGGAAAATATTAGCTTTATGGCGAAAGGACTATTTTATGTATGTTAACTACACATTCATAAAACGCAAACTGCACATGAACCACAATCATGTGGCACAATTTTTTTTTTTAACAACTTAGGTACTTAAAATAGAACGGTAGCTCCAACACAGTATGCTTTTGTGGAGGAAAATTACATATCAGAGCATAAAACAACAACAAAAACCCCACCACTGCTGTGTGAGACAGCAGAGATTTCCCTCCCCCACTCCCCCCACCCATCCCCCACCCCTGGTGCTTTTGAATTCAGTTTAGAACTAGCTGTCAGGGAGCTTGGTTTATTAGCTCAGCTTTGAATGTCAGTGGAAGAAATTCAAATCTTAAAAAAAATAAAATAAAATCTGTAAATGCTCCCTGTCATTTATGTATCGCAACGCCTGACAACCATATAGATTAGTTTAAGGACAGAAGTTTACGATGTGCCAAAAACTACAAATCTGTCAATGGCTGGCTCTTGCATGGACAGAAAAACTCTGGCCTCCACTAGGTTTGTTGACTTTTAGAGGGAAAGGTTTTATGCAAACAGACTTTCCCACAGATTAGCCTCTCAGAACGCGCTTGGGATATTTGGTTTCCTGGAAGAGCTTTCTTTCCCCTTAGCTCGATTACAGTGTTCCTGACTGGAAGTCACAGGTTCAGATTTAAACAGATCAGGCAAAATGGTCCTTGGAAGGGCTCCTAATGGGGCTCTCCATCTTCCTTTTCCAGCTTCAAACCGTCTGGCCAGTCCTGGCCCAAGCTGTCCTCCAAGGAGTAAATTGCAGTGCACATTTCCCAGGAAGATAACCCAGCGTGATTCATAATCTTCAAGTTACAAGAAGCTGGACAACTGCTTTGTGGGGGTTGTTAACCTCTCCTCCAGGCAGACGTGGCCACTAGTCCTCACAAAGGACACGTTGCACAGCCTTGGCCCAGGCCCAGGCGACCAGCTGGCCTAGGGTCTTCCTCGGGGTTGCTTTTAAAATCAACCGAATAGCTCAGTCTACTCCAGTTGCAGCCACAAAATTCCCTCTTCTCCCAACGGTGGCCTCCGTTGGGGCCAGAAGTTACTGGGCTACCACACCGATTTGGGACATCCCACCTGACCCATGTCGCATCTGTAAGAAGACCTCTCATTATGATCTCCCGTGGCGTTTCAAGACTCCACTGCAGGCGTGCCTTAGATCCGTCCCCACACAAACACACAAGGCAGGACACTGAGGCACTCAAGATACCTAACATGCTGTCCTACACGCACCACCAACAGGTCCTCTCCTTCAGCACTGAGGTCAGGACCGACTCTGAGACTCACCAGGTCTACCACCTCCCTCTGCCGGATCAGCGCTTTTTGCTTCACCTTGGGGTTCTCAGAGGCGCTGGACGGCGCGGACAACTGCAGCAGTAGCAGCAGCAGCACGAGGAAGAGGCCGAGCTGCAGCTGCGGGGAGGCGGCACGGCCTTGGGGGTGCATGGTGTGCGGCGGCTGCGAAGCGCGGAGCAGGAGGTAAAGGGGTCCGCAGGAGCCCGGCCCTGCTCAGCGTCTGGCCCAGCTCTGCAGCCCGCCGCATCAATGCGCCTTTCACTGAGCGCCGCCCTCCCTTCTTCCCTCCCACCCCCTGGACACCCGGAGCTTGCAGACTGTAATAGGCCTGGGTCCCTGGCTCTAGCCCGCCCCTCCTCTGCAGCTCGGCCCGCCCAGACCCCCGCGGGTGCTGCCGAGCCATAAGAGGACCAGGCGGGTGACAGTGGCCAGGAACCACAGGTGATGGGGAATGGAGACTGCAACTCCTGAATTTCTTAGAGGCACGCGTCTTAACTCGGGTCCAGGACTCACCTTCGGGTTCCTTCATTCCTAAAAAGTTTCGGCTCATCATTATTATTATTATAATTATTATTTTTAAAAAATAACAAGTGACGTTTGGGGTATTAAGTGGAGAGAATCATGTTATAGCAGCCTTTAAGAGTCCTATGACTTAAGTGATCGATAGTGTTTGAGTGTTACCCACTTCTAAACTCCAAGATGCAAAGCTTTGTTTACGGGGCCTCTTTGGCAATCCTGTGGGGAATGCTGCTGCCTGCGGGCTCCGTTCATAGGTGAACTGAAGCCCATGGAAAATAACCAACATTCAGTGGCGGAGGTTCACTTGCATGTGCTTATTCCACATCAGATTCATGTATTTTTAAAAGTCCTAACCAACTCCAACCAGGAGCGCAGCCTCCAGCTCCCTCAGGCACTCGACAGGGAAGCAGAGAAGCGACCGACCTCTCTCTCCATCCAGGTCCAATCCCTAGTTTCATCCAGAGCTCTGTCCCAGAATGGATCCCACAGATCTTCCCCTCCTAAACTCCCTTCCCTCACTCATTGCCCTGCCCTACCCTCCACCCCCAATTCCAGCAGGCACTCCCTGGGAACTCACAGGCGACACTGGGCAGTAAAACAGATAGGCTAGCTGCTCCCTCTGCTCCTCCCTGTGGAGCCCCTCAGTCTCATCCCCAGGCGGCTTCTACAGCCGGTCTCCGGTGAATCGTACAGTTATTCCCCTCCAAACTTTCCTCACCCCACTCAATGCTTTGTCTTAGCTCCAGCTCTGGCACACACCGGGAAGCCACAGGCTCTTCTTGCACAACCAATAACAGCCAGGACAATAGGTCTCCATGAGAACTCACCAACTCTTTCACAGCAAGCCCTGAATATTCCAACCTAGCCGAAGCACAAATAAAGACCTTAAAACAGCCTATATGCAAGCCGGGCGGTGGTGGTGCACGCCTTTAATCCCAGCACTTGGAGGCAGAGGCAGGCGGATTTCTGAGTTCGAGGCCAGCCTGGTCTACAGAGTGAGTTTCAGGACAGCCCGGGCTACACAGAGAAACCCTGTCTCGAAAAAAACAAAACAAAACAAAACAAAAAAACAGCCTATATGCACATGATAGAGGTCCTTAAAAATAAAACATTAAATCCCTTAAAGAAATCTACAAAAGCACAAAACGTGGAAAGAAGAGAATGAAGCCACTCAAGACCTGAAAGAGGGAAAGGAATTGTTAAGGCCTAGCTAACTGTTGCCTGTCTAACCTACCATTTTGTGCTGTTCCTAATGTCATAAGGAAGATTTCTCATATGCTGTTACTGCTGTTACTAGGATGGTCTGGGCTTTGGTGTTCTTGGAAACCAACACTTCCTGCGCCTGCGTATAAGCTTTTATGGTATTTGCCTTTATAAGCTGCCCCTGGGATGGACTCCAACATAAGAGAGACACCTATAACTATTTAGAATAAGACTTCCATTTTGAGTAGGGACAGAATAAAGTTTTAAGTTTCCAAGACCTTCCTGGGAACTGATATCCTACTTGACAGAAAGAGACATGTATGTGGAAAATTGATATCCTGGTTGGCAAGCTAAGACATGAATATAAGACCAAGGCAAGTCCTCTGCCATAGCTGAGTACCCCAACCAATGGGAGCAAAATAAGTGCACAACAAAGACATGTTCCTATGGAAAACCCCTATCCCTAAATCCTGATTGGTGGATTAACTTAGTACAGATGATTGTAGATCTCAGGCCTATAGTCCTGAATCTACATCACAGTTCAGCTCCTGAGTCTAGATGGTGGACCTGATTAATCAATCCTGGGACATATGTGATTTGTGAGGAGACTCCTGGACCCCCAACAGAATTAATAAAGAAAACTTAATCTGAGGGAAATCTGAAAATATAGGAACTTGAACCACAGAGGCAAGCTTCACCAACAGAATTCAAGAGATGAAAAAGAGAATCTCAGACATGATAGAAGAAATGAATACATAGGTCAAAGGAAATGTTAGATCTAAAAATAACTCCTGGTTCAAAATATCCAGGAAATCTGAGATACTATGAAGAGACCAAATCTAAAAAAGAATTAAGGTAGAAGAAGAAACAGGTCAAATGCGCAGAAAATATTTTCAACAGAGTGATAGGAGAATATTTTCTTAACCTACAGAAGAAGCCTATCTGAAGTGGGAACTTCAGGGTTCTCTGGAAAGTCAGTTGTGTCAGATGGTGTTTTGCTGGGGCAAACATGTGAAGAAACGTTTTCCTAAAGCAGATACAGGTGAAAGGATATTTTGCTAAAGCAAACACATGGGAAGATACATGATGAAGAATTCTTCACTAATGACACACATGTGTTGGTCTGCCTTACATTGTGTAGTTGAGCTCCATAGAGAGAAATGCACCAAAAAACTATCGGTGGTGTGCTACAGCTTCCAGAGATGTCAGCTGATACAGATTCATGTGGAGTTTTGCTAAGACAGACTCACATACTGAGGCAAGACCCGTGGAGGATATGTGATGTTTGGAGGGAGTGTAAGTAGGACTCAATGGACTGAAGAAGGCTTGCTTGTAAAGCTAGCTTTGCAAGGCTGCTTGGTCTTGAGTCTTCGCTGATCTTCGATTCATTGAGAGAGGCACAGCCAAGAACTTCTCCTGGCATTCCTGTTGGTCTTGGTCCCTCCTGCTGACGCATGCTGATTGGGCTGAGCCTGTCTGCTCCTGCTAGATCATGCCACTGCTATTGTGATCCAACACTACTGAACTGGACTGCTGGGATATCCATGAAGTGTGTGTGAGTGAATCAAGCGACCACTGCTGACTTGTGAACTGAATTGCTGATTTCCTAACAATGCAGATGGGATTTGTTCCAAAGAACCATTTCTAAACAGGTCCACTTTCCCTATATACTTTCTTTCCCACTACCTCTGGTGGGTGGTAGGCTAGAAGGGAGATTAAAGTGTTTAAGAACCATCATTAAAAGTAGGCTTTGAAAAAATTAAAGCTACACCTATCAAAGTACAAGAATCATACAGAACACCTAATAGACTGAACCAGAAAATCCCCTCAGCACATAATAATCAAAACATTAAGTGTACAGAACAAATAAAGATTATTAAAAGCTGCAAACTAGAAATGAGCATCCCAAAAAACTGAGCATTAAAAAAGTTTTATGTTAATATATAAGTATATTTATGGAACCCAAATCCCTTGATAAAATATGGGATATGGGCTAGGTGGTGGTGGTGCTTACCTTTAATCCCAGCATTAGGGAGGCAAAGGCAGGCAAATCTCTGTGAGTTCATGGCCAGCCTGGTTTACAGAGCAAGTTCCAAGACAGCAAGGGCTACACAGCAAATCTCTGTCTCTATAAATCAAAACAAGACAAAACAAACACCCCCCTCCCACAAAGCTGGATGGAAAAAAGACTAACAAATATATCCATGTTAATAGAGACCTTAAAAGCCAGAAAGGCCAGGACAGATATGCTGTAGACTCTAAGAGACCACAAATGCTAGGCTATACTATTATACCCAGCAAAAGCTACAAACTCATGCAACCAAACAACTCTCTACTGTATAGAAAAATGAGTCAAGACAGAAATTAAGAAAGAAATCAAAGACTTTCTAAAGTTGAATGAAAATAAATATAAACATATCTAAACTCATGAAACACAATGAAAACAGTTCTAAGAAGCAAGTTTATAGTGTTATGTGTCTACATGAGAGAGAGAAAGAGTGAGAGAGAGAGAGAGAGAGAGAGAGCTCAAACCAGCAACTTAACAGCATACCTGAAAGCTTTACAAAAGAAAGAAGAAATCACATCCAAAAAGAATAGACAGCAAGAAATAATCAAACTCATGGCTGAAATCAATAAATTAGAAACAAAAAGAACAACAGAAAAAAAAAATCAGTGAAACAGAGTTGGTTCTTTGAGCAAATCAGTAAGACTGACAAACTTTTATTCAAATTAACTAACAGGAGGAGAAAGAAGATCCAAATTAACAAATTCAGAAATGAAATGAGGGGCATAATAACAGATATCAAGGAAATCCTTAGAATCAGGATAAAGACATACTTTAAAAATCTATACTACATCAAACTGGGAAATCTATAAGAAATATATAATTTTATCAATAGATACTGCTTACCAAAATTAAATAAGGATATGACAAGCAATTTAAATAGACCAATAACCATTTGTGAAATAAAAGCAGTCATTAAGTCTTCCCCCTACAACAAAACAAAGAAACAAACAAACAGGGAACTCGGCCAGGTGCAGAATTCTACCAGATTTTCAAAGAAGAGTTAATGTCAATACTCCTCAAGTTATTCCACAAAATAGAAACAGAAGGGGCATTGCCTAATTCATTGTATGAGGCCACAATTATCCTTATCCAGAACTACATAAAGACCCAACAAAAAAAGAATTACAGACCAATTTCCCTTATGAACAAAGATGCAAAAATACACAATAAAATATTTGCAAACTGAATCCAAGAACACATCAAAAAAATCAAGCAATGTAATCAAGCTTCATTCACAAAATGCAAGGATCATTCAACATACATAAATTGACAAATATAATCCAGCATATAAACAGACTGAAAGATAAAACCATAGGAACATCTCCTTAGATGTAGAAAAGGCCTTTGAAAAAAATCCAAAACTCCTTCATGATAAAAGTCCTGGAGAGATTAGTGGTAAAAGGGACATACCTCAACATAATAAAGGCTGTTTACAGCAAATCCATAGCCAATATCAACTTAAATGGAGAGAAGCTAAAGTAATTCCTCTAAAATCTGGAACAAGACAAGGTTTTCTACTCTCTCCATATCTATTCAACATAGTACTTGAAGGTTTTAGCTAGAGCAATAAGAGAATTGACAGAAATCAAGGGCATACAAATTGGAAAAGAAGAAGTCAAAGTGTCTTTATTTGCAGATGATATGGTATTATATATAAATGATCTGAAAAATTCCACCAAAAAACTCCTACAGGTGATAAGTACTTCCAGCAAAGTAGCTAGATACAAAATTAACTCACAAAATAACTAGCCTTCCTATGTACAGTCTGAAAAAATTAGGAAAACAACACTTTTCACAGTAGTATCAAATAATAAAATATCTTGCAGTAACTCTAACCAAGCAAGTGAAAGACTCGTACATTCAAAACTTTAAGATTGAAGAAAGAAGTTGAAGAAATCAGAAGATGGAAAGATCTCCTATGCGCATTGATCAATAGAATTAATATAGTAAAAATTGTCATTTCGAGAGGCCAAACCTACTCCATCTTGGGACCGGCCTCAAAAAAAAAAAAAAAAAAAAAAAAAAAAAAAACCCAAAAAACAAACAAACAAAAAAACCCTATCAGCAATGAGCCCAAGTTTGAGCTTGAATAAAAAGACCCTAGTGCGATTGCATCAGAATCAGTCTTTTGGGGTTCAAGAATGCTTCCTGAGTGGGTACAACAATCTTACCCAAAGCAGTCTACAGATTCAATGCAATCACCATCAAAATTCCAACACAATTCTGTAAATGTAGCTTCTATTCACCAGATGTAATTGTCATCCAGAGGCTTACTATTGAATAAACTCACTCTTTCTAGTTCTTTCTGAGCTCTGGCTACCTGGTTCAACTCTGCTATTCTGGCCCAAACTCCTTTCCAAGCTGATTGATTCAAACTGGGTTATCTCAGTTTCTCAATAAATTGTCCTGCCTGACCTCAAACTAACTCAGGCAATCTGTTCTAATCTGGCTTCTCATTCTCTAGCTTGTTCTGTTTTCACCTTCAACCTGTCTCTGTAAAACTGTCCCAGTTAAACTCCCTCCTCTCTTCCACTCCCTCTTTCCCCCTCCCTCTCTTTTCCTCCCTCTCTCCCTCTCTCCCTCTCTCCTCCTCCCTCTCTTCTCCTCCCTCTCCCTCTCTTCTCTTCTCTCTCTTCCCCTCCCTCTCTCCCCCTCCCTCTCTTCTCTTTCCTCTCTTCCCCTCCCTCTCCCTTCCCCTTCTCTGTCTCTCTCCCCCTCTCCCATTGCTCTCTTAAGTCACCTCTCTTTTCTGTCCTCATGAAAGTTGGGCATATCCTATCTTTGACTCATTCAGTAAAATTTCTTTGATCCATCACTTTGTCTACCCCTCAATTAGATGTCACTTTCAAACATAGCTGCTTTATCCTATAAACTAACCTTATTTCCATTGTTTGGGATTAAAGGTGTGTACTAAGGACGTGTCTGTATTCCAGCCAGATCATACTGTGACTCTGGGCATGTCTACATTTGAACTGGATCACATAGACCTAGAAGGTCTTTGGATATGATCCCTTCCCAGAGCAGCCATGGATTGAAATTCCTTTACACAGTTCTTCACAGAACTTGAAAAAATAAATTTCAGCTTCATATGGACACACACACACACTGGCTAAAAAAAAAAAAAAATCCTGAATAATAAAAGAACTGCTGGAAATATCACCATCTCCAATCTCTAATTGTACCACAAAGCTACAATAATAATACAATATGATATTGCCACAAAATTAGACACATTGATCAACAAAACAAAATTGAAGACCCAGAAACATAGTCCATACACCTATAGGACAATAATACTCTAGGAAGAAGACTGTTGAAGCCTGCACTCCTAGTATAGCTGTAGCTGCTTTGTTCCATGCCCACCAGCTATTTCATATTGTTGCTGTAATATGCCTGCTAGTCATTGATGCAGAAAAATAATGTGATTCAGAGCAGGGTCATGCTGACCAGATACCCTGTTATGTTCTGTACATTATGAAGTTTGTTAATCTTAAGACGTTCCACAACTATAAACTTCAGGTAGTACCCATCAAATTAAAGGTCAATATGAACTGCTGTGTCTAAAATTATTTGAATCAGGGCTGACCACTGGGCAGCACTTCCAGTATGAGCTCACTGTGGTTTTTATGGTTTTAGCCTTGATAAGCTGACAGAAAAATGTTCAGGGTCATAGCCCCAGCCCTCAAATTCTGAGCTATGGCCCTGACTGATCAGTTTTAGGATATGAGTTCAATAAACTATCCCTGTCTGACTGAGATAAGTTTTTCTGTGGTTTGTGAGGTGACTCCTGGACCCCCCAAAAGACAATATCTTCAACAAATGGTGCTGGCCAAACTGGATAGCTGCATGTAGAAGAATGCAAATAGGTAGATACTTATTACCCTGTGTAAAACTCAAGTAAGAAATGTCTCAAAGACCTCAACATAAGGCCAGATAAAATGAATGTTATAAATGACAAAGTGGGTAATGGTCTTCAATTCATTGGGACAGAAAAAAAAAAAAAACAACTTTCAGAACAGAACAGTAATAGCACAGGCACTGGGCTGCTTTGAATAAGAATGTCTCCCACAGGCACATATATCTAAACGTGGAATAGAAGGATGAAGAATTCCATGGCTCAGATGATATCAGAGGTTGGTGCTGTACCCAGCCCTTATCAGAAGATTTTCTCCCTGTAGCTTCAGAGCTCGATGTAGAAACTCAGAACTGGACATAAACTGGAAAGCGATGAGAGTTAATGATGGCAGGATGACCCGCCCTAAATGTGATAGCAGTATTGTCCCTTCCAAGGCTCAAAGGACATTGTAGAAGAGAAATGGTTGTAGAAGAGCCAAAGGATGGGAGGGTATTGTGGGAAAAACTGGGGGCCGCAGTAGTAGGCCCCAGGCCCACGAGGCAGCGGCCTGGGACCTTCGAGGTGGAGGCTGCCTGGAGGCCTCCAGGCAGCCTGTCTCTTGTACTGGAGGAAGGTCCCAGGTTCCAGTGGCTGGAGGCTTCGGTGGTGGCAGGCTCGGCAGGCCCCAATGACACGAGGAATCCTTAGTTCCAAAAGGGTTTATTGTCCTGGCAGATGGTAGATAGATCTAGATGTACCCCCACCAAACTCAGGGCAGACCTGAGTTAAGTAGGGAGAGAGAAAGGGGGAAGTTCTAGAGAAAAATGCTTAATTGGCTCCTCCCTCTGACCTTCATTAGTATGTAAATCTCTAGGGCCTGAGGCCTGTAGTCACACCCTCTACCTGTGCACTTTGAAGGGGCTGTAATGGCCTACGTGACTAAACAATGTAGGTCTATGGAAATTGGACTGCTTGTTAGGACCCTGAGTTCTGGGGACGTGACCGAACTCCTGCCATTTCTTGTCGAGTCTTCTCTGCCGGCAAGTAAGACAGGACAAGGCTGGTCTTTTCTTCACAGCTCTTTTATTCTAGACAACGCTGGATCCTTCTTCACAGCTCTTTTAAGAACAATCTTCCTTCACTAACTCAGCAGCTGAACTGCATTTCTTATATACCCTTCCAAGGGGGCGGACCTGGCAGCCTGTTCTCTCAGGATTGGTTAGGGCCAATACCTCATTATCATAAGCTCCAGGATTGGCTAGGGCCATGCCTCATAAGCCCCATGATTGGTTAGGGCTCGAGCCTCATTAGCATAAGCCCTCTGGGGAGGGGCTTGAACCTGACACATACGCAGTAGGCGGCGGCCATGTTGGAAACTGGCGCCATCTCTTCGGCTGCCTACAATTTCTCCCTTGGAGTCTCAGGGTTCTAGGCCCATGCCCAGCCAAGAACCAGGATACCCTTACACAGTCCCACAGGGTATGTATAAAAAGTCATCTTTAGGACATGATATAGACATTGAGTTCATTAACTAGGCCACTCAAGACCGGGTCCATCACATCTTCATCATGGAAGCGGGAGGGGCCCATAGGGCTCCAGCCCAGCTAGGGACACACTACTGAGAGGTAACTGTACTTAGGGGAGACGGGTATCATTTCTTCAGCGGGATAGCCATTGATAACTGGCACTTGCTCTAATAAATAACCTCCTATGAACACTAGGACAAGTAACTCTAATTTAACTCACTGGGTCACACAGAAAAGGAGATATGAAAGTAGAAGGGAGACTTAGCAGGGGGAGAAAAAGGGGTTTCAGCAGGAGACAGGGATGGGAGAGGGGATGAGAGGTGAAATGACTACAATTCATTTTATAAGTGTATGAAACCGTTAAATAATAAAATATATAGTAATAAAAACATACTTAAATGCTAGGAATGGCAGTCCATTCCTCTAATTTATGCTCCAGAAGGCTGACGCAGGAAGAATGCTGGGATCTCAAAGATAACATGGTCTAGGTAGTAAGACATCATTGCAAGTGTGGGATCCCTTTTAAATGCCCCGCTGTGTGACTGCTCAGGTCACATGCCCATTCATCCTACTTTTAATCCAGCAGGATGAAGTTCTCATGGAAGCCCCTCTGTAGACAAAGTGCTGTCCCTATAGCAGTCTGGTGGCTGAAAGGCAAAGGAGAGATGCACCAGAGAGTGTGTGTCCAGACACCTCAGCCCCTGCCTCTGGTCTCTTTCTATGTAAATCAAGAGTCCAGATTGGTGATGGAGCCATATTCACACTCTATTCAGTTACAATGTAACAGGTGAGCTATGTATCATTATCTGAATCTAAAAGTATAACAAAATGAAAGCGCTTTGATGAATACCAAGGACTTCTACAAATCCAGTCTTCCAGGTCCCTCTGGATTTCAATTAACTTCACTATGCTTCATTGTGTAGCTCTGTGGATTCCCAAAGGCGTTTATCTTACGACATTTGGGAGTTTCTACCTTAGCCAGCTGGATTGTTCTGGTCAAATCCTCAGGCCCGTTCTACCCTTCTAGGCTTTCGTTCCACTTGGACATGATGAATAGGCTCTGGTCCTGTGTGCTATTTCAGAATGATGCTTCTCCAGTCCCAGACAAACAAGTGAGACTTTTCTAGATCTAATTTTGAAGTCTAATGTTAGCAATGTCTTATAGCAGTTGTGATGACGTGATTTAGTTAATTCTGAGTATATGTCAAACTTAAAAAAATTTAACAATGGATGGTAATATTAATTCTAAATGAATAATCACATTTAGTGAACTTTGTAAAGGTTTTAAATGTTAAATAAGACCTAATCACTACAATTATTAGCCTGAAAAATTAGATTTTTTCCCACTTTGGATGCAGGGAGTTGAATACAAGGACTGACTATGCTACTCCCTCTCTGTCTATAAGCCACAGTTTCAGCTACTTGGTCTATTGAATTCATAAGTAGTCCCAGGGCAATTTGAAATAAAAAAATTCTACATACTATATTTGTAAGTTTTCCTTGGCAGGAATTTTGCAAATAAGACAATAATTCAGTGCAATAATGCAAGTGTAGATTAAAACGTGTAGAATAATTTATTTAACTTGATTTCTAATTAGAGCTGAGTTTTAAGACAATTAAATCTCATAAATGTATATGCCAGTTGAACATAAAGCTTCTATGTTTTCCTTAAACTCCAAAGATAAACTTGATTTTTCAATTTAAATATTTAAGGCTTGGGGCTGAAGCTCTTTAGCAAAGCCCTTGTCTACCTCTATGTGAGGGTCTGGGTTCATAGCACTGTGAAGGGAAAACAAGAATATTTAAGTAGTTAATTGAAGGTAGCTGAGGATTGTATTTTTCCATGCACTTAAAGCACCCAGTCTCAAACAAATAATAATAAACTCTACTGAAAAATTAGAAAAGGAAATGAGTGGGATAGAATTATTTAGCTCAGTTTATCTGTGATTCAAGTTCTAACAAAGCCCCATTGAACCAAAGAATTGCAGTGATGAATTTTAAAGATCACCTAATTCTGTTCACATATCTTATGATTGCAATGCATAATTGAGAGAAACTCATAGCACATGGTAGTAGTTTAAATATATTTAACTTCTATCTACGTTTCACAGTAGTACAACAGAGTAAATATATTACACAGACTTTGTGTATGGAATAGAAGGTAAACATTATGTAGACTTTGGCTAAATTCTAATCAAGTCACTTAATCAACAAGGAGCCTAAAATGTATTTGAAGTTCAATTTTGCCAAATGAACATCATGATAGTTGCACTGGCTGGTTTTGTGTGTCAACTTGACACAAGCTGGAGTTATCACAAAGAAAGGAGCCTCCCTTGAGGAAATGTCTCCATGAGATCCAGCTGTAAGGCATTTTTCTCAATTAGTGACCAAGGGGGAAGGGCTCAGCCCATTGTGGGTGTTACTATCCCTGGGCTAGTAGTCTTGGGTTCTATAAGAAAGCAAGCTGAGCAAACCAGGGGAAGCAAGCCAGTAAGTAACATCTCTCCATGGCCTCTGCATCAGCTCCTGCTTTCTGACCTGCTTGAGTTCCAGTCCTGACTTCCTTTGGTGATGAAAAGCAATGTGGAAGTGTAAGCTGAATTAAACCCTTTCCTCCCCAACTTGTTTCTTGGTCATGATGTTTGTGCAGGAATACAAACCCTGACTAAGACAAATTGTACCAGGAGTGGGAGTATTCTGTTGACAACCTAACCATGTTTTGGGAGGACTGTGGAAGGACTTTGGAACTTTCGGCTAGAGAGGTCATTGGGATGTTAAGAGCTCTGTGGCATGTGTTGTTGGAGCTTGGAAGATAATGTTGAGAACAGTGCAGAAGATGAAGGCCTGACTTGTGAAATTTCAGAGGGAAGATTAAAGACTTATCAGGGTCATTGCTACTTTGATTGTGAAGATTCCGTAGTTTTGGTTAGCTGGGGCTGAAGAATCAGTTGTGATTAACAAGATACCAGAACCACTAAAGCAAAACCTTTGCATTACTGGGACTATTGATGCTGGTTAGCTGGAGCTAAGACATCAGTGGTGATTAAGAAGAGTCCAGCATCATTGAGGTGAAAACTTCTGGGAAGTATTTTCTGAGAGCACAAAGAAGCTGTGTTCCAGAATAGCCAAAGTTGTACATCATGCTGTAGCTGGACTTGGTAATGTGTAAGAGTCACCCAGGTGGTACTGGTTTTGAAGGCATGAAGAAGTCATGAAGAGCAACTGAGGCTTGGACTGTGAGAGGCCATGGAAGGCCACTGGTGAAGACACAACCTCAGTTGCAATTAATGGCCCAGGATTGAGGGGTCATGCAAAAGAGTTGAGGCTTGACACCATGAAAAGAGCCTATGAGTGGTTATTGGTGAAGCCTAGTTGCGGCAGAAAACAGTAGTGTTTTGGAGATGCCAGTATCATGAGATGACCACCAAGAACAGCAGCAGCAGTGAAGTACAGGCAGCTGGAGTCTAGAAGAAAGGTATGTGCTACAAAGGGCAGAGCTGGAGAAGTGATCCAAACCCTTGGAGGAGCCCAGAAGATTGTGAGTGGATCCCAGACATTGGACAGTTAAGAGTTTGATTTTGCTTTTGAGTGTGACTGTGCCCTGATATTGTTCCCTCTTGAAGTAAGGAAGTATTTTTAGTGGAGCCCACAGTTAAGAGACTTTGAATTGTAAAAAGACATTGAATTTTAAAAGAGATTGGAAACAAGGTGGGGCCGGAGCGAGGGGGGCCAGAGTGAGCAGGCCGCAGGCCAGAGCGAGAGGGAAAAGGGCAGGGAAAAAAAAAGAGAGATTGGATATTTAAAAGGGATTGAAATTTTAATATGTAAAAATTTGTAAAGACTATGAGACTTTTAAAGTAATTTAGATCTTGGGGATGAATAAGAAAGTAAGGGTTGAGGCTTAATAGTGATGTGTTTGTGTGTCAAGTTGACAAGGGGTCAATTGTACTATCTGGTTTTGTGTGTCAACGTGACACAAACTGGAGTTATCATAGAGAAAGGAGCCTCCCTTGAGGAAATGCCTCCATGAGATCCAGCTGTAAGGCATTTTCTCAATTAGTGATCAAGGGGGAAGGGCCTATTGTGGGTGGTGCCATCCTTGGGCTGGTAGTCTTGGGTTCTATAAGAAAGCAAGTTGAACAACCCAGGGGAGGCAAGCTAGTAAGTAACATCCCTCCATGGCCTCTGCATCAGCTCCTGCTTCCTGACCTGCTTGAGTTCCAGTCCTGACTTCCTTTGGTGATGAACAGCAATGTGCAAGTGTAAGTTGAATAAACCCTTAACTCCCCAACTTGTTCTTTGGTCACGATGTTTGTGCAGGAATAGAAACCCTGACTAAGACAACAGTGGACCGTGATCTTCATTGGACCACATGAAGAGAGTCTGCCTTAACAGAGCATCTGATTCTTAAAAACAATTCATGACATGTCTGTGGTGGTTTGAATGAAAATGACCCCCATAGGTTCATAGAGAGTGGCACTGTTGGGAGATGTTGCCTTGAAGTAGGTATGGCATTGTTGGAGGAAGTGTGTCACTGGGGATGGGCTTTTAAGTCTCAGATGTTCAAGCCATGCCTATGGTGGCTCTTTCTCCCTGCTACCTGCTGATCCAGATGCAGAACTCTCAGGTACTTCTCCAGCACCATGTCTGTCTGCATGCCACCATGCTTCCTGCCATGATGACAATGGACTAACCAGACCCCAATTAAATGTTTTCCTTTATAACAGTTGCTGTGGTCGTAATGTCTTTTTACAATTGTAGAAACCCTAACTAAGGCAATATTCATTATACTTATTTTTATGAGGTAAGTCAAGGAAGCCCAACTCAAGGAGAGTACCTAATCTACACCTCAGTAGGACAAGAGCAGCTGCAGCCTGGGGAGCAGCCTGTGGAGATCAGAGCACAGCAGGAGAAACCTGAGAATGGTTCTGAGGGCACACAGTACCAAGCAGTCCTAGAAGAAGAGTTAAGTTCTGCCATCCAGCACTGTGGTGGCTTCTCCTCCAGCCATAAATACCTAGATTGCCAGCCAGTTTTGAGCAACTCACAGTCTCACCTCATCCTTACCAGCTCCTTATGCAAGCATACTTACCAGTGCACAAATGGTTAGGAATTTTAGAAAGTACAAGTTGATGGAAAATTATAGAATCTAAATTATTGGTGAAAGATGACCTGAAGTCCCTGACCTGCAATTATGGTAAGTATATCGTACATCATTCGTTTTTATTTCGAGATGTTTATAGAACTGGACCTGGTGTCCGCCACAGGCTTCAGGCAAACACTGTGAGACTTGGAAGACTCCGATTTCATTTCCTCCACATGCTGCACGCTTTCGACTTGGGTAGTCTTTCATTTCCTGTCGAATTTTCTTCCTTCTTATTAAATTTCCCAAAGCTGTGCCCATTTTACCCCCTCTCCATTATGCCTTGTGTACGGGAGGATTTTTTTTTTTTAATCAGCATCCTCTGAACGGTCTGAACAGGCGCTGCATTGTAAGAATTCTTCAGAAAATAATTCACCATGGAGATCTGGTTTGAAAATGGTCAAGATTAAAGGCATTTCTGGGCGGTTCAGATGACTCTTTGCAGCCTGTGTGTCTCTCGAGGTACAAAGAGCTGCCTGTTTTGTGATAAAAAGGAAGCCAAAGAAATCAGGATTTTTGGAATTACATCTCTAAACATTTAGTTTTACAAAATATGTCTAGTTCTCCCACCTCTCACCATAAACTGATGGCTCTCTCTACCAACAGTTAAACTGTGCTTGTTTTGTTTCAGTTTTTGTTGTTGTCATTGTCGGTTGTTGTTGTCGTCATCATTTTTCCTTCAGGTCCCTATGCTTGATGGATAGATATGCTTTTGTTGACATAAAGTTGAGACATTGTGGTGGAAATTGTAAAAACAAAACAAAAATCCCACAATATTAACCGCTTTCACCTTGCAAGGTTTTGAGCAAGTGACAGAACAAACTGAATACAGATGCACCTCTTCAAAAACGAATGAAGAATGCTAAGAAGCGCCAAACTGGATTGACTGGTGATGGGAAAAAAGAAAAAAGAAAAGATCAAGAGGTTTGGATATAAAACAATAAATGTGTGACCATCTAAAGAAAAACAAGCATAACAACGTAGCTTACGGTCAGCTATGACACAGAAGTTTGCTATATGACTTACCAACTACTGCACAGAGAATTAAGTCTACACAAATTTTCTTCCTATATTCCTTGCAATAATTGGAAAATAACTCTTAGCAATAATATCTTAGTAGATATTATAACTTGGTATTATCAAAATCTTCAGAGAAACGTTACTGCTTCTTCCTTCTAGTTCTCAACTAATTTAATGGTTCATATGTTTATAAACACTGTTGACCCCTAATTTTTTTTTTTACTGAAGCCACAGAAAGCATGGTTTGACATCTATAAATAACCCAGAACCAGAAGAAATGTTAATCCAGTCCCCAAGCTGCTTGCACCAAAGCCAAGCAGATGCTGTGGGTGGATGGATGGGGATGGGGTGACCTTTGGGCTTGGGAGGGAGGTTGCTTTCCCAGGCCCTGGTGCGGATCTATCCCTCTGTGTCCTCGCCTTTTTCATTTGTCCATAGCATCTTCCTGACTGTCCTCGAGCATGAGATGATCCTGTTAAATACTCAAGACCGATAAAATCCTTCCCAGTGTCCTCTTGGTAGATTTCCCTACCATTTCATTGCTCAAGGCTGTCTCATGAGTCTATTGCCAAACTAAGTCATTGAGCGAGTAACTTTTCAAGGACATAGCTGTCTGGAACACGATGAATGTTCAGGTTCTTCTAGCAAAAAAGGCCTTCTTTGGTAGTTAGCTATTGGTGAGATAACTTGGAGTGTCTGCCACACAATGCAGTCTGACTGGGGTGGGTGGGTGAATATCTTATCAAGTCCCCATCCTGTAGCCAGGAAGGTGTTGTTCTTGTAGTCTCCCCATTAATTTCTGTCTAGGTACCTTGTAGAAATTGGAGACTTCAAGGGGGCAGGCTTAGGATAAGCCAGGATAACTAATCTAAGTTCAAAAGATGTGTCACAAAGTGCCATTCTCCATGACATCCAGTTCTATTCAGAAAGTAGTGTCTTAGCTTATTCCTGATTGCAATGGAAAGTTCCAGAGAAGATCTTTTTGTGTGATGTTTTATGCAAATCCCCCAAAGCTTGCACACATTTCTTTGCTCACTGGGGAGGTAAAATGTTTGTTCCCTATTTCCCAAGGGATTCTAATGTCAGTGGAATGGATGCTTCTCCTTTGGGGATGACATTTGAGGGGCCCATTTACTGAAAAGTCTTGAGTAAAGCAAGAACATGTCACCTGCGAGATGGAGTCTTTTTCCCACAGACGGAACACGGCCTGACTCACAATGCCCATGTTCTCTGCACGCGTCACACACCTCAAGTTCCTGGGCTGTTAGCCTGTTGCTAGAAAGTTAATTATTAGACATTTAATTTTCCAAGTGCTATAGCTGATTCCTTTCCTCTTATTACAATAACCATGAATACACTTTAACTCCACAGTGTTTGCTTCCGTGCTCATCCGTTTGTATTTCTGCATCAAACAAACCAAGTCTGAGTCCTTTGTTAATCTCTGCTAACACAGTCTTCCTTTGGTTTTCCTGCTTGGAGCAGTGTAAGATTATCGAGCCAACACCTCCTCTATTCTGTCTGCTACAATTCAGCATACCAGTAAGAGTGAAGTGGGTAAGCAGTTTGTAAGTTTATGTATTTCTCAGGAATACCTTAGCAGTTCATCTAATTTTCACAGAATAACTTTCAAATGCATATGTATAGAAAATTCAGGTTTTGATTAGCATTAAAAGAGAGGAATATCACAACTTGCTCTTAATGCCTTTCAGTGGTGGCTCTTTTTTGATTGCCATATCTATTATTCCCAAACACTGTCAAGATGATGACTATCATATCTTTCATATTGCCTAAAATATTTAAACAACGAGCTGGCACTTAAATGCTGAAGAATTAGCAGCATCAAATTGGCCTGAATTTGTAGTTCTTGTCTTCATATATGCATCAGAGTATCTAGAACAGATGGCCAGAGTCAGGCTGGGAAAGGGCCAATCTCTTGAAATCTGTCACTTAAATGAAGTTAAATGTTGACTTGACAGTAAGAAAATAACCTAATTTTAAAAAAAAAATGGGCAAAAAGAAAGAAAGGAAGAAAGAAAGAAAAGAAAAAAGAAAGGAAGGAAAGAAGGAAGGAAGGAAAGAAAGAAGGAAGGAAGGAAGGAAAGAAGGAAGGAAGGAAAGAAAGAAGGAAGGAAGGAAGGAAAGAAAGAAGGAAGGAAAGAAAGAAGGAAGGAAAGAAGGAAGGAAGGAAAGAAAAAAACAAAAAACCCCGAGAAGTCACCTCAGCAAAGAACAGTGGTGACAGGCACGTGAGCACTTGAAACAGACACTCAGCATCCCATGTTGTTGTGTGGTTAAAACTCGGAAAGCGATACGATGCCACTGCGGGCCTGTTAGTATGACCAACCCTCAATCACGGACTACGTCATGTTTCGGTGAGGATACAGAGAAGGAGGAACACTCAGTCACTAGCAGTGAAACTGACAAACGGCATAGCCACATGGGAACAGTCTGGCAGTTGTTATAAAAGTTGTCACCTTGTGACCCAACAAGTCTACTCTTTTGCATTAACTCAAAGGAGTTGAAAAGTTATGTCTACACAAAATTCTGCACATGTATGCTTACGGAAGATTTATTCATAATCACAAAAACTTGGAAGCAGTCATGAGCCAATTCTTTTGTGATACATTTAGAAAACAAAATAGTATTTACCATTGCAAAAATGGTTGAGTACTGGAGGAACTTTAAATGCAAGTCTCTAAGTCAAAACAAGGCCAATCTGAGAAGGCTGCCTTCAATACTAACCAGATGACCTTCTGTAAGCCAATCTGAGAAGGCTGCCTACAATACTAACCAGATGACCTGGAAAAGGCACATGTGGAAGAGAGGTGGAGAGAATTGTGGCATCAATTCAATTCCCAGCAACCACATAGTGGCTCACAACCATCTGTAATGTGATCCAATGTTCTCTTCTGGTGTGTCTGAAGACAGCAACAGTGTACTCATATACACGAAATAAATAAATCTTTTTAAAAGGAGGGGGAGAAAACTCCTTAGAAAAAACTTATTTTAAAAGTGGGTATGACAGGATAAGTAGCCACGTACTGACTTAGGTACCCATATGTGGCTCTGGGGATGTCCTGAGGCCTGGGGATGAGTCCCAGGGCTTTATGAACATCAGGAAGCATTTGACTACTGAGCTGACTCCTCAGACCTAAGTCATGTTTTACTAACTCTCCCTAGAATTGTCATTGCTTTATTTCAAATTTCACTTCAGCTGTGGCAATTCTCAAAGCATCTAAGGCAATTCTCAAAGCATCTCTCTAAGTATCAAAGAGAATGGGAGGGAGATCAGGACACAGGGAAAACAAAAACACAAAAACCCCAAAACCTTTCAACCCTGTGTTTACCAGCTTTAGTGTGTTTGATGGTCTTCTCACTAGATATTATTCTGAGAAAAGCTGCCAGCTCATCTCTGACTCCATTTTGCCACGATTCCCTTAGATGACAGCAGTGATTCCATATTTAAGGTTGATGTCCCTGTATACATGAAGGGTACTTCTCCAGCCAGATAGGAACTGTTACTTCTCCCCTGCTCTTGCCATCAGTGATTCCCAAATGTCCTTGCTCTACAGAAATCCCACCCTATCAACTTAATTTATTTTTACTTTTACGTGTGTGTGTGTGTTGTGTGTGTGTGTGTGTGTGTGTTCGTGCTTGCATGTGGCAAGCATGTACACATGACACAATGGAATTAGTAATCCTCTTTTCCCAGGTGAGTTCAAGAATCAAACTCAGATTGTTAAGGTGGCAAGTGTTTTTACTGATCTAGAGATCTCATCTGCTCTCTCTAACTTCGGTACTCCACTTGAAGCATACAAAAGCTGACATTTAGGCTCACCTAGATGATGCACCTTTAGATGAAGTCTTCATAGGGTTTGATATATGTCTTAAAATATTTTGGTAGACAGTAATTGTCTTTCACGTGACCTATCCTCTGAATTGGGGTATAAGTATCACTTCCAAGGAGGTAATTATTAAATCAATTAGCATGCTTCTAGCAAGACTAATAGAAACTCAGGGCTTGGGGGGTGTGGTTTGGTTGGAAAAATGACTGCCATGAAGCCTGTGAGGACCTGAGTTCAGATTCCTAGCACCAACAAAAAAAAGCCAGGCACGTGTCTGCAACTGCAGAGTTGGAGGGTATAGGGAGGGGAGGGGTAAAAATACACAGACCCTTGGAATTCACTGGCCAGCCAGTGAGAAGAATTGCCAGCTAGCAGAACTGGTGAGCTACAAGTTTAGTGAAAGACCTGTCTTAAAGAAAGAAAATGATTGAGTGAGACACCTCTGGCCTCCACATGCACCTACACACACATGCACACACACAAGCACACGTATTAGATACACACACAACACACACACACACACAGAGAAAATGAACCTAATACAACTTCTAATGCAATTTACTTTCTCAGAAGGAGGGTAAATCTAGAGTTGGGTAAGTAATTCAGTGACTCAAACATATCACCCAGGATCTGGGGCTTCTGCTTCCTCCTGCTTTGTCATTCTCAGATTCCAGGTTGGTCTTCACACTGTCATCTTCCCTTGGTCACATTTGGTCCATATGTCTCTGCTGTACCCACTGTCTCTGTCTGCTGTCTCAGCTTTGCAGCAGCTCTCAACTTACAGGTTGTAATCTCTTTGAGATTCGAATCCCTTTCACAGGGGTCTCCTAAGAACATTAGAAAACACAGATGTTGATATTATGATTCATAACAGTAGCAAAATTACAGTTATGAAGTAGCACCAAAAAACAATTTTATGGTTGGAGGTCACCACAACATGAGGAACTGTATTAAAGGGTCACAGCATTAGGAAGGTTGAGAACCGCTGCTCTAGAGGAAGATGAGTACTTCTGAAGTTACCTCCTTCCCAAAGGGTACTTATCTTCCTTCTTCTCAGTGGCCAACCAACTATACAACCACAATAGACAGGCAAATAAAGATCAACTTGTAGAACCTGTAGTGGTTTGAATAGGATTTGCCTTCATAGACTCATGTCTATGAAGTGGCCCAAAGGGAGTGATACTAGAAGGTGTGTCTTTATTGGAATAGGTGTGACTTTGTTGGAGGAATGTCACTGTTGGGGTGGGCTTTAAGGTCCTATGTTCCAGCTCTGCCCAGTGTGGAAAAGGTAGTGTCTCCTGGTTGCCTTTGGATCAAGATGCCAGAACTCTCAGCTCCTTCTCCAGCATGTCTGCCTGTGTGCTGGCATGCTTCCTGCTGTGATGATAATGTTCTAAACCTCTGAACCTGTAAGCCAGCCCCAATTAAATGTTTGCTTTTATAAGAGTTGCTGTGGTCATGGTGTACATGGAAACCCTAAGACAGGACTGCTTCCCCACTCCACAGAATAGAACTGCTCAAGACCAGGGATTCTCAACAAAAGAATGGTGGGATGGAGACTAAGCTGGCAACAAAAGCTTTCCTTTCGGACACAGATGTGTTAACAGCTAACTGTTGCTTTTGTCAGAACTTTGGATAGGGCTCAAATAGAAGACATCTACTTGGACATTTGACAAAAGGGTGCTAGACATGCCACTACAATCTTTTGACCCTAACCATCACCCACCTCATTCTTTGCCACATATTCTTTGTATACACCATTGTATCTGGTTTCTTTTATTGGCATAATGTTTCTGAGGTCAATCGATCATCATATGAATCAGTAACCTCTGAGTAAAATTCCATAAGTTGGTTGCCATTTATCCGCAATCACATCCTGTGAACATTTACATTTTAAGGTGAATATGTGTATCAACTCCTTTCCTAGAGGGATGAGTTTGGCCATAGGTATAAAAATCTCTTTTGTTCACCAGATATAATTTTATCTTGGAGGCTTATTGCTGAATAAACTCACTCTTTCTTGTTCTTTCTGAACTCTGGCTAGCTGATTCAACTCAGTTCTGGCTCAAAATCCTCTCCAAGCTGGCTGATTCAAACTGGCTTCTCTCAGGCTCTCACTGAATTGCTCTGTTTGGTTTCAAACAAACTCTGGTAATCTGTTCTAATCTTCTGGCTCCTTCTAATTTTCTGGTTTCAGATGCCTTTGCTGACCTGAACTCAACTGGACTGCAGGAACTGCACTGACTGCTCTTTCTTTGTGCTGTTCTTACATAGCCTCTTCTGTCCTCATGAGAGTTGGGTGTATCTTATCTCTGACTCGTTCTGTCAGATCTTTCTCGATTTGTCACTTATTTAAGTGTCACTTTCAAACTTGACTGCTTTCTTCTACAAACTAACTTTATCTACATTGTTTGGGATTGAAGGTTTATACTAAGGGCATGTGTATATCCAGCCAGAGGGATTAAAGGTGTGTGGTATGTCTACATTCCAGCCAGATCACACGGACCTAGAAGGTCTTTGGGCTAATCCCTTGACAGAACAGCTCTGTTGCTGAGTAAAATTCCTGTAAGCATAGTAGCCTAGAAAACCCTAAGGTCATAGTGCTATGGCTCTGTGATGCTCAAGGACAAGAATATACTGCGACAAGCCTAAGGTGTACCCATGACCAGCTCTCTTCCTTTCTGGTTGATAAGGGAAGCCACACATGGTGGAGCTCCAGGGAGCTTCCAAAAGGTTTCTCTTCTTTTACAATTTGTCACTGGAACTCCTTTTGTTCTGAAATTGTTAGACATTTCACTAGAAGTAAGTAAGTCACATCCTGGGCTGCCTCAAAAAAGATTTCTGTCCTCTGTCTGACAGAGACTTGAAACAAAAGCAGCCTGGGAGAGGGAACCAGGGAGGCTCCTGTCATGTCTGAGCCTAGCAGGAGACATTATTAGCAAATTCTTGGCTTTGAGGGTAGAAATCAGGTCCAGTATACCTAATTCAATCTCATTTTTTTAGAGTTATAATAATTTTAGATCCCAGCACATCCAGAACTATGAGCTAAACACTTAATTCTTCAGTATATTTAACTCATGTGGCTATGAGTCACTGTTAATATGTTCAACAGATATTCTGGTTTCTAAACTGCTTATCCAAAGTAAGGATTTTAATTATTTTTCTTAGTGATTTGCTCATGTCTGCATACCAAGAGCCAGGCTTGGCTGACCAAAGGCATCTTGAAATATTTAACTTAAAATTCAGTATAGGTGAGACATGCCAAATATTTCTAAGCTTTTTATCCAGAAACATAAAACTTGTCAAAGTCAAGTTTTAAACCAAGCTACAGCAGGAGGAATGATCAACTATGTCAGTTACATATTTCCTATATTAGTGTTCATATGCAGAATAAATAAGTAAAATTTTGTGTGGCATGTTCCAGAAAGAAATATGCACTTTCTTAAAAATGAAGGATGAAGGAAAAGGAAAATTTTTATCTAGTGAATACTGAAAATGATGACAGTAAAATACTGAATATCATTAAGCTGATGATCTTCACATATATCTTATCTATCTATCTCTATATCTATCTATCTCTATTATATCTATATATCTATATATAGATATATACAAAAATACATACAAATATGTACACTATGCCTTGATTTAATAGCAATGTCAAATCATACACATAATAGAAGCTTGCCAAACATACATATATGTAACCCTAATGTATCATTCTTTGAGGGCTGTTCACACAGCACTGTTATTTACAAGTATAATTTAGCTATTTGATTTTGGGGGGTGTTTGTTTGTTTATTATTATCCTTGGAGGCTTTCATACTGAGGTACTTAAACTTCTATTCATTCCTTGTACTGCCATTCTTTATGTATTCTTATCTCTTGCATACACAAATTCAGTTTTCTCCTCATTGTGTATTTGTGGAGATCAGATGTACTCTATCTGGACTTAAAAACCCAGCAGTTCTCTTATCCCATGCAAAACACCCTTGGGGAGCCAGGTTTATACATAGAAATAGCAATAGTCTAGCACACCTAAAGCCCACGTTCTAGCTCTAGCACCTCAACTACAACAAAAACAAAATACCTTTGGACCATATGATGTCTGGAAAGCCTGCACATGAGAAGGGAGGAAGGGCCTATCTCTCTCTAGGGGTATTAGGCTAGGAAATTGGTGCTGTAAAATAGTATTAAGAATGTTAATGTTTAAGTAGGGTGTAGGGTAACACACCTTAAATCCCAGCACTAGATAGGTAGAAGCAGGCAGATCTCTGTGAGTTGAAGGTCAGCTTGGACCACATAGTAAGTTGCTGGTCCACTAAGACTTCATAGTGAGTTGCTGGTCTGCTAAGGCTACAGTGCAAGAAACTATTTCAAAACAACAACAAAATGGTGACATTTAAGGCAACACATGTTCATTATCAGTTGATGGCTACGAAGACTGTTACCATTTCCTAGCTCCTGTGAATAGGAAAGCGGTGAATGCAGATACAGGCATCTGTATGCACACTGCTGGAGGGGACATGTAATCATCACTCTGGCCCGCTGTGAACTTTGCAAGCTATGATAATGACAGGCATGGAAAGACATGACCACGAATGAAATAGTAACACAAACACCACTTTCTGCTTGATCACATCCCACTCCAAGGTGAAACCCATACCTGACGCCACTGTCAGGCCAAGAATCTGTTACTACTTGTCCTAGGCTCTAGGGAAGAGCCTATTCCATTATCCAGCTAATGGACTTAGTACTGATGCCTAATGACTTGCAGTTACTCTCATAGACTAATGCATCTATGACCTTCATTAGAGGAAGTTCTATTCACAGCAGTTGGTGATTAACATAATTGTGAGACCCATATGGTGAGACCAGAAATGGCTAAGGCTAAAGAAGAAGAGACTGTAAATTGTTTAGCTCTAAATAGATGTATATATCACATCCTTTCTCCCAAAGCTCAGGAATCCTTGCACAACAGATAGATAGATAGATAGATAGATAGATAGATAGATAGATAGATAGATAGATAGATAGATAGATAGATAGAATAAAACAAACACAGAAAGAGTGTAAGAGACAGGAGCAGTAGATGACTACAAGGAGCTTGTGTCTTCTGAACGCCACAGGGAAGCTTCATATATGAACTCACAGTGGTTGTGATAGCACACACAGGATCTGTTCAACCCGAAGCCCACCCAAACTCCAGCATGGAGAGGAGAGGCGGGCAAGAAGTCCCGCCCCTAGCCAAGGAAGTATTGCAAACTGACAGCTGCTGGAGAGGGAGTCAGTTTTTCTTATAGTGTTGTTCCTGGTATGGCAACCACGCTCCAGTGGAAGACCACACAATACAAGAACATATAGGCAGCACAAATTTGACATGATGAATGTGGTGGTTTGAATATGCTTGGCCCAGGGAGTGGCACTATTAGTGGGTGTGGCCTTGTTGAAGGAAGTGTGTCACTGTGAGGGCAGGCTTTGAGACCCTCCTTCTAGCTGCCTGGAAACCAGTCTTTCTCCTGTGTGCCTTGAGAACAATTGCTAGAACTCTCAGCTCTTACCCCAGCACCATCTGCCTGGATGCTGCCATTCTTCCTGCCATGATGATAATGGACTGAACCTCTGAACCTGTAAGCCAGCCCAATTAAATGTTGTCCTTTATAAGAGTTGTCTTGGTCATGGTGTTTCTTCACAGCAATGGAAACCTTAACTAAGACAGTGAGTGTTTGAAGAAAAAAGAAACAAAGTTGGGAAGAGTTGAATTAAAATAAATATGATAAGAACATGACATGAAATCCTCAAAGAACTAAGAACATTTTTTTTTGAGAAAAAAGAATTCTACTATTACCAATAGGTCGAGGAGAATGAGGATTAGCACGGGTGTAGTGTTTGCCTTGCATGTATGAATCACTAGATTCAGCCCCGGCACTACATAAACAGCATGGTGGTCACCTCAGCACTGGGGAGAAGGAGGAGAGAGGACCAGAAATTCAAGGTCAGCCTCAACTACATTGCAAATTTTAGGCAAGTCTGGGGCTACATGAGACTCCATTTCAAGTGATATTATTAATAATAGGTCTATATTATAAACACATTAATGTTTGCTTTTCCTTCAAATAAGTAAGCTAAACTGTTGGAGACCCTGGCGATTGGACTTTTAGATTAACATATCAGACCTTCTCTTGGACCTGATGTTCCTGGCTGCCTTGAGTAGGGAGATATTTCTCAAGATGTCCCTCTCTTGACAACTGAATGGCTCGTCATCATGGCGTCCCTACTGCTTCAATAATGTTATGGATAGAACTTTCCCTCCAGCTGCATGGGACACTGAAACTATAGCTGTTGCTAAAAACACAAACTTCTGCTTCAGGAAAACTTACTCTAGCTACAAGCTTTAGTCTACAATAGGGACAGAAAATTTCATCACAGTCATGACCTCCCAATGGCCCAGCCTGCAATGGCTATGGAAGACCCTACTCTTGACTTCTCTAGAACTTATAACAGCAGTCCTCAGCAGTGTCTGGGACAAAGAAGGGCTACTCTAGCACAAAGCATGTGATTAACTGAAAGCTTGTGACTGGAGGAAGTGGACGTGGGCCTGGGCGGCTGTGACTGGTAGATCTATTATGCAAACACAATCTGGCACATCCTTCTTCTGGTAACACAAACAACCTGTTTGCCCCTTTCTAGAGTTACTCGGGGAGGCTTCTCCCCTGTGTGCTAACACCTGCCCGAACCCCCACATCTTGCCAAGTGTTTTAATGGCCCTATCCATTCTTCTTTGCCTATTTGCAGTCTTTATTGTGAAGAGGGCAGAGATAATTGCAGGAAGGAGAACTGTTTAATACAGTTCCTCAATTGTGGTGACCCCAACCATAAAATTATTTCTTTGCTACTTCATAACTGTAATTTTGCTACTGTTATGAATCGGAATGTAAATATCTGATTGTGACTCCCAAAAGGGTGGAGACTCCCAGGTTGAGAACCACAGCACTAGTGCCCCCATAGCTCCAGCTCAGGACTAAAACACTCAAGAGGAGGCTACAAGCCTCGCTCCCAGACTCAGAGCTGGAACTCAGTCACTGCATGTAGGCAGCAAGCCTCGAGCACCCACAGCATAAACCCTGGCTTTGAAGGTTTGCAGTCTCTACTCCCAGGGCTCTTGGAGCTAGAACTAATGGATTTGGAAGGTAAGCTCTGTGAGCTGCCAGAACTGTCAGCACTGCTCCTGTGTATCTGTGATTTCCGTCCAGACAGAACAAAACAGCCATCAGCCGGCATTTGTAACCTGGGGTCTGAGGGCCAGTGAGCAGGTAGTGGTGACTGTGAGGAAACACAGGCCTGCCAGCTCCTTTGTTTTTCTTCCCTTTCTGTTGGCCCAGAGCTTAGCTTTAGAAACAGCGTGCTCTTCTTTTCCCAGAGAGCCCGTCCTAACTGCAGGAGTGAGTTGGAGATGTACAGTGCCCGCCAGGGTTTGCCATGATCATCTTCGTTTGACAGACCATGGATGTTCTCATGTAGGCAGCTTGAAGGGCAGAAACCACTGGGGCTGGGGACGCCTAGCTGGTGTGGAGTCTACTCAGATCTGGACATTTTGTGAGTGGGAAACAAATTAACCTGTAACCCCAACACTGACGAGGCAAAGACAGGAGGATTACCCCAAGTTCAAGGCCAGCCAAGTCCATGTAGTAAGACTTTATCTCAAAAAACATCAAAAAGGTAAATAAATACATTATATATAATAGTATAATAATATACTTAGATTATATGTATGCATGGGGTTTAATAGAATCTTCACGTAGTTAATTTAAAACTCAGTGTAAGTTTAAAAATAAGTAGGGAATACCTAAGTCATGTGCACGTCAGTAATGTATGTTTGCAAAAGAATTTACTTGGAAAACCTTTAAGAGGGCATTTTAATCAAAACTTTCAGTAGGTTCACCATTATCTTCTTTTGTGGTAGAAAATTAGAAATTTTTCCTTTGAAGTATTTTCCAGTCTATTTTTCTTCTGGGAATGGAAAATGAAAACCTCAGATTTGGCTCCCAACTTTAGCCCTCTCAGCAATCTCTTTCCGTCCGCACGTTTACCAGCAGACATCTCAGGGCCCTCGCAGTTGCCCCAGTGGGCCTCCCCCCTGCAGCAATGATTCCAGGACCTTCTCTGGGCCGTTTCCCACTGCCAACCAGCTCTGGGCCCACAGTCTGGTCGTTTCAATTAGCCTTTAGACCTTTCCTCGTTCTCTTTATGGACGCACTGCTGTTGAAAGCTGATAGCAGTTGGATTTCTCTGCGCATGAAAGATCCCAGCGGCTGCTGCTAAGGCTTTTGCCATCTGGAATCACAAGTCTTTGACTTCGACTGTGGGCCGGGAGCTATTAAAGATTGTGCTTTCCAAGCAGAAAGGAAGCAGCGGGGCTCCGTGTGGTTATGACAAATTACATCTTTCATTTCCTGGTGGGTGTGTCCATCAACTGTTGCCTTGGCAACACCGGGCTTTCAGGAGGCAGCTAGTGGACACACCCACCAGCTGAACTAAAGCAGCAGGAAAATTGACTTTGATGATGGCTGGAAATTCCAAACTGGTTTTGGTCTGGTTTTACCTGGAAAGTTTAGGCAAGATTTCTTCAGAGCCATGAGTAGTGTAACAGTTATAGGTCCCATGGGTGCTTGAGATAGCATTATATTTTATATAATTCTGTTGAGGAGTCAGAGACTACTTCTTCACATCTTGGATGCCTTTGAGTACAGTTGCACACTGTTCATGCAAACATTATTCCTGTAAATGTAAATCCAATGGCCATATTATTTTAAGTCAAATTTCTTTAATTAAAAATGCTATATAATACCTTTTAATTGTATTTGTTTGCTTGTTTACTTATTTGTTGCATATGGGTACTTTGTCTGCATGTGTCTCTGTGTACTGTGTGTATCCCGGGTGCCTTTGGAGGCCTAAAGGGTGTCAATCTTCCCCTGGATGGCTCTAAGCCTTCATTTGGGTTCTGAGAATCAAGCCTGGGTCCTCTGGAAGACTGACTGGTACTCTTATGCTATGTAAGTCTTATAAAAATTAATGTCACTTTTTCCTAAGTTACTGGCTCCTTTTAGTGACTTCTAAAAAACACACACACACACACTTGTTTCTTTCATATTAAATACCTTTGAGGTTTCTTCAAAGTATTCAAAATAAGTGTCTTTAAAATTCAAGTTTTCTAAGTACTAAGCCAAGGATAAGGAGAAGTGTATACAGATGTTTTGTTTTAAATAGTCAATAATATTGAAATTCAGTCGTACATTAAATGATATATCGTGATAAAGGAAGGCTATTGAAGAATTGACAGATGTCATTACAGTAATAGGTTTTTCAAACTTTTTATTGGTTCTTTATGAATTTCACATTATACACCCCAATCTCACTCATCTCCCCCTCCCATCATACCCACCCTCCACCCTTGCAACCTCTCCCAACAGAGAAAAAAAGTCTCCTTGTGGAAGCTGTGGTGAGTCACAGTGTGTCCCACAGTTTACCCTCATGTCCACACTTCTTTGCTTGTTAATGTTCATTTCAATGACTTGGTCTGGTACAAGGCCTCTGGCTACTGCTATTCTATCAATACTGGAACCTCACAGAGACTCCTCTCAGACTCCCTGTTATTGTCCTGTGTCATGGAGATCCTGCAGTTTTGGATCTGTAGGAACGGCCCCTTCATGTAGTCCAACAGTTCATCAATGGGGTAGACGTTGGGTAGGGCCAACTCAAGGCCCTGGAGCTGGGCCTGGATGGTATCTGAACTGGTCACCTGCCATTCTTCCTCTCTCACATCCTGGGACTGGCTCAACAACAACTCTACTCCCAGTCCCCAACCAGGGCCAGCTCTACTCAGGATAGGTGCAGGGCCCACTCTCCTGAGTGTTGCCGTCAATCATTGAGGGATATCGACAGTTTCTCCACTCTCATAACCCCAGGGCCAGCTCTCCTGCTTGTCATAGGTGGTGAGGGATGAAGGAAGGGAGGAGGGTGTCTCTCCTTCATCCAAACCACTGCCCAACAGACAAGAGGTAGGGCAGGTCTCCTATGCTTGTACTCTTAGGGCTGGCTTACCTGTGTCCACATCATCAGGGTCAGATCTACTCTGCTGTTCAGGTGAAGTGTGGGGCCTGCTCTGCCAAGTGATGCATCAGGTGAGGGGCAGGGCCAGCTCTCCTGCCTGCCATAGGTAGCAAGGAACAAGGGGGAAGAGGGAGGGCATATCTCCTTTGCCCATGTCACCAGATGGCAGACAAGTAGTGACACCAGCTGTCCCATGTTCATGCTCTTGGAGCCAGCTCCACCTTCCCCTACCACCAGGGCCAGCTCTACTGCACTGCCCAGGAATGGTGCAGGGCCCATTTTCCTGAGTGCTGCAGCTAGAGGGGCAGGGTCATCTCTCCTGCTCTTGTGACCTCAGGGCCAGATCTCCCACCTGCTGCAGGTGTTCGTATCCTCAGGCCAGCTCATCTGCAACTCCTGCAATTGTGTGGTGCTCCCCCAGTATAGCAGCTGGCTAGGGGTGGGGTCAACTCTCCCGTTCTCATGCCCCCAGGGCCAGCTCTCCCACAATGCCTGGGTGAGGAGTGGGGCCAGTTCTGCACAGCCCTCAGACATCAGCAAGTCTCTGAGCAGCAGCCCAGATCAGACATGTCTGCCTGGCCTTGGGTGGTAACAGCCATCTTCTGCTGCAGAGTCACAGACCCAGACCTGGCCCTGTGGCAGTACAGGCCAGGACTCCACTACGGTCCCAGGCGACATCACTAACTCACATCAGGCAGTTTCCATTACCCTTCAGCCCCCAGTTCTGCCTCTCTTCATTGTGCCCACATCCTCCTGTTTTCTCTCTCTTCCATTTCTCCACCAGTGCTCCTCTTAGTGGCTCCTGGGGTCTCTGAGTGTCTGGGGTCATCTCAGGAGTGGTCTCAAGAGTGCTGTGCTCTGTTCTTGCATTATGGACCTACATGGCCGGACTGGTGGTTGTCTCAGGATAGCTCCTGTCTGGGGCCCCTGATGCTGGACTGGTGGTCATCTTAGGCTCGCTGTTTTTCAGGGAATGTTAGGCTACTTATCATTCAGATGTACATAGGTCAGAACACAAAACTTAGATGTATCCTTTCTTCTCTCTGCCACCGACTGATATACATGTGATACAGCAGTCACACAGCAACGCCTCTAGGGACAGAACATTAGATTTATCAAACACATCACAGGCACACGAAATGCTTGCTGGTGGCTCACCAAACCTGACAAGCATGCATCTTGAACACATCTCTCAGCCCCTCCTGCTGCAAGGTATGGATTGGTACCCACATTATGGCAAATGGAATAGTGATGGGGATGTGTGTCGCTTTTGCCTGTGCAGCCTTCCTCCAGGGGAAAGATGACACAGCCATGAATGCAGTGGTAGAGGGCAGGGCAGAATAATCTCAGAACGCCTGTACCTGTCAGGTGAATGTTCCTAATACTTCTAAAATTTGGAGATGTATTAGCCATGGCAGCTAGTTTAATGTTCACTCACATTTATAGCAAACCACATTTTAGTAACATTTTATACCCATCACTAGATTTTGGAAAGCAACCTGTAAGATAGATCATAGTTTTCTAAAGTGGATTTATTTTGGTAATCATGCCTGATTTATTATAGAATATGTTAAGTCCTGGGTAACTGCCGCCTGTCTAGCCAGCCACTTTATGCTGTTACAAGGAAACTTTCTCATGCTCAAGTTGATTGCATATTCTATTATGTTCTGTGCTTTGGCGTTCTTGGAATCCAATCACAATAGAGGTCCGTTAGAGCTGCTTTGAGTAACTAGCCACAATAAGCTTGAACCAGAAACAACTGCTCGGTAGCTCTTCCTGCATCTATGTACGAGCTTATACGCTAGCTGCCTTTATAAGCTGCCCCTGGGATGGACCCAACGTAAGAGAGACACATGTACCATAGGGGTCGAGTGAAGTTTTAAGTTCCCAAGATCTCCCTGGGAATTGACATCCTACTTGGAAGAAAGAGACATGTACATAAGTAGCTGACATCCTGGTTGGCAAGTTAAGACATGAATGCTAGGCAAGACAAGTCCCCCACCACAGGTGAATACCCCAGCCAACGGAAACAGGTTGTGTGTACAGCAAAGACATGCTCCTAAGGAAGTCCCCTATGCTAAATCCTGATTGGTGGAATAACTTGGCACAGATGTTTGTGATTTCAGGCTTACAAGCTCTGTAGGATCCTGGCTCAGGGTCTCAGTGAACTCCCGATCTGCTCTGCAGCCCTGATTGATCAGTTTCCCAGGCAAATGCTCAATAAACTTTCCCTGTCTGATTAGGGTCATTGCTTGTGTGGCTTGTGGGATGACTCCTGGACCCCAATGACAGACCTTCTTTTTTCCCCCTTTTCAGACAGGGTTTCTTTTACATTGTCCTGGCTGTCCTGGAACTCATTATGTAGACTAGACTGGGAAATTGAACTCACAGAGATCTGCCCACCTCTGCTTCTGACTGTTGTGATTAAAAGCATGTGCTTCCTTCATGCCTGGCCTGATACACTATTTTTTTTTAATTACACATGTATATATTTTATGTGTGTGAGTGTTTTGCTTGTATGTATGTCTGTGCACTGCCTGTGTATCTGGTGCCCAGAGAATATGGCATCAGAACCCCTAGGACTAGAGTCAGAGATGATTGTGGATGCTAGGAACTGAACCCAGGTATCTCTAACAAGCGCTTTTAACTGCTGAACTGTCTCTCCAGCCTCTGGGGTTTGTGGAAGGCCAAGCATGTGGTCCTGTAAACCCCGGGGTTGATGATGGGAAATCCTCTGCTTCCAAATCTTACCTGACAAGTCCTCACTTCATTAACTGTTTAGTATGTCAAAGCAATATTGCTTCACTGAGGTTTGATCAAATGACCTAATCCATGGTTGGGAGCAGATACTAGGGCCCTGGCTGCTCTGCCTTATCCAGAAGGCCTCCCATGGAGGCTCTAACGCATTGTAGACAATATGGCTACAAAACTTACAAGAGTCTTCATTGTCTTCTCCTTCCTCGGCTAAAAGGAAGTTTCTGACTTATTATTTATGCCATCATTAATCTGAAAAAAGTCATACTAGTTCTCGGGTTGGTACTATATATCTAGCACACAATACAATCTTTTATACAAAGAAAATTTTACTGATGGAAAGATCACACAAAAAAGTTCTTGTGTCCGAAGTTTACATTTGTGGAAAAATTAGTATTTACATTTTCCATACAGTACATGATAATTTTCATTTTAAACTGTAACAGAGGTCCAACAGGCTCAAAGTATCCAAGAAAACCTTGCTCCAGAGATAATACTTAAGGAGAACATTAAGAAACTTTCTTAGCATTTTCAGTGTCTTCTCACTGTATTTGCTACACTACACTCTCCCTGCCCCTGTCATTAGCACATTTTCTTTTGCAGGCTTAGCTGCAGATAGGAATTTGCAGTGTCTAAGAAAGATGCAACGCAATGTGTCTGTAGTATTCTAATAACATTTTTTAAGTTTAAGTTTTTTAAAAGATAAAAGCTGAGCGTGGCTGAAACCTTTAACCCAGCGGCTGGGGAGAGGGGTGAGCGGCAGAGGTGGATCTATCTCTGCGATGTGCCTGGTGAACACTGCACACCAGATAGCTGAGGAGAGCAGCACAGTGAGGCTCTGTCTCACAACATAAAATAGAAAATAAAGATAGGCATGTGCAACTGTAAATGCCATAATTCAATCTTGAGTGGTCATGAAACACTCAACACACAAAGGAAATCGATAGCTTGGCCTAATTTATAAAAACCTACCATCTCACCTGCTGATTTATAAACATGCAGGAGGAAAGGGACAGCCAGTCAGGGAGGGAGGCTGCCAGCAAGTTCCACCTTTCATGGAAGGGAGGAGTGTCTGTGACAGCTCTTCACCAACCTTCCAGTGTGACACCTCCTCTCTTTACTGTAAAGGGGCTGCTGTCTAAGTGTCTTAAAAATCCAGTGCGACAGCTATCACAATTGCAAAGTGGCTAAAATATTAGAAAAACATCATACAAATATTTGATTCAATTTTCTAGGATTTTCAAAAAGTTCAAATACATATTAAGCATATTTTCAAATATATATCTACATATAAAGATACAATAAGTTTTAAATACTTCAGCAAAGAAAAATCCTGGATTTATATCGAAAGAGTGAAAGAACATAAAATATCTTAAAATACTTTAATGAAAGAATCTTCATAAATAGAAGGAAGATTCCACTAATGCCCTTCCCACCCCCCACATTGAAAAAATATTATTAACCTGGACATTCCTGTTTTTTTTTTTTTTTAGGTATAAATGCATTATATTATTTTTGAAATCTGGGCTATTGTTTCTTTCCAGTTTAACAGTAGACAAAAGGCCAGACGATGGTGGCCACACCTTTATTCCCAGCACTCAGAAGACAGAGGCAAGAGAATCTTTTTAAGTTTGAGGCTAGCCTGGTCTACAGAAGGAGTTTCATGTCAGCCAGGGCTCACAAAGAAACCCTGTCTCAAACAAACAAACAACAACAAAAATAACAGCAACAAAAATAAAAGCCAAACCAAAAAAAACAGTAGACAAAGCAGGTTTAAGTGCAAGGAAGACTGTAACAGTGAATTCTCTTTTTGCAGTGCTGGGAGATGAACCCAGGTCCTCAAGTATTCCAGGTGAATGCTCTACCACTGGGCTACTCTCCCAGCTCAACAGTGTTCTTTTTTAAGACAAATACATTGGTCATCTCCAGTGTAATATTAATTTGCTTCGGGATAATGAGACCGTTTTCTTCAAGCGTCTGAATGGCTGCCAGCACCCTGCTCTTTCCTAGCTCCGGAGTGAACTAGCAGAGATGTGGAACCTTTGAGGCTGTTTGGTTCTGGAGAACTGGGGACCTGTAAGTTGCTGCAGTCCATCAGGCCAGTCTCAGGAACGCCGCTCTTTGGACTTACCCTGGAAAATAAGAGTGTTTATGTGCACAGCAGAAGCACACACAGGATGCCAGTCATCCTTCTAATGCTACGCTTCACCCCAAGCAGCTGTAATGGGAGATAACCCACTACAGCTCCTGGGTAACTCTTCAAACCACAACCTTTGCTGACTTCACACACTTTACCAAGTGCTATTCCCATATGGCTGAGCACTGTGTCTCACAGGGAACACAATTACTAAGGCAGGTTCCTGCTCCCAGTTCCTGAGTCCTTATCAGTGTTAAGATGCCACTGAGGCATTAGGAATACGTAGCTGGGCATGGTCTACGTACCTTCAATCCCAGCACTGGGGAGGCAGAGGCAGGTGGATCTCTGATTTTGAGGCCAGCCTGGTTGGCCTACAGAGCTAGTTCTAGGACAGCGAGGACCAGGAACACAAAGATGACCAAGACCTCAGCTCAAATCCAGTGAGGATAAAAACATCTAGCGAATTACAACTGTGTGAGTGGAAGCATCATGGGAAAACAATGTATTTTTTTTTCCTATTATCTCTCCAAATTAAAAAGTTCTCAAAAAATGTTTTACTTCTTTTTGAACAGTGAGTTAATTTATTTCAGTAGGAAAGTTCTTAGATAAGAATCGACACTTTTAATCCCAGGAGAGGCAAGGATAGTGGATCTCTGAAAGGGCTAGGTAATAAAACCTTGGGAGCTTGCTACAGTTAGCTGTCAACATTCTGAGAAAACAAACAAACAAACAAAAAACCCAAGCTTTGGATATATTTTGACCGTTGGGAAAAAATTCACTATATTCTTTTATGTTCGAAACTAAAACTATTTAATTATCCTTGTATAAAATATCACATTTAGACAGAATGATATAACATATTGTTTCAGATCCTTGAGTTGTTTCTTTTCTTGAAATGTTTAGAGCTGAGGCTGGCCTTGAACTTGCCTCAAATTCATGAGCCTCAGAACTCCAGCTCCCCAGTGCTGGGATTCCAGGCATGTACCACACACTCAGCTAAGCTAGATGATAACAGTTTGTCCTGTATTCTAGACACATTTTAAATACTTACCTAAATGTCAAGTATCATTAACAATTATCAAGAAACAAACATCACTTTCCAACTTGAAAGTCATATATTAAGACTCTTCTCAAAGTTAAGAATTAAACTATTAAGTAGCATATTATTAGTTGAAACCAAACTTCCTTAGGTTAAAAGTATATGCATCTCATCATAACATGCTTTTGCTCCAAATAAGGTATGTGCTAATAAACGATGAATAACGCTTTATTCAAACCACCGCGACTCCATTAACAGAGCTAACCTCACCTTCCTTCACTTGGAGCCCCTTCCGATACACTGCTTTTTTCCTTCACGCTGCCTGCTCGGCTTTTCCTGTCACTCTGTTCTCCAGAGAGCTTGGAGCTGGACGCTGCTTCAGGAGCAGGTTCCCCACAGTCCCGATCTTTGGGTCTGGGCGTGTTTGCTCGGTCTGCTCTCCCCTCTTTCACCGATGCTTCTGGGGAGGTCTGGACTTCTGTTGAAGTTTCTTGCCCTAAGTAGTCATGGTCGGCGATTGCTATGGCAGAGGTGCCATGATTTGTGGTCGCTCCCGTGCTAGTTCCCATGGACTTGGAAATGACCTTCAGCTTATGAGAACCTGGTTTGCAATGCTTCTTCTTGTGTTTCACTTTAGAATTGTGCTTCAGGAAGAACTCACAGGACTCTTGCAGCACTCTTCGGCTCTCACTGATGGGGCTGCGGGAGACCCAGGGCGAGAATGGTCAGTAAGTGTTACAGATAGAACCTTTGCCCCCAAACTCTTGAATAGTGAAAAGTTCTGTATGGTCTGCATTATCTATGAGATCTGGGATTCCTCTACAGTGAAGTCTTTGTGCAAGCACCTACTTTGCTTTTGCTAAGAGAAGCAGCACACTTGTGAGAAATTAAATGGCCAAACATCAAAGCTTTGAAGGCAAGGAAACACACCAGCATAATGGGACTGACCACATTTGTATCATATAGAAATTGCTAATTATATGGTAAACCAGAGGGAAGGGGACATGGTGTAAGCAATGACCTCTGTTTGTTTTCTTTCTAACAGTCAAGTTGACAAGTTATAGTAAAGTTATATGGGACCAAAATATGAGCCATACACAGAGGAAGTAAGGCGTACAGTTCTGAATTAAACTATTTTGGAGGCAGGGTCTTGCTATCCAAGCGAGCTTCACATTTGGCATCTTCCTGCCTTGCCCTCTGGTCACCAAGTGTGGTGCTAAAAGTAGGCTCTGCTTGTCCAGCTACAGTTATGAAATTTGTGTTCAGTAATCAAATCAATTGAAAATTATCTATCTATCTCATTTCTTGTACTCTTTATCTATCTTCTATCTATCTTCTTCTCTATCTATCTATACACACAGCACATTATACACACTATATGTAAATAACCAAAATGAACTATTTACTCATAAATATAAACTGATATTACAGAATATTTAATTGGTTTGAATTGTTATTATTCTAGGTAAAACATTAGCATTTTGATCTGTTTACTTTAAAAAATCATAAGATAACCAGTCAGCTCTTACTCTCGCTTGCGGTTTCGCTTAAAGAACCCGGCCCATTCTGTGCACGTCTTTTTGCTTCCAACCCAGAAGACCGCAGAGATACCAACAATTAATGTCATCAGATATTTTATCATAAATAAAGCCAATTCTGGTCGAGCTTTAGGGTTTGCCTACAAAAACAAAACAAATACTAACATATTTACAATATAAAGAAAAATCTGCAATGTCAAAGTAAAGCTTGAACAAATTATAAATTTCCAGTCTGTTTTATTGTAAAAGGTTTGAAATAAGTTATATGAACAACAATTTTAAGTTCAACACATTTTTATGAAGTTCTGAACATGGAACTTTTATGTGTATCAAAATATGTCTCTTAACAGAAAAAAATACTCATGAGTGATTTTCAGAATCTTGGCATGACTTGTTGGCCTTTCCTCTCTATTGGCAGACTGGCCTCTCTTAAATGCCAAAATACTTGTCTGTAAGTATTTACCTATTTTTCTTCACTATAGTCTACATTAAATACATCTAGGGGATAGAAAAATGACTCAGCAGTTAAGAGCAGTTGCTGCTCTTGCAGAGAACCCAGGTTCAGTTCCCAGCACCTACACAGTAGATCACAACTGTCTATAACTCCAGTTCAGAACTGTCTGTCCTTTGTGGCACCAAACAAACATGTGATGCACATACACACATGCTGGCAAACACTCACATGCATGAAAAGTAAAAATTAAAACATAAAAAGCAATCAGACTCATATTTTCTCATCTTCCTGCATTAACACACATGATGTTAAACTCTGGCTACCACAAAACAGCATTAGTAAGACGTGAAAGTATATAAATTTCATAAAAAGTGAAAGCAACTTTTGTTTAAAGCATACTAGTCTTAATATATTTATTAAATAACAATATTTCCAAGCATTATTGTAAGTTTTCAAGTGTAGAAGTATTACACATATTGTACAGTATCTTTCTTTAGGTAACTACTATCCTGGGAACCCGCCCACATCAGCGCGGAGTGAGCTTTGCTTGAAGGTTTGTTCCTCCGTGAGTTCTAATTACTCAACTAGCCCCTATTTAAACACATTCACCTAGTTCCAGCTGCTAATAATGGTGCAGTGTTCATCTTTATATCACTTAAATTGATTCTTCAGGAGAAGCTAAAAAGAAGAAACAGGGAGGGAGGGAGGAAGCCCCGCAACATTGTGCCACTCAGCTGCATCTCCAGCCAGATACAATCTGTTTTACTTTAATTAATTAATTTACTTGGTACCGAGTCTTGCTACATTCCCAGACTGACTTCAAACTCAACAATCCCTACCTGCCTCCTAGGTATATAGGCACAATGTGTACTGCTAAAATGTATTTTTTTTTTAAATTCCCAAATTTTTATTTAAAAATTCAACTGAAATTCTGTAAGAAATTATGTATTTTCAGGAATTTGCAATTTTTAATTTTAAAAACAGCACCTTATACTAATCATAAGCATCAGAGACACATGAAACGTATTTTCTATTGTGTGCTCTTTCTCAGTTAAGAATGGCAGGATGGGCTGGGCAAAAGTCAAATTCTATTTTTAGATGCATACACTGCACAAAAGGTTAAGCCCAAGCATGCAGTTTTCCTACTACTCGAAGAGGTGAGAACAAAACAAGAAACCCTCTCCAATTCAGTAGATATACTTTTTCTTTTCTCTTTATGATGAGGCCTATTCTTCATAGTTGTTGGTCTGCTTTTATAACCAATTTGTTGTTCTTCAAATTAATGTTTAAAATAATTACAGGAGACCTGCTGTATTGTCATAGAACTACTGCTTGAAGAATGCAATCCTGGTCCAGTCCCCCAGCCTGGCTACGACACAGGGGACTGCTCCCTATGTCTGAGTGCTCTCCTCAAACTCAAGTCTCATTATATGATCGTGACAACGCAAGTGCACTGCCAGGAACAGCGAAGGTAAACAGTGGTATATTCCAATGCTAGCGCCTACCTGAAAAGGACACGGGATGCGGTACTGGTGACAATGATCAGAGAACCATGTCATCTCCCAGGTGATCCTGTTCACTAGCTCATAGACATAGCAACCAAGAAGTGTCACTAAGGGCACAAGATACAGGCCACTGAAGACTCCAATGCGAATCATGAATTTCTTTAGCTTCTCTTGGTTCCGGCCATCATGCTGTATAACTTGTCGAACATGATTTAAGGAGATGATGCCAGCTAAGAGGAGAGACAGCCCAACAAACACGCAGAGGCACAGAGGCAGAAGGACGAAGTAGCGAGAGGCATCCAGGTCATAGAGGCCAACGAAGCAAACGCCGCTAATGTTGTCTCCTTCAACCTTGTTCATAGCGAGCAGCATAACAGTCAGGAACCCGGCATCCCCCAGGCAACCGCATGGAACCACACTGCCTTTTGTTCAATAGCTCACAACTCCATTTTCTTCCGGCAGCTAAGAACCAGGTAATGGTAGAATGACCCACCACACGGTGCCAGCCATTGTGAAAAAGTACAGAAACATAAATACCACGCTGCAGGCCTTATTCCTCGACCCTAGAACGACTGTGGCCCCGAGCTCCACCTTCTCGTCTGCCGTATTACAGGCCGTGCGATTGCCCAGCAAAAACCCACAAAGTACATGAGAGACACAATGCTGTAACAGACAGAGTAATATATAATTGGTCTCTCTGGGTATCTGAATCTTCTAACGTCAATTAAAAACGTAAGGAATGTGAAGAGAGTTGCACAAAGACAAAATATTGAAACTATTCCTATGAAACTTTTGGCAAAGTCTAGTTCATCACTTTAAAATACATGTTGGGGCACGGAGGGGCACACTGTTCAATTCCCAGAAACCTATAGCCTTGGTCCCAGAAGTCCTAAGTTGCTTTGGACACCAAAATCCAATGTCTCTTGGACTTGATCTGTTTTCTTCTGTGGACCAAAAAGCTCTGTGTGTGGATCAGAGGTTACAGGAACAGTGTCGTCACAGTATGGCAATCTGTAAAGTTTACAAAAATTCAATATATGAAGTCATCACTTTTTAAAATTTTAAAAAATATTTTCATTAATTCTTCGAGGATTTCACACATGCATTGATGAATTTTGATCATATTCCCCACCCCGTCCCCTCACTCCTCTCAGATCCACTCCCTCCCTGATTTTATCCTATTTTCCAAGTATAAGACCATGACCTATGCTGCATTCACAGATGATGGGAGACATACATGCAAGGCTGATTAGACATCGCTAGGATCCAGTGAAGATCGGAGACAGACTGAAAACTGTTCATGAAGCCTCAGCTCATGAGAGGGAGGAGGGAGGGAAGGAGGGAGAGTAGAGGGGAGGAGGGAAGAAGGGACAGAGGGAGGGAGAAGGGGAGGGAGGGGAGAGAGAATGAGTAAGGGTAGATGAAGGGCGAACATCTTGATCCCAGACTCGGGAGGCAGAGGGCAGGCTGACCTGTGAGCGGAGACCAGCCTGGTCTACAGAGGAGTAAGGTTAGCAGGAGCTAAGCATATGAAGGCCGCTCAAGGAGGAGAGAGAAGAAATAGATCCTGTAAAATTGAGCATTGCGGAGGCAGATCTTAGCTTTTTAAAACTGTAGACCATCCATTTTTGCTTAGTGAGCTTAAGGTAAGACAGTGCAGCATATGGACGTAGCCAAGTGACTATTCCTGTCTTCTTCTTACCTGTCTCCTTCTACCTTTCATCAGATGAAACCTTGAGTGCCAGAAATCTGGTTTTTATTCTCTCAAGCACTGAAAGGTATTTTACTATATTATTTATTAGTCATAACCTCAGAGAGTAGTTTCACAGGTTCAGAACTCTATATAAATGACATTGTGCCGACTTCTTTCTACATGTAACAACAGTTTTTCAGTTTACTACTGACAGGTGTCAGGTGCTCACTTCATGACTACACGGCAGCAGTTCAGTAAGTGCGTCACAGCTTGCTATGGAACTGTGAAGGGTGGCTCACGTGGTCTTCACTTTAGAGCACAGGGCCAGTAATGTTCAGCAGATAAAGCTAATGATCTAGGTTTGATCTCGAGGCCCCGCACGGTGGAAGGAGAGAGCTGACGCCCACAAGTTGTCCTCTGACCTCCACATACCTGCTGAGCATGCACACCTGCCATAATACATTTTTAAAAAGAAATAACTAATAATCTTGTTGATGGCTCAGAATCCGTTATGAGTTTCTATAGAAGATTTCCCACACATAGGATAGAGGCATTTTCAATTTGCCACATATTATTCCATTGTTTTGGAAAATAGTTATGCATCTACCAGAATGTGTGAATTCCACAGAGAATACTTACTTCAGCCTAGAGATAAAATACAAAAAAAAAAAAAAAAAAAAAAAACCAAAACCAAAAAACTAGTTTTCCCCAAGTTATGTGTGAGGTTTCACTATATAAACAAAATATTTAAAATTCTAAATCCCTAATGTCTAAAGAATAGGAAACAAAATAATTAGTCAAGATTAAAGGCAAAGTTCAATGAATGATGAATATCATTCATAATTTAACTGTGCTTAAGACCCTCTCCAGTGTGTCATTATGTAGACCAGGCTGGCCTAAACCTGATGCATACCTCAGGCTGTCCTCCAACCTGGGATCCTCCCACCTTAGCATCCTTAGTGCTAAGATTACGTGTGTGTATCACCATGCCTGGCTTTCAAAATTCTATTTTCTTACCATAAACTGTAACTGTAATTGGTCAAACTTAAAATATTAATCATATTAATGCATTTATTCATGGTCATAGAAAGGGCCAGACAGGGTAAGTGAGGTGAAAAAAGTGTATTCCTGAGATTCTTATATCTAATAAAAACAATTTTATAATGCCCAAATATTACAGTAATACTGATGTGAATTACAGGTAGTTGTGAGGTACATGATGTGGTTCTGGGAGTCAAAACTCCAGTCCTCTGCAAGAGCAGTGTCCTAACCACTGAGCCACTCTCCAGCCCCTAAATGTGTTTTCTTGAAAACAGGACAGGCACACAGAAAGAAAGGGTGTCTATGAAAATAAGGGAAAAGAAAGAGTGCAAGGATAAGTCAGATCCCAGGACTCCTGGGCAGGTAGGCTGTGCTGTGGGGAAGGGCAGACGGGAAACGACGGGAGAGAGGTGCAGTTAGAAGAGGCACTGGCCTACTGACAGACTCTCAAGAGAATGCTCTGAGCCACGTCTTTGCTGTACAGTCTTGGCATAAAATGCATTTGCTTTCTGCCTGTTCCAAAGCAAAGGCCCTTGGAAGGACAGAGGCACCGTCCTGGGAACCACAGCCTAAGGTGTGCCATTGTTCCAGAGTCCGAGTCAAACAGAAGCTGCCTGTGTAGCTGTCAAACCCTTCAGCGCCAGGACCAGGGCTCTACTCAGACTCCCCTGCTTTTGTAATTGTTAACTAAAGATGCCATCAAACCCCAACACTGTTTTTACATCTAGGACAAAGTTAAAAGAATATTTCTAGTGATCAAATCAATTGACAGTTTAAGAAGAGGTGTCTGTCTGCTTTACAGAAGTGAGATATGGTTTGATATTGGGTTTACATACTAATTTCTCTTTCATTCCACTTCCTATGGCAATGTATCAAGTAGTCCTAACACAAAAACAAATTTGACTTGGTCTAAGAAAATAGTGTTTGTTCTCAACAAAATCAAAATTTTCAGAGTTTAACTCTAAAAAAGGGGGAAATGTCAGCTTGGGGACCAGTGCATGTTTCTGTGAGTCACGACCTCCTGCTTTGACCCGGCGCAGACAATCCCATCGAGAGCAAACATCTCGCCCACAGGCGTTACCTTTGAGAACACCTAGGATTTACCGACTTCATCTCCTTGCCACTAAGACATAAGACCCTTGATGATGGGAGTTCTTCTCTGTGGCGTGTTTGGTGTGTGTGACAAGAGAGACGTGCAGTAAGAGTACAGTGAAGAGTGGGCAGAGACTTGAGTGTCCCTCCCCCGTCCCCACAGCTGCCGTCCTCAGCGATCTAACCGTCCTGTGGACAGCTCATTAAACTGTGGCTGCTTAATGCTCTTCGTCAGTGATGATGCCTAGCCACTTTGGCTGTCTGTACTTATGACATAGGAATCAACTCAGGCATCCTGCCACTGGTTTACAAGCTCCGATCTTACAGTGTGTTATCAGAAACTGTCTTCAATGCTTTTTTAAACCTCTGGGACATCCCATTTCCACATGACAATTCTTTAAATTTTCCACCTCAGTCCTCATCCAATTAAAACAGTTGCAGACTAATGCTGAGAGAACCCCCTTCTCAGTGTTCTTTCATTTTACTCTTCTTTCTTTATATTATTTATTTTTATGAGCATGAGTGTTTCGTCTCCATGTTTGTACATGTACCCTGTGCATGCCTGCTGTCATCACAGGTTAGAAGAGAGCATCCGATTTCCTGAAACTGGACAAATGGGTAGTTGCGAGCTGACACGTAGGTGCTGGGAATCGAACCTTGGTTGACTGCTGAGCCATCTCTCCAGCCCTTCATATTATCTTTGCACTGTATCCATCTGATAAAACTTCAACCACAGATAAACCCAAATATCTGCTTCTCAAATACACAGGCCCAATCATCCCACCACTGCAGTGGGTGTTTCACCAGACCAGAGTATCGACTACAGCCTCAGGATCACCCACATTACCTGAAGGGATACAGTGCCTCTAGAGCTGACTAGCTCTTTCCCTCAACACACTGTCACTTCTCAAACGTACAGACTCCACGGCAGGACGCAGCAGGATGCAGACACCAGCTATTCTGGGTAGATACCAGCAGGGAGGACTCCTTCAGGCACCTTGGTAACCAAGCCCCCTACTGAGCCATCCTGAGTCCTGACCTCCACCCTACCGTGCAGGAGACCTCACCTGAGCCAGCTGAGTCCTGACCTCCACCCTACCGTTGCAGGGGAGGACCCTCCACCTGACCAGCCTGAGTCCTGACTCCACCTACGTTGCAGGGAGGACCCTCCTACCCAGACTTGCTCGGGGATCCTGTGTCCTCCTCGGACAACTGCCTTTCCCTGATCCTGGAAGTTCTTAGTCAGTTCTTGCTCCTTTATCTCTTACTAAACCTCTGTCTAGTACGACCCCAAGCACACCACTCACCTCACTACAATGAACCTTCTGAGTTACTATGGCCACTGCACCTCTTGCTTTGTTTCAATACCAAGTTTCCTGAAGACTGTTCATGTGTCTGACTTCATCTCCACTCCCACCATTAGTCCCCGAAGCCTATCCTTCACCCCACCACTTTAGTAAGAGTGAAGGCTCCCCCAGAGTGACCACACCCTGTGCTTCCTCATCCATGGATCCCTCCCTCCTTTCTGGACACGAATTCACTTCCCACTTTCCTTATTAGCTCACTTGTGACCAAATGATTGACATCTTGACAAACAAACAAACTCTCAGAGAGTGTTGAGTGAGATCTGTATCTTCGCTCACTCCCTCCTCAGTAAAGCTGGAAAAGGGAGGTGGCCTGGGTCCTGAGGCAAGCTGCCATGGAGAGATTTCCAACAACCCTGATGAGTGATGGTCCTGTTCCACACGGTGGCCATTCCCACCCTCACACACCTGGGGACTCCGCTGCTGTCAGCACAAGGTCATGCTGGAGCTGAGGCTGACCGCTGCGTGCACCACAGCTTTTTTTACGCTTACTGCTAGCGCTGCACTGCCTTGCTGTTTTGTTCTATTTGCTTTTGAGGCGAGGTCTCACACTACAGCCCTGGACTGGCCTTGAGTTCTTGACCCACATGGCACAGCCTCCGAGCACTGAGAGGTAGGCATGCGCCACCTTGCTCAGCTTCTCACAGGCCGAGCTCTCTCCTGTCACAAGGTATGTGGCAAACTGCTCTGTTGCCTGACATGTTCATCCCCTCTCCATCACCTAAGTAACTCAGCCTTATCCTTCATTTATTGATCAACAGTCAATCCTCTTGACCAGCCCCCACCCCAAGGTAGGGGAAAGGCACCAGTACCTTCTCATAGCCTTGGGAACTCTATCCAGTCACTGTGTTCACCAGCATAACTACTTATTATCTGCCCTTGACCCTCACGTGGGTTCCCTGACAGCAAGAGTAAGCCTGTATTTGGCTAGTAGTCTATGGTCTCACCCCACCATGCCTACCTATAAGTGTGCAGCAAATGCAATCAGTCAAACAATGTCAGCAGTACCGTGATGCTAACAATACTGAAATGTCATTCTACTTAGTATTTGTCGTTTTCCTTTTCACTGAGAATCACTTACCTGTTACATTCAAGTTCCTCAGGCCATCGGATCCCAAAAGTGTCCATTAATTTTTGCAATCAGAAAATATTTTCTCACACAATTTCCGACAAGGTGGAAGCACATGAATTTGCTCTGTGCAGGTTGGTACAAAAGCTTGGCAAAGGAACGTTTCAATATTTGGTGAACACTCCAGATTTGCAAGAGGCAGAAAGTGCTATTAAGAAAACCAGAGAGACCCAGTTAGGGAAATGTTCATCATAAATGCTTAAAGAGAGTACTTTCTCACCTACCCTCCAAATGAGCCTTAACCTCTCTTTCAGTGTGTTTAAATTTTGAGGTAGTGACTTTTTGTGTTAAATTTATGTATGAGCTCTTCAAGCAGGTTGGAAATTATCATTTTATAGGTTATAACTTTTCCAAGAAGTCCTGCTTTGTCATTATTCACTCACGCCATCTGCACAGGCATTCATTATTCAGTTATATTTAATCTTTATAAGAGCCATCACAGGGTAGCACACACTACTCTAGGTCTGGGGATACAGTAGCAAATGCAGTAGCCAGAATCACTTTCTTTAGTTTAATCCTGGTGGAAAGGGTAAACATTAAGAAACAAACGGTATTTAATGACTTTGTAGATTTAGGTAGGGACAGTAAGGGGTGGAACATGACAGAATCCTTTAGCTAGGGAGGTAGAGGATGCCTGTGCAGGTGACAGGTGAGCAGACTCCAGTGAGGTTAGAGGCTGGCAAAGTGAAGGGACAGCAGATGCAACCACATGTGACAACCACCATCCTAAGCACAGTGATAAACTCTGAGTCTATTTACATCACCAACCAACACAACTCTGCAGTCCCATGAGGGTCCATCTACAACACAACCCCCCAGTCCTCCAAACGGTCCCATGATGGTCCTCCAAACAGTCCCACGACTGTCTGCATCTCAAGCTGCTCAAGCTGCTCAGGCCGAGGATCTTGGGATCCAACCTTTACTTTCTTCCTTTCTCTTTACATCCAGTCCATCAACAAGTCTTACGATTCTCCCTTAAAACACACTTCAAATTTGACCATTTGCCACTGTTAACCACCCAGTCAAAGGCACTGTAGCCTCCCTGGCCACTGAAAGCCTCTGTGGGTCTCATTCTATCCCATACTTGCTAATCTTACATCCAGATCAACCCATAGTTCCACCAATATGATTATCTAAAACCTAAGTTTGTCCAAGGACTCCACCAGACAGGTCAGAGTCTTTACCAAGCCTTCAGGCCTCAAGCCCAGAACCCCCCCCCCCCAATGGCTCCAGTTCGTCTTCTGCCACCCGCTCTCCTCTGCTTCTCTCTTTCCATGCTGCATCTGCCTCGGGCTTTCCACCTGTTGTCCTTTCACTCTACCAGCCACGACTTCTGACCTCACTGAGTCACCTGTCACCTGCACAGGCATCCTCTACGTGCCTATCTAAAGGATGATTCTGTCATGTTCCACCCTTACTGTCCCTACCTAAATCTACAAAGTCATTAGATACCATTTGTTTCTTAATGTTTACCCTTCCCACTAGGATTAAAGGAGGGAAGGATCTCTGACTATTCCATTCGCTGCTGTGGTAGTGCCTGCTATCCCATGACGTCTCCTATAAATATTAAATATAACTGGATAATGAACGCATGTGTAAATGGGAAGAATGAACAATGACAACACCAGAACAAACAATTAGACCAGAAAGAAAGAGCACAATGCATCCAAGGGACAGTATACAAAAGAAATAATTCTAAACATTTGATCATGCATGCATCACATGCTAAAGGGCAATGAAAACATCATTCTAAAATTCAGAAGGAAAGTGACCTTCAATAAAGAATTCTGAAGCTGGACAGTGGTGGCGCACCCTTTAAGCCCAGCACTTGGGGGCAAAGACAGGTGGATTTCTGAGTTCGAACCCATCCTGGTCTACAGAGTGAGTTCCAGGACAACCAGGGCTACACAGAGAAATCCTGTCTCGAAAAAAACAAAAAAACAAAACAAAACAAAAAAACCAAAACCAAAAGCAAAAAATTCTGTGTCTAGCCATATAGTTAGGTTAGGGTAAAATAATGACATTTTTGGGCCTGGAAAGAATTTTAAAAATTAGCTTTCAAATTAAAAAGTAGAGTGTGTACTGTGAAGGTTCCTCCCGCAGCAGGTGGTGTGCAGTAATATTTTAAATTGACGGCACCCAATCTTGCTTGTTCTTAATCATCCGCCATGTTCCTGACTAGCCTAGGCCTGTGGCCACAAACGGTGGTGGTGTTCTCACTGCTGCTCATGCCGGCCAGAACACAGGCCCTGCCACCAACGAGATGCCAGCGTGGAAGATGGCTCTGCCATCCACGCCGTACTCAGTAGAAATGAGACTCTAACGGTTAAAGATTATCCAATAGCTTTATTTATTTGGTAATGTTCAAATAACAAGAAGAGCAGAAAGGAGAAGGGAACACGTCTCCATCCTAACCCAGAAGCCATCTCCAATTGATAATCATCTGCAAAAAAAAAGTTTAGTTTCCTCCAAGTGAGTCTCACTAGGGAAAAGAAACCACTCTTAGGGTGGGCTGTGTGCCAGCAGTGCATGCCACGGAGACGGTGGGCAATGGTGTCTGTGGAGGCTCCTCCTGTTACACTCTCATGCTGGCCTGTCCTCTCTTCTTTCTTTCTTTCTTTCTCTTTCTTCTCTTTCCTTCCTTCCTTCCTTTCTTTCTAAAGATTTTTTATTTTAGTTACATATTTCCTTTCTGTGTTTTTTACCCTACAGGTCTCTTATATATATACATTATGGCTTTCAGTTTGTTGTTTTTATGGGATTCCTGAGTGTGTGAACAACTGGGTCTCTGTTTCTGTGCCTTCTCTTGGGCTCTTTTCCTTCTGCTGGTTTTGTTGTACTCTGAAGTGTTAGTTTTGATTTTGTCAGGTTTATAGTCTATGTTATAATATGTTATACTGCTATAACATGTACTATTCCCTTGGAAGCCTGCTTGTTTTCTACTGAGGCAGAAGGGGATCTCGATGGGAGGGGAGGAGCTGGGAGGAGAGAGGGGAATCATAATCAGGATATATTATGTGATGGAAAAATCTACTTTCAATAAGGAGGGGGGGAAGTAGAGTATGTAGCAGACCTGATAAAGACATTGATGAAAACACGAAGGGAAATGGCAGAGAAGGATACAGGTCTCAAGGACACAGGTCTCAAGTGCCCGGTACTGAAGACAGAAAGTCTCCTCAGCAGCACAGCTGGCAGGCTAGTGCACAAGGCACTCAGAGCACACTTGACAGGAAGATGGATGGGTGAAGGAAACAGACCTGGGAATGGGAGTGGAGACTGGGATCAACTGATTATGGAGCTGGGGATGTTGCTCAGTTGGTTAAGTGCCTGCCTCACAGGCACAAGGTCCTGGATACAATCTCCAGAACTGTGTAAACCAGGGGTGGTGGCCTGTAAACCCAGCTCTCAAGACGTGGAGGGAAGAGGATCAGAAGTTCACACACACACAGAGTGGGGGGAGGGAGGGAGGGAGGGACATAGAGAGAGATTAATTCGACATCTACAGCATCTTGGGAAATTGCTGCGTGGTGTCTGACAAATCTATTAAGACATTTGAAAAAGTCAGTCGTATGTATCGAAAGCAAAGGAACTAGGGGAAATGCAATTGTTGCATTAACTCTGGGGGATATTAAAGAAATAAATATACTTCTTGACACAGTAGCATTTGATATTCAATGTTTCCAGCAATGTAACATGATTATTGACTTAGCTAATATTGTTATTAGGATGTTAGAAAGAGAATTAAACTTAGTGGAACAAGACAGCTGAGATCTGACCTACAGACTACAGTTCTAAAGACACAAGCCAACAAATAACAGAGAAAGCGTGTTTTCTGTTCAGGGTTGGGGTAGGTGGAGAAGTGCAGGCAAGGACTGTTGCTCTCCTACTGAAAGCCTTTTGGTATTGAGGGGTTTCCCCAGCTATATTCAAATGATCATATATGAGTTGAATACACGATGGTTGCAATTACATATGTAATCATTATTATATGCCTTCACTTCACCTTCTGTTCCTCTGAATCAAATCCCCCAGTCTCATCCCCAGTACTGCAACACTGCAGCCTCCCTTTTCCCTGCCCCCACCTCCAGTGTATCCAACAGATCTTTCCCTCTTGACTTCCCAGCCCCAACTCCAGCAGACACTCCCTGGGAACCCACAGGCCACACTGGGGAGGGATGCAGATGGGCTAGCTGCAGACCTTCACCTCTCCCTCTGCTCCTCCAACCCCTCAGTCTCAGCCCCAGCTCTGCGGCAGGCTTGCCGCAGCCTCCCTTCGCTCCTGTACCCATCTCCAGTGGATCACACAGAGCATCACAACATCCCTGCAAAATTCTTCCCCCAAACTCCTTGCTGTGTCCCACCCTATCCCCCAAATCCACCAGGCATTGCCTGGGAACCCACAGGCCACTCCTGCCAAAGAAGCAAGTAAGCTAACTGAGATCTTGTCCTTCCATTCCTCCAAGTCCAAGCTCCCAGTCTCATCCCCAGCTCCTTAGCAAGCATCTGCTGTGGCCTCTCCTCACTCTGCCCCATATCCAGGGGACTGACTCAGCAGATCCTAGTGTAACACCCTACTTTCCTCCCTCTCTGAAAGCCCCTACCTCACCTGACCCTTCCCACTCTAAGCCTCCACAGAGAGGAAACAGAAACCAAGGAACAAAATGCCCAGCCAAGAAATACAAGATATCAGCACCTAGAATTACAGTCTTCCCAATCCCAGATGCCTAGACGCCAGTGTAAAACCACAATAACGCCCAGGACATTGTCTCCACTAGGGACGTTACAAAAAAGCCTTTATTAAACAAATAAAGGCATAGCAACCCAACCACAGCAGGCCCTGAATATTCCAACATGGCTGAGCACAAGTAAAAGACCTCAGGCAGCTTTATGAATGTAGTAGGGGTTCTTAAAGTGCCCAATAGCCAGACTCTTCTTAGAAAGAATGCAAGCGTACTGTAGTGAGTCAAACAGAGAAATCACTTTACAACTGTCATAGTGAGTGATAGCCAACATTTAAAATGTGAGGTCCAGTTGATGGCAAGATGAAAGTTACACATGCAGTCACACATGTACTTTGATCTACAAGTTTCCTACAGGATAAACATGGCAAGTTATGGTATATCGAGCTGCTACTGGTTTCCCTGCCACTCCAGCATCCAGCTGGCCACGGCTGAGACTACCCAGTCCATATGCAAGGCAAACTAATAAATCTACCTTCAGTGCACATTATCTGTGGGTTCTATTCCTGTTGCCTACTATAGAAATACTGATATTTACATACAGAAGAGAGAGGAAATCAGACATCGGAAACTGAGACGACATCTAAAGGCCAGGTCACCAGTTGAGGGCCTGTGACACAGGGAAAGTCAACAGGCCCGTGCTTGGAGCTGTAAGCAGAGTTGTCAGACATATCCATTTTACATACACAAAAAAGAGAGCCTCAACTTTTAGGTGAGAAATCCCCAAACTTGAATCTTGGCACTTCAATGTATACATTTAAAATACCATGCATGATAAAGAAATCATATCTTTGGGTCAGATCCAACAGAGCCACCAACTTCCAACTGTTTCAGACTAACAGACAAAGGACTTAGTCTTGGGGCCTGGGAGGACCTTTGAGTCTGTTATTCTCAAAACATCTGTGTATACCTCACCTAGCCAAGAGACGGTTAAGTGGGAAGCTAGAAAAAAGCCTGATATATTAAACAAATAAAGGCACAGCTGCTCTGGCCCAGAAGGAACCCTCCCTGCTGGGACGCCTTTCCTGGTTTCCTTCACTCCAGTGACCTCACAGCACCTCCACATCGCAGAGCCACACCAACCCAGCCGGGGCAACCTTCGGATCACTAGGAGAATGTGTGCCAAGTTCTTACTGGAAATCATTTTGGAAGTTCTAAAATCTATGCTGAATTAGAACCTAAATGTTCTTATTCCAGACTCACTGCTAGTACTACAATACCTAAGCTGTGAATTATAAATCTTATAATGCTATTAATACTTATTATAGTATTATAAACCATATCCATTATCAATACTTATAACAAGCTTTTCAGACACTTCAATAACCCTGTGAAACCATCTTGCAGATAAGGGGCCAAGCTCTAAGAGGTTAAGTTACCTTGTATAGTGACGGAGACAAGGGGACTCTACTCCATGTGACCTCAGTCTGTACTCTTGACTCCTTACCCAGTTCTTGTTGAAAGTAACTCCCTCAAACCAGAAGACAAACAAAAAAGCCTCATCCAACAAGGATGGAGGAGGGACAGACATACCAGAAGACAATTGGGAATCTGCATGGAATTGTTCTTCAAGTTGTAAACAATAGAAATTCACTGATTGCACATCAAAGTCTCAGCTGTGTTTACAGTGTGCAGACCTCCTAAAGCCTAGATAACCTGGGAACCAATACTTCAGAAACAAGTACTACTCCAAGCCATGGGCAGCCACTGTTGAAAAAAGGCAGCAGTCATGTGACAGCACCAACAGGATGCCAATGTTGTCCCAATCTTTTGAAGTAAAATCTTGTTAGGAATCAACATTTTCCCACAGAATGTTCAAACACCACATTTGGAAACCAAACCTTTAGATGCAAAGACTACAAACCTGACCTGTGATATTTCTTCAGTTTTATATTCTGAACTCCCATGATATAACTGTGAGCATTTGCACAGAACACATCATGTAAGCCTCTGAGCTGAGGAAATACAGTCCACACTCTCTTAAGGCGTTTTGTTTTTCCTTCTGGGTGAAGTGTGTCTGCTCCTTCAGCAGGCCTATCTTCAGGAGGCACTCAGGCTCTCTTCATTTTTCTATTGAATTCTCAAAGAAACTCACACAGTAACAAAGAAGGGTTAACAACACTTTTGAGGGACATTTAATGATGATTAAAACAATCCTGCAGTGTTAATCCTCAGAGAAATGAAAAGTAGGTTCCTTCAAGGGTCAGCCCTCCTCAGACACCCTAGACAGAGCTGCCACTGTTAGGACTGGCAGAAACCAGGGAAGAAATTCACACCTCTATTCTGTTCTGATAAACAAAATAAAAGCAGCTAAACTAGGGCAAACAGCTAATAAAAACAAGAACACAGGACTGTTTTACATAATCTCAACTGATAGGCTGCTAGTAGTTCAATTCTAACTAAATCCTAAATACCGTTTAACCACGTGTGTCACTTTGCACCGTGTGTCACTTTGCACCGTGTGTCACTTTGCACCGTGTGTCACTTTGCACAGGTAAGCTTCTGTTTCTGGATCTCGGGGTAGTCTCAGAGTGAAATTCGAGAAGGTTCCTAGATGAACTCAAAGGACACTCATGGCAGCTTGAGGTTATGAAGAACATAACAGAGACGCAGGCAACAGAGCTAAACTCCAAAATCATAGGACAATCTTGGTAGCAACTCTGTCTTGCACTGAGCCCTTGCCTGAACACTTCCTGTCTGTCTATTCATCAGTTCTGTTAGAGGAGATGTTAGAGAACCAAAGGAGGGTACAGGGAGGCATCTGGCAACAGACTCACAGGCCTGACCATCTGGATGCCTTAGGCACATGGTTTTTGGAAAGAAAGTGGGCAAAAGAGAGATATACACAGATTAAGTGAGACACCTGTAGGGGATCAACCACCTCTGCAGTGCCATAAAGAGAGTCCAGTGCCAAAGGTCCAGCATGGGCAACTAACGCTCTCTGGCATGAAATTATCCATGTCCTGGCTCCTTTGTCCCTCCAGATAGTCTGATTCCCCAGCTTTGTCATGGAGTCTACTAGCTGTTCAAGCTCCACCTATTTGTTTTGTTTTTCTTTCTTTCTTTTGGCTTAAATAAGCCAAAGAAGACTGACTAGTATGCAAATTTCATAAAGAATGGATTGCAAGTGATCTCAGTAAATGGGAAAAAAAAATCTAGACCTGAGTTACAGGCCTAACTGGAGGCCAAAGCAGTAAGCATCCTATTATTATTTAGAGATGAAATGTGGTGACATATGATGGATAAATGACAAACTGAATTAGCCTTGCAGCCTCTCGGATCCTCGGAACATCTGAGAACAATGTGTCCAATAAAGACCATAGGAGACAACTGAGTAGCTGCCACCAGAGAACTGAAGAACGGAAGGAAGACCACAAGGATGGTGGTGTGAAGCGAGGGCTCTAAGGAACAAGAACACAAGGATGGTGGTGTGAAGCGAGGGCTCTAAGGAACAAGACCACGAGGATGGCGGTGTGAAGCGAGGGCTCTAAGGAACAAGACCACGAGGATGGGGTGTGAAGCGAGGGCTCTAAGGAACAAGACCACGAGGATGGTGGTGTGAAGCGAGGGCTCTAAGGAACAAGACCACGAGGATGGCGGTGTGAAGCGAGGGCTCTAAGGAACAAGACCACGAGGATGGAGGTGTGAAGCGAGGGCTCTAAGGAACTGTTTAGTAGAGAATAGAATGATTCACACAGAGTAAAACACAAGACATACAAAGGGCTGAGAGTGTAAGCAAGTGAAAACCAAATACACAGTTGTCCCTGCAGGTTGTCAAGTTCTATCAGTGTGATGTGCTTCTGTCACATTAACCACCAGTGACAGCGGGAGAGAAGCAGAGGGACCCAGGGTTCTGGAGTGACGCTGTGTGTCAAGAGTTTCATGCAGCACTCAGCCCACGGCCCTGGAGGAAAGCTTGTCCTCCAGGAAAGTCTGACTTTGTAAGAAGAAAGCAAATAGCTCTCTGTTCAATCCTACCACTCTTTAATGCTTCAACCAAGAGGTCCACTCTGGTGTGATCTGCGAGGGTCAAATCAAAATAAAATCTGAAAACAAAAAGCTAAAATTAATTCCAAGACACTATTGATATTTACTACTAAGGGTCCAGAGAAAGAAAAAAAAAAGAAGAAGAAGAAACACAATTTTGTATATTGATATGGGCTTGTTTCTCAGAGATTCTAAACTTGATGTTAGCTTCAGGGTTTCTGGAGACCAGACAGTAAATGAGCTTTTGACAAGGAACCTCCAAATCCAGCCTACTGTCATCTATCAAATCTCTTCATGGATGCCTTAAATAGCCATATCTAGCAACATATGGATGTAAAACCATATTGGTTTTCTACAAACATTACCACGGGAAGAAAACCCAAATACAAACTATTAAGAGGTGTTTTCTCACACACACCAGAAGAGGCGATCAAATCCTATTACAAATGGGTATGAGCCACCATGTATTGTTGGGAATTGAACTCAGGATCTCTGGAAGAGCAGTCAGTGTTCTTAACTGCTGAGCCAGCTCTTCAGCAAGAGGTCTTTTCTCTATCATGATAGAAAATTTAAAAACAAGTCAATAATGTAATCAACGGGCTTTCTGAGATTATAACACCATCAAAACTAGTAATCACGACTCCTTGCCCATGTTAACGTTCTAGGTGTCTTGAGCAACTCTAGCTGCACGGCTAAGGCATGTAGTTCCAGACGTAGTTTTCTTACTGCAACAAAGCAGCGCACATGGTGCTCGAGCCTGCCAGGCTTCTCTCTAGCACACAGAAGGGCCAGTGGCGCACCTGGGCCAACTCGCCATAGAAAGGAATTCTCAAAGAGTAGCCCCTAGATCAACAGCACCAGTAACTGCCAAGGGCTTCATAGAAATGCAGATTCTCCATCCTATCACAGATCTACTGATTTGGGAAGTGGGATTGGAGCCAGAGAACTACTTGATAACCCCTTCAGATGAGAACCACTGCCTTAAAGTAAGTCAACTCTTCAGCTCTGCATCTCAAGTTCGCTGCCAGAGACCCTGAACGACATCACCACGTCACAGATGTCAGATCAGTTCATCATACTGAGGATGTAAAACTGATGAGGCAATAGACCTATACCCCCCATCCATAGTAAGACTAAGAGCAAATTCACCTTAGTTTTGTTACTAGTTCCTAATGGGGACCGAACAAAACAATGGAATATCTAGAGAATCTAAATACTATCTAGATTGCCAACCTACATCACCTCTCCTGAACTAGGAGCTCAACCCACCTACTCACGATGTCAGGTATCCCCAATGCTCTTCATCTTCAAGTGGCTACACATATTTTATATTTTAAAGACATGGGACAGAAGCATAGGCATATTGTGCATGGTCTCAGAGTGTCTACTTCTGCCATGTTATGGCTTTTCTCCTAGAGTCATTGATGAACTAGGGTGTGTCTCCATCTTGGGAAGCTTGCTTGGCACACCCAAGCCTGCAACCAAGCACCAGCAACAAAACAAGCAAATAAGCACCATCAACAGCGCTGATGGCTCCATGGAGAATTCCCTTTGACTAAATGACGAGAGGGTCAATAACAGGCAAGTTTATATAAGCTGGCCTAGCGAAGAGTAAACTACTGTATGTTGTTAGCTTTATTCAGATAGCCCTAAGAAATGTAACTTTAACTTTTATGTCTTATCCATATTATCAGTAGTAGAAAGATAGTCTGAGATAAGGAGTCACACTGATAGATACTGCTAATGGCATAACCAGATAGGATTTTCTTTAAAATTTGTTTTAAATTTAGTGTGAGTGTGTGTGTGAGAGGAAGAGAGAAAAAGAGGGAGGGAGGTAGGGAAGGAGGGAGGGAAAGAGAGAGAGAGAGAGAGAGAGAGAGAGAGAGAGAGAGGAGAGAGAGAGAGAGAGGAGGGAAGAGGGAAGAGGGAAGAGGGAAGAGGGAAGAGGGAAGAGGGAAGAGGGAAGAGGGAAGAGGGAGAGACAGAGACAGAGAGAGAGATAGATGCCATGGCATCCATCCATGTGGAGGTCAGAGGACAACTTAAAGTTAGTTTTCTCCTTCTACCTCGTGGGCCGCAGAGACCCACTCAGATCATGCTTGGTGGCAGGCACCTTTACTTGGAAGATGAAAGAACTTGTGACTAGGATCTGGAAAGGCAGTATGTGACAACATTTTTTTCCTCAACATGAGCCTATAATATCCAATGTTTTTGTTGTGAGTGAATGTAAGCCAAAAGGCTTCAATGCAGAGGAAGTTCTCAACCATGTAGACTAAATATCCACTCTGCGGATGTCAATCAGGTTTTTTTTCTTAGTTATTTCAAGATTTGATTGTTAGGCTCTGGAACAAAAGGGTCATGGTGACAGAAGGGACACCTAAATTCAGTAATATGACTTCCCCTTGAGGCTGACCTGGCTATTGGCAAGTGGTCAAGATGCCAAAAGCAGGGCAGCAAACACTCTTAAGGCCCTACTGTGTGCCACGACACCCACATGGACTGTCCAACTCAGTAATGTCAGCTTCAGACCCTAGGCCCCTTCCAGTCAGGATCTACTTCAGTGAAACCCTATGTGCAGTTCTCCCAAGCAGACTCCTCCTCCATCAGGGTCTCAGGTGGACCCTGTTTCCTTGGAGCCTAGGCTCAAATTCTCCTCTGCCTCGTAAGTCTATTGGCTGCCCACTGCTGTAATAGTCAGTTCCCTTTCTGCCTAACTAGTCCAGGTGCCCTATCTTAGGAAGAAAATAAAAACTCAAGGAGGCTCCTCTTACAGGCAACAAATAATCACAAAGCACATAAAAAATGAAACAATGGTCACAGCAAGAATAATAGTAAAGTGGGTCTAACTGTGTGCTTGGTTTTGTTTAATGAGCAGCTGAGGGCAAAAGGCAATCTAAGAATACAAACCTTTGCTGAAAACTATAATGAAAAAGAGGAAGACGAAACAGATTGTTTTGTATTTGTATACATTCCAAGAGAGCACAGAGGTCTACTGATTCCTTATTGTATGCCCAGTAATTGAACGGTGTCTCTAGTATTTACTGATATAAGCACTGGAGTATTTTGTTGAATGGATGGATAGCAGCTAGTCTCAGTGAAAGATACAGAAAAATGACCTGTAGCTCTCCATATCACAGTGATAACAGGGAAACCAGACCGTAGGCCTGGGGTCAATGGTATTAGAGGTGTGGGCCTGTGGTTTTAACTGAGGTACTGAGAGAAAGACGTGTTTGACAGGGCTGGAGAGATGGCTCAGCAGTGTAGAACACAGGTTCTTCTAGAGGACTCACGTTTAATTCCCAGCAGCCATAAACTTCTAACTGTCTCTGACTCCCACAATGAGGATCACGCTCTCGTGTGGCACACAGACACACATGCAGACAAAACACGCATGCCATAAAGCAAATACAACTTAAAAACAATAAAATAAGTCCTAAAAAAAGAAGAAAGGTGTTTGATTTCTTTTCCTTTATAAAAACATAAAGGGTTAGCCAAGCAGGGGTCCTTAGCACTGTGTTGGATGGATGGGCCTTGTCTCCGTTAGTGCTGAAGAACATGTATCCTGCCACTGAAGCAGGGACCACAATACTGCTGGGCCTTGGCAAGCAACTGCAGATTTTCAGCTCACAACATATGAGCTCTACGCCTGTTTAAGACAGGTTCTCAACCTTCCGAACGCTTCGACCTTTCAATACAGTTCCTCATGTTGTGGTGACCCCCAGCCATAAAATTATTTATTTTACTTTCATAACTGTAATTTTAATACTGTTATGTATGAATCACAATATAATATCTCTGTTTTCTGATGGTTTCATGAAAAAGTCTTTTGTGCCCCCCCCCCCAAAGGGGTCACAACCTGCGGGCTGAGAATCACTGCTTTAAGAAAATCAGTCAATCACTGTGTTACTGTGTTACAGACACTTGCTTACTTTTATCAATGTGTTCAATCTCGAACTAGTCAGCTTTTTTTTTTTTTTTAACAAATGTAAAATGAAAATTGAAACAATAAAATTTAAAGTGCACACTATTTCTATATGTGAGGCTTGTTATTTGAGAAAAATTTTTGGTAGGGAGCATTATAACATTTCATTTATTTCCTTTGGAAAACTGGAAAAACATACATACTACTGGTTGTTACGGTAGTATGTCATATTTTATATGGCAACTGTCCAACATGGAAAACTATAATTCTGAGAAAACTATAATTCAGGTTCAATGAATATTAATAGACACAATAGAAATACACAAAAGGGAGAAGTAAAACTTACCACTACCTGCATTCTACACTCTCCAGGAAAGAAAATAATCACCACAATCTTCTCATAGCCCCTCGTGGGTGGGCTCTTCGGAGGATATGACTAACAGCATCCCAGACTGCAGGATACCAAGAACCAGGAGAGGAGCTCGAGCCTCTCCACAGACCCCTTCTGCTCACATGCAGGTCTACTATCTCTGTTTCCCAGAAGCAGTCAAGGTACTGTCCCTGCATCCACGGCATGGCATCCCGAAGGAAGGTGAGCTGCGGTTGTGCGTTTAAACTGCAACAGCAGCCACCATACACTTCTGAGGAGGACACTTCAAAGCAGCTGTCTCACCTCTGTGACTCCTGTTTTACCTTGACATAGCCACAGCCGTCTCACACAGTATACCCTAAAATACAAAGTAGCTGGATCAAACTAAACATCTGCTCTCTAGTAGAGCTCCATGTATAAGCACAGAACGAGAGGTGATAAATGACAGCAGAACAGAGTCCTCTGGATTCTTCTAAAGGCACAAAACCGCAAATGTCTAAAAAAAAAGTCATTCTAAAACAGAAACCGCTTTCTCTTAGACATCCATTGATCCATTCCTTTTATTTTTAATTGAATATCAACACTTTAAGAGTACATATGAACGCGGGGAAAGGAAAAGGTTTTATGGCTTACTTCCTTTAAACTGTTAAATGGCCTCATGCTGGTCCAAACACAATACATAACTCTGGACCTCAACAAAGAATAATACAATATTCCTGTTTCCATTTTCCCTAGATCAGCCTCAGTCCTATGGTATGAAGTCAGCCTCTCACAGGATGTCGTCCTCCTAAGCTATGAAACGAAGCTCTAGACAGAAAACAAAGGACACATAATAGAAAGCCAACTGCCATTTGCTTTCCCACCAGGGACAGTTCAACTGGGCAGCACCCTTTTTTATAAAGCCAAGTTACCATTCAGAGTCAGAACTTACTCTTTATAATACAGATGACCTTATGAAGGGGGCTACAAAATGAGGGGAGAAACTGAAATCTCTCATTTCAAGCAATTTCTGAAGCAAAATTGAAGAACCATGATGTTCCTGTCAGATCCTTTGACTTGTGATAAATTTGAGTCTAAAACTTTATATGAAGTAGGGTGTGGTGGTCCATACCTTTAATCCCAGCACTCCACAGACAGATGTGGGTGGATCTTTATGAGTTGAGGGTTAGCTTGCTCTACATAGCAAGTTCTAAGCCAGACAAAGATAAAACACCATTACCAAGAAAACTTACAGAAGAAAATTTATTTGGGGCTTATGGTTTCAGAGAGTTAAGAGTCCATGACCGTCATGGAGGGGAGCATGGTGGCAGGCAGGCAAGACGCTGGAGCAGTAGCTGAGAGCTCACATACTGATCCACACATAGGTGGCAAGAGAGAGAGAGAGAGAGAGAGAGACCGAGACAGAGAGAGAGAGAGAGACAGAGACACAGACAGAGGGGAGAAGAGAGAGAGAGTTTTTAAACTTCAAAGCCCATCCACAATGACATACCTCCTCCAAGCAAGACCATGCCTCCTAATCCTTCCCAAATAGTTTTACCAACTGGGGACCAAGTATGCACACATATTAACCTAAAGGGCCTTTCTCTTTCAAACCACCACAAGCAGCAAGAGCTGCAAGTATGGGAATCTGAGTTCAACTCTCCAGGACCCACATAAAAAGCTGAGTGTGGCTGTGTTTGCCTGTAACACCAGCAACATGGGCAGACAGGTAGATCCCAAGGGCTTGCTAGCTAGACAGCCTAGCCAAAAAACAGTAAGATCCAGCTCAATGAGAAAGCCTGTCTCACGACAATAAGGTAGAAAGCAATAGAGAAAGACAGCCAGCATACTCCTCTGTCTGGCCTCTGTGTCCCTCACACAACACAATGAATAAATAAGATAATTCATGTGGAAGGTAAGATAGAGCCTAGGTATCATATTATTACTATGAGTGCACAATAACTTTTATTTATTCCATGATATACTATCTGTAAAACACTTTCAAGTACTTAAAGGTTTAGTTGTTTAACTGTACACAGAACCCATTTTGTTGCAAACACATTAAAGTTTTACTGAAACACAGCCATATTAATTCACTCATATATTGTCTATGACAGGGACTGCACGGTCTATAAAACTGAAAGTATGTGGCCCTTCACAGAAAAGGTTTACTTAGTGGGTCTTAAACTTTAATAATCACATCTACTGGGACAGCTTGTTACTACAGCTGTGCACTGTTCTCAGAGATCAGGGTCTCTAACATGCTCCGAAGCCGCTGTCTATGAACGAAACTTTGAGAGCTATCATCCTAGCTTATCTGATCATAAATCAGCAACCTAATGTCAACAAAAGAGGTTAGCTAGCACAAAATGAAAGCCGAGCACAGAAAGAGTGAGAGGAGGACTTGATGAGATGATGGCTCAGTGGGTGAAGACATCTGCCTGACAACATAAGTTAGATCCTCAGGGCTCAAGGTGGAAAGAGAAAGCCAGCTCCCATACATGGTTTTCTGACCCTCACACTGGCACTGTGCATGGCACATCTGTACACACACACACACACACACATACAGAGAGAGCATGCATATACACACATACAATAATAAATTAAATTCTAAAAGAGAAACATAAGATAAATCTCTTGACTTAATGGAACTCTTGGTAGCTAAAAAAGTACATCTGAGGTAGGCATGGTGGTGAGTGCCTATGATCTCAGAGCGTGGAGGCAGGAGGATCATGAACTAAAAACCAGCCCAGCATGTATAGCAAGTTCCAGGCTAGTCTGGGAAACACAAGAAGACCCTGTTAATTAAAAAAGAAAAGAAAGCCTGCCTTAGGGGCACAGACTTCTAACCCTGTCACTGGAAAGGAAAAGAAAGGAGAATTTGAAGTTCACAGCCTACCTGGTTTTTGAGACTGTTCAAAACCATACTGGGCAACTAAGGAAGATCCTGTCTCAAAACAAAAACTCGTTAAAAAAAAAGACAAGAAAAGAAGGAAGGAACAAGTGGCTGCCATAACTGCCATGCAATTCTTCAGCCTTTATTTTAAAACTAATTCAGTGGAAATGTAACAGGACACCTGGACAGCCCCAAAGCTTGGTATGTGAAGATCATATACCAGGAAGAGACAGGTGATGTCAGCCAGCACTCGGAACCAAAACCCTTCCTGATGGTGTTAGACATGAAACTACCTGGGAAGCTAACTAGGTAAGTTAAAACAAACAAACAAAACAACAACAACAAGAAACGTTTAAAAAGTAGAACAGAAGCACCATTCTTTAAAAAAAAAATAATGCATGTAACATAAACTAGTTGTTACTGCCTTCAAAGCCCTTTAAAACAGCTGATGTTCCGTCTGCTCCTCTGCTGCTATAAGAAGGGCACCCAGTGTAAATGTTATGGATTTCTAAGGTCACTGTAAGCATTCAAGACTAAAATGTACATAGCTAGTATATAGAGAGGAAACCAGATTAAAATAAAGTCCTTTACGAACCCTTACTGCAGCTTGTATTATAAAACATTATCATCAGGAGGCCAGACTGAATGCTGTAATCACTGCTTGGTGGTTCCACTATACACTTATGACTCTGATTAATCAGTGAAAGTCTCCCTGTATCCTTTGTTGAGTGTTCAAAAGAAGGCCTTGCAGGCCTGAGGGTGTAGCTGGGTGGGCGAGCCCTTGCTGTATTTGAGAGGCTCTATGCTCAGTCCTCAGTGCCCCGCCCATCTGATAGAAAGAAGGGGAGTCTGCTCTAGTTTGGAGAAACTACTGGAAGATTAAAACATTATAACTTTTGAAATTATATCTTAGCATTTAAAAACCGCCCTACCCAGACAGGAGTCTACAAAGAGGTAGTCAGACAACTAACTATTCAACCTTCAGAGCTGCAAGATCAAATGTGGTCAGTTTAAAAATCTATCTAGATTATATTTCTAGGGGTTTCATCTCTCAGAGACAACCTGAGGAAGAACCTTTACTGGCTGCAGATTTTCTAGAGAAAGATTACAAAACCTACACCCTTGTCTTTTTTTTCTTCATGAAACTTATCAGCCTAACAGATCTGAGTGGCAGGGCAGGTTCCTGTCTCTACAGGCAGCTCTTTCTTCCCACACCTCCCTGGGACATTTGCATATCTCTAAACCAGAGACAGGTAACTGAGGCACCTGAGGCAATCTTTAGAGCCACACTGCCCTTCACCCTACAAGTGGGCTTTCTTTTAACAAGTATCCTATATAAAGAAAACACACATGCTACTGAAAGTCACCTTTTAGTAAAACATTCTCTTTAGCACCAAAACATTTCAATAATTTATTAGCTTTGGAAAAACTAAGTCAAATAAATTGCCAAGTACTTTTTAAAAACATCTAAGTTTCTTCCATTTTTAGTTCAAGCAATACAGATTATATGTTCAGTCAACCATAAAAAAAATCCAGAATTTGGGGCCAAGTGTGGTGGTGTACGGTGGTGCACACCTTTAATCCCAGAGAGGCAGAGGCAGGTGTATCTCTGAGTTCCAGGCCAGCCTGGTCTACAGTGTGAGTTCCAGGGCAACCAGGACTACACAGAGAAACCTTACCTTGAAAAACCAAACAAACAAATAAATGTTAAAAATTTAAAAATTCAGAAATCACAGTCCTAAAGAAGCAATGACACAAATTCAGAAAAGCAAAATATTGTTATTATCTGTAAGCACCGTTCATTATGAACTCAACTTTTTTTTTAAGCGAATTAACTAGCAGCCCAAATGTAGACAAAATATGTCAGCGGGAGGAGGGAACTTACTTAATCTTCAAAAGTACTTTAAAAATATAATAGGAAAAAAAAACTGTTCAAAGATAAAAAGTAGTAGGTTAAGAGAAAAACCACTACATATAAACTAATTTTCAATATAGTCATGAAAAGCCACTCACCTCCATTTCCACAGCAGCGATCCCCTGGTCATAATGACCCATCAGGTTAGGGAAAAATGTCATGTTGTAGGCCATTTTCATACATCTGGGAACAGTGATTGGCTCACAGGTGAAAAGGCTGTGCCCTCTTACGAGGGGCAGAAGAACGCACGTCAACAGAAACGGGGACATTTCCACCCTCTCCAAGACTCCGATTTTACCACATGGCTTGGACTGCTCTTAGACTCCTTTCCCCATCAAAAGTTTGTCAAATCAGAGAGAAAACGTACAAATTCCTCATTTCACTCTTTTTACCATTTTGAAAGAAGCTGTTTCCTGAAAATGAGTTCTGGGGCAACTGCTGTAAAAACAAACCCAAAGTGTGTTATCAGCAACATTTGTCACAAAATCAAATCCAAGTCAAATTTCATGCTAGGTGACTGAGGCTAGAAAAAAATTGTGGAAAATTCCGTCCTAACAAGAGCCATTTCCACCTGCCCGGCGCGGAATGTATGCTTTCGCTAGGGTGCTGATGAAGGTTTATGCTGTCTGAAACACTGGGGAAGAGAGGCGCGGCAAAGCAAGCCGGAGCGGGGAAAGGGGTGCAGGTGGGTAGAAGAAAGGGGGTTTAGGGGCCCCTTGGTCATCTCACTATATGGGAAAAATGAGGACCAGTGGGATTCCCTAAGACGCAGACAGAGTTCTCCAACTTTAGCTCTCTCTACAATAGCAGTCTTCAGCGGATGTGCCTTTCCTGTTTTCGCAAAGGCGAATCCGTCTGCGAGGTTGACCGAGGTCCCCTGGGAAGAGCGGGCCTGCGCGGGGACTCCTTTGATCATTCCTCAACGCGCCCACCCCGTGTCCCCCGTACCCGAATTCCACCCTGCGCAAACCTTCCACAGCAGCTCCCGGGGACCCCCGGGGTCCCGCGTCGGGGCACCTGTTCGCGGCCAGCAGCCGAGCACTCCGTCCCGGCCCGCGGGGACCCGGAGTCACTTCCCAAGACTTGCGTGGGACTCCGAGGCGACGCACCTGCGGCTCGGTCCCGCCGCTGCCCGCCCGTCCCGTCGGGCCCGGGACGCCTCACCTCGGGCGGCCGGGGGAGGCGGCTGTCCCTCGGCGTCGCGCGGCCCCGCCACCTCAGACAGCCCGGGGCGTGCGTGCGGTGGGGGTGGGGGGCAGCGTCCGGGCCTCGAGCGCCTCCGGGGCCGCACGGGGAGCGAGAGCTGGGCGATCCCGCGAGACTGCGCCGCCAGGTCGGGCGGGCAGGTTGGGGCTCGCGGCGGTGGGACCGGCCCTGCGCCCCGCCCCGCCCAGCCCAGCCAGCCGCGGTGCGGGGGCCGCCGAGCCGTCGCCTCCGCTCGCACAGCGGACCCGGGCGCCCGACGCGGGCGGTAGGGAAGCGCCCTGCAGAGCACACTCTCCGTTCTGGAAGCGAGGAGCCTTGGCCGCGGGGGTCTGCTCTGTAGTGACTTGTCCGGGAGACCGGAGTTAGCGAGGAACTTCCTGAGTTCTTGACTGAAAAGCCTATTAACTTGGGAGTCTGGCCACCACCTTCAACAGCAGGTGCCAGTGGAATTCCAGCTTCGGCCGGTTCTACAGCTTTCCTGCTCCAAAAGCCCCACAGAAAGTTAACTGCTTTAGTCAATGTGGTTTTGAGAACCAGCTCTACCACCATCACTTCAGATAAATGACCTAAAAGGGGTGTGCGGCTGCTTAGAGTCCTCACTATGTAGACATAATCAATGGATACAATAATGGTAACTAATTTTTGAGTCCTTTACATGCAATAATGACTAATCCGTAGGACTCTGGTATGAGGTACAAACGAAATTGTAGAAACCCATTAGCGAATGCAAAGTGACTTTTCTTGTTGTTGTTGTTGTTCCTAATGGGGATAGAACCCAGGTCCTTGTGCATATTGGTAATAGCATTCCTACTATGTTAAGCTACAGTTCCAGCCTGTAAAATAACTTCTAAATGGAGACTGCTGTTAACTGAATCACTGCCGAATAATGTCACATTTCAGTACTTGGGACACAACTGAATAACTAGACAAGAATTGAGATCTGCAAACATCAAAATAGAGATGAATTTTGGAGAAGAATTCTTTCCTAGCTTTGTCAAAAAGCTTAGGACAAGCAGGTCATTGCACACACCTTCAATCCCAGCACTCAGGAGGCAGAAGCAGGCAGATCTCTGAGTTCCCAGACAGCCAGGCTATACAGAGAAACCCTGACTTTCATTGAAAACAAAACTAAACCAGAAAAGCTTAGGACAACATAAAGGACAAGACCCTGTTAAAGAAATTTTAATATTAATGGTCTTAATATCATTAAAAGCCAGCCAGTTTATGTAGTTTCTAAGAAATTAACCTAGCCGACCAGCGGTGGCGCACCGCTGCAGTTGCCGTGCTCCCGAGTTCGAATCCCAGCCTGTGCTATTGGGTGGGGGGCGGGGGGAGAGAGAAAGAAAAGAAATTAAGCTTCTACATGGGAAGAATATTTCTCAGAAAAAAATTTAAGTTTCTATATAGAAGGGATATTTCTCAGCTGGGTGTGGTGGCACAGGCCTGGAATTGCAGTACTTGGAAGGCCAAGACAGAAGGTTCTCAAATTCAAGTCCCAGAGCAAACTGAAAGTCAGCGTGGACAAGGTAAGAGCCCTTGGTCGAAATACAGAAGAAAGAAGTATTCGTCTCTCCCTTACAAGCTTTGTGACCATTTCTCTGATCAGGCTGGAATACCAGAACCAGATAGTAGCATTTTAATGTGATACATTTGAAATCCATAAACGAAAGGGAAATCTCTGGTTTCTTTGGAGACTCAGTTGTGTTGTGTGATGTTTTTCTGGAAACCTCTCATGAGAGGATGTTTTGTTGAGAACAGACACTTGGTGTTTTTCTGGAAGCTGCCTGGAAAGGGGGCATGTGATGTTTGTGAAGAGTATAAATATAGCCCAACAGACAGTGGACACTGTGGTGGCATTGGTTCACCTTGCCTTCTTCACTGATCATCATTTGTCATGACTTCGTAGAGACAAACACGTCACAGAACTTTTCATGATACTCAGGTGGCTTCTTGCTATTTCTGCTGACTCAAACATATTGGCAGAGCCTGAGGCTTCTGCATGAACTGCCCTTGCTGATTCGTAATGATGTTTGTGGGTGGATGAAGCTACTCTGCTGATTTGTGTAAACTGAACTGCTGATACCCTGACTACAAAGACTGGAATCATCCCAAAGACTTATTTCTAAACAAATCCACATCCCCTTTGCCCTATTAACCTTTCCTTTCTACTACCTCTGGTGGGTAACGGGCTAGAAGGGAGGCTAAAGGGTTTAAGAACCCTTACTAAAGTAGATTTTGAAAAAAAAATCTAAGCCTACACATAAACACAAACTACGTGATTTGGAAGGGAAATGCCATAAGTTTATTTATACAGATGTGCAGTCTATTTTTATCCTTAATTGCTTTTTTTAATTATAGAGAGAGTAGTGATGAAGTAAAATGATTTTGGGACAGTAGAGAGTGGATATGGAACTTTCAGGCAATTATCTGTATCATCCTTGTCTTTCAACATAAAGTTTAGTTCAATGGCATGAGATTAAAGCGTGAACCTGAGAGTCAGGATCACTGGTTTCGAAGCCTCGCTCCAGGACCTGCCTGCTGTGTGAACCTAGGCAGCGTTCAACCCGTCTGTGTAAGTATCATCATCTGTAATACAGAATTTTTTCGGACTGTGGTGGTTTTACTCATCCTTTTCCTTCTTGGTTCCTTCATGTTTCTCTAATCTGGTGCTGAGGATGTCGTCACCGACAGTTAGGGCAGACTTTCACTATTAAATTGAAGTATAATTTTTCCAGGTATAGAACTTGAGATGGGAAGGTGTTCTTCTCTCTTAACATGTAAATTATTCTACTCCACTCTTCTTTTTGCACTGTTTCTAATCTCTTCTTCTATGTTGAGTTTTCTCATCATCATGTATGTTAACTGTTTTTTTACAGATACTTTTTAGCAACTTGAAGAAGTTGCCTTCTAGGCCTAGTTTGATAAAAGTTAGATTTTGTCAAATGCTTTTACTGTATCTATTGAAGTGATCATGTGACTTTTCTTCTTTAGCCCATTCATGTGAGGAAGTATATACATTGATTCTATGTTAAACCAAAGGATAAATCCTAGTTGTGAGGTACAATTTTTAAATGATTTAATCTTTTATTTGTTTTTTAATTTAAAATTGTGTCAATGTGTACATGTGTGTGCCTGCTTGTTTTATGTGTACCACATGCATGCAGTGCCCACAGAGGCCAGAAGAGGGCATTAGATCCTGTGGCACTAGAGTTGCAGGCACTTGTGAGCTGCTTGGTGTGGGTGGTAGGAACCAAACATGGATCCTCTGAAGCAAGTGCTCTTATAACCTCTGAGCAATCTCTCTATGCACTTTATTTTTAATTATGTGTGTGTGTGTGTGTGTGTGTCTTAATTAGGGTTTTATTGCTGTGAAGAGACACCATGACCATGGTAACTCTTTTTTTTAAAAATAAATTTATTATTTACTTTTACTTTATGTGCTTTGTAGTTTTGCCTGTATGTATGTGTATGTGAAGGTATTGGATCCCCTGGAGCTGGAGTTATAGCTGGAGTTATAACTGCTGTCATGTGGGTGCTGGGAATTGTATCTGGGTCTACTGGAAGAGCAGTCAGTGTTCTTACCCTCCAAAGCATCTCACCAGCCCACACGGCAACTCTTATAAAGGAAAACACTTAGCTGGGGCTGGCTTTCAGTTCAGAGGTTTAATCCATATCATCATGGCAGGAAGCATGCTAGCATACAGGCAGACATAGTGCTGGAGCAGGAGCTGAGAGTTCTACATCTGATATGCAGGCAGCAGGGAGAAAACTGAGACTGGCCTTAAGCACTTGAGACCTCAAGGCTCCCTCCCCTCCACCTCCCCCCCCACAGTGGCACACTTCCTACAACAAGGCCCTACCTACTTGAATAAGACCACACCTCCTAAGAGTGCCACTCCTTAGATCATGCATCCAAACACATGAGTACATAGGGCCCTTCCTACTCAGACCTCCTCCTGGCTGCAGTTCTGAGCTGTCTGAACAGAGCTGGAGATTGAACCCAAGTCCTCCACAAGGGCAGTGTCTGTCCTAATGGCTAAGCCATTTCTGCAACTACTACAGTTATTTTTATACACTGTGGAATTATATTTGATAATTACTTTTATGCGTACACTGAGAGATACCTTGTCTGTATGATGTTTTAGTCCACTTTCAGTATTGGCAATAAATACTGCTTTCATAAAATGTGCTAGAAAATATTCCCTCTACTTTATCATTTGGAAGAGATTTTAGGGAATTAATCTTGACACTGTTGATGCCTTGCATTAATCTTGGAAATTCTCAATCATGTGACTTTAAATATTTCTTCTGTTTGCTTTTAAATTTTTCTCCGTCTGCCACTCCTGTCACACAAATGAGCCAGCATTTGGATGTTATGTTACATTAGTTTTGTGCTTTTGGTTTAAAAGTTTCTACTGATTTATCTTGACCTCAGAGCTTCTGTTCTCAACCATGTCCGTCCATTAAAATTAGTGAGCCCATCAAAGGCATTCTTTATTTCTGTTACAGTGGTTCCTTTAAAATTTCTTCTCCTTCTTCTTTTTTTTTTTATTTGCTTTGCCTAATGTAGGTACATGCACTTTGTGCAAGGCCTAGTGCTTTCAGATCCAGAGGAGGACGTTTGATCCCTGGAACTGAAGTTACAGGCAGTTATGAGTTACCATGTGGGTGTTGGGAACTGAACCCAGGTCCTCTGCAAGAGCAATAAGTGCCCTTAGCTGCTGAGCCAGCTCTGGCTCCTACAGTGTTTTCTATATCTAGGAAATTTGAATTCATTTTTCCTTAGAGTTTCTGCTTCTTAAATTCTCTCGCCTGTTTTTGTGTATTTCCTACAATTTTCTTTTCAGCCCTTAACGTTTTAATTATTTTAAGTTGCCAAACTAATAATTCCATTATCATTGCCGTATCTGAGACTTGTTCTGATGCTTTCTCTGCCTCTTCAAGCTGTGGGGTTTGCTTTTTGGTGTGCCCTGTGCTTTTGCTTGAGAGTTGACAGTGATCCACTAGATGAACGGAGCTGCTGCCACGGGGCCTTTGTAACGTGGTGTCAGTGGGTGAACAGAGGTGAAGCTGTTGTAGACACCTTGGCTTCCATCTTAGCCTTAGTGATCCAGAGGCGGGGAATCCACAAGAATGTCTCAATTTTTCAGTCTCCTTTGACAGGACAGGAGGACAGAGGGAGCTGGGGTTGAATATTTTACTGCCTCCTGTTGGTTTTGGGTTTTTTTTTTTTTTTCTTCTCAGTCAGCTTTATTGCAGGAACGACTCTTGACTTATGGACGGGGACCTGGACGGGACCGGGACGGGACAGGGATGGGGATTGGGACTAGGAAGGGGACCCCCAGCAGCAGAAATGCGCTACTTATATATCTTCCCAAGGCAGGCTGGGTGACGTGTTCTCTCAGGATAGGTTAAGCTGCCAATACCTCATTAGCATAAGCCCGCTCGGGTGGGGCACGAGGCCTACACATGCACAAAGGACTTGTTTACTAGTTTAGCTGAGCTGGCCATGCTGGAAGCCAGCTGCTTACATTGTCAGGTGCTAGTCATATGACTTTGCAACTGTCCCAGGTGCCTACAGGGAAACAGTTAAGATGTCATAAAAGGTGAATGTTACGTTACATTCTACCTTCACTTGCAGGTGCTTAAACCAAGAGGGACGAAAAAAGCAGAAACACTTTTCTCTCTCAGCTGGAGAAAAATACATCTTATAGATGCCCCTCACACATTTATGTTAGGTCATGCACAAGAATTAGGTCCTATGTTTATCCTAAGATCAAGCCCTGACCAAAGTCACCAGGAGTCCATGTGAGTCATTTACCTTTTCATGGCTGTGACAGAACAACTGTGAAAGCAAACTTTAAAGGAAACAAATTTATTGTGCCCCACGGTTGTTTCAGTCCACCGTCACTGGCATCCATTGACTCTGGGCCTGAGGCAAGGCTAAGTAAGCATGATGTCAGGGAGAACATGGCAATGATCAAAGATGCTAACCTCCTGGAGGTTTTGGTTCTTGATAGTTTAGAATCTAGTAAAGTAGTTTCTGTTGAGAGCAAATTTTCTTAAAACCAGAACTCTGGTGTTGTGTCTGCCAGTTTTCTGTCATGTGCAATAGCTTGGAGGAACACATTTAAAGGGGAAATATTTATTTTGGCTCATGGTTTCTGTCGATGGCCACTTGGCCCTATTGATTGGGGCCTGTGGGAAGGCAGTGTGACATGGCTGGAAAGTGTCTTGGAGATAGCTACTCCCCTCGTGGGAGCCAAAGAGCAAGCAGAGATAGGAAAGGGATACACTTTCCCACTGACCTTGTGGGCACTCCCTTGCCCAGGCCCTGCCTCTGAGGGGGTGGAACAACCTTCAGGAGTTAGCTCCCTCCTTCCACTGTGAGCACTATGGAATCAAACTCAAGCAATGAGCCTCTAGCAAATCAGAGGTGGCTGCTCTGGTAGTCTCCAGAGAGCAAGTTTCTCAAAGTTATTTAAAAATACCAAGAGGAGGGTCAGTGGTACAGCAGTTGCCTACCATGCATGAGGACTTGGGTTTAGTCCCTAAAATACATAATAGAAATTACAATGCCAGGAGTTATACCCAGTTAGGAAAGTTACATAATTTGACATTATTGTTAGTAGAACACTGCTCTATGAAACTTCTGTCATAGATAGGCTTAGTGGTTCATAACTATAATCTCAATGCTTCAGAGATGGAAGCAGGCTTGCCGTGAGTTTTAGGCCAATGTAAACTACAAAGTGAGACCCTGTCTTAAAAATTATTATAACACAATAATTAAATGACTTTTGTGTCGGTGGGTGGGGTGAGAAATGCCCTCCATAGTGGTGGACATTTGAACTCTGTGTCCCAAGTGGTGGTTGTATTATGGAGATTTGGTCGATGAGGTCATGCTGGGGGAAGGAAGGAAGTCACTGGGGCAGGCTTTGAGATAAAAAGTCTCTGGAGTACTCCCACTCAGTGCCACGTCTGGTTTGCTCTCTCTGCTTTTGCTTGCAGATGGAGGTGTGAGCACTTAGCTCCCTGCTCCCACCACTAGGCACACTGCCTCCTGCCATGCTGTCCCTCCAGTATGGATTCTAAACTTCTGGAACCATAGGCTCAAATAAATTCTGCCTTCATAAATTGCCTTTGTCAGGGTGTTTTACCGCAGCAACAGAAAAGTAACTGTCTTATCTAGGGTATTCTATAGCTGTGAAGAGACACCATGACCACAGCAACTCTTACAAAGGACAACACTTAATTGGAGCTGGCTTACAGGTTCAGACTTTAGTCCATTATCATCATGGCAGGAAGCATGGCAGCGTGCAGACAGACATGGTGCTGGAGAAGGAGCTGAGAGGTCTATATTGAGATCAGCAGATAGCTGGAGGAAGATCATGAGTCACTACAGCTGGCTTGAGATTCTGAGACCTCGAGGTCCATCCCCTAGTGACACACTTCCTCCAATAAAGCCACACTTCATTCAATAAGACCACATCTACTCCAAAAGGGCCACACCCCGTAATAGTGAGTGACACTCCCTATGAGTCTATAGGGACTATTTTTTGCTCAAACCACCACAGTAACTAATACAGAATATAATAAATATTTGAAGTAAATATATAATTCTTTTGGTTTTTTTATTTTGTTTTGTTTGAGACAAGATTTCTTTGTGTAGCAGAGCCCTAGCTGGTTCGAAACTTGCTTTGTAGACCAGGCTGCTCTTGAATGCATAGAGATTCACCTGTACTGCCTCCCGAGTGCTGGGATTAAATGCATACACCATTATGCCCTGTGATAACTAAAAAACTGTAGAAGTTTACATTGCATTACTTATCCGGATATCTGCAGCCAATCACTGGGCTTTGCAGATACTTGCAACAATAAATATCTTCATCTCTGATGTTTCTACCAAGGCTCATTTAGGAAAGCAGGGTGCTTACATGGGTTCCCTTCTGAAATCCTTTCCCAATTCAGTCTTTCCTTAAGCCTTGACAGCGCTTCCCATGGCTCAGGTTTCTACAAGTGGTATTTGTGAATTTAATCATGCATGGACTTAACTTAAGGGTGTGTGTGTGAACAGTACCTAGACATTAGCCTTTACATAAAAATTCACTTTCACATGAAACACATTGCCTGTTGCCTTCTGCTTTAAAATCTAGGGGCTGTAATGTGTGCAGCTGATAATTAACCTTTGCGTTGCATCCGTGTAGCTAGGCAGACATGATATACCTTCTAGTGACTACCTCCAGTAAGACTGCAAAGAGAACTCTCACTGTGGTAGCAATGGCACCGTGGGTAAAGCCACATAGTTTAAGGACAGTTTGATGCGTACACTTGCCTCATGGGGCTCTGGAATCGTCATTTGCAAACAGAGAGATTTATAATGCTGAAGAAAAGCATTAATTCCTTGTCTGAGTTACATTTTTGCTTCTGTGAGTTTACTTCGCTGGGATTTGCTCTCTGTGGCTTCGATACTTGCCATCTGGTCATCTTTAATATTTAATATCTATCTTTTTACTTTTATTTATAGCAAAGCAGCCATATTAAGCCAAATAATAGAATAGTATTTTCCCTCAAGCTTCTAGCTAACATCTAGAAAAGAGCTTCTTGAAACAAGCTTAGTAATTTAGATAATAACTAAGTTACTTTCCTTTGATGTGAAAACTTAAATTTATACCTAATTGTATATCATGGGCTGCAAATGACTCTGTGTGGTTTTGTTTTTTAATTGCCCTAAAAACAGATGGGATAGATTCACCGATTATAAGAATTAATATTGTTAAAATGTTTTACTACCCAAAGTAATATTTAATACTATTCACAGAAAACTTGAATGAGCTTTCGTACAGAAGTCCAAACACTTGTATGGCGCCACACAGTTCGTACGGCATCACACCTGGTGCTGTGAGGGAAACAGAGAAGTAGGGAGAAAGGTTATTTGGCTCAGAGTTTAAGGATATATTTCACCATGGCAGATAAGTCAAATTAACAAGAGCTTACAGCACTGGTCACGTCATAACCACAGTCAAGAAGCAGAGAGAGACGAATGCCTGTGTCAGGTCACCTACTTCTCCTTACACACGTAATTGCAACTCATCATATTTTATACCTTGAGTATACACAGTTTTTATTTATTAATGCTGTTTCTTTAAAGCTATGGGGGGGACACAAAATTTTAATAAGGCATAAAGAACACCCTCTATAGACTGGTTATGTCATAATGGTAGTGACAACTTGCTAAGTAGAGTCAACTAAGAGGTGGGCACTGAGCACACCTGGGATTTTCTTGATCAGGTTCGTTGAAGTAAGAAGACCGACTTTAAGGTGGGCAGCACCTTCTGATGGAAGTCCAGATAAAGGGAAGTGCAAGGGAAAGGGCTTGGGCTTGGTTGTTTTTTACCTATTGGGCTTCATGTCCTGCTTTTGAGTTCATCTACCCTGTTGCTGCCACTGGTGTTACTACATTCTGATACTAGAAACCAGCTTCTTTGAGCTGTCAACGTGGACTCAAGCTAAGCAGCTCTCCAGGAGTCCCCAGGTCTTCAGCACCAGATTGGGAGCACCGAGGCATCCAGGCCCATTGACTGAGCAGATACTAGGTTCTCAGTGATGCCACCATACACATAGCCAGTGTTAAACTACCTAGCCCATACCATGTAAGCCACTCAATAAACCCCTTCTGTACTGTGTGTATCCACGTAAGCCGCTCTTGATAAAGCCCCTTCTGTAGTGCATATCCACTCTGTCCATTCTGTTCCTCTATAGATGCTGACTAACGGCTTTGTATTGGTAGGTAAGTGAAAGAAAACATGGAACTGAACCCTTAGAGAAGGTAGGGATTTAAACTTGTGCAGGCCAAGAGAGTTTTTAAAGAAGGTATGTTTTGGGGAAATACTGAGATATACAATTATTGAGAGATTTTGAGTTCTCAACCTATTGTGTGGATTGGTTTGCATTTGACACAAAAGGTTTGTTTGTTTGTTTTGTTTTGTTTTTTGTGGGTTTTTTTTTTTTTTGGTTTTTTTTTTTTTTCTTTTTCTTTTTAAGGCAGAAACCAGGCATGCTGGCACATCTTTAAACTCTGGAGGGAGACATAGCTGTATCTCTATGAGTTCAAGGCCAGCATAGTCTACCTAGCAAGTTCCAGGTCAGCAACTACATTGGGGACACTCTGCCTCAAGAATAAAAATCTCTTTAAGGTAGAGGCAGGTCACCTATGAACTAGAAAAACGTAAGTTTCAAGGACTTTTCCCGGGCTCTAACTAACAGGTGAATTTTTATTTATTTTTCTTTTTAATTATATTTTGTTCTTTAAAACAAATTTTAAATTTAAATATATTTTGATCATATTCTTCTCCCCTGAGTCCTTCCAGATCTTCTCCTCTCTATCTATCCAACTTTAAGTTCTTTCTCAAAAACAAACCAGAGCCAAATATAGCAGCAAAACCAGAAGTCTAGACCTTTATCTACAATGGTCTAGTACCTGTAAAATATGCTAGGGCAATGGTGGCACAAAGCATATGGGAGTAAGCAAGCAGTAACTGATTGGACTTAAGGCTCTGTCCACAAGATGGAACACATGTCCAACATTGCATGGATGACCAAGAACCTGAGACTAGATAGCCTGAGGACATAGGGTAAAACCACATAACACTAGTCTTAAAAAAAAGAAAAGAAAAAAAACATAGTGATAAAATGACTCCTCATGACCTTCTGCTAGCCTCATAGATCAGAGCCTGCTCAGCCATCATCAGAGACGCTTCCTCCTGCAGTAGATGAGAACAAATACAGAGACCCACAGCCAGACATTATATAGAGAGTGAGAGACCTTGGAACACACAGCCCTAAATGGGATGTCTCCATCAAATCTCTCCCCTCAAAGCTGAAGGAACCCTTGAAAGATGAAATGGAAGGAGTTTATTATTTTTTTAAACAAAGGATGCTTGAACTTTAAGCTACCAGACTGTCATAATCAGAAATAACTGTGGAGATCAGGGGAAAGAAAGAATCCAGATGGGTTTTGAGGCCATTAATGTTCACAACAGTTGTGCTGATTTTTCCTAGAGAGAGGGTAATGGTAGAAGAGGAGATGCTTACCCTTTTTTTTTTTTTTAAGTTAGGAACACATGATATAGAATAAGCTAACTCTTCTATTCATCACTTTGACAAATTTGAGAGACAGAACCCTGGGCAAGCATATACATGCATGTCCTTTAGCTCAGAGATCTTCAAGTCAGGGCAGACAATGCCGGTGTGTTCCTCTACTGTTCTTCTGCCCTAGATGCTCCAGTGTCTAGACATTTTTTTCTCCAGCATTGCTCATCCTGGCTCTTTACTTTCTCCATTAGCTGTGAGCAGTGTCTTTCCATCAGTGGGATTTCTCCAACCCCTTTCCCATGAATTGTAGTTCCTCTCCCAGCCCCATACCAACATATTTGTAAGAAGAAGTTAGCTATCCTTAAGGTGGGTTCAATGCCAAATGCAGTAGCCCATATCGTTAATTTTAGCACTAGGAAGATCTCTGTGAGTTCAGCCTAGTCTACACAGAGTGCCGAGACAGCCAAGGGTAGAAAAAGAAAAAAAAACAAAGTAAATTGGGAAGGAGAGAAGGCTCGTAGGTTAAGAGGACTGGTTGCTCTTGCAAAGGACCCTGGGTTGTTTTCCAGTACACACATGGCAGCTCACAACTGTCTGTAACCCTAGACCCACGGGATCCAATGCCCTCTCCTTGACGTCAAGGTCAACGGGCATGCGTGTGGTTTCATATGCACAAAGGTAGGCAAAACATTCATACACCTAAAAAAAAAATGAATGAATCTTAAGGACAGACTTCTGAGAACTTTCCAGAAGAAGACTAACATCTTGCTTTGGAGTCTCCCTCTGCTAATTTAAAGGGATGGGGGAATTGGGAGCTCTCTACTGGGACCTTTAAAAAGTATAGGCAGAAGGAGTTGATATTATAGGAATGTCCTAAAAAGTTAGACAGTGGGTGAGAACCCAAATGAAGGCCTGTTTGCCTTCACTCTGTGCTGCCTGGAGGAGTTGGTCAGGTCCCTCCAAGTGTGGCTAGATGGGGTAGTAGAGGATTCCCACTGTCCCTCATCAGTTACTCATGATTACTGAGTCCTATTATGTTATATACGGAAAAGAACTGAGTCTCTGTCCTAAGAGGTGACTGCAAAAACACAATAGGCAGAAGATGGAGTGGAATTTCCTAATCTAATAGGAAAATTAGACAGACAAGGACATTTCTGGGGCAGCGTATGTCTTGATCATGTTTCACCCAGCTCGTCAAATGGAGTTCTCATTTAAGAAATCTTATAGCACAAAGCTATACACTGTTTTTATGCTGGGCAGAAAATCTGAAAGGACACATTCCTTGGCTTTTCTCCTGGACTGGTTTAACTATAAGTATTGGCAACTATACTTAGCAAGAAAAATAGCAATTTGAGACATTTTCTGACTACCATGAGCTCTGGAGAGACTGTATTTAGGGGAGAAACCAAAATTCCCTTGGATCTCAGGCATGGTTATTAGCTCTGCCTTGATCAGTTTGCCCAGCATTTGATTCCCTGCAAAAGCATTTTGCAAAAACCCATCTCATTTTTTTTTCTGAACTTGATTTGCAGACATTTCCATTTCTGGGGAAGATGGAAACTCTCATGTTGGGGAACTGATTTTTTTTTTTTTTTTTTGAAAAGCAGCCTTTCTTCCACTTGTTTCTGTGCATTTGGTAATGAGTCTTGTGGTAGCTTGGATGAGAATGACCCCCCCCACCCATAGACTTACACGCTTGATCCTCCATGATGGAACTGTTTGGGAAGGCTTAGAAGATGTGACCCTGTTGGAGGAGCTGTGTCACTAGGGGTGGGCTTTGAGGTTTGAAAAGACTCCTGCCATTCCTAGCATTTCTCTACCTCCAAATATCAGAGCAAGAGGTGAGCTCTCAGCTGTCCCTGCCACTGTGCCTTTGCACCATCGTGGACTCTAACTCTCTGAAAATATAAGCCCAATTAAATTTTTTCTTTAACAAGTTGTTCTGGTCATGGTGTTTTATCACGTATTGTATCACAATTTGAATAAATGGTCTTTGTGGCTTAGCATATCTGGGATTAAATCATGGCTCAGCCATTTACTGATTCTAATTTAAGCCTCAATTTATAAACATACAAAGTAAACAATATAATCCTTCATAGCTTTTGTGTGAAAACTCTATGAGAGAAGGCACATGAGCCCTTCCCCACACTGCCTGACATTTAGAGAGCTCCTGGCTTTTCACCGGGTGGAAACTGGAGCCTTGTGCATGGCACTTCCGTTCTGTGCAGCATGCCACCCTGAAACTTTCCAGAAGAAACCTGGCCCAGCTGCTGCAGCTCCTGAAGTCTTTACCACAGTGCGTAAAGAAAGAGGCAAAGTCGGTGTTCCTAAAGTCCGTTACCGTTACGACTGGGCATGATGACTCACTTCCACTTTGGTGGTCCAGTATTCCTCTATCAAAGCAGAACTATGAGTGTTTTGTGGAAATATGTCTGTTAAATCAGAGACTCACAGCCTTTGCAGATTATCCCTTAACTGTGACAATATTAGCTCTCCAAGAATGTTCCAAGTGCCCCTAACACTGGTGATCAAGAATGACTATTTGGAAAGTCGACTTTGGGGAGAAATTGCTGTCCTTTGTCTGAATATTATCCTAAGTCTCAGGTGGTCTTAAGCAGAGCACAGGACTTCAAAGGAGTAGTAATTGAAAAGACCTTGATACCATGGTTCTGGAAAAGCACTAGCTGCTATGAGCCAACTTCCTTTTGCTTGTTTAAATATTGTTCAAAAGTAGAAAAGATCAGAGGAAACTGGGGCTGGAGAAATGACCACTCCGTGACTAAGAGCACTGGCCTCTTCCAGAGGACCTGGGTTCAGTTCCCAGCACCCATGGGAGCTAACAACCATCTGTAACTTCTGATACCGTCCTCTGATCTCCTCAAGGAGCAGGTGTGCACATGGTGCATAGATATGCATACAAACAAAACATCCCTACACAGGAAATAATGTAAATGAACATCTTTTTAAAAATTTAAATTTTTTAAAAGAAAGAAAAGATCAGAGAAAATTATTCCCTTCCACATTCTAAATGTGTCAGACTGTCTTTTAAACAAAAAAAAAAAAAAAAAAAAAAAAAAAAAAATGGAGTCTTGGCAAATGACTACACTAAAGACAACTCCCCAGATATGATGGATAGGTCTAATAGGGAAAGGAGAAGGCTGTGAGCCTTGTGTGTTTTGTTTTGGTTTTAGCTGAATATAAAGAGCTCCCATGAGTGTTAACTGAGCATCCATGGGAAAAACACATGACCTGGCGTGGCTCTGGACCTGATGTTCCTCTGGCTGTATCATCATGCATTACTAATCGTAGCCTTGGAGCTGATGCTGGCAAATCTCGCTATTGTTGGATGACATTAGAACTCAACATTCCTTTTATGTTTACCCTTCCTCAAAGGCTCCCTTACATGTTATCTTAAAAATGTTACACATTTAATAATACAGTTGAGCAATTCTAATACAGCTAGTCTTCTGACCTGTGAGAACCACTTCATTCCTCGTGTGTTTCCTCAGCCGTGATCAGGCTTGCTTGCCTTCAACAGTTACGAGGACGGAGCTGTCTTGTGAAATTTCTGAGATTTCCTCTGGGATATTCTGCTTTAAGCAGCTGTCAAACATATAGGCCTCATCAACATTGTTTGTGTAAGAGATAAGTCTCCAGAGCACAGTCTTCTAGCGCAGAAGAGACTGTGGAAGAGGTGGCTAGGCTTGGCACAAAATGTTATATTTCATAATAAGTTTCCACAATATATTTAACTACTACAAACACATCTTCAAACAGTTCTATGTTTCTTATCTGACAAATTGATAAGGAAGTAACAAACATACAACGAAATGTATTATGATTAAAGCTATGTCATGATAATGTCATAAAAAAAAAAACACCCCAAAACCAGGCTAGGAAGCCAAACAGTAAACAGGAAGAAAAATGTCTATTACTATGTTCGAGCCAACAAACACTTGACATCCTTATGAACTTCCACACCAATGATTAAGTCGATTCTCCATGGCATAACACTGTGATAATGAAGAGTAAAATATGATCTGCATCATAACAATAAAAGAGACTGGAGCTGATGGCTGGAGAAAAAGACAAAGAGTAACGTAAAGGGAGAATGAAAAGTGGATATCAAACACATCACAGGTTCAAAGCTAAAGGAAGCACATGGAGACATAGTCGATGATCACCTTTGTGCAAACTTTCTACATCTTACTATGCCTCCTCCCCTGTGAGCAGAGTTCTGGAAATAATTATGTTGATGATAATTATAATGAACATTTCTTGGGCATGATCCATGAGTCAGGCATTTGTTGAATACTTTCATGCTTTTGTTTCGTTCTGACCATGACTCTAATCCTAGAAGACAGGCTTGAGTTTCTATTTGTCTTATTTGGGGGGTTGGGAACAGGGACTCATCATGAGCAGGAATTCACTATGCAGCCTTGTCTCCAACTTGTGAGCCCTCACGCCTCTTCAGCCTCTCAGGTCCTGGGATTGCAGGAAAGCAACACCGTACACAGCTCTATCATTGCTGTTTTAATTGATGGCTTCCAGAAATAAAGTATCCTGCCCAAGATTCCACAGCTAGTGAGTGATAAACTCGGGTGGGAGGCAAGGCTCCCTGAGTACTTATTGTCCCCCAGTCACTTGTCTTAGCTCCAGTGTAGCCTTCTACAATTGGGGGTATGTGACAGGTGCTGTGTAGCCCAACCAGCCCACTAGTGGCTGTTCGAGTTACACTAACTTTTTTTTTTTTTTTTTTTTTTTTTTTTTTTACCAAGGGTCAGATATACTTATACAAGAATTCTATAGAGCCTTCAAACAAGCAATACTTTTTGAGTTATGTTTTAAAAAATTCAGAACCACAATAAGCTCCTTCACAAAGCAAATAATATTGAAATAGTGAAATCAAGTGTAAACCCAACAAAAATATATAAGTTATAGTCCAGTATCCCTCATGAATATACATACGAAAATTCTCAATGAAGTAGTTGCAAACTGAATACAAGAGATATAAAAAAATAATATTCCATGAATAACTGAACAACTGTTTTTTGTTTTTTTTTTTTTTAGAAGACCATACTCCATATACAGGCTGCATGTTTTGGGATAGCCCCCACTCCAGATGTTTGAGACCTACATGAAAACCAAGCTGCACATTTACAACATATGTGCAGGGAGGCCTAGGTTCAGCCCATGGAGGTAGATCTGTGTAGACTAGGTATGCTCCACGGTTGGTGATTCAGTCTCTCAGAGCTCCAAGGGTTCAGGTTCGTTTACTCTGTTGATCTTCCTGTGCAGTTCCTATCTCCTTAGGGCCCGCAATCCTTCCACCTATTCTTCTTTAAGAGTCCTCAAGCTCCATCCACTGTTTGGCTCTGGATGTCTGTATCTGTCTGAGTCAGCTGCTGGTTAGAGCCTCTCAGAGGACAGCTTGCCCCTGTCTGTTCTCAGGCTGGAGGTTTAGATCCTGGGAGCTCTGGTTGAATCTTTTGATACTCGTTCTAAAAAGGACAAAAGCACCCTCACTTTGGTCTTCCTCCTTCTTCTTGAGTTTCATGAGGTTTCTGCGTTGCATCTTAGGTATTGTGTGTTTTGGGGCTAATATCCGCTTATCAGAGAGTGCATACCATGTGTGTTCTTTTGTGATTGGGTCATCTCACTCAGGATGATATTTTCTAGCTCCATCCATTTGTCTAAGAATTTCATGAGCTCATTATTTTTAATGGCTGAGTAGTACTCCATTGTGTAAATGTACCACATTTTCTGTATCCATTCTTCTGTTGAAGGACATCTGGGTTCTTTCCAGCTTCTGGCTATTATGAATAAGGCCGCTATAAACATAGTGGAGCATGTGGCCCTGTTGCATGTTGAAATATCTTCTGGGTATATACCCAGGAGGGTATAGCTGGGTCCTCAGGTAACACCATGTTCAATTTTCTGAGGTATCGCCAGACTGCTTTCCATAGTGGTTGTACCAGCTTGCAATCCCACCAACAATGGAGGAGTGTTCCTCTTTCTCCACATCCTCGCCAACATCTGCTGTCATCTGTGTTTTGGATCTTAGCCAATCTGACTGGTGTGAGGTGGAATCTCAGTGTTGTTTTCATTTGCATTTCCCTGATGACTAGGGATGCTGAGCACTTCTTTAGATGTTTCTCAATCATTCGAGTTTCCTCAGTTGAGAATTCTTTGTTCAACTCTCTACCCCATTTTTTAATAGGGTTATTTGATGGTCTGGAATCTAGTTTCTTCAGTTCTTTGTATACCTTGGATATTAGCCCTCTATCAGATGTAAGGTTGGTGAAGATCTTTTCCCAGTCTGTTGGTTCCCGCTTTGTCCTGTTGACCGTATCCTTTGCTTTACAGAAGCTTTGCAGTTTTATGAGATCCCATTTGTCAATTCTTGATCTTAGAGCATACGCCAAAAAAAAAAAAAAAAAAGAAAAGAAAATTGAATTCCTCTGTCATAGCAGGTATACTTCAAACACTCCATTGTCCCTGTGTGACCGGTGGATATTGAACTGTGTTACATAGAATTAAAACTCATTTGATCACTGTAGAAAGTCCTACTGCAAAGAACTGAATTTTAGACCCGTCTCCTATCAATAAACTTTCCCGGGCCATGGGGTCACTTCCGGGAGGTAAGGGGAGCCAGTGTTCTTTATCTGGCAACTGAAGATAGCTACAGACTACAGTGTTCTTTGATGAGTGAGGACGATGGACACTGAGGCACAGCTGCCTGTGGGCAGTGGGTGGCCACGATGATATACCTTGACAGAAAGAGTGACAAACGCTTGCCAGGCCCTGAAACATTTTCTTCCTTTCTCTCTAGTATTGGGGTGATAGCAGGTCCCCAGGCACTAATCTCTCAGCTCTCTCAGTGTCCTGCTTTGTGTCTTCTAGCCTTTCCAGACCCATCATAGCACTCTTCCTGTGAATCCACTATTTGAAACTCCTAGAGTATTTCTAACTCCAAACCTAAGTTCTTAACTAATAAATTATAGCAACAAAAAGAGTTCAGATCTGAGCAAAGCAAAGTGGTTATCACTAACTACAGTGACTGCCTAAACAACTAAAATACGTTGGGAAGAAAAGATATGACTGTTTTATTTAATAAACATTTATTATTTTAGAATTCAAAAAAATGCTTAAAGGTCCAAAGCCATAGGTCTGCTCCTGAATTTTACACTCACCATAACTTGTTACCTGTTGTATTGGTTACCTTTCTTGATGACAAAAAAAATTACAAACTCAACTCTAGGAGAAAAGGATTTCTTTGGCTCACAGTGTGAGGGTCAGTTCCTCGTGGTGAGGAAGGTGAGAACATGAACCCGAAGTGGGTGGCCACACTGCATCACAGCGACAAAGCAGAAGGTGACTGATACTATGCTCAGCTTGCTTTCACCTGTTTATTCAGTCTGGTCCCTGAGCCGTTGCAGTATTATCTCCACATTTAAAGTGGACTTCTCACCCTAATTAGCCCAACCTAGAAACTCTCTCACTGATATGCTCTGAAGTGTCTCCTAGGTGATTTCAGATTCAATCAGCTTGGCAATAAATAATACTAGTACTACATCTATTTACTTATGGTCAAATTTCTTAAGCCATTGTGCAAGAAATGCTAGCACAATTAATTGAGCTAGTTCAACACTTAATCAGCTAATCTTAGCTCTGACAAAAATTGCAACCTTAGTCACTCTTCTTCTTCTTTTTTTTTTTTTCAATTCTTCTTAATACATTCAAAGTTAATAGTATTCACTAGTGGCTAAAGGGGTTGAGAACACGGAGGCCGGGAAGCCCCTAGAATACAGTATTTCCTGTTATTTGTTCAAGAGAGACTTTCCAAAAAGTGGGATATTAGATCACTGGCTTTCTACTTATTCTTACTTCTTCTACCCCCTGCCCAGCTGGGAAAGGAAGAGAGGACAGGGAAGGCTTCCAGAAGAGAGAGAGAGCTCAGCACGCTGCGCTTACTTATATTTATTTACTATGTGCATGTGTAGATGTGGCTATATGGGGATGCATGCACTGGTGTCCAGGTGCATGAAGGTCAGAGATGTCAGATCCCCTGGAGTTGGCATCACAGGTGATTGTCAGCCACCTTATTGTGGGTGCTGGGACCTGAACTTGGGTTCTCTGTAAGAACAGTGTGAGCTCTTTTTGTGTTTTTAAGTTTTATTATTATTGTTAATTTCCTTATTCACCAGCATGCACTCTTAACCACTGAACCACCCCTCCAGCCAACTGATACTTTTACCAATAAAAAAGCAACAAAGCTGGTGAAAACATTTGTAAATGTCAAGCCCTGGGTAACTGCTGCCTGTCTAGTCAGCCATTTTATGCTGTTACAAGGAAGCTTTCTCATGCTGGAGTTGATTGCATATTCTGTTACGCTCTGTGCTTTGTGGTATTCTTAGAAACCAATCACAATAGAGGTCAGGTTAGAGATGCTTTGAACAGTTAGCTACAATAAAGTTTGGACCGGAACCAACCGCCCGGCAGCTCTTCCTGCACCTGTGTATGAGCTTTTATGGGTTTGGCCTTTATAAGCTGCCCCTGGGATGGACTCCAACACATGCACCAATACAAGAAGCCATTTGGAATAAGACTTCCATTTTAAGTAGGGTTTCAGTAAAGTTTAAAGTTCCCAGTACCTCTGGGAATTGACATCCCACTTGGAAGAAAGAGATGGATATGGATATGGATGACTGACATCCTGGTTGGCAAGTTAAGACGTGAATGTAAGACAAGGCAAGTCTCCACCACAGACGAATATCCCAACCAATGGGGACAGAATAAGTGTACAACAAAGACATGTTCCTACGTCCTGAACATGAGTTTGGTGTGTGGCCCTGATTGATCAGTCCTGGGGTGAATGCTCAAGAAACTATCAGTGTTCCTTTGGTTTGTAGAGTGACACCTGGGCCCCAACATTAAAAATGAAAGTCTTTGAAAATGATTATGGTATAGATGTTAAGTAAACCACCTCCTATGCCATAAAAAAAGCAGTTCATATGCTAAAGGCTTGATCCCAGCAGTGTAACTGTGGAGAAGTGACTGGATAGCAAGGATTCTAGTTCACTGACAGGATTCATGGCTGGCTGTGATGTCTACCTGGAAGAACTCAACTGTTCTTGTGACATTAAGGATGTACCTTATCCCTGGCATCTTCTCTCTCTGCTTCCTAAGTGACATTAGGTGAGAGGCTGCATTCTGCCCCATGGTGCCCCCTCCCTCAGCACAGGCACAGAAACATGAAGTCAAGTGACTAGACTGAAACCTCTGAAAGCGTTAGCCTAAGGAAGTCTTTCCTCCTTCAGTTTTCCAATCCTAGGTATTCTATTCTGTAACAGAGATGAAAAACTCACACATTGTGTAAAGGGCCCGGGTCAGTGGAGAACATCCACTCAGGAAAATCTATTTGGTGGTGGGGAGATAGCTCAGCAATGATGAGGACCCAGTTGGTTGCCGGTACCCAGATGGCTGTAAGAGAACTCTATGGATGTTGTGCTGGCCACGTTTATGTCATCTTGACACAAACTATAGTCATCTGAGAGGAGAAAACATCTATTTAGAAAATGCCTCTATAAGGCTGCAGACAAGCCTGTATGTAGGTCATTTTTCTTAATTAGTGATTGACAGGGGAGGGCCCAGCGCATTATGGGTGTGTCATCCCTAGGCTGGTGGTCCTGGGTCTATAACAAAGCAGGCTGAGCAAGCCAGTAAGCAGCACCACTCCATGGCCTCTGTATCAGCTCCTGCCTCCAGGTTCCTGCCCTGTTCAATTTCCTGTCCTGACTTCCTTCGATGATAAACAGTGATATGGAAGTGTAAGCCAAATAAACCCTTTCCTCCCCAAGTTGTTTTTGATCATGACGAGTTGAGGTTTTGTCTTTAACTGTTTATTGTGATGCTAAGTGCTGGCCACCAGGATTTGGAGTCTGCACATACCCTGAGGGACCCTGGCCCCCAGTTCATTCTGATTGTTAAATAAAGATGCCAGCAACCAATAGCTGGGGAGAAGAGACATAGGTGGGTTTTAGATTTCCCAGGCTTGAGACCACCAGAAGGAAGGACAAGGAGCTGGCACGGGACAGTAAGAACGTGCAGGAGACAAGCAGAAGAGGCTGCCAGGAAGAAGAATGCGCAGGAAGGAGAAGGAGAGCCACCTCGTGCTAAAGCCAAGAGAACGTAGCCCAGAGGGCTGCTCAGCTGGGTCAAGAGTGGCCTAGATGGAACATAGAAATTAGTAAGTACTAACTCGGAGTTATCAGTAGGAAAGTGGATTCTAACAGCATGGAGGCTAGGCAGCTGCCCAGCTATTGTGATGCTTAAGGCATATTTAAAAATATAAGGGTGTGTGTGTGTGTGTGTGTGTGTGTGTGTGTGTGTGTGTGTGCCTTAACTAAGGCAGCTGCTCCTCAGTCATCTCCTTAGTGGGGGTCCATCCTTACTCGTGATTTACTGTCTGAGTAGATGCTTTGGGTTCCACTCCTAACCCATCAAACTCCTTTATACACTGGTAGCCTCCTGTCACAAGGACCCAGGGCTTACTCAAAGTTTGCTTCAGGCTCAAGCATTGGGCAGCTGGCAAATCGGGAAAACCATGTCCTGGAAACAGCTCTACCAATGACAAATGGGGAACAGTAGGGGGACACCCCTGTCGCTGCTATATCTACTTTGTGGTTTCCTCATTTCTTCCACCCCTCTCCACCTTCCTTCCATCCCTACAACCCTCTAACACTAGATAGGAGAGAAAAGGATAGAGGGGAAAGTGGAGACATTATTGTTAGACTATTTCCTGCGGGTTACGGGCATCAAGTTTCTTGGGGCAAGTTTGATCGTCATGTCAGGATATCTGATTTCTTCTTGTTGTTTCTTCTTTGTGGACAACTACTTTATAAGCTGAGACCCACAGCAACCAATCAACAGCTCAAACCCACACTGCCTCTTGGGGCCCTAGCATTTCTACACCCTCTGAAGAGTTCCCAGAATCCCAAACATCACACACTCACAGAAACTGTCTGCAGCTGTCAAAACCACACCTCCGCGGGAGCGCAAGGCTCCTCATACTCAGCTGCTGTGGAGAATCTGCAGCATATCCCATATCTGTGATTAACCCAAAATATATTCCTATAATAATTCTGTGTTCTTTAAAGAAACCAGAATTCTCAGTACACATCCCAGCTTCCTGTTCTTGAAGTAAGCTCTGGGAGGTTTCTAGCATCTTCAGGAAATCCCCATGATCTTCAGCCCTTAGTTGTTCAGGGAAATAACCTGATCATTAATGTACTCTATGCTGGCTAATTTATAAATAATATGGGAAATATTCAAGATATAATACCTAAAGGAGAGAAAAATGCAAAAATTGTATATATGGCATGATAATACATGGCACATTATACAAGGCACATATCTGGCACATGTAAACATACACAGCAAAAGAACATGGAAACAAATATACCAAATGTGCACACATGCACACACAAACATGCTTCTATGGAATATATGGAGGTAAGAGGACAGCAGAAGGGAGTCGGTTCTTTATTTCACCCATATGGGTACCAAGATTGAACTCAGGTTCTCAGGCTTGGCATCAAGTGCCTTTACCCACTGACCCATCTCACTAGCCCTGTATTGCTTTTAAAACCAGAATAAGACATTGTACTGTGCTTGGAAGTCTGATGAGTGTTTTGCCTTTAAATTCATGCTGTCAATCTAAATCAGTGACCCCAGATATGGACCTCAACAGCAGCGGCAGCAGCTGGGAACTTGCTAGACTGTGTGTTCTCAGCCTCTCCCTGCACTTTCTGAATCAGAAAGCCGAGGTGGGACCCCACCAACCGTTTTAAGAAGCCCTCAGGGGATTTTGATGCATGTTTAAAGTTTGAGAACCACGGATAACTTTCACACACCTGCCCTAGATTTCAGCGATGTTCCACAGAGTGGATCCCACGAAGCTCAGTCACATAACACAAGACTGCATCATTACAGGATTAATGGACTGACTGAGTGGATCGGCTAAGTACAGACGGCCCAGTGCACTTGCCCTGCTCTGAATTCACTGCAAGGAACATTAGGTCTAGGTTTTATGATTATTATATTTGTTTTCAGGGTATAAACATTTTATGTTGAAATCCATGGTCCATTTAAGAGACAGAATACTACACTAATTTGAGTCTAGTCCAGTGATTCATCATGAGCGTGTGACACAGTAATGTTTCACAGGACTGAAGAGAGCTTGGGTTATTTCTGGTCCTGCCTCTACTTGTCTGATGGCTGCATTCCCTCAAGGTGGATGTCTCCTCGGTAATTCTCTCTTTTTCTCTGATTCTATATAAATGGTAGGTTTTTTTTTTTGGTTTGTCGAGACAGGGTTTCTCTGTGTAGCCCTGGCTGTCCTGGAACTTACTCTGTAGACCAGGCTGGCCTTGAACTCAGAAATCCGCCTGCCTCTGCCTCCCAAGTGCTGGGATTAAAGGCGTGTGCCACCACCGCCCCGCTAAATGGTAGATTTTGATACTTTTTTTTTCAGAAGATAATACACACTGAGTTTAAGAGATTCTTTCCTTAGTTCCCTCAGGACATTTTCATTTTGCACTCGGCTTAGGTCGATCTACTGACCCACAGCCCTTACAAGCAGGTTAGCTGGTCACGGCTCCTTACATGTCTGCTTCATGTGTCAGGGTTGACATGTGAGTACTCACACTTCTTTGTGAAAGAATGAACAAACAGACACTATAGTTCATGAATCGCGTTCATTTACTAGCACCAAATGTTTTATATCGCAAAGTCTAATATAAGAAATGCGTGCCAGGAACATGACCTACTTTGATGTGACTGTGCAGAGAATACGTACACTTCAAGCACAATGTACCTCATTGCTTGTTATGCAGTTCACCTTGGCTTCATCCATTTGTCAGGAACTTCCAGCAGATGGCACCAATAAATACTGTCTTCACACTGAATTGGAAACGGGTTGGTATTTTTCAACATGAACTTAAATGTCAAACTGAATAAACCTTCCTTGGTTCATCTAATACCAATGACAGGCATTTATTTGGCACTTTTCCATTGACAAAGTGCTTTTAAATCCTTGCCTCGTTTTTGTTTCAGACTCTGTCAGCTTTAAGAAGCTTTTAGGCACTTTGGGCCTCTGTTGACACATCATGTAGACACAGCAGCAGTAAGATTTATGTTAACGACAATGTTATTTTTTATATTAGTAATAACACCAGTCTTCCAAAGGCCAAGTTCTCTATGGATAATTTAAGCATGATCCTACATGTAAAGACATTAATAACATTAATAACTCCATTAACTCTTTCTCTCTCATTAAAGGGTCCTGACTCCTCCCATTTGTACACTGTAGATTCAGAGGCCTTGCCCATCCACAGGCACGGGAACCCTCTGATCCTGGAACAATCTTAAGATTCGAGCCCAGCAACTCTCATGCTGTGGACAAGAGAAAGTGGTCACTTCCAGTCCACTCTCATCTCTGCTGCTTAACATCTCACTCCCTTCCCTGGGGCAGTTAACTCCAGGCTGACCCTTTTTCTCACTTAGTTTTTTTCCCCCCTTTAATTTTATGTATGTGGGCGTTTTGCCTGCGTGTATATATGTGCACTATATATGAGTGGCTGCTGCCTGTGGAGGCCAGAAGAAGGCCTCCAAATCCCTGAGAGCTGCAATTATAGATGTCTGTGAGCTGCATGTGGGTGCCGGGAATTGAACCTGGGTCCCCTGGAAGAATAGCTGGTGCTCTTAACCACTGAGCCATCTCGCTAGTCTTCAAAGCTTACTCTTTAACAACACTCTGGGACAAATTTCTTGGTCTGGACTGAGTTTGGAAATTGTGACAGACAGGACTGAGTCATGCAGAGAAATCTTGAGTGCCTGAGATTGGGTTCAATAAAATTTCATTGGGTTTTGAGACTAGAACTGGGCCTGTCAGGGAGACCTCAGGTGCCTGACCCAGACTCAGAACAAAAACTGAACTGAACTCAGTGGGTAGGTCAGGTTGCTAGAAGACAAGGAATCCGCATTGAGGTTGGGTGGTGACGCCAGACATAACCACGGGAGGTGCTAAGACAGTCAGTGTGTTCTGTGAGGGCACATGTGACCTTTGGGAGGTTGTGATTCCACCTGTTTAGAAACTGATCAAAATGAAAAGAACATATCTTCAGAAAAAAATGATTTGCAAGGAACCATTGCAAAGTTGGCCCTTAAAGGACTGGATGGTTGGAAATAGCATTTGTCTACATATGTGGTGAAATCTCCTAAGAAAGAGTTCATCTTCAAAAGATTGGTAACCACCAAGGCCCTCTGGAGGCTCTGACTGTAAACTCACGGAGGCATCCAGAAAACCTTGTTTTGCAGGGTTTAGTGCCTTTGAGTTGATCAATTCGCTAAAGCACTATGCTGGGTGTGCTATTGGGTTTGTTGTGCTCAGAAGCTGACCCACAACTCGTGTGTGAAATAGACAGGCAGGTGGATTTTTAAAAATATGTTAGTTGAAGATACTTAAAAGTGACTTGATGCTATAAATAAATGTAAAATTAAAATTGTCGTGGGCTGGGGATGTAGCTTCATTTGTAGAGTGCTTGGTAAGAACTGGGCTTCGTAAGAATTCACAGAACTCTTATGCTGTTTGTAAGACAGCATAAATCCAACTAAGCAAACAGGAATTGGGTGACTATCAGGGAGACACTTTTATTTAGTTTCATGCTAAATTACTATGATGAGGCTATTGAAATGTGGGGTTTACATCACTCCTTACGGTTGATTGAAGCAATTGCCCTGTGGCGGACAATTTAATGGACATCATATCCTGAGCTAGCCTGAGCTAGAGCAGCCAACTCTAATTATGAAAGGAAGGTCAATGAAAAGCTTGTGTTTATGGAACCAATGGGCAGTATGTTTGCAGTGATATTTTCTGAAACCCTGCATTTTATTTTATTTAAAAGACTCTCCTGAGTCACTCAAGTTCCCATCATTGAAAGTTCTGTATTCTACACCTCACCCTGGAGTAGACAAAATGATACCTTGTATGGAGAAGTGTTAGATGCTGAGTGCTTAGAAGGACAGCCTTGAACCCATTGGAGGAACTACCCAAGTTCTGCTCAGTACCCACACTGCACTTCAGCCCTCCAGCCTTGGGTCCTGTTCCAGACTAAGGTGCAGACAACATGGTAGCTATAGATAGCATCCCGAGATGCTGACCAAGACTTCTCATCATAAACTGACACAAACTCGTCCTCACTTTTCCTTGTGTAACCTTTTTTCAGTGACAGGGTTACACTGTGAGCATGCTTCCGTGTGTTTCTTTAAACCCTGAAAAGCTCCTACTGTGTTAAACAGATTGGAGAGGGGCAAGAGAACAGAACTGAGCAATCATGTCCTCCAACACACTTTTCTCGTACTCCTCACACATAAGGCTTATGTATAAAAAGCCTTCTAATAAATATATGCTATTTTTACATGGCACATAAAGCAAGAGAAAATCAGAAGAAAGAATGTAAAAACTGCCAAGTGCAATTATTGGTCTCTGTGTGAACCGGAGCGCCACTGGAGTGTTGCTCAGGGAAGGCAGAACACAGTCTAAATAAGATAGGGGGTCCCAGCCCATGTTTCTCCGGGTGAGAAACGGGGGGCTGGGACGTATGCTGTGGTTCTCAAATTCCTGTGTACCCAATGCTGCTGGGGACCTTGAGGGGTTGAGAACGGGGGTCCGAGGGCCCATGCTGAGCCCTGGACAGGGCTTGGTTCTGGGTGAGTGTCAAAAGCACGGAGGAGCTGGAAGAGAGGCCTTTGAGAGATTTAGGCAGCCTCTGCTTGACAAAGGCCCCCACTCCCCACCCCCACCCCCTGCAGTGGTCCTTTGGTGAAGGAGACAGTCCTTGCTTGTCCAAACTGTTTTATTCATGGTAGATAAAAATGCATACATCTTACTTAGGGTGAACCAGGGGTTAAATACCATTTGCAGGAAGCGATACCCAGGAAGGAAAGCTCATTGGCTAAATACTTGGGACCTATCTAGATACCTCATTAACATGGAGAACTCTAGGTTTTCAGCTATGGTGACTGGTTGTCATGGACCTCTTAGTTGGGTGTCATGGTCACATGCTCCAGGACAAGGAGAGTCTGGCCAGGAGCTGATTCTAATGCCTACTGTTCTCAATTATGAGATTTACCTGGTTTTTGAACCTTCCTCAACCTAACCAGTTCTGTTTAGTGACATGGGCCACCTGCCCCACAGTTGTAACTTTTTAATCCCGTGAATATGGCCTTATGGGTAAGAAGTTTCTATGGAGATAAGAGCCCAAGTTTTGAGAAGAAAGTAAAAAGGTATGTGTTGATTTCTTGATTTTACAAGACTCAGTTCTTTTGGCAGAGTCACACATCATAGCATATGGCACACGCCACAGTGTGCATATGGAGGTCAGAGGCAAACTTACAAGAGGGGATTCTCTTTTACTCCTCTGTGGGTTCTGGGGATTGAACTCTGATCACCAGACTTGTCAGCATGTGCCTTAACCCACTGAGCTGCCCAGCTAGCCCAAGACTGGAATCTTACAGAATAGTTATGAAGTTTATGCAATTATTACAATTCAGCACAGAATTTAAGTTGAATTTTGTTTGCAATTAACAAATATTTCCACATGTTTATAGAACTTAAAATGTTAGAAGATAGAAGAGGCCTTCAGCAAGCTAAGGAAACAGAGCTAAGGTGATGAGAGGTTAATCCCAGTTCTGCACATGCAGAACCCAGTTTCAAAAGACTAACTGGGCTGGGCGGTGGTGGCGCACACCTTTAATCCCAGCACTTGGGAGGCAGAGGCAGGTGATTTCTGAGTTCAAGGCCAGCCTGGTCTACAGAGTGAGTTCCAGGACAGCCAAGGCTACACAGAGAAACCCTGTCTCAAAAAAGCCCTCCCCTCAAAAAAAAAAAAAAAAAAAAAGACTAATTGTTTAAGCAAGAGCTGTCGACGGTGAAGTTTTATGGTTCATTTTTTCCCCTTCCATGCTTAATTTTTCAAATCTGTAACCTTGTAATGGGGAGTATCTTCTACTCTGTCTTAATGATGAATGGATTTAAGTCTTAAAAGCAATGACTTTGAAGTTGATTCTTTTAGATCAGTGAGAGAATTGATAGATTACTGGTTTCTGGATTGTGTTTAAATGTCTTAACATGCCCAGATCTGCGTCTCTGGTCTTTATGTGACTCAGGTTTCCCTGTGTCGAGCTGTGCTCCCGTTTGTAATTCTCTTAGGTAAGGTCATTTGTACAGGAGCCTCCTCAGAACGCCAGATGCCCACATGCACTTCCAGCTTGTCTGTTTCCGTCTGTTGGAAGAGCACATTTTGTTTTTGTTTAGAGGTGGGGCTAAGTTAGCTTATTGTTCTAATTAGAGGGGGGATGAGGTCATGGCTCTGCCACCTGTGATAATAATTCCTCAGGAATGTATCGATAGGTTGTTCTACAGCCGGGCCTGCCCTGCAAACTGCTGAATTATACAGGCCATCTTTGCCGAGACATGCCTTGCACTCACAGGAAGCCTCGATTTTCCTTCTCTTCCTTCAGTGTGCCCTGACATCTTTCCCATACCTCTACTACCTCTAAAAACAACAAGAACAAAAAACAAACAAACAAACCAAAAAAAACCCCAAAGCTGAGGCACAATTCCCCTATAAACAGATTTTAGATAAAGCTTTAAAATGGTTTCCCTGGGTTTATCAAAAAGATATTTAATAATATGTGAAATTTTAAAAACTTAAACTCTTTGGGCTGGACTGTTCAGCAGTTAAAAGCACTGGCAGCTCCTTCAGAGGATGGAGGTTCAATTCCCAACACTCACACGGTGGCTACAGTCATCCCTAACTCCAGTACCAGAGGATCTGACACACTCTTCTGGCCCCTTCAGGGATTAGGCTGTATGTGGTGCACAGACATATATACATTTCTTTCCACCCCCCCACCCCCCGGGCTGTGAGACGAACTCACAGCAGAGGCTGGACTCGGGAAAGACGGCTGCCTCGGACTCCCGCGAGCGCAGCGACTACAGTAGTGTGCCACCACTGCCGTCGGTGCACAGACATATAAGCAAAACATCGCACATTAAAAACAAACAAACAAACAAACAAACAAACAGAAGTAAATAAAAACTAAGTGCTCATCGACCAGGAAAGGATGTAAGGGATAGCAAGAAGGTCACCATCAGATAAGGATCCTAAACCTGATACACTGTCCTGAGCACACCATGCTAGAAACATAGATAAGTTCATTTGTGTTTTTCCATAATGTTGGATTTTATTCAATAACAAGGTTCAATTGTTTCAGTGGAAGAAATTTGCCAGATAATCCTGCCTACCTTGGTCATCTGTCCAAGGAAAAGGCAAGTTCTTTTATTGTAATCTTAATGACTAATATTAATTCTTATATAGCACAGTTCACAACATACAGTAAATATATATATATGTAAATCTATCTATCTATCTATCTATATGCTGGAGTCAGGACTGAGAGTGAAGCCATTTCTAGCTGTGAGGTAACAGAGTAGACCTGAGTTTGAAGCATGAAACAGCAAGTTTAGGTCAAGATTGGTAAACTGGTGGCCAGGCAGTAAAATAGGCAACAGTCTATTTTGGTCTGTACTACCTCAATAGTCATGGACGAAGCCAAGGCAAAACTCCATGGACAGCTGAGGAATTCTCTGCTTGTTGGTCCTTGATGCACACACCAGGTATCAAGTATAGCTTGGTGTGGTGCCACGCCATCATGGTATGAGCTTTATCGTGTCTAGGCCTGGCCATTGCACCCACTGCTCAGTCTGGTGTGTTGGGGCTGGGGGCACTTATTTCCCTGACATTGTTTTAATACACCCATGTGTCTTTGTAGTCTCCACTCACCCACATAAATGTATAGGGCAGCCTCCTTTCCACTCCTAGGAAAGTCTATCAGTTTAATCAATGGGTGGTGCCTGGCAGATAATGCAGTTTGTAGGCCCACCTAGGGGCTCCAGCTATCCCTCTCCCTCAAAATAGAATAACTTAGAGACGAGCAGAACCAGATCTCAACAACCTTCAGAACCACAGACCAAAATAAGCCTCTTTCTTTACAAAGTAACCTCCTCCAAGGATTTATGGTAATGAAAAGCAGATCACGTATACACACGTACCATGTGTTGTGTGATATGGGAATCAACATTATACTTAAGATTGGAATACAGAACCCAAATTTGCCTTTCCAGGTTACCGAGGCAGGTGGAATCATAATGCAAACCACAAACACCGAAACCACTGAATCTTATGAAGTCATTGCTCTGACATTTTGGACATGTACAAATGTGCTCATCTGTGTTTCTGGCATAGCACACTCATATGAATTATGGTTCTGGAGGTGTCATGTTTAGGGGACTTCTCTGGTAATGGCCATCTTGCTGGCAGAGTCCTGAGGTGGTGCAGAACATAGCATGGGAAGAGACGGGCTTACTCATGTATGGACCTATCTTATTATATTTTTTTAATGTGTGTTTGTATTTTACCTGCAGGTACATCTGTGTGCCTGGTACCCATGGAGGCCAGAAGAATGAGTCAAATCCTCTGGAGTTACAGATGGTTGTTAGCCACTATGTGTGTGCTGGGACTTGAACCCCGGTGCTTGGAAAGAGTAGTCAATGCTTTTAATGTAATGTCTCGCATGTAGATTATTTCATTATCAGTCATTCTCGTGAAGCCAACCAGGATTCCTCAATAGTTCAGTCACTCTACCTTTATGAGTTTATCTCACCTAAACATCTCAATCAGTTTATATTTCATCCTCTTAACATCTTACAATAGGAATTAAATTTCAACACATGAGGCTTTAGGACACTTAAACAATATCTAAATCATGCAGCAATAACAGTCCTGGTTTGCCAAGAACTGTTGAGAAGGATTCCTGGGTACTGACCTATTTTTATGAACCAAAAGAGTTGTGAACAAGTCAGGACAAAGTTGGTCACCTTTGATGGAACCTGTTTGGGAAACAGCCACCATCTATGTGGGTGCTTGTTAGAGGCTGCACAGGTGTGTGAGTCATGGGATGAGGTACGGTATTACTGAAGGATTGTCGTGGTGGAGTTCTGTTCACTCTATCTTGGGTTGAGACAGAAAAATGCTCAGCTGTCGCCTCTTCTCATGTAGGATCAAATAAAGATGATTAAAAAGTTCTGAGCTGAATGACTTTATAGAAACATGATCAGACAAATTACAGATGATGTTTCAAAAGTCACACTAATTATTCAAAAATATTCTATAGCCAGAGTTAAGTTTTAAATTTCTCATTATACCTGATAACATCATTCAGTCATGGACATTTTAAAATAAGATCAATTAAATCGAAGTTTTCTGTCAAATCATCATTTAATTCCTCTCTTCCATACAAAGTTTCCACTCTACCTCTATCCCCTGTACCCTAAACCCTGATGATCATAGAGCCGCAGTACAGGTAGGGAGAAGAATCTGTCCCTGTTGGCATCTGTGGGGATCGTCATCATCCCGGCAGGAATATACTAGGACATCTGCATGCTCCATCTGCTCTCCAGGAGTTGGTCCATAAAGGTCAAACCAAAATCTCAGTCTCAACCTTCACACCCAGTGGCCCCTCTCAGTGACCTTTGAGCCTTTCTGTGGACAAGGAAAAGCTTGGGCCCTTCTGATACTCTTCCACACTAGAGTAATATTTCAGGGAGTCTGTGTTGTCTTAGGCTCTGCCTAGACAGGCAAGCTACTGGGTCTCTTTTGTGACCTTGCCAGGTAGATCTAAGGCTCATCACTTCCTAGATAATTACAAGATAACAAGGCACAGGACTTCTCTGCTTTGGGGTTCCATCAGTATGTCTGAGGTGTCTGGTTCCCTTCTGGAAAATCTGGTGATAAATCTGGGCACAGCAATTTGCCTGAGGACCCATAGCATCTATTTCTTACCCCACTTCTGTTCATGTCTCCCCTTTCCCAGCCTAGTCCAAAGGATATTCGTTGCACAAGGGTGAAGACTTGCTTTGCACAGTAAACTTAGATTTATGGTATCCCCTTGGACACTGTTTTTCTTTTATTTCCCCCCTCTTCCTCTGCCTCTTCCTCATCCTGGGTATCACTATATAGCCCATCCTTAACTGACATGTGAATTCGTGATCCTCAGCTCCTCACGAGTAGCAATACACATAACATCAAATTTGAGTTTTTTAAGGAAGGGAGCATAACTTAAACATGGTTAACTAAATTAAATTTTCCAAGATAGGTATCTACCATAGGGCATGCATTTGTTTCTTACAGGGACGTGGGTAATTTTATGACTGCCTTTGGCACTGTAGGCGTGTAGCAGAAATTTTTTTTAAAACACCATCCCATGCTACTGCCGGCTACTCTCTGCCCCTGGCAGTCTTGCTGCCTCCATGGCTGGCCCCATGCAGCGGCCACTCATCTCACGGTTCTCTTGTTGAGGAGTCTGCTCACATTCCCAGCCCTGGTAAAATCAAAACTCTAGAGGCTTGTAATTTATCAGTCAGATTTATATTAGTAAATTCTCAACCCACAAAATGCCCTCACAATGAACTGAAAACTCAATTGATGTAAACACAAGCTGCACACCTAGAGGGGGCAAACACACCCTATTATTATTTAATCATCTACCTAAGAAATCCCCAATACTTATGGCTCCCAGGACTGTGTGGTTCTGACTCCTCTTCCTCTCCTCTAAGTTCCATCTTATCTCTCCCTCTCCTTCCTTTCTTCTCCCTCCTCTGTACTCTAAAATTCTCAGCCTGCTTTCCTCTTCCTCTGCCCAATCACAGGTTCTCACCTTATCTTGTGCCTCCCTCACCTGCATATAGACAGCAATCCACATTTCCCCTCTCTGTCCAGTTAAAAGGCTCTTTCCTCTCAAATATAAATTGAACGCAACTATTACCATCTTGTAAATTATAAAGTATAAGATACACCTAATATCCAGTCCATCATCTTTGACACGTACATAGAGCACTCTATTTAATTAATAATAGAACATGTGCTTGTTTCTTATAGGGATCTGGGTAATTTTCTGACTGCTTTTGGTAGTGTAGGTATGGACTTAGTTTTACAGTCTAGAAAAGTAGATTCCAATAGGAGTTGAGCAAAGGCATTTGTGTCGTTTACATGTATCTACAAGCACATCCACCTCTATTTGATGACACTTGCCTCCTTCTGATGCTCACAAGCTATAAGTTTATATTTCATAGTTTCAATTTTTCAGTGTTGAATTTCTGATACCAAAGGTATTCCCATGATGACACAGAGGCCACATGACTTACACTTTCCAGGCCAGGCTTGAGTTGTTTAATTTGTTTATAGTCAATTTTACAAATAATATATACTACCCATTAGAATGTAAAGAATAACTCAAAATAATAATTTTAAGACTCCAAATAAAGCTTACATATAAAATAAAACCAGAACAAGGAAAGTTAAGATCAATATTCTTAAAAGCAAGTGAATGAAAGAGAGGAGCACGCATTGACGTTGAAAGCTGAAGGAAGGGGGCACAGTGAGTCACAGAACCAGAAAAAGGAGCACACTTCTTCACTGGGAAGTATTCATTTTGTCCTTGCACCAAATTCTCAAAGACATTATATATCTTGAAACTTTAAAGTGTCCCCAAGTTAAAACTGCTTCTGAGTCACCTTTATTTTCAATCAAATCTGAGGAACAATGCTTAGAATTCAGAAAGCAGTTTCTCAAACTGGCATTTTTCTGAAAAATATTAACGGAAATATCATTTTTAGCAATGTGCTCCATGTTCACATAAGGTTGGGAAGCACTGAATTGTCCAGCATCAGGCAGGTTTCCTGGAAGAGATTCCAAGAACCTTTTGAGTAGTCAGTCCACACTGGCCTTTGAGATACCCTCAGTTGAGGGTTAAGTAAATGATGAACACTCCCATGGTGCCTTGCACTGGCTATTGCTGGAGCGGGGAGGGGGCTGTAAGTCATGTGGCCTCTGTGTCATCATGGGAATACCTTTGGTATCAGAGAATCAACTCTGAAAATATATATTGCTTATGTGCATATATAGCCTTGGATTCAGAATGATACAGTCTAGTATTTTGAGTACCTGTAAATGTTAAAAGTTGCACATTCTTCAGCCAGTGATAAGTAAATAATTTCTTTCTCAGTGTGGCTATGGATAATAGGAAATCAGACTGTGTGACCTCTCCTCTCTTGGAAGGCTCTGGGTTTGTAAAGATGCCACATGATCTTTACAAAGGAAAATGGCTGCTCCAGAAACCAGACAAGATGGAGGAAGGATGGCATCTTGTTGCACCAACAAGCAGCGTACCAAAAGAGAAGCTCATTCTATTGTCACATAGAGGCTTGCTATGGGCTTCTTAGGACAGAATTTAACTAGAAATTTTGATGACAAAACTCAATTGAGCCCAGTACATTTCTAGATTATACAATATAGTCAAGACGACTTGAGAAAGTCTCAATTCTAAGTTCTGTGTCCCAGACTATGGATCTAAGGAGGTTTCCTGCCTTTGAGGTTATAAAGTTCAGTAGGTGTATAGAGATAGCATTTGGAAGCTATCAACTACCATGTACTGTGGTTTACCATGAATGTAGTGTTGTGGTCACATGAAGCTGGTTTTTTAAGCATTATTAGGAATGACTAGGATAAATATCCCCTTGTTTAGGAGAAATGTATTGGGAAGAGAAAGAAAGATATCTCTCAAACAACTTGTACCAAAGGTTATCACAGGCTACTTTGGGGAAAGAGAAAGGCAGTTTCACTGACAGTGGCTAAGGGTTCTCCAGTCCTAAGAATCAGACACTATCCAAAGTCCTTTCATACTGTGACTCTCAATACATGGCCATCATATGTCCCGCCGCGGCAGCTCACTTGGCAGGATCCTGGGTCCCCAGCAGCAGCACTCCATGCTCCCATCAGATTTGCAAAGGCTCTGTCATCCGATTCCATCTCACCTCATCTCATGATCAAGGAAAATGCATCCTAAGAACATTGCTATACAGCCAGGAGCAGGGGAATTGGAGTTTGAATAGATGTGTCCCTCTGCCATGCCCAAGTTCTTAGACCACACTATGTAACATAAAATGTGTGCTTGTATCAAATAACTTTTATAAGAAAGCTTTAACTCACTTTCCAAAGAACAATGAATACCCTAAGACCGGGCTGGGGTTTTATTAGCTGAGCGCTGGTGAGCTGAATCCTGCTGTCAGGCTAAATGACCCAGGTTCCCCGCAAGCTGTGTGACTTTTTTTTTTCCTTTTTTTTTTTTTTTTTTTTTTTGTATTATAGTGCTTATATCTACATCCTTGAAGGCAGTAAGAAAGCAATGTAGCCACGAGTCACTAGCTGTGTGAGGCTAGCCCTTTATTCTTTAATGCTAAGAGAAAAATAGGACCTGACCCAGAATCAGGCTTGGGTTCAGCTGGTTTCTAGCTGCTCCTCTCAGATCCTTACAAAGCAATGGACTGTGACCCATCCACGTTTCCCAGTTGATCTCCACAATGGATCTCCCTTTCTTTTCCCCAAACAGGTAAACCTTAGCCCTCTGCCTCTTTGCAGTCTTTGTTCCTACTGATCTCAGCTGGTCCGGGGTTTTTTCTGGCATCAGAGACACCCCCACTCCCACCCTTACCCCGTGAGCCCTCTAAGATGTAACACAACTCGTGAGTCATGTTCCCATTCTCAGGCCTCGCTGCTTCCTGCTGACCTGGATATCATCTCCCTAGCAGCTTTCATCTGGAGATGCTGACGGCCCAACCCAGGGCCGTCTGAAGTTTGTTAGATGGACCTATCTAGCTTTTCCTCTGCAGCAAAGGAAGAAGAGATGGAATATATTGGATTAAGTATAGTTTCCCAAAACAAAAGAATTCAAGTTTGCTTATTCTACACAACCTTTTTGAGTATAAAGACTATAAGAGATGTGAAATTCTTATAGTTTCATCAGTGAGCCACAAATAAAGTAGGTAGAACAGAACAGTGAATAAACGATGATGTCTAAAAACGCCTTAGAAAAAGTTGTAAGTACTTAATGCATATAGATTCTGTAGTATGATGCAGCAACTTTAGTTAAACCATATCATAGGAACGATGGTTTGAAGGCTACGAGCATATACTGTTCTTGCAAAGGACTCAAATTTGATTTCCAACACTCCATTGGACAGCTCAGAACTCCCTGTAACTCCACCTCTAGGAAATCCTCTTCTGGTCTCCATGGACACTGTCACTCACTGTGCATAGATCCCCACACGTGTAATCAAAATTAAAACAAATCCTAAACCATACTACAATGCCCAAGGAACTGTTTTATCTTCTCTATGATTAAACATGACATAAAATTGCAGTACTTTTCAGTCCACTCCAATGAATGCCAAGCCTGCCTTCATTCTGTTCGAAGTAGGAGGTTGGTAGAACCTGCCCCTCTCTTCAGAAAAATACTGATCACCTGAGTCTCAAGGACTTGCTGTAAAGGGAAGGAGAAGGAACATTCAACGCATGCCTGTCCTGTGCCAGGCAGTTTCATGTTTTATACAGGCGAGTTCCCTTGTTCTGTCTTTAACCCAAGCCCTTTCAATTCTACCCCACCCTCCTTCTCATGGGGTCGGGGTGGAGATGTAGACTTGAAGCCATTAGGTAATTCATTCCCAGTCACACAAGTAGTAGCTCAGGGGGCAGGGGAGTGCTGGGGAATGCCATTATGGATTTTCCTTGAACAGCAGGTCTGTTCCCTGGTTAGTTCTGTGGCCGCCATACTCCTCTGGGAGGCCTGATACCGAATCCAGGTCAGGAAAAGCCTGATATTTCCAAGAAAGTGCCCCAAGTTTGTATTCCCTCAAAATGCCTCCTGTTGAATGTCTCAGCACAATCACAATGACTCAAAGTCACAGTGATTGGCTATGAAGTATTTGCCTTCAAAATGTTAATGACAGCTTTGGAAAAGATAGACGTGTGGAGGTTTTTTTTTTTAAAGCATCTTTGCATTTTCTATAATAATCTTGTATTTTGAAAACATTTACTTCCCTAAAAAAAATGGTGCAAAGAATTAGAAAGCTGCCAGTCATTCTCTAGAGTAAAACTCATGAAAAAGAACCGTCTCTGAAAAATGAAACCTCTGCGTGATTTCACTTTACTAATTCATATGAGTACTTTGCAAAAATTTACACTAAGTAGTATGCAGTTGGCTTTCTGCAGCCATAGACTCAACCAACCATGAATTAAATGTATTTGTGGGCTTTAGAAAAGTGACAATAAGTGTAGAAAAAATAATCAGTAAATACATAAATTAAAAAGACAAAAAGCAAGCATCTGAAAATAAGTATTAGCATGCATGGAGATCGTGAAAGGTAATGATGGACTATGGCATTTAATATGTTATTTCATGTTTGTTGTTTGCCCCCAAGTTGGACTGCAAAGGACCTGGTCTGTGGGCTGCCTAGAACCGAGCTCCAAGGGAGAAACGGCAGGAGTTCAAGCGCCCAGATCGGTCCTAACAACGTCCAATTCATACCTACATTGTTCAGTCACGTAGGCCATTACAGCCCTCCCAATGCACGTAGAGGTGTGACTACAGCTCAGCCCTAAGATTTACATACTAATGAGCAGAGGGAGCAATAAGCATTCCTCCGACTCTTCTCACTTCTCCCCTATTAACTCAGGTCTGCCTGAGTTTGGGGGTACATCCAGATCTCACCATCCGCCATGACAATAAGCTTTTGAACAAGGATCTCGTGTCATTGGGCGCTGAGCTGCCGCACTGAAGCCTCAGCACTGAACTGGACCTTCTTCAGTACGAGAGAAGGCTGCTGAGCTCCAGGCAGCCTCTACTGCAGCCGGCTCGCGTGGCCAGGGCTCGCTGCTTGGCCTCCGTTTTTCCACACCGGAGTGCTGGTATTAAGGTACATGCCATCACTGCACCTATAGACTCATTCTTATTTGTAAAGGTCACAGAGGCTTTGCTATAGAGGTATACTTTGCAGTAAGACCTTGGCAACACCAAGGTTTTTCTGTTCCCTGTATGGCTTCAAAACCACATGACCTTCCCTGTGCCTGCACAACTCTAAGAAGCCACTACTGCTTCAGAGATGACTCTGCAGACTGGATGCCCATCTCAGAGATGTCAACAGAGGTCCAAATGTGTCTCCCTGCCCCACACCCAGCCTTGAGGCACTTCTGGGAGGCTAATGAGACACTTTGGAAATGTGGGAACGCTACGTAGACCTTTCTTTGGTTTGGAACATGGAAAACTATAGAATAACTTGAGTTAAGAGAACTCAAGAGAATTTTGCTACATCTTTGTAACTCTGTCTAATATCAGTAGCAGCCAAGAACTAGTTCAGTCCTCATCACTTTTCTGTTTGAACTCAGAGTAAGCCCTGCCCAGCTATTGCTTTTCTTTCTTTGCCTTAGAAAACACGCCACTTAGTGGAATTTAGAGGTCTGGGGGAAAGATAGGAAAACACTGCAAGATAGGTTCTGTTTTTTAGCATCTCAGTGAAAACTCTGGAAACATTCTCCCATCATACAATGTGATTCTGCTGTACGGCAGGAGTTTTGTGTTCACGAGGAAAGGCTGGCTTCATAATCCTTCCATAGAATCTGAGGATGCTCAGCTTGCTTTTCTTTCCAAATTCTTGGAAATGCTAGTGTGGGTTATCTCCAGACACTACTCCCAATTCCTCATCTTGTGCTTACAGTGTCCCTGTGTTTGTTTGCTCTAGTAAGACGGCTGAGTGGCAGCTAAGGTTAGCAGATAGAAACTTAGGCCAGCAGGGTGTTGCAACACAGGCCTTTAGTCTCAGTACTTGGGAGGCTGAGGCAGGAATATCTCTGAATGTTTGGGACCAGCCTGGTCTACATAGATCCTTTCTCAATACCCTGCTCCCAACAACCATAAAACAACAAAAACAAAACAAAAACCTTAAGTTAATGAACTATTAAGAGCAGCCATTAAGTCTTTCTACAAGACCTTAGTTCAGTTCCAAGAATTCACAATAGTCATCTTGCAAACACAAGAACTCCAGCTCCATGGGATCTGACCTTCCCTTCTGGCCTCCATGGGCACCTGCACACATATGGGATATCCTACACAGACACACAGACACAGACACACAGACACACAGACACACAGACACACGACACATAGACATGCAACAATAACAACAAAAACATAAAACATATTAGGCCAAAAGTGACTCCTTTCTCCAGCCCCAGGATGGACAAGACATCAGAAAGAACACTCTTCAGGTGTCAAGATGGACAGGTATCCCTGCTTGTCTTTCTATCACCCTCTGCCTTTCTAGGATCCTGCATCTTATCTCTTCCAGCCCAGAAGTCCCCGATTCCTTTGATACTTAAGCCTTCCTGCTGAGATGCGAGTTCACAGAGCTCCAGACCAGCTCCATTTCCTAGAACAGAGCATATGCCCAGGACAGATAGCCACAGCCCTCAACTGCTGATTGCTGCCTAGGAATCTGAGACTCCAGCCCAGTCACCGTTTGTATGACATTATGCAAGGTATGTGACAATTCAAGTTTCCTTTCCCATTAGAATGTGAGGATTATAATCTCTCAAGTCGGAGACTGTGTTGTGATGTGTGATGAACGGTTAAGAGCAGCTGCCACTTTTCTGTAAGACCTTAGTTCAGTTCCCACAACTCACAGTAGTCAACGTGATGTGTACACATTGCTTGCCACTTAGGATGATCCCTTATAAGTTAACGCAGCTGGGTTTGGTGGGGCTTTCCAAAAAGTCAAATGGACCCATTTTAGGCCTGTCATGTAGTCAGAAATGATAATGTTTGTGCTCACGTTTGGTTTTCTGCTGGCTTCCTATTGTCTTTACCACATTACACTTCAGCTACCTATGATATGTCCAAGTCTTCTATATGTCCGTCCCTAAAACAGCCTGTAAGATCTTGGTTGGACACATATGTTACTGGAGTGTAGAACTTAGGTCTGGTTCTTCCTTTCTCCCCATGCTCCCAGGAATAAGACTCAAACTCAAAATATATTTGCAAATACCTTGGCCAATAGCTCGGCCCTTCTCTGACAATTCATAGCATGTAACTCATTTACCCTAATCTATGTTCTGCCATAGCTGTTACCTGTGCTCAGGTGCTGTGTCTCATCACATCTTCCCAGGCAAATCTTCTGTCTCCTTCTAGCCCAGGATCCTTTCTGCCTCCCGGAAATTTCACCTTATATTCTACCTTTTCTATAGACCATACGTTTTTTAATTGACAGATAATGCATCCGTACAACACACAAGATATTCTCTCTACACTGGAGTCCAAAGTAAGCACCTGGGTCATATATTCCAATAATGCTATAAATCTCATAAGTATCTTCAATTTAATAAGCATCTGTTGAACATACAGGATTTTCAACAGTGTTTCCTGTGGGACACAGTTTTCTTATACAATTTATGATAAGGTGAGGCCCACTAATCACTATAAGCACTTCTATAACACAGATCCATTGATTTCACAAGCACGATGGAGAGAGAGAGGCAGGCCATTCAATAGAGGGAGAGAGTACCGTTGGTTAAGAGAATAAACAAGGTTTGACTGAGGCTTGAGGTAGCTTTGGAGCAGAACCCTGGAGGAACAAAGCTCCAGTAGCAATGGAGGCAAGGATGCTCCAGGGGTCATTTGCCAAACGCAGAAAGTGCGATGGGTGCTGAGAAAACAGCAGGCCGCACAGAAGAAGGCGTTCAGTAGCTACACAGGTGTACAAGTTGGTGAGAGCTACAGAGGCTGGAGGACGTCAAACACTGGTTGAAAAACAGTGTTGAGAAATGGTTAATTCAGGTGCTGAGTACTGAAGGGGAAGGAAGAATGAGGTGTGGCTCATTTGCTGCTAGTTGTTTCTGTCTTGTTTGCTGCTTGCCTGCTTGTCTGTTTGCCTGCCTGCCTGCCTGCTTGCTTGCTTTTGGTCATCTTGACACAAGCTAGAGTTATCTAGAAAGAGGAAACTCAATGAGACAATGCCTCCCTCCAGATCATCTGTAGAAATTTTCTAGATTAATGATTGCTCTGAGTAGGCCCAGCCCCTGGGAGGTGGGGGTGCCACCTCTGGGCAGGTAGTCCAAAATTGTTTAAGAAAGCAGGCTGAGCAAGCTGTGGAGAACAAGCCATTAGCAGCGTTCCTCCAAGGCTTCTGCTTCAGTTCCTGTCTTCAGATTCCTGCCCTGACTTCGGTTTGATGACCTCAGAGTTCTAGACGGAAATAAACCCTTTCCTCCCCAGTTTGCTTGGTCATGGTGTTTTAACACAGCAACAGAGACCCTAACTAGAGGATGAGTGTACATCAATGTCTCCAGGTTCTAGATGAGCCAAAGGAGGTTCACATAGCAGCAGTGGCAGAGTGAGGAGATTCTATCTCTTCATTCTCAGAGGAACTCCACCATGTCCCTTTTTTTTTTCCTCAGCAGACTCCACGTGCTGCAGGCTGAACTGCCCTGGGCTGGGTTAAGCTGCAGGTTGGGAAACTGCAGGTTGGGGTCCCAAGTGAGAGAAGTGAGACTCTTTCCTTCCTAGTCGCTCACCCCATGACCACTTCCACAAACCAAACAACTTGAGATGTGAGACGAGCTCTCACCTCCCAGGAGGAGTCCTGGAAAGATCTGCTCTGGGCACAGAAGTGACAGAAGGGGATAGAAAGAGCTGGCTTTTGAAGCAAACACTGAACTAGCTGTCTGGGGTACTAAAACTGGAAAACAGCCAGTACAATGATTACATTTGCTTTGTGTAAAGATAATTTTGTCAACAGTGCTACAGAGGAGGAGACTGTTGCAGAAACCCTGAAGCTAAGGTGGTAGCTATGAGACACAAGGACAGAAAACAGATGTAAGAGACATGTGGGACCCCCTACGAGACAAGACACAAGAACAAGAGGCAGTCAAGGGTGCCTCCAGGGTTTTGGACACATTAGAGGACAGGTGAGCTCCTGTCAATAGGCAAAACTCTTGATGAGGATGAAGAAAGGGATGGGACCAAAGATGAGAATAATATCAGGAAGAGAGAGAAGAGCAAGCAGTGAGAAAGCTATGTAGTATAGCCAACAATCCAGAGAGAGAACGGTAGAGGTGGGGAGCGGGGAGGAGAGCAAGCCAGGGCAGTGCTAGCCAGGTCAGCTGCTAAGTTGGGAATGATGTTGAACTCAGTTTGGGGCATCTTATTTCTTCCACCTCTTCTTCTCCCCATTCCTGCCATAGCAACTTGGATTGTTATTCATTTTGAGTGTTACCAGTGGGGAACCATAAGAGAGAGAGAGTTTTCCCTGTCCTGACTATTCCAGGAGGGGCAGGAAAACATGGTGACTCCTACTTTGTAATGTTCTCTCAGAAAAAGCCAAATCTTCAGAATGAATGTATTTCATGAACATGTAAAAAAAAAATAATAAACAGAATTGGAAAAAAGTCTTCCTTTGAAGATCAGAGCAATGCCGTCCATAGCAATCATTTCTATGCTGTCTGCTATCACCAAAGGACATGCTGCCCACTGGTCTAGAATGGGGTATTCAAGGTGTTCTTAGCTGCCTGGGACTCTCATGACTTTAGCACTGAAATCTCTGCCCCTGACATCCTTCGGCACCTAGTCTTTCCAGGAGTAAGATTTGGGTTCTGCTCTTGATTCCATGACTGACTTACCATGAAACCATGTGATACAGCTTTTCCTAGCTGAGTTTCTCACATAGAGTGAGGGAGAAGCAGAGCAGGGGAGGTGACTCATGTCTTTAATCCCAGCACTCAGGAGGCAGAAACAGGCAGATCTCTGTGAGTTCAAGGCCAGCCTGGTCTAAAAAGTGAATTCCAGGACAACCAGGGCTACACAAAGAAACATCTCAAACAAAATAAAAGAAACAAAGAATGAGGAAGGAAAGGCTATTCCTTGAATAGTTTCCACTGAGATAGGCCCAAGCAGTCCCATGAATTTAAATGTCACACATTAAAGATGTCTGTCCGTAGGCACAACCATTTCTTCAAGTCTGGCTTGCAGACATGGAGCCCTCTCAGCCTGCTTTCCAACTCTGCTCAGACAGCTGATAAGCATCGAATACCTTAATGCCCCAACACAGCTCTTGAGTTTTCCTTCTCAACCTGTACTCCCTCTGTATCTACTTTTTCCCAGTGGATGATACTATTAATCATCCCATTGCTTTACCAAAAACCTAGGAACTAGCTTTGATTTCTTTTTCTGTCTCTATGAATTCCAAGCCATAATCAAAAGGTCTGTAGGTTCTAAAACAAGCTTCAGAGCTTTCTGCTAGCACTTCTAATGCTAGCCAGAAGGACCTTTGAAACATAAAAACCTACCTCTTGGCCATGGCACATGAAGCACCCAGATCTGGCTTCTGCTTGTTCTCCCTGTCACCCCGCTCCCAGCCCTTCTCTCTACCATCAAATCCATGTGCAGAGTCTTTGCGGTTTTCCTTCACCCCAACCTGCACTCCTTTGTCCTCAGGTGTTTGTGCAGTTGATTCTTGGTCACTAAAGTCTGAGCTCAAGTCTTCCTTGCAGAGCCCTGCTGTAGTAACCCACTAGGGTGGCATTGAGAGTTAAGCTATAGGCATCTCTGGACTGCAGCCATGAGGACAGACTGGAAGGGTCACAGGCTTCCGATGAGAGAGCACATATGCCGTGAACCACTAGGTCACAAAGAAGTTTATGCAGCCAAAGAAGAATGCCCAGGTCAAAAAAAAAAAAATACTCCAAAGAAATAAGAGTATAAAATATCAGATGACTCTGAAAGGTGGCAGTGAACTTCCATCGAGTGACAGCTCTCAATTCCCACCCTCATTACTCTTTCTTTGCCAAACTTCAAACAAGCAGAAAGGGTGAGACACTGACCAGGGAATGGAATGGAGGTGATCACCTACCAGATAGCCACCAAGTCATGGGCCTGACAACAACAGGTAGGGAGGAACGTCACCTTTGGGTAAAGTTTCACAGAGAGTGGTGTGTCTTAGAAATGAATCACATTTCTGAATGGAGACATTTGCAACCTTCAGAGACTATGTGGTTTTCTGTTGTATAAGAGGGTCCAGAAAGTCTCAGGTCACTGGGGGTGTCTGGAAAATCTTTCTTTTAGAGTACATTTTTAAAATCCAAGTGTGCTTATTGGCATGGCTTCCTATTCATCTCCATTGTAGACGTCTTAGTGAAGGGACATCCTGCCTGTAAGCTGACAGAGGAGAGTGACCAGCCAGCACACAGGATGCCCGTCTGCGTGTGGCTCAGGACCGTGCACTTTTGCAGCCTCTCAGGCATTTCACAGGCAGTGGGAGTTGAGGAATGTGCAAGTGGGGCTGTAGGGAAGCCATCCTTGCTAGAGAGCTCTAGATAACATCCTAAAGGGACAGATAAAGAAAAGCTCCAAGACAGCTGTATATAAAGTAGCCAAGCTAGGAGCCCACATCTGTGTGACTCCCAGGCCCCTGGCCTGAGGCTGGAGAGTGTTGTACGGTATCTTAGGAAGGTTAAGGCCCCCAGACTCCACTCATTTTGTCTCCTTTGTTCAGAGTCTTTCTGGGTCTCACAAACGAGCCTTAATTCTGCTCATGAACTAGTAGGAGACCTATTCCTCCTTTTGCCCTTGAAGGGATCTCAAAGCTGTTATGGAAGGCTCTCTTCTTTAAAGGGAGCTAATGTTCAGTGCCCATAGAAGTGTTTGCTTTGAATATTCCTGTTCTCCCATCTGTCTTGAATCCACAGTGAGCATTGCTGATGTCATACTACTGAGACTGGCTCTTCTGCTCTTCTGGAGAACAGCATTGGCATTTGATACTGAGTTCTGGACAATCGTTGGTGCACAGGAACACTACGGAAACTGCCGTGCATTGCTCTGCAAAGCCTCACATATGCTTCTTGTATGTCCAAAACAGGCTCACTTTCTAGTTGCCAAGTGGGGAAAACACCCTCATGTGCCCAAATCCAACCGAAAGCTTCCTTCAGCTAGATCACCCTGAGCCTGTGCTTCTGCCCAGGGCTGAGGCCTGGGCTTTAGGACTGTTTCTGGAAGATGCTTATTTTCCCGCCCCAGGGATGCCCTGTATTGAGGACGCAATGCTTGTCCTGAAAGTCAGTATGTTGTGTGGTCCTCAAGAACCAAGTACTTAACGAGTTAGCCTTCTGTACATTTTCCTTTGAAAACTGGAACATTCATGACTAAATTAAGTACCATAATGAGTCTTGTGTTTATCCTCATGAGCTAAGAAACAGTGCTAAGTACTTTATCTGTATCCTTACTAAGTCCTTCCCAAACCAGGAGATACTGTGAGCCCCATATATACACAGACAGACAGAAATACAGAGACCTAGAACAATTTACACATGGCCAAAAAGGCGGGTGGTGAGGCTCCTTCAAACCCCAGAGCCTTGATTCAAGATGTCTTCATGATGGTTTGTTTGGCTCAGATAAAGTCTCATGTTGCCCAGGCTGGTTTTGAACAACTCAAATCAAATGATCCTCTGCCTCAGCTTTCTAAGTAGCTTTTGTTTCTCCTTGGAGACCCACTTAGATTAGACTTCCCCTTCCTCTGGATCAATGGAGGGAGGACTGTGACAGCTCCATAAGGCTTAGACTCATAGCGTACTTCAGGCATCCTCCCAAATGTCCTAGTGTTACCGTCAGAGGACTAACACTGTGGCACAGCTCAGAGGACTCTTGGGCTCTGTTGCTGAGGAGAGTCAAGAGAAACGAAGGCAAGATTCTGCAGGCTTGGATACAGGTTTGTCCCTGATTAGCCCTGGCAAACCGGAAGTGCTGAGAGGGTGGGGCTGTAAGAGACATGAAATCAATCGCTTCCTTTCCCCAAGACAGACAGGCCACGGAGCCATGGACAGCCCATGGCTTTTATAACATAGGTTCAAGTCCCCGCTCTGCAGCTCTGTTTGTGTGACTCCGCCTTTCAGCTTGTTTTCTCACGTATAAAGTGGAGTTGCTAAGGCTTACCTGGGCAGGGCTTTGATGAATCAGAGACAGAGTGCGCTAGGCACTAGAATGGTACCTGACAGCAGAGCAATAATTACCTGTGGCAGAAGCCATATTATCTACATTTGTTATCTCACGTAATCCTCCCAAGACACCCTCAAAACAATGATGTTACTTCACTGAAGGAAGTGAATCTCAGAAGCTGCGTCATGTGCCCCGGGACACACAGCTGGAAGACTTCAAGCTGGGATTTGCCCTCTGCAGGTGAAGCCTGTGTTATGTCTGTTTTCACAGACCCTCTGGCTACCACAGGCCAGTCAACAGTTGCTTTGTCTTTTAGAGCATAAGAAGATAACTTTTGGATAATTCAATAAAATTTAAAAAGCAAACAAAATCTCAGCTATCTTCTCAACATGTGGCGGTGTTGCTGAAAGGCACTGGGGTATTTAGATCAGAAGGCAAATCTTGTTTTGTGAATGTACATAAAAGAGAGGGTTTGAGTATGTGCAAGTGTGTGTGTGTGTGTGTGTGTGTGTGTGTGTGTGTCTTTGTGTGTATGTGTGTCTTTGTGTGTGTGTGTGCATGCGTGTGTGTTGTGTGTGTGTGTGTTTTTGCGTGCGCGTTCGAGAGTGTGTGAATGGCAGGGGGGCCGTTCCCATTCCACTTTCCCTCCCTTAATGGCGTGATCACCCTGTGATCTGGGAAAGAAAGCAGGAATGAATGGCTCAAGGTAACAGAGACCTCAGGAACAGACTCTAGGAAGGCAGGCTTCATTGAGCAGCTCTTTTAATTGGGGGAACAAAGGCTATTTAAACCTTTGGGGAGTAGGCAGGGGCTTTAGGGCTTAGGGCCAGGGTACTGGGGGCTACATGGTACTCCGCATTAGCATAAGGAGGACTTCCAGGTGCTGCTGGACATGACCTTAGAAGAAGAGAGGAAGTTTAACCTATAACCTGGCTGCCAGGCTACATGAATACCTCAAGAGAGGTAGAGATGACGGTTGTAAGGCTATATGCACTGGGACATGCAGGACCAGGGCAGAGGCAGGGGCCAGGGGGCAGGATGAGGTTTGAGGGGTGGTCTGGACACACCTCCACCTCACTCTTGCTCCAGGCCTGCTCCCCAGAGCAACTTTGGGATTGTTCCTTAGGAGTCATCTTCCTTTTAAAACATATTGTATTTACTTATTGCTATGTGTGTGGATGTCTTACCTGCATGTATGCCTGTGCTACCTGGTATCCTTGAAGGCCAGAAGATGAATCTGCTGGGAAGGAAGTTTATAGACAGTGGTGAACTGCCATGTGAGTGCTGGGAATTAAACCCAGGTCATCTGAAAGTGTCCATCTGAAGAATAGCCAGTGCTCTTAACCGTGGAGCCGTCTTTTCAGTTCTGTCCTTGCTTTTTGAGGCAGTCTCTCACTGACCCAGGGCTTAGCGATCAGGGCAGGCTGTCTGCTCATCAGGTCCTAGGGATCTGCCTGTTTGCCTTCTCAGCACAGGGGCTACAAACACAGGCCACCATGCCCAGCTTTTAATATGGGTGCTGGGGGTGGGACTCAGGTCTTCCTGCTTCCCTACCCCACTGGTCATGTAAATAAACGTGTCCCGAGACCTCCCAGATACATGGCACAGGGGCTTGGATTACAGAGGACCTGGGATGTAAGTCACTCAGTCCATGGGATCAGAGGAAATTGTTCAGAGGCAAAAACTAAACAAAATAAAAATAAACACGGGCAGAATCTCAAGAGGGAAAATTGAAGAGTATGTCTCAAGGACCACAGACACTTCCGGAACAGGTACAAAAGGCAAAGGGAGGGAGGGACAAGTGACAGAATTAGGAGAGTTAGAGTGGCCCAAGGTGGGGAGAGCTCATGAAGAATCAGAGAATGTAGCAGAGAGACCAAGCAAGAGGAGGAGTCACACATGTCGCTGAGCTCAGCAATGTAAAGTATTGTTGACCCTAGAGAAGAAAGTCTCAGTCAGAATAGCAGATGGTAGAAGCTTGAGAGGGAAATGACAAACAATTAAATAGATCTAGGAGGTGCCCAACTACTCAACAACAATGGTCAACCTTGCCGATATTCCAGACAGCTACTAACTAAAATTTTAACTAGTCGTCACATGCTGGGCAACATGGCTACTGCAATTTAAAGCGTTGTAGTTGGGTTCACTGGTGCAAACACCATGCTTGTCTGGGGAGACTGAGGCTTGGTCTTGACCATCTCACTGTATGGAGTGTTTTCACTGGACTCTGCTCCTTGCCCGTGCTTGCTATAGAGTCTTCATACGGAATCTGATCCAACTCTAATCCATAGTATGGGTTGCAATCCTGGTACAGTTGTTTCCCTTAGCAAGTGTTTTGCTGCTGTTGCTGTTTTGTCTTGTTTTAACATCAAGCGCTCTTAAACACAACATGCGCTTTTCTTCTCAGATCCTACTGTATCTAATGTTCTACAACCCATTCCTACTACCTGCCTGTCTTATGAACTCATGTAGCTTCTACCAAGGTATCTTTGGAAATATTTCTTTCCAAGGTATCTCTTATATCTCTGAAGAAGACAGAACATTTACCCATTTGATTTTCACCATAAAATCAATTTGTTGTGGTACCATATTCAAACAGAGCATTTAGACATTCAAGAAAGCCAAGAGTTAGTTGCACACTGACAATGAGAACTTTTCTCATATTCTAAGCATGCTTGGAAGAAGGAGGTAGAAACAAGTCTTTGAAATCTACTGGTGTTTAGGTGTAGTAATAAAAAAGAGACAGGAAAAGGATGGTGTTCATATGAAGGCCACACCACGGCAGCACACCCACCTGGAGCTAATCTGAGAAGCATTCAATAAAGGAGTGTGTTATTAAACTAGCTACTTGCAGGGTGATTGGAGTTAATACATCTGGGAAAATTCTAGGAACTCATATAAAACACATATCTTAACATTACCAACCCAAAGTTGAACTTCCTGAAGCAGTCATTCAGTGAAGGATGCTGGGATGAGGGAAGGAGATGAACGAGTATCAACAGCACCAATGTCCCGGCAATCTATACCCTGGAAGGGGAAGGGGAAGTCCTCTGGCCATGGAAGGCAGTGATCCTCCGCTGGGGAGCACTTTAGGGGAGGTAGATGTAAGCAGTGTCCTTTTGGAACTGTGTTCTCCTGTCCCCTGCTGCTCTTAAAATCCAAGATCCAGAAGACTGAGCAGTGGCCCACACACCCAGCTTATGAAAATGCTCAATTATTTTTCTAGGGTGTCTGTTGTACCAGTTTGCTAGGGATGCCCTCACAAGGTCCCACAGCCCCAGTAATTTAACAGACATTGATTTTATTGAAACCAAGAGCCTGAAAGTCTGAGGCCAAAAGATCAGCAGGAAGTTTACTTCTGAGTCTTTTCTCCTCTGTTTATCTGTGGGCTTCTTCCTCTGGCATTCACAGGGACTTTCCTCTCTGTGTGTCTGTGTGTCTGTGTGTCCCAGTTACTCCTTTGCAAAAGGTTATGTTAGATTAGGACCATCTCATTTTGTCTTAGTTGCCACCTTAAACACCATCTTCAAATACAATTGCATTCTCTACTATCAGATTGAGGACTTGAGCATATGAGTTAGAAGGGTCTACAGTTCACTCCGTGGCACTATCACTCAAATGGAATTGTTGAAAGAGTGTATGTATGCATTTCCTATTTTAACAAATTAGCCAAATTGCCACTAAAGAGCCATAGAATATGCAACCACAGAGATGCACTTTGACATAAAGATTATTTAGACCTAACAGTACTTGAGAAAATGTTCCAAGAGGAAAGCTCTGACTCTTTTTCCTCCTGAAAGAAGGAGATAAAGCCCAGGGAAGCTGTCTTCTCTATACTGATACCGGAAATGTTCTTATCACTAGAGACAGTGACTGAAGAGTGCTGTACAAACAAATCTCTATAAACAAACCTCACTATAGATGCTTCCAAAAGAAACTGGGGCAGGGTGGAGGGAAGTAGTGAAGAGGTCAGCAGAGATAGAAAAGGAATCTGAGGGAGTTGGGGCAGGTAAATAAGATCAAATGGAGTCTATATGTTTTGTAAAGCTTTAATGTGCTAGAAATTGGCAATAAAGTAGACATGGTCCCTGCCCTTGTGGAGATAATATTTTAGTAGAACAACAAAAGCAATAAATAGACAGACAGACAGATAGGTGATAGAAAATAGATGATTGATAGATAGATAGATAGATAGATAGATAGATAGATAGATAGATGGTGTAATTTCTGATTTCTAGACAGACAGGTGATAGAAAATAGATGATAGATAGATAGATAGATAGATAGATAGATAGATAGATAGATAGATGGTGTAATTTCTGATTTCTGGCACATCAAAACTTTTTTTAATAAATATAGTACATGAAAGTGAATAACTCATACTTTTAGCTGCTGGGTCATCTCTGAAACTTACCTCCTCAGAAAAATTTCCCAAGATTTGCTACTTCCCAGTCTTGTGGAAATGATGAGGGGACAATCTTTATTTGAATGACCCTTAAAAGAACAAAAAAAAACTCCAGATATTTGGAAAGGGGGTTGCACAGTCATGCACCTCAGACAGGCGAGGAAGGCAGAGTTACTATATGTAAGTCACACTGGTCTGGAGTCACCAGTTCCAGATCATGCAGACATCAGCTCCAGCAAACATGGTATCAAGGGAAACAGAGACAGAGACCTTCCAGTTCTTCAGAAGAAAATAAATTAGGTTTGGGGATGAATTGCAACCTGTAAGAGTAGATTAAATAAAGCCAATGTATATCTCTTGGTCACAGATGGTCTAAGTATGTGCAGTTCTGGGCTCAGGGAGGCTTCTTCCAATGTGTTGCTCGCCTTGGCCTAGCTTCTGCTTCCAAGGGCGCTTGACAGCCCAGTGGACAAGTATTGCTGCAGCGTTTCCCTCCACATTCTAAGCAACAGGAAGAAAAGGAGACTCACAAGGGCAGCGTTAATTCTAAATCGGTGTATGACCAGTTGAGAAGTTGTATGTTGAAACTTCTTATGAGTGTATGTGGAGTTCTCAGTGCAGGGCATCTGCTGGAGCTCCGTGCATGGAATTCCAATGTCTGTACAGCAAGATAGCTGAATAGACCTGCCTTTGACCTGATTTCAGCAAAAGAGACCCTCCTTGGAGACCCAGCTTAGAGGAACAGATATGGAGGGGAGGTGTTTCTGTGATACTGGGGAGTGGCCACCAATGGAGGTTAGTAGGTCTTTGACACAGGACAAATAGGTCTGAGTGCACTGGGGAGCTGGGCATCTAGAGGAACATCTCACGAGTACAGGGCATTGGCCGCAGCCTAGGTAGCCCTCACTTCCTATTCTTTAGGCGCAGACAATTATTATGAAGAGAACAGTTTCTGTCTTCCCTGAATTATGAACTTGTTTCCTGACCTTAACCCAGAGAGCCTTCTCATACAAGATCAGGGTTACCCTGTCCAGAAGGCTAAGTGAGTTGGAGGCTGTCTCCAACCCTCTCCAGTCACCCCCTTGTCCTCCTAAGCTTGGGTTTGGCTCGATTTCGGGGGTACATGACAGTTCCCTGTCTAGATAGCTGAGTTTCAACTATGGTGGACATTCTGAGTCAGGTATGGGAATGGCGGGGAAGCGCTGATCTTTGGTTGACATTCCTGTCTGGCATCCCACGTCACCCATTCCTGGCTAGAAAGCTATAAATACCTCTGTGGGTGTAAGTTAGCTCTAACTGCAGCCCCTATACCTAATTCACCTAATTTATGAAGCTGTTTCACTTATGTCAAATGCCTTTGTTTTAAAAAATTCTAACCAGCTGTGCATACAGATTTACGGTTCCAGTAAAGAGCCTCTGTAACCATCCACATATGTTTGAAATTAATGACTTTATTGACACAAACTTCGAAATGGAAAGTGTTATCCCAATAGGATAGAAAGAATCAGCTCCTGCTTTAAACACACATTTAAAACTTGCCAGATGGAAATTCCAATGGTGCCGCCAGATCACAGGCCCTCCCTCCGCTCCTTCCCTCTCACAGTGAGAGCATGTTTCTATATTTGCAGAGACAACTTTTCCAGATGGTAAAGGCCAGTGAACTGAGGCAAACACAAGAGTTGGGAAGAGAAGCTGGCCTTAGCCCGTGGCTGATAGCATCAAGTGGGGAAGCAGCGTGTCAAAACACAGCGCGCATGCCCTGGAGAGCAAGCCCTTGAGCTTGCAGGATTGGACCGGTTGCCAACCCTGTGGAAGGACTCCTGCCCAGCAATGCCACTGAGGACATAGGAGTCACGGGGCTTGCTTTTGTTTTATTAGTTACATTATCAGAACATGAGGTTCCCTAAAAGCCCTTTGACAAGGAGTCGAGGTGAGAGAGGTTGGGGGAACTGTGGTGTATACAGCAAAGGAGAAGACATACATCTGTGAGTGACAGAAAGCTACCTTTAACCTAAAAGTGAGATTCCACTGCAGTAATTGGTCCCGTGCCACAGGGTCCACGACAGCCTCCTGAGTATCAAGCCTCCCCACAGAGTCAGAAGTACAGTCGTGACTGCCAGACTCCAAATCCCTCTGCATCTGTTACTGTAGCTGGCACAAGGTTGGCAGTGAATTTGAATACTAATAAACATACAGTCTACAGTTCTATTTGTGTTGGAGAAATAATTTCAGAGACAGGAGTGAGCATCTGCATCTTAGTCTGTTTAGGTACTTTTCCTGGACTGTCATATAAACATGTCACCGGACTGCTATTGCTGCTAGATGTGAGTTTGTTGGTACAGTTTGATGTGACTTGGACTACGCCTTTAATAAGCCCAAGCATGTTAACAGTCCTTTCGAACTACTCATGTGTCATACTCTGCAGGAAGCTGTGTTTAAGAATGCTGGGAAACGGTTTCTATCAAAGCATCGCTTTTCTGTGTTGGCTTCCTGTTTTCCAATACAGTGCCTTGTCAGTCTGATGTCAACAGGAATATACATCAACCAGGCTCTGGCTTTCCAAACTAATTATTCTGCAGATACCAAAATAACATGGTTCTTGGGGCTGTATACAGAAAGGCCAAAGGGGCATCACGTGTGCCACCCTGTGTTCCTAGGTCACCCCCCGTGAGTGGTGTCCAGTTGCAGATGACCTGACTGGAGGTACAAAGCCGTGAAGACTGTAGAGAACTGGAAAGCTGTGGAGAAAAGCAACATGAAGCTAGGTCCCAAAGGGGTTGCAGGTTGGGTGCAAGGACCACTGACATGTGACATTCTGGTTTGGAAGCCAATGCCTGGATGCCAGCCTGGGAGGCCTTTCCAGGTAGAGGAGGAACAGGTGAGTGTGTGTGTGTGTGTGTGTGTGTGTGTGTGTGTGTGTGTGTAGACACCTCTAAAAGACACTGCATAGGCACCAGGGAAGTCAGCACGTGAAGCCGGGACTGACTGACCTCATTCTGAGTCTCTCTGTTTCTTCATTCTTGTATTTCTGGGTTTAGAGTTGGCTGAGACCCAGCTCTTAAGTGAAAACAGTAAATTTCGAGATGGCCATATTTAAAAAGAAAGGAGGAAAGAAGGTGCTTGTCTGAAACCTCTCACTGTGAAAGCTCACACTGATGTGAGCCCCTTGACCCAGAATTCCATTCCTCCTCCCTTTCTTTGCCATTCACAGACTCACAGGCTTCACCATGGCTACAGCCGACCATGCTACGGAAGCTGCAGAGGGGAAAAACAAACCACATTTTGGCAATCTGTGAACATATTTCAAGACTTTTCGATGTATTTTCTGTATGTGATAAACAGGAAACGGAGATGGCCGTCACAGTGTGGGTGGCCACGTGTCGCTCAGAGGCACCCACATTCAGCGAGTGACACCCGCTTCTTCAGGATTCTTTGACTGGACTCCACCGAGAAGTTCATTTGCTTCCACACCCGGGCACTGCTAATTGATGCAGTTCTTGGTGACCCTTTTACTTCTGTCCATCTGCCGGATATTCTCTGTGACATTAATAGCGACTTCTCTTGCACACATTCTCTTAGCATCCCTTTTAGCCTGTTAAAAAGTTAAAAACACTGAATTAAGTTCCTGGAAAATAGCCAAAGTTATTCAATTTGCACCAACTTCTTAATATGATTATAAGCACACAGACAGGCAGGGGAATGACCTACAAGGACTTGTGCACCTAAGGCCATCTTCAGAGGTTTTCCTTAATTAAAAATTTCAATGCTCCATAAAGGCATAACAATTGTACACGTTAATAGAGGCAGCATGCGATGTCTTGATACATACACACATGGTTATTCTCAGATGTTTCTCTGTTGACTCTCTAATATTAAGCTAGCACAGGTCCTGGTATAGGACGTGCTTATAAAACATTGGTGAATGAACACATTAACGGAGATTAAAGGGTGGGGAGAAGGTTTCCACAGTGGTCTTAGCAGGGTGGTTAAAGGGTTTTTTTAGCTTTGGACTTTGGTTCAAACACATCTCCATGGGGCAGGCAGCTTTGGTTCAAGTACAGACTACGTATCTCCATGGGTCAGGCAGCTTCATCATACAGAGTTTCTTCTCTGTGAAGTGGGGAGTAATACTACCTACCTCATAGGACTTTTGTAATCATTAAATAAGATGGAATGTAAAATGCTTGGCACAATGCCTGGTATTTAATAAAGAGAAACCTCAAAACGCAGAATTGCCTGGTTGTAGGTGAAGACAGACCTGCGCTAAAAGCCCAGAGTGAACTTTCAATACTGAAGCTTTCCCTAAACTGTAGATTCTTCAGCACGAGCCCAACCCCCCAGTTCTCTGTGAAAACAACTCCTGCAAATGGCAGTGAGCATGAGATGATCCTGCAAGTTACGTGCACAGGTTTATGTCACCGGTCCCCCTTCCAAGGAGGACCCACTGGCCAGCAGCAGCTCGGGAGATAGGAGACAACCAGCAAAGAGCCTCTAGCTGTCCTTACAGGGATGACGTCAGCTTCCGAGAGCCACCTTATCTAAGGTTGTGTCTTTCCAGAGGTTATCCAATGTAGGAGGAAAAAGATTCAAACACCCAGACTGTCATAGCCTATGGTAGTCCAGCTCTGGTAAGTCATCCCCAGATTCCCGACAATGATTGAACACTCAGCATCCTGCCCCCGCTTCCCACCTCTCCCTTCCACCAGCGCTGGTCTCTCGGGCACTTGCTGATGAACGTCCCATGTGACGTCTGGTCGCATCTACTTCCTGACACACACAATCGAGACCCTGTGGGCACGGCCTAACAACCTGAGACTCTCTCCTCCTCTGGGTGTGGTTTGATGCTGTTAGGTACCTATTTTCTCATACCGCGTGGTTCTTCAACACAAGCCAACCACGTCATTGGAAGTGCATACAAGAAATGGTGGACTTTTGCTGCAGCAGCAGCAGACAAAACAAGTCGTTCTTTGTGTTCATCTGTAAGTGATATGTAGGTCTTTCACAGCATGAGACCTGTATGCTATACCACTGCTGACTCCTCTGGATCCCTTCTCAGAGGGTTCACACGTCTCCCTGTGGGGCAGTGGATCATGCTACTAGACAGAAGAACTTAATAAGGTAGTAACAAAAGTTCAGGACCCAAACTCTCAATTGAGAATGGCAGGGGTTCACTAGCTCCCTACCAGACTCCTGTCTTGGAGCACATGACCACGACACCCCAATAAGAGGACCATGATAACTGGTCACATAGCATAGAAACCCAGAGTATCTAGATGGGACCCGAGAGATTAACCAATAAACTTCCCTTCCCAGGTATCTCTTCCTGCAGAAGGTATTTAACCTCTGGTTCACCTTGAGTAAGTCGTATGCATCCTTTTCTGTCATAAATAAACAGTTTGGACAAGCAAGGACTGTTTCCTTCATCAAAGACCAATATGGGGGTGGAGGGTGCCTTCATCGTATAGAGCGGTGCCTACATGCCTACGTCTCTCACAGAAGGCCTCTCCGCCCTCCTGGCACTCACTCTGAGCTAAGCTGGATTCCTCTGCCCTAGCCTTGGCTCATCTCAGGCCCACGATGCCAGCCTCCTTGCTCCCATTCTTAATTCTTGGCAGTTCCCAGCAGCGCCTGGATGCCCAGGAGTTCGAGAACCACAGTCTCTATCCCAGCCCACACCATTTCTCATCTGGAGAAACACGGGCTGCGACCCCTATCTTAGGCTGTGTTTTGTCTCCCCTGAGCAACTTGTTAGCATCCTACGAGCTTGGCACCCCAAAAGGGAGAGAAAGGAACATAGCCTAGTGCCTGTAGCCTGGTGCCCGTAGCCTTGTGCCCGTAGCCTGGTGCCCGTAGCCTGGTGCCTGTAGCCTGGTGCCCGTGCACTTCACCTCCACGAGCAGCATCCAGGCACCCAGCAGCAAAGCGAAACATCTCTCATTGCTGAGTCTGGGCCGCTAACAAATCAGCACCTGGTTTTTGTTCTGTTTTGTTTTTGCAACATGTGCAGTGCATGTGCATGTGTATGTGTATGTTTATGTATATCTTCACCTGATTTGTGTCAGCTATTCTAGAAGTGCCTTATTCTCAGGGATACAAATATTCTAGCCTTCTTGCCTCAGAGGAGAATACAATGCTACCAACAGTTCACAGATCCTAGCAGACTCAAAGAGAGGCTGTACATCTGCTCAACAGCTCCTGCAGACTTATTGACCTTGAAACTTTGACCTGACCTCTTTCCTCACCCAACTTTTTGAGGAAGAATCATCATCTTGAGGTATGCTTCTAAGGAGCCAGACTTAAGATAATAGATTATTGGTAATCTCAGTGTTCAAATTCAGCTTCATCATTTTGTTGACTAACCAGAACCTCTGTCATCTCTCCTAACTAAAAGACTTAGTTCTGAACCTGGCTTTTTTCTTGGCTTTAGAATGAATGTCAGCTGAAAACCATCCTCTCAAATCTTTTCTTTCAAAGTAAATAGCCGGGATTGGCTATGAGACTATAAGTCTTCAACCCCGTCAGAAATCCAGAATGACTGAATTAACTGAAATTATGGAAAGCATAAAGCATGGCTTCTAAAACTTAACCAATTTATACAGACCGCTGAACACCTGGACAGTTCCTATACTACAAAACGTTGGCGCATCCGATCTTCAGCCTTCTGGCCCAGGATCATCTGACAGACCTAGTGATGCAGAATTATTAAGGGCTGATTACTCTGGAATGACCCAATTTAAAAAGAGAAATTCCACAGTCTGGAAACCAGCTCAGGTCCTAGCAGATCAGCCATTCCAATGTTAGCTGTTGTCATTAATTTCACTTGAAAATGCATGTCAAACACAGCAATTGTTACTGTTCTCTGCTGTAATTGATGTCTATTGAGGCAGCTACTAAATAGCAAAAAAATTCTAAAAGACTTGGGTTTGTGTACAATGGACACACTGGGGTTTTGATTCCAATGATGACCATAGGGAGTTCCCAGCCATGAACAAATCCATTTTCAAATAATTACAGCATTAAATTTAGCAAACCAATTAGAACTGACCACTTTCTCTCCACCTTTGCCTTACATTTATTTATTTGTTTGTTTATTTGTTTGTAGGGGGGTCAAGGGAGGATACCCATGATACAATACACAGATAGAGGTCAGGGGACAGCTTGCAGAAGTCAGTTCCCTCTTTCCCCGTAGAGGGTTCTGGGAATGCAAAGTCAGATTAGCCTTGACAGCCAGTGCCTTTACCCACTGAACCATCTTACCAGCCTTTCCCCGCCCCAAAAAAGGAATCTGAGACATCAACCCAAAGGTTCCTTTTATACCTGTGAGGACACTCAGGTTGGTATCTATACAATCTAGTTACAACTTGAAAGCTTTAGATTCTGGTTTGTCTTGAATGTGAAATGTCCGTGAAGGCTCAAAGTTTTAGTCCCCAGCTGGTAGTGCCATTCTGGAATGTTCTTGAACTTTTAAGAAGTACAGCTTCCTGGGAGGAGGTGTGTTACTGGGGGAAGATTTAAGATTTTAGTGCTCAGGCCTACATCCTGTCTGTTCCCTACTTACAGACTGCACACACAATAGACCAGCCATCAAATGCTTCTGCCTCTCTGCCTTCACCACCATTGTTAATTGTATCCCTAACACTAAAATAATCCCTTCAAACTATGAGCCCAAATTAACCCTCCTTTTTCTAAGTTGTCTTTTTCAGATATTTTGTATCAGCAATGAGAAGGGCAATTGAACAAATTCAAAGCCTAAATGAGAGGGAAAGTCAGATGTTTTCTGTAGAGATTTGGAGATATAAGTCACTTCTCTCTTTTTTGATAAAGCTACAGAGAGATACAGAGTAGTTAAACCTCGTTGTCTCTTATTTTTTAGGGATAAAGAGACTCCTCTCTGACATGGTTTCAGCTAGCCAAATGTTTGCATTTAATATCTACCCCTTTCTAATGACAAGGAAAAATAAGCGTCTGAATTGCAATTACTGGCTTAAAAAAAAAATCTCACAGTTCTGTTTGATGATGAGAGAAACCTATTTGACACCTTTTTCTTCCACAGCTACCTGTTAATTCAATCCTTCCTTCACTTCTAATGTTCTTGCTTTCCAGAGCTCTGTCACCATTGACTCTTATTAATGGACCACCTCCTGTTTCTCACGCAGTCTGACAACGCATTTTAATTTTTGTGTCATTTTTATTTCTGTAGGTCTAGAACCCTGTGAGTCACAAGCTTTGGGTCCCCTTGATAGGCCTCTTTAATTAAGAGTCATTTTCTGGCTGCCATTCTCAAGGGTAGCCAGATAGACTGTAGTAACTTCCTGGCAGCCTCCAACCCAGATGGACTTGTCTCTCTTGGGTTCAGAAGTCAACAATCCAGCTCACTCCTTGTGGAGGTAAGGACAGACTGGAGGCTTCATAGAGACCTAGATTCCAGATTGCAGTGAAACTTGCTCAGCCTTTTTCTCCTTTTCACCCCAAATGAAAATAGAAGTGTTCTTGGTTCAGCTTGGACTCAACAAATATGGCTGTATCTAGCAAAGGACTATAGAAACTTTTTCACAGTTCTTTGTGGATGATACAGAAAAGAAAAGCTGACTGAAATCTGGTTTGTTACATACGGTTTATTTGTTTTTCTGTAGTATTAGTACTTTTAAATATAAAAGTAATGCATGATCTTGGGGTGATAGCACACACCTATACAGATCTCAGTACTTGGAGGTTAAGGCAAGAGGACCAGAAATTCAAGGACAGTTCTCAATTCATAGAGAGTTTGAAGCCAAATTTGACTACAAGATATCTTATCTACAAGGAAAAGGCGAAAAAAAGCAATATATGATTATAGTTTTTAAAAAAATGGGTGTGGTCTGTACCACATCCCTGTTAACTCCAGAGCTTGGGAGGCAGAGGCAGGGGGATCACTATGAGTTTGAGACTAGCCTGGTATACAGTGAGACCCTGTCTCAAAAACAGCAACAACAAATATATATATGTGTGTGTGTTTTAATAAATTTATTTATATAATTAAAATATGTGATAATTATATTATTATAATAAAATAATACAATATAATGCATATATGTGTGTGTTTTAGTAAATTTATTTATATAATTAAAATATGTGATAATTATATTTTTATAATAAAATAATACTTGCTTCAAATGTGGCTTAAAAGAGAGTTTAGAGAAGGGTATCATGATAACATACTCTGGCCTTTAAATCACACTTAGCGATTGTTCACGGGATGTTTCTAAGCGCATACCAACATGGCTCTGTTATCTGATTCCTCTCAGTAACACCCACTTCCTGTCCAGACTTTTTACTTCCTGTGCAGCCATTAACCACAGCTTGAACTGTGCACTCATCCATTTATTTTCTACTTTTTAATCAGATTTTAAGTTGAAGAAGATAGAGCTCTGGACTATTTTTGTTCAATGTAGAATCTAATTCCATTCCTGTCACATCATAGACATCCAGTAAATAATCTGAAAAAACGGACAAGTGCAGATTGCCTTTCAGAAAGAAAAGCAGGGCACAGTGACACACGCCTGTAATCCCTGCACTTGGGACGTGGAGGCAGGAGGATCAGAGGTTCAAGGTTATCGTCGGTGTAATGATTTCAGGGCCATTTTGGGCTACATAAGATTTTGTCTCCAACAAGAGAGATTGAAAAAGGGGGAGGAGGGAGTGGGAAAAGAGGGAGAGAGAGCTCCCAGGTGCAGAACCTGCCTGCCCTGCCTAAATGCTCTAGACTTTCCCATTGGCTTTCAATTATGTAAAGCCTTGATTGCTCCTTACATCACCACTGCCACATCCTGGTCTTACTGTGTTTGTTTGCACAATAAGGCGTCTGCAGTCACTCAGACTTTGCCAAGGACAATGTCCTGCAGGTTACCAGCCAAAATAAAGATAATGGCTCCAGGTCCCACATCCTGATGAACTCTCATGAAGTTCACATTAACTTCTCCAACTATGATTCAGCTAATGAAAGGAGAGAGCATGGTCTTGGGAAGCAGACAAACAGAAGTTTAAATTTCAATGTAGCCGCAGCCTAGCTCACTGTGTCCTATTGGATGAACACTCAGCTCATGGGCCTCCATTCCCCCAGGTGGGGAAAGATGCTTAACCTTCCAGAGTTGTGGAGGTTAAAAACAAAGCCATGTATGGTGTAAGCCAGGCATATTTGTCTACTCCTCCTCTCCTTATCAGGGATTAAACGCAGAGAATTACAGACTGCAACAGAAGGCCTTGGATTGCTTTTCTCTCCATTAAAGGAAGGCAGGCACTAAGAAACCTCTAGTTCCCAGATTCCATGAGTTTTAGAGCATTAACCTGGGGTTAACCAGGGAACAGTCAATCTCAGCAACCCCACGGCGACAGGCCAGCTGTTAGCTTTCCACAGCAGGCTCAGAAATGCTCTGACTTCAGCTACTGGATTTCAACAAGTGTCACAAGGACATGTTGCATTTTCCCGTGAGCCTCAGGGAGAGATGCTCACAGGGAAAGTAGCAGAGCTGCCCTGATACTATGACGTTGCCGGAACAGGGCTCGTGCTAGAGGAGGGGGTGGGGGCAGGGGTAGGGAAGCCCCCTTTTAATCATAGTGAGCTGCTAGCTTGTTTCATTCAACCAGCACGTAATTATCAGCACCTAGTAGGTGCGTTAAACCTGAAGCAGGATGGGATGTTGAGGAAAGACTATCGTTATAGGAATAAGGAGGACTGGTGGCCGGAGCGTTTTTTAACTGAACTGGATTTGCTGGAGGCCAAGTCTCTACTTCTGTCCCGCCTCTAACAGATCCCTTCCTTTTCCCTAGGCGTGGGCAGCTAAGGGCTCCCAAGGGCCCTACCAACGGCCTTCCCTCTGGTTCCCCCCAGTGGTTCCTTCTGTTCCCTCCCTCCATTAAGCATCTTGCTTCTGTTTTCCTAAGAGGCTCCTTTGCTTCCCTGGCTCTTCCTTGATATCCCTCACATTACCACTGTCAGAGAGAAATTCCACTCCGACCCTATCCTTTGAAGTCCGTGGCGTTTCACCCTCCTTCCTACACTGGGCCACACATTGCCAACCATTGTTGGCTAGACACTGGGGCTGTAACTTTTGGAGGAAGTCCCTTAGCTGAGAGTTAACCCAGACAATGGGTAATTCCTTTAGCATCTGGTCACTTTGCCAAGAACAATAAAGCAACTAGAGAATGTGCAGCTTTGGAGACATGAAAGCCCCGTGGGCAGCCAGCGACATGCTAGTTTTCTGTCAAGAGCTGCATTCGCATGGATGTTTCTACTGCCGACTGATATCTGAGAGGTTTATGTTTTGTTTTGCTTAGATTTGTTTATTTTTATCTCACAGGTTTGAGAGTTTTGCTTCTGCATTCTGTGCATGCCCCTGCAGAGGTCCGAAGAGAGTGTTGGATTCCCTGGAACTGGTGTTAATAGATGGTTTGGAGGAGGAGAATTCTTCGAGCACCCAAGCAAGAAGGCAGTTCAGTTCAGTACAACTCAGTAGCCGGCGTTGGTTCAAACTTTGAGAGTCTGACCCCAAGTAGCTTATTGTAGGTATATTAAATATGCACAGCCCAATTTGACAAAAAGTTTCCTGGTGATAATTAATTCAATCCCGTGTGCACAACAAACCTTAGATCACAACTACACCAAAATTCTTTGTAAAGTACATGTGGCATCCTCCATAAAGATGGGCTCTATAGTCACTGAGAAAAACAAGCTCAAGTTAAGGGACTGGGGAGGGTCCAGTGTGGTCTCAGCCACATGGATAGCACAAAGGTCACCGGGCTATTAACCACATCCATCCCAACAGTGTGGACAGAAAACAGGTTGGACATCTCTCCTTTGAAGAAACAATCCTGTGTATTTAATGTTTCTGCTTCCCCTAGAGTTCATCTGTGAGCACAGGGACCTCGTGGATCCCACAGTGTGACCCTGGTGGATTCTGGTAACTGAACGTGGTCTTCTGCAAGCTCAACAAGTGCTCTTAACCACTGAGCCATCTCTCAAGCCCAAGCTGAGACTTTTATTTTACTTTGTGTGTGTGCCATAAAATACCTGTCTGGATCAGAGAACTTTCAGGAACCGGTTTTCTCTTTCTACTAATAGGTTCCTGATATCAACTCATGCTTGGCAGTAAGCACCCTCACCTGCTGAGCTGACCTTGAGAGAGTTCTGTCTGTTTTGACTTTTAATGGAGGAGGTGAGATCTAAGCCTGAAGAAATAGCATATCAAAGTGTTTGAAGCCAGCTTAGAGTTCCTAGACTGCCTTAATTAAGAGAAAGCAGCAGAGGCTCCCCTTGGGTTGTTTGTGGAGCACAGGTGGGGAGCTGGGTGAAGGAGAATCAGCCAATGATTTATTAAGTGATGTGAGGTCAGTATGGTCCCAAACAATCAAGGAAAGCAGGGTACATAAAGAGCTCCCTACTGAGACAGTCAGTTCCAATCTCTGCAAGATCATTGTTGGTGCAATCATTTTGCCCATTAGCACCTACTGATGCTAGTCAGAAAGCAGGGGCCAGAAGGAACTGAAGAAACAGAGATGCGGTTTGTTTGATGGGCTATGAAGCACAGAGAACTCAAAACATTAAATACTGTTGCTCACCATCATTAGAGTCCTCATTGTGTCTCATCATCCTTCAGAAAGGAATCTGAGCTTTGGAGGGGCATCTGTGCTAATAGTTATGCCCACTAATGACTGACCAGGTACCCAGAGCATCAGTCACAGTCCTGCAACAACGTTTCTATCATATCATCTGACTCTCCTCTCACCCTGGATGGCCACTGGCTCTCAGAGGAAACAGTATCTCTGCCTTTCCCACTCCCCAGTCCTTGGCAGGTGAGCACCACTCAGAGGATTTTAAGAGTGCTCGTAAGAATTAATGAGTAGAGTCTCAAGGACCCAGAAAGGATTGCCTTTAACCCACAAAGTTTTCTGGTAAATCTGAAGCAGAAAACTGCAAGAGGCATGTGGATGAGGCTGTATGCTTTTCCAAAAGTGCCTCCTGGAGAAGACATATCGTCCAGAAGCTGGCATAGGGGAAATGCTGTAAAATGTTAGCATCGTGGCTCACATCCCAAGAAACCCAATGCAAGATGAAAATGTAGGTAGCAGTGCCGCAGTTCACTGTGAGCAATCAGATGGTGCCCTGATGATCTCCAGGCTGACCGGAAGTCGATACTCTATCCACTATCGCTGCCTGGCAACGTGAAAGAAGGTTGCACACCCAGGAAGAGGCTCCAACTTGACATTTGAATTGTGATATTCAAAGTGTACGTGGTGTTTTCTCATCATTGTAAAAATGCAGCTGAGGATAGCTTTGAACTTTGACCCTCCAACCTCCATCTTCTCAGTACTCCGATTGCTCAGTAGGGAATGAGGCCAAGGCTTTGCACTGCTAGGAAAACAGTCTACCAACTGAGCTGCAGCCCCATGCCTTTAGTTATGATGCTCTGATCCACCGGGTTCATCTCCATCACGTATATGGTACTATCTGTGCCATACAATGTACACCTTAGTTCCCTTGCCTATAAAATGGTCATGATGCTGTTAGGTGGATTTCAAAGCCTGGAGGGCCTAATAGCTAGCACCCTGCTAAGTGTAAAACACTACTTTGAAGTGATGAGTGAGGAGGGCAGAATGTGGCATAAGGAAAACAAGTATGGAGATCAAGCCGTTTCCCAGGTAACTCTGCCATCTCTCCGCCATAACGCACTCTGTCTCAAGTATGGGGAGAAGGATTGGGGGACAGGCAACTGGACCTCCACTAGAACACTCAACCTTTGAACATGGTTCTGTGGAGCCCAGACTGCCTTGCATTCTGTCAGTGATGACTGGTTCTCCTGAAAGTCAGCTGACGCACAAAGTAGACAAGACAAGACCCTTCCATCTCCCTTCCTCAGCTAGTGTTAGGGCTCCATTAGCACTCCATTTAATAAGGTCGTTGTGTTGTGGGCCCAGCTATCCTGTTTGCCCCTCCTTCCCGTTGTTATTTCTATCTCAGTCTACAAGAGGTGGCCCATCGTCTGCTCCTTTGGATATTATTTTATTTCCACTATATGTTTAAGAAACCTGAGATTCTGAAAGATTGACTCTACAAGTCTCCTCAGGTAGTGAATTTTGGAGATAAATTTGCAACTGGTTTACCGATCAAAGCCACTGAAAGCAACTTAATGACGTGAACAGGAATTCCACCACAAAATTCCTGCAAGTGATATGCTTCGTTACACAGTGAAGTGGAATCAAATTGGTCATGTCAGGGTTTAGCACATTTTCATTCTTCCCATGGAATGTGTGATATTTAAGATAGATGTACAGTTTATATGTCTTTGCCATACCAGAAAAACTTGATCCTTGTCTTTATGGACACAAAACAATGCTCTTGTGATATATCAACTCAGAAAAAAATGCTTTTGGAAAAAATTACCATGTAAATCTTTGATTGGAAAAACAAAGAATCTCATCACTAGGTAGGAAGCTGTGCCCTCAGGAAGCAGAAGGCCAGAACTGGGAGGTGGGGCCAGTAGGTTTGGAAGTTTTAAGTAAATGGGAAGATGAGGAAATAGGAGGAGGAATGGAGGAGGAAGGAGAGAAGGAGGAAGAGGAAAGAAGGACTGCACAGAGTCTCTACCTGCTCAGAGCTTTTGTTCTGGGCTGCAGCCCCCCACTCCACTCCCCATGCTCACCACATGGAGGAGCCAGGCACAGCAGGAGGAGCACCTCCAAACAATAGTTCTGGGAAGTAAGGAATCAAAGGATGCCAGCCATTTCCAGGGACTGCAGCCAGCCTTCTTTCCAAGAGCAAGAGTTCAGTGATGCTGGTATGATATTTTACAAGAATCACCCTTGGAGACCCTGGCACTGACCAGCTGGTTGACAGGTGTGAGGTACAATGCCAAGTTTGTTTCCTACCACCGCTTCACTGCCTGAGACAAGATCTTTGAACAAAGCTGTACCTCTCAACAAACACACACTTCCTCCAGAGGGCAACTATCAAGGACTCATTTTATAAGTTAAATAAAACTCAACAGCCCACAGGGAAAGGATTAAAATGAGGTTTACAGTAATTTTTTACATGGAGAGGTGGAAAACCTTTACTCCCAAGGTCCTCTTTCCTGGACACAGTGTTGGTGGTCCCGACTTGTAAGCTCCGCCCCTGTTCTCCATCCCCAGGTGATGTTGTAGCTTTGACCCTACCTCTGTGGTCCAGAGGCCATTCTGTTTCTGGGTCAGAGTGCCTGAGCTGAGGCTCTGTGAGTTAGAACACTGTGTCCCACAGTTCATCTTCTTCTCTGGGTTGGCTATTCCCCCCGGGGCTGCAGGTCGGAGCACACCGTTAGAGGACAGTCCGTCTTCCAGCACACCTGGGGAGGCAAGGAGAGAATGGCACCAGAGGCTTGCAAATGGCAGCTATAACAAGCAATCCCAAGATGTCAAAGAAAGGGCAGCTAAAAGCAAAAGGCAACCTGAAGTTCCACCTGGTAAAGCTATCTTTTCCTGTAAGAATGCTTGTGTTATTGTGTTAAAAATGAGATTTTAAAATAGCTTTGTAGCTTGAAATTTTTCACTTAATACATTGATGGCAACTTTTCCACACTCGGACATGTTCTTTTTTTTACACATCTGCTGGTTGTAGAACGGGTCATCATTTAACAAATCCCCTCTAACTGGATATTTGTTTCTACTGTCTAATGCTAAATGTTACTGGAATAATATTCCTTTTGATTAATAATTCTATTCCTAATTGTTCTCTTAGGATAAATTCCTAAAAAGTAAGATTATTCACTTGAAGGTTACACAAAGATTTTTTTTCTCCTGTCTCCATCTATTAGACTGAGCAAGTATGTCTCCCATAACAAATGCCAAAAACACAGGACTTTAAATAAATTACCTCACTAAAGAGCAAGAGGAGGACAAGCTGGGAATTCATGAACACAACAAGTCCCTGATTTGTAAAGAGAAAAAGGCCCAGGGAGCAAGGAGGGGATCTGCCAAGTGAGCTGGGAGAAGCCGGCCAGATGCCACATGAGATGTGGGGATGGGGGGAACAGCCAGAGAGGGCATCTGTCCCCCTTACTAGCCTAAGCTAGCTGGCCACCTGGGGTTTGGCTCACAGCAGGAAGCTGTACTCAGGGGCATTGAATTTCACTTGTATGACTCAAATTCAAAGATAAAATGACTAAGAATGTCAAGATGGTGCCCACTTTGCTTTGAATTCAAGCCATGCCCCTTCTGAGCCCAGCAGGTTCTGCCTCCATATGATTGCACCTGCTTTGCTGAAAGTGACCAGCCAGTTTTTTGCACAGGCTATACTTCTGGATAGTGGAGGGAAATGCATTTTACTTTGTCCTTTTCTGTATTTTCACACTTTGGTATGTTTTAGAACTAAGAAATATAAGTTAAATTCACACAACACAAACACTGGGTTTGTGGCTGACCTTTTGGGGTATCCTCTTGACCACCCCGACAGATTACATCTGGCAATGGTCCCTGGCTGGCCTCATTTTTTTTAGCTTGCTATCAGAACTCAGCTTATAGGCCAGGCTAGTCAGTAGCACTTAGCTGATTGTGTGAGTCATAAGTTAAGAATCTAACCAAGATGGTTAAAGAGAGGAGCAGGAGGAAGAGACAGCTGGTGCTGGCCATAAATAATGCACACACTGTCTATGTCAGACATCCTTAGAGCCTTTGTGTGTGCTGTCCCTTTAATCCTCACAGTAGCCCTGTGAACTAGGAATCATTATTCATGTTCAATAAATGAAGTGGTCCCTGTATTGTGCTAGATTCTGGGTCCCATCTGTTTATCTGTTGCTTACCGCTGTCTCCCTACCCCAGCCTCAGGGTGGGAGACTTGCACTTATTTTAAAGGCGTAGAAAGTAAGTCTAATTCTAGATCTGTGCTTTTCTGGTGCTTGGGATGCAAGCAAGTGCTTCCTCTTAGTAAAAATCCCAAGTAGGCAGCTCTCAATCTTGGTGTGTAGGAGACCCACTAAAGATGTCTTAAAATGCAGATCCTGACATTTATTTGCCCAGATTTCTGATTCAGTAGAGACTCGGGAACAGGATTTCTGAAAGTCCCCTAGATTTGAGGCAGGGACTTTAGAGACTGCAAAGGCTCATTCTATTATGATCGTAGATGTAGCTACATACAGATCTCCATCTAACAGATTAATGTTCTTGCTTATTCTGAGGGTTGTAGGCAAAATGCTCATCTTTATTTGTCTCACAGTGAATTCTGGAGAAACATAATAAACTAAGATAAATTTGCCAGCTCCTTAAAGTTTTGTGCCCCTAGAGTACCTCCATCCTCCATAAAATTTCCATCCCAGAGACAAACCAAATTACTGACTTTGCCAAAAGCTGGGAAACAGACTGCTGCTGCTTGATAAACTGCGACCAGTGGCTTCTTGCCAAAGCTTCTGGCTATTTTAGAAATGAAGCAGGAGGGCAGAATACAGAACCTTAAAATGGCAGCCGGAGGCCAGCAGCCGGCAGCCGGCACCGGCAGCCGGCAGCCAGAAGCAGGACACGTGTGCTCCTTAACCCCAGCACCTGGCTGAAGGTGACCGGAAAATCTACCCAAAGTCAGAAGAAATAGCTGCAAGGATTTTCCCTCAATGACAGAAAATCAAAGTGTAAGACATTGGTAATGTGTTTGAGAAGTACCTCTGATGTTACATCAGAGGGAACCCGGGCTCATCAAGCCCTGTCTAGGCTCAGATCCAGAACTCATGCTCAATGGTAATTTTGTCTGAATTAAGGTATAAATTAAATTATTACTACTCAACCACTTACTGAGAGTTTGCCTTCTAATTGTCAAAATGAACCAGAATAGGATGGTGCCTGACTGCCGTTTCTTTAGTCTGATGAATGACTACAGATCTCGTGTGATGTGTAATGTGCTATGTGACCATTTACACCACTATCTTTAAGTCTACTAACTATATGTCGAGTAAGCCTTGCATTCATGGACAATTGATTTTAGACAAGGATACCAAAATATTCCAAAAAGCAAAAATAATTTCCAGCAAATGTGTTAGAGATCTATGTGCAGAAGAGTGGAGTGAATCTTCTACCTCACAACCTACACAAAAATTAAATCACAAGGAACCAAAGATGTAATGTAAAAGCTAAAACTGTTAAATGTCTTTAAAACCTAAGTGGCAAATATTTATGATATTAAGTTAGGCAATAGTTCTTTTTTTTTTTTTTTTTTTTTTGGTTTCGAGACAGGGTTTCTCTGTGTAGCCCTGGCTGTCCTGGAACTCACTCGTAGACCAGGCTGCCTCAAACTCAGAAATCTGCCTGCCTCTGCCTCCCAAGTGCTGGGATTAAAGGTGTGGCCACCACTGCCTGGCTAGGCAATAGTTCCTTAGAAATGTCCCAAAAGCACAAACAAAATCAATAAAATCCATAGTTGGACATCATCAAGTGTAGAGACATGAAGAAAAGATAATCCATAGGATAAGAGAAGACTTGAAAATTATAGCCCTGATAAAAAGAATTTTTGCAATTGAATGAAAAAAGATAAATGTTCAATTAAAGTAGGAGCAAAGGATCTAAATAGGCATACACACAAAGAAGATATGCAAATGGCCAAGAATATCAGAAACCACAAGAACTTACCAAGATGAGTATGATTTTAAAAAGGAAAAATTGTTGGAAATGTAGAGACTTGGGAAGTCTCTACAATACTGCCTGGGGGGGGCTCACGCTCTACAACGCTGCTGTGCCTGGTGGGGGGGAGAAGGGGAGCTCACGTCTTTCCTCGTCAGGCTCTTAAAAAGGTCGACACAGAGTCTCTGCGGCCCAGCCCGGCCACTTGTACCTACACACCAAGGACAAATGAGCCACACAAACATGTACACACAAGTGTTTGTAAAGGTTAATCTTGACTGCCAATTTAATGGGATTTAGAATCCCTGTGGGAACAAATCTCTGGGCTTGCCCTTGGAGGTGTTATCTAGATTAGCTCAGAGAAAGAAGGAAACTCCACCGTAATGCAGGTTGAGCCACTCATGAATTAGGATCTTGAACTGATTAAAAAGGAGACTCTGAGCCAAGCACACACATGTATGGCTCTGCCTCCTCAGTGCAAATGTAGTGTGTCTAGTTGTTCTGTGTTCTTACTTCTGTGCCTCTTGTTTCTTTGGACTGCATCCCAAAATTGTTGAGAGTTGGTCTTTTACTATGTATCATAATGCTAAATACTGGACCACAAGGCCTGGTTGTCCCCAAGGAAGAAAGAATATGCCCGTACCTTGTTCCTTAATTAAAAACCATTGCTTGAATAAAGATGCTGACAGCCAATAGCTGGGCAGAAGAGAGTCAGAATTTTCATTCATGGGCTTGGGGCTGGAGCAGAGACCACATGACGAGAGGAGAGAGAAAAGGGAGGAGAAGATGCCATGGGGTGGGTGAGTCATGAAAACATGGCCATGAGGGATGGCCAACTGGATTTAAGAGCAACCCAGATAACGTGGCCAATTACGATTCAGGGCTATTGATGGGAAGTAGATGCTAATAGCTTAGAGGGTAGATATCTGCCCAGCTCTAGTGTATTAAAGGCTTAATATACATACAAAGGTTGTGTGTCTCTTATCTGGGAACTGAATTGTCAAAGGCAGACTAGAAACCCCAGAATGAGGTTAAATAGTTTTTACAACACGAAATAAGTCCCTCCTTTCTTCCCTCATTGCTCGGTTCAGGTAGGTATATCATCTCAGCAATGAGACAAGTAACCCACACAGTGTTTGTGGCAGTGTTACTCCTAAGAACGGAAGAGCAGAAAGGACCAGACATCCCACCAGCTGGTGGGTGGGTAACGAAGTACTGATATACGAAGTACACCAACTAAGCTTGTGTGAGATGAGATGAAAAATCACTCTTAATAGGTATGTTATTTTTCCTCCAGGTAATGAAACGTTCTAAAATTAGTGGTGCAGATGGCTATACAACTGAGAGCTGAAATCGTTTCATTATCTTTGATAGATCAACAGCATGATATGTGAATTATAGCTAAAGAAAGCGAGCATCCAAAGGAAAAAAAAAAACCTGGCAGCAACACATTTCAGAATATTTTATTGAATGAAGAAAAAGAAAGAGGCACATTGGGACTTGAAGAGCTACAGCTGAGAGAAGAGACTGACTTCTGCACACAATCCCTAAGGACATGGGTCCCGACCAGAGTGCCTGGAACCTCTGTTCCCAGACATGATCACCCGTCTGTCACTTCTGCCTTTAGCCGCTGAGGTTACTGAGGAAACAGCTTCCCAAAGCCCTCAGCCACAGGCAAGGGAAACACCCACAGAGCTAAGGCTGGAACTAAGAACAGTAATCACAAGCAACATCTGAAGTCTAAACCCTACAGCAGTGGTTCTCAACATGTGGGTCACAACCCCTTTGGGGGTGGAATGACCCCGTCATAGGGTTCCACCAGAAAACATAGATAGTTGCCATTCATAGCAGTAGCAAACTTAGTTATGAAGTCACAACAAAAATAATTTTCTGGTTGGGGATCACCACAACATGAAGAACTGTATTAAAGGGCCGCAGCATTAAGAAGGCTGAGAACTGCTGCCCTTCAGGGACACCAGGAGGCTAGGGAGCTGAGGGGCAGCCCTAAGGGAGAGCTTTACTCTTCTGTGCTCTCCCTGGGACCTGTATCTTCTCTCCACCTACTTCCTTCCCTCCCTGACCCTACAGTGGCAGCTCTCTATTGGAAGCTTCATGTCTGCAGATCTGAAGCTGTGCTCACCAGATCTCCATGGTAACTACTTTGGGTTATAATAAAAATTCGGTGTCCTCCACCATAGCTTGCTGTTTCTAAGGCAGGTATATTACTATGACCTCTCTGGCACCCTGTGCTCCTCCTAGGTTGCCCCAAACACTTCTTGGCCCCCTTTCCTTTCCCTTGAATAGTTCTCTTAAAAATTTAAAAGGCATACCTTTTGTGCTATTTTGTTAGAAATACCACAACAGTAGTAGCCCCCAGTTCATGAATCTTAAGACTCACTTCAGCCCATAACATCTTACAGTTCCTTTTATAAAATAATGTTTATTTATGTTACTTTTTAAAAATGGATCTTTTGGGGGCTGGAGAGATAACTCAGCGGTTAAGAGCACTGATTGCTCTTCCAGAGGTCCTGATGAGTTCAAGTCCCAGCAACCACATGGTGGCTCACAACCATCTGTAGTGTGATTTGATGCCATCTTCTGGTGTGTCTGAAGACAGCAATGGTGTACCCACATACATTATATTTACATATATAAATGACGTTTCTAGTTGCAGGAGATGGCCAATTTAGGCTCCATATCCTCCATTACTTGGAGTCTTAGCTAGATTGTAGATTCCCAGATGTTTTCTCTGCACTAGATTTCTACCTAACTCCATAAATGTCCCTCAATTGCAGTTGTCCCTCTCAGTACTCTCTCCCTCTAGTCAAGACGTCCAGTGGAGGGATTGGGACACCAACCCAGGCACAAAACCTCTGACCTACTATTTGTCCTTTCTGCAATATATACTGGGGTAAAGGTAGCACAGAAATTGTGGGAGTGGCTAACCAATGACTGATCCAGTTTGAGAGCCATGCCACAAGAGGGAGCCCACCCCATTACCTGGAGGTCCAGGAACCAGAGATGGGGAGCCCAGAGACCTACGACAATGATAGAACCAAACATAACCAGGAGGGAAAAGGTAATGAAATAATTTCCAATGATTGTCTGCAATACTTGTAGACAGGAGTCTGACATAACCATCATCAGAGAGCCTTCATCCAGCAACTGACAGCAGATGCAGAGACCCACAGCTAAACGCTGTGGAATCCTGTGTAAGAGGGTGAGGAAAGATTCTGTAGGAGCTAGAGTGGTCAGGAACACCACAAGAAAACCCATGGAATCAACTAACCAGGGCTTCTGGGTGCTCACAGAGACTGAACCGACACTCAGAGAGTCTGGCCTAGGCCTTCTGCATATATTATAGTCGTGTGTAACTTGATCTTCTTGTATGACTTCTAACAGTGGGAGCAGTGGTGGTCTCTGACTCTTCTGCCTGCTTTGGGGACCCTGTTCCTCCTACTGTGTTCCCTCATCCAGCCTCAATATGAGGGGAGGTGCCTGTTCTTATTGCAACTTGATATGTGTTTGGTATTCCTGGGATGCCTGTCCTTATCGGAGAGAAAAATGGAGGCGGCATGGATGGGCAGGGTAGAGGGGAGAGACCACAGTTGGGATGTAATATGAGACAAGAATAAATTTTAAAACTTTTTTAAAAGAGGTGTTTTGTGTAGGAAACTGGACTATAGTGATAAGAAAGTGAAAGTTGCCTACAACCTACCAGGATAACTATTACTAGACATTCTGCCTGTCTCCTGTCTGCTTTCAATGTGTGTACACTCTGCTCTTCGTCATCAACACTTCTACTCACTCCCTCCACCCTTACTTTTTCCTCAGATTACTAACTCGTTTCTTCTATTATTCGACCTTCAACCGTCCAATGGCTTTCAGAGCATTTATTTGGCATCTCCTACATGCCAGGTACTATATAGGAGCCATTTACATCCGGGGCTATGCTTTACTAGTGTCGCAAACTCTCAGCTAACTCCTTTCCCATCCTTTCTCCTTCCTGCTTCCCAGGTCTACCTGGTCCTCGATTCCACACTAGAGAAGATACAACGAAGTGGGTAGCAAAGATTGAATTGTGTTGGAAGGTAGATGATCTGATAGACTGTTGATATAATTGTTGGAGTGCACTGTGTGAAGATTAGTTTTGTATTATTCAGTTGTTAATTCTGTACCTGAAGACAATTGGCCAGACTTTGGTATTTTTATTCAGCATTGCATCATATTTTATAAACACTCTTCCTCCCTCACCTGCTGATTGGTTTAATAAAGAGCTGACGGCCAATAGCTTGACAGGAAAGGGAAGGCGGGACTTCCTGGCTGAGAGATGGTCTCTACAAGAATACTTGAGCGAGGGAAGATTCACCAGTGGACATGGAGGAAGTCGGTTGTGGATAAGTGAAGGCCCAGTGGCAGACAAGAACTAGAGTAGTCAGGTAAATTAAGTTAAGTGAGCAAAGCTGGGAGCTAGGCCTAACTATGATAAAATTAATGTCTGTATTATTTGGTGGCTGGAGTATCCAAGAAAGTCTGACAATACAAATGATGTCTAAGAAGAAAGGATGAGGCTCTTAAAGGGCAATGCATCCTGCACCCATGTCTTTTCCTCCTCTGTAAAGCTTTCTTTGGATCCCATTTTTATATTCCAGGGCCCCACCACCACCACAGGCAGGGGGATGATGATTTAGTGGTACAATCCCAAGCACCCACCAAGCAGCACTCTTACCACAAATCCTCTCTTAGTGTGACTCTTAGGGTGACTTTTAGGGTAACTCTTAGGGTGACTAGCAAGTGCCTGGGCTGAAAAGTGCCAGCAGCCCTCAGAATCATGCTTTTCATCTTCGGACTGCTTTATTCAAGGAGAGTTGGTCTTTCCTTGGCTGAGGTCCCAAGGACCTGATTCTGCTGGGGTGTAGGGAGCTTAGCTTACCTTTATCTCTTTACCTGTCCAGATTCGGTGTCCTGCACATGGCCTGTCCTCTTACCACAGAGTTAATAGATGCAATCAGTAAAGGACTTTACAATGCCCTGCAGGTGGCTCCCTTGGACTGAAGGTATCTGGAACCACCAAAGCCTCGATGCTTGCTCTTCAGTCTTTCCTCAGACATAGCTTTATGCTTTGCTGTGTAAAATGCTGGTGTCCCCCATAAATTATATGCTGAAAGCTAATTTCCAATACAATAGTGATAAAGGTGTGACCTTTACAAAGATATTGTCATGTGAACCCTTCCCTCAAGGATAAAACCTGTGGCCTTTTACAAAAGTTTGAAGAAGTTACCTGCCCCCTATGATTACATGAGGAAGCATCAAAGGATACCTTCTTTGAAACAGGGACTGAGTCTTCACTAGAAAATGAACCTGCCGGTGCCTCCACCTGCGTCTTCTCACCCTCTAGGCCTGGAAGAAGAAACTGTCTATTCATAAACTCCCTGCTATAGGGGATTTTGTTTTAGCAGCCAAGATAGACAAAGGCACTTTGTTTCCTTTCATCTCTTGGTTCAACTGTTTTAGGAGTGGCTGGCCCTTTAAGAAAGTGATAGCCGATTTCCTGGCTGTGCTTTTATTTCTTGACATTTTCTGGACTTAGAACAACTGGATTCTAAAATTGTTAATAAATCGTTCTCTGAGACAGATATTAGAAATTACATGGTTTTTCTTTATTGAATCTAAAAATATATATGTTTAGGTCAATGAAAAGTAAGAAGCTTTGTCAGTTGAATTGTTTTAAGTTTTGAACATTTAAAATCGCCCGAAGGACTGAAACCTCTGGCGTGTGCATTAGACACCTGCCATGTGTTTCACACTGTGCTTCCCCGGTTCTGTAAAACATCACCACAACCCTTTACATCTGTAGTTCAATTGGGAATTTATGAATCACTAACACTGAAAAATAAAGTTTTGAAATTTAAAAAAAACAAGCATATCATTTCAGAGCAATCAGATTGGCAAAGGTTAGGAAACCTGTCAGTCCCGATGCTAAAGGGGTGCGCGTTAGGAAGCTCTCTACTCTTGATGGAGTTGAGCGAAAGTCTTTGTGGTGCCCATAGCTCGATCTAGTCGAGCACACCACTATGAATCAGCAGTTTCCCCCTTGATTCTACTTCAGAGACCTCAACACAGAGTCCTGCTGAGGACATTCTCTACGCTATTACAGTAAATCAACCAACATGGCTGTCATTTGAAATTTACTAGATGAATTGTTTTGCCTGCTCTGTGGGATTCTATACACATCTTTCTTTTGTTTTGTGTTTTAAGACAGGGTTTCTCTGTGTAGCCCTGGCTGTTCTGGAACTCACTCTGTAGGCCAGGCTGTCCTCAATAGGGATCTGCCTGCCTCTGCCTCCTTTTTGGATAGCAAAAGGAACCAGAATCACAGAATTGTTGAGGGGGTCATTATAACATTTCTACATTTTAGGAAGACCAACAATGTCAACTAACGTGGACCCCTGGGAGCTCCCAGAGACTGAGCCACCAACCAAAGAGCACACACGAGCTGGTCTGAGGTCCTGGGCACATGTGTAGCAGAGGTGTAGCAGAGGACTGCCTTGTCTGGCCTCAATGGTAGAGGATGCATCTAATTCTGCAGAAACTTGATGCCCCAGGGAAGGGTATAGTGGGGGCACTCTCAGAGGCAAAGAGGAGAGGGATGGGGGAAGAACTCTGCAAGGGAGGACTGGGAGGGGCAATATCTGAGATGTAAATAAATAAAATACTGTTAATAAAAACATCTCTACATCTTTTCAGTTATGAAATAAAAACGGCTCTTAAGTAAACAAATAAAAAAAACCCTCTTTTCCCCCCAGGGTTATGCAATGATGAGATGCACTATGTCACCAATATAAATGGATTTTGTTTGTTACTTTAAAGATAATGGCCTCGGGGTGGGAGAGGTGGCTTGATGATTAATGGTACTCGCTGCTTTTGCTGAGGACAGGGTTCTGTTCCCAGCACCCACATGGCAACTCATCAATACCTGTAAGTCCAGTTCCAGGGAATCGAATGCTCTCTTCTAGCTACTGGTGTGTGTTCCTGCAAGCATGTGGTGCACATATTAATGCTCAGACATACATGCATACATATAAAAATAAACATAGCCACAGCTCAAATGTCTTAGTCTTCTAGAGCAGAACTGATCTTTTGCATCCAAGTAGCGTGCTTTCAGAATGAAATAAGTCTCACTGCAGAGTGAGTACCCAGTGAGAGTGGTTTAATAAAACTACCTTGCTTTATTTTCTCCTCCTTAGGCCTATGAAATCAGCCTCTTGGCTTATGATGGCAGGTTAAACATAATTCCAGGACGCCTCTGCCAGGCTTATTGTCACACCCCACAGCTCTAGGACAAGAGTGCAGCCAGGTGACCCTGATAAATCTCCACTCCAAGCAGGACTCTGACTTCCTGCTCTGAAGTAGGAAATGGTTCCAAGGCAGCTCAGCAAGCTGGGTGCTGTGGACATATGGTGACCCTCCCAAGGGTACAGGGAGAGGCTGCCAAGCTAAGAAAAGAAGAAAAATAGCTCTGGATCCACTCTCTACTGGCAGTCAGAACAATCATTAAGAGCTGTCAATTGCCCCAGCCCAGCCCCTCTGCAGCTTCTCAATACCTTTGAGTATAGATCCCATACCCTGCATACCTACGAAGCTCCTTATGGGCTCCTGTACCTTTTTCTGGCCTGGTGGTTTCAGTCCCTGCTTTCCTGTCCTCTCTGCTCTAGGCTCATGGAACCTCTGAAGCCACCCACATCCTTACAATACCGACTCTTTTACTCAGACGCCCTCCCCACAGCCTCTCCGTCTCTGCTCAAGTCTGGCTTCTGCAAGGTTTTTCCTGGGCAGATCTGGCTCCCCACTTCTTTCCACAGCATTCCCCTTCCTCTTTGGACTGGTATAACTGTTGGAATGATTCATCTCATGCCTGCCTGACATGCTATCCAGAAAACACGAAGACAGTGCCTGTCTTGTGTACTATGCCAAGCGTGTATGAGCATACATATGCAGGAAATGTTTGAAGGAGTCCTGGCCTGTGATCAGAATGCCAGAGTGAGAACTTTACTGTAGACAATAGACGCTTTTAGGCAACAGAGATTTTTTTTCTTGATTTACCAAACAGCCACAATTGCAAAGGACTGGGCTACAACACGAACTATGGGGGCTGCTCTGAATCCTCTGCTGGTCTCGGGAAGTTACTGGGAAAGCTCTCATAGATGGTTGATCTGGACAAGGTGGAGGCCTGCCATCACCATCTCTGCAGCTTGCTATGGCTCGCCGGGGGCTCCCAGGAAGGCTGGCATTTGAGTGTAGACTAGGTACAATAATGCCAGGCTTTTCCAGATCCCTCCTGAAGCCCCAGCTTGTGCCTTGTGTCCATAGGACATGATCTCATGACTGTCAGAGCTCTGTAGTGACAGCAGGTCTCCAAAGCCCTCACTGCAGTTTAATAAAGACACCCTGAGTCTTACTTGAAGGACACAGCTCACAGAAAGCTCTAGAAAATCCAGAATTGTTAAACATGAGGCCTCCTTTTCTTCAAAGGAAGAAAACAACTGATAGCTTTTTACAGGAAGGCTAGAGTGGATTCTGTCTGACAGCCTAGACACCTTTTGCTATTCTACAGAGCCAGCCTTTCTGAATCCCCAAATCCTGAGCATCATTTAGGCCTAACCCTGAGCCTGGTCTCTCAGCGACTAGAGCACATTCTTATTTCTATGTACTTTGCATAATTGATACGTGGAAACCTTTTTTTCCAAAGTTTTACTGTGCTTAAATGTGTAAGAAAAATAAAGTCCTCGGTCGGACCCTGGAAGTTTTTGACCCAGCACCTGCTGAAGCAGTGCTGATCTGCTCCAATCTTTCCCTCACCCTCTTCCTGGCTAGTTCCCTGCTGTCCATGAGGCTTGCAGGGAACCCGACACCTACTGACATTAAGGCTAGAGAACAGAGCAAGTAAGTATCCACAGAGCCTTCCCTTCTGCTCACCACAGCCTGTGTCTGTGACGGACAGGGTTGTTGGACAGAGATACCCTCAGGTGAGATGTAGAGAGCCTGACCTTTAAGCATCCAATCCAGTTGAAAGGCTAGAAGGGCCAACATGCAACAGAAGAGAAACCAGAAAGAGGCAGATTCATATCAGCACCGTCTCACCCTGAGAATGACACTTGATCCTAGTGCCAATGATAACATGAAAGACACCATTGCCTGGTCTTGGCTTGTATCGCTATAACGAAAGGCAAGAGACTAGGAAGTTTATAAAGAACAGAAATTCTCCCAGTTCTGGAGACCAAACCTCCCAAACATCTTTCCTCTTCTCTAATGACAGAAATGGCTTATGCAGGTGCTATGGATTGTCCAAAAAGTCAGGTTGAAACTTCATCCCCCCCTGTTGTGTTAAGATATGGGGACCCTGAGAGAGTGGTGGTCATGAGGGTTCCACCCCACACAAGGCCCTTGCTCTCTCCCATGGTGTGAAGATAAGGTGTACAGCTTCTCTTTGCCTTTCAGCTCCTTCCGCCTGTGAGGTCATCTAAAGGGCCCCTTCCCTCCAGAGCAGGCCTCCAGTGGCCAATCTTGATCCTAGATTTGGCCTCCAGAACCTGTGAATCTGCCTCTCTGCCTATCTGTGTCTTTTAAAGCATGGGCTCTTGTTGTGCCCCTGTTAGAACTAGCTTTGGAGTTCAAGGGAGAGATACACGATCCTGTCAAGTCATTCTTCTGTGCCAGAGATCAAACGAAAGATATTTACACGTATGGACAACCCCTCTTCAACCCCCTCCATCCTTTAAAGGGACAGGATGTTTGCTTGCTAGAATGAACACACACTTGCTTCTGGGTTGAAAACCCTGGGTAACTCCTGGAAAGGAAATCAAAGAAGAGACATATTCAGTTGGTTGTAGGCGGAGAAGGGATGGACGAGCAGAAGAGAGTGGGAAAGACGGGAGACTGAAGGACAGCTCAGGGCAAACCTCCGCCTGGACTGTGAAAGCCCGAGAGTCAGGGGATTCTAATGAGGTTTTGTTGTGCAACAGAAGAACATTCTTTAGTCTTGGGAGAAGACACAGTTGGTAAAGTGCTTGCCATGTAAACCGAGGATCTGAATTCAAGTCTCAATACCCATGAGTGTGGAGAGTGAGGAACTAAGTGTAGTAGTGCTTGCCTGTAACCCAGCCCTGAAAACGCAGAGAAAAGACGATCCCTGGGGATTGCCTGGGGCCACTCTAGCAAAGTCATTAAACTCGAAGTTCAAAGAGAGATTCTGTCTCAAAAACTAAGGTGGAGGATGATTGAAAAAGACATTCAGGGCTGACCTCCATAATCCTTCACACACATTCATGTAAACATGTACGTACACCTTTGTGACATTTGCCTTGGGGTTCAGAGCAGGATTTGAGTCCCTTTGCCTGTATCTCTGAATTTCTGTTTTGTTCTTCTAGGGACCTAAAGAATCTGAGTTTGTGGCTTAGGTTCCTGCTCACACAGTGAGTGCTGTTGGCTGTAGACTCACTGGGTGTTAGGAGGCATGAGCTACAGTGGAGAAGGCACTTCTGGCTGCATGTTATAAGCCAGAAAAGCCCAAGATCTTGCCCAATGATAGTCAGCCAGCGAAGACTCAAAATCTAAATCTGTGTGGCTCCAAAGACATCTTGTTCCATCTACTGTCTTAGTCATTGCCTGACTACTTAACATCACTAAGCCTCAACTTCCTCACATATAAAAGGAGAATCATGATATCTACATCAAAGATTGGTGATCAAAGAGAGCAGATGAGCTGGCGCACAGTCAGGATTAACGCCATACCTTCCCACCTCCAGGCACAAGCCAACTTACAAATGTTTGATTTCAGATCTTTTCTTGAGAGCCGAGGGAACATGCAGAGTAGATGGGAGAACTGGGGTGGGGACAAGAGAATGTCACCAACAATCAGCTTTGCCAGGTAAACTGCTCCACCTCTCATCTGGGGGAGGGGAGGGGGAAGGAGGGGGTAGCCACAACTTCACCCGACCGGAGCTTAAGAGGCCCCAAGGGACCAGTGCAACCAGGAGATTAGAGGTTAAACAAAAGAAGTGGGAGATGTGGTTGGCAGACAGATTGCTGCTCTGCCAGGGCCCAAGCTGTCCTGGTGAGCAGAAGGCAGCAGTGTGACTCATGTGGCAGGGATAGAAATAGAGCCCCCAGCTTCTGGAGGACAGATAATTTGAGGCTTGGCTAGTTCCTGGATCTTTGTCATACTGAAGGAAAAATAAACAGTGCCAGAGAAAAATCGACATGGGGGGCAGATCATAAGGTTCTGAGCCTCTCTGGAGTACAGGCTCTGTTCTAAGGATCAAGGAATAGAGTCCAGAGCAAAACATGGTGTGTGAGTTTGGGAGACCTCGGGCTACAAAGTGTGCTGCAAAGAGGGGAATTTCAGAGAAACTGTCAATACACAAGACTAGCCAAGGAAACATAGAAGCCAAACTCTTGGTGTCCAGACCAGTCAGTATTATGCAGGTAGACCTTGTCTAAAAAAAAAGCAAAGGAAAAAAAAAATAAATAAACAAAACCCCTAATCTAAGTGTGATATTTAAAAAGAAAGGAGAGGAGATGGAAATACTTGTCTTTTCTAATGCAAGGGACATTGTCACGCATGAAATCGGTAGCTACTCACATGAGCTGAGTCCACCTTACGTGCACAGACTCCATTCTGAAACAGAAGCTTTGCTGGTGTTTACAGTGGAGCCAAGATGCCAGTTCCAGTTGTCACTTGACACAACCCAGTCACTTGGAAGAGAGAACCTCAGTTGAGAAACTGCCCCTATTAGATTGGCTTGTGCACACATCTATGGGCCATTTTCTCTATTGCTGATTGGTGTGGGAGGGCTCAGCCTCTATGGGCAGTAACAGACCTAAACAGTGAGCGGTAACAGACCTAGACAGATGGGCAGTAACAGACCTAAACAGATGAGCCTGTAACAGACCTAGGAGATGGGCAGTAACAGACCTAGACAGATGGGCAGTAACAGACCTAAACAGATGAGCTGTGACAGACCTAGCAGATGGCAGTAACAGACCTAAACAGATGAGCCTGTAACAGACCTAGAAGATGGGCAGTAACAGACCTAAACAGATGACCTGTGAACAGACCTAGACAGATGGGCAGTAACAGACCTAGACAGATGGCCAGTAACAGACCTAGAAGATGGACTGTAACAGACCTAGACAGATGGCATGTGAACAGATCTAGACAGATGGACCTGTGACGACCAGACAACCTAGACTAGCATGGACCTGTGACAGACCTAGAACAGATGGGCCTGTAACAGACCTAGACAGATGAGCCCAGGCTGTATAAGGAAAATTATGGAATGTTTGCCTGGAAGCAAGCCAGGAAACAGCGTGCCTCCATGATTTCTGCTTCACTTCCTGCCTGTAAGTGCCTGTCCTGGTTTCTGTCAATGAAAGACTGTAATCTTTGAGCTGAAACAAACCCTTTCCTCTCTAAGTTGCTTTTGGTCATGATGTATATCACAGCAACAGAAGAAACTAGAACAGTGGGAAGTGAGGGCTGAGGATGCGAGCCTGCTCCAAGACTTCCTATAGAGCAGTATCACCAACCAAGGGACTGGGCATAGTTTTAAAGTTCTCCATTTACAATAACTGGCCAGACTGACCTCTGAGAGATCAGGAGGCAGGCCTGTGGGTAGCCCCAGGAGCCAAGGTCATGCTGGATCTTAATGCAGCCCTGGGCCTGGATTGTTTAGGTCCTATACTACTGATCCATAGCCTGGAATTTCTGTTGCCCAAATAAGCAAAGGTAGCCTATCCGTTGCTGAGAAAAAGATTGGCACCCTAAGAACTTCATTTTCATTTGCTACTTATTTTAAATGATTTGTTTTGTGGTACATATACCACAGCATGTTGTGTGTGGGCAAAGAACAACTTGGGAGAGTCAGCTCTCTTCCTGCACTACACGAGTCCCAGGACTCGAACTCAGATCATCAAGCTTGGAGAAAGGCAGCTTTACCTGATAACCGTCATGGTGGCTGCATCCTAATAATCTTGCTCTTCTCTCAGACCCACATCTGTCTTCACTGTGGGCTTAAGTGTGACCCTCAGTTCTCTGCACCTGTCCCTTCATTCAGCTAGTAATTGCAGAAGTCATATTCACCCTGGACTTTCACCAGGCTTTGCTGGATCATGGAGACAACAAAGTACCATCATCACCACTAAATATATCAGCAGGAGAGTTGGAAATAGAAGTCAGAAAAGATGTCAACTCATGCTTGTACTTAAGCCTCAGAGTAAAGAGAACAATATTCAACACTCAAGTTAGAGACTGCTCTGTGTCCTTGGCTTCCTTTTAATACAGTGTCATGCTTTATATTGTTCTTATAAATACTAAATTAACAATCAAGAAAATAAAGTTATGTTGAAACTAGAGAAGACATCAAACACAAAAAGTATGCTAGATCTAAGAAAAGACTGGAAGAAGGAAGTTTTGACGGTTGGAATAGCAGAGGCAGTGAGGACTTTGGCTCAAACAGTATAAGGGGTGGGATGGAGCAAAATGTATTTAAGAGAGATTTGTGCAAAAAGACAGGGGGAGAATCTGGATGCACCATTGACAGATGCAGAACCAACTGCAGTCATCCTTTTCCTCTGTTAGCATCAAGCCCGAACTCTGAGTGATGTCATATTCAGGTGACCTGCGACCTCTACCTCGTTACCAAGGCAACTGCCAAACCTTCCCATAATTCACTTGACCACCTCACCTGGTACCTGAGGATATGTCACAGGCCATATAAATATTCAGGGTCAGCGACATCATTCATTCTCTCTCTCTCTCTCTCTCTCTCTCTCTCTCTCTCTCTCTCTCTCTCTCCATCTTTCTCTCCACTTCTTTCCCCACCCTCTATCTAAATAAATCCACGCTCTCCCGTGGAATCAGCCAGTCTGGTATGGTCTGTTCTTGGCCGCGCCAGCAGTATCCCTTTATCCTCTAGGGTTCTTTTGTGTACTTTAGACTCTGTATGTCTAGTCTGAACTAGTCACACCCATGACCTTTTGATGGTTTTCCTTGACTGCCCTTTCTGGGGAGCATGCCACCAGCTTGCTAGCCTCTGATCTCAAGGGCATGCAAGCTTCCTCTCTCCTTCGTTCTCTGTAATCAAATGTGCCACTCTTCCATGTGGTCTTCCTCGGATCAATTCTGGTTCTCTGCTTAAGGGTCCACTTGACCCAGCTTGTCTCTAACGACTGCAGTAGCTCCCGCTGGCACGCTTCCGTCTCCTCCATCTCTCACTCTCGCATCCTACCCTTGAAAGAAGAATGAATCTTCCCACAGCACAGTTTTCTTCTTCATGCTGTGTTGCCCTGTTGCATAAGACCAGAGCCCTCTGCTTAAAAAAAAAAAAAGTGTTTGGAGGATATGTTGAAAAAAATTCCATTTGGAATAGGGAGGGAATTATTTAGAAAATTCAAGTGCAAGTTCACTCTCTGCTACATAGCAAGTTCAAGGTTAACCTGGACTAAGTAAGAATCTTGTCTCAGACAGACAGACAGACAAAACACGTATTTCTTGCCAACTCTCCTTTCTCTAACACACCCTGTATCCCCAACACATAGCCTTTCTCAATCTGAGAGGACACTTGTTAACTTCCCTTGCCTGACCCACCCCAAACTCGATAGTCTCTGAAACCTACAATTCTGAAGCAGGCACAGTAGGCTTGTTTGTTAACACTCCAACACCATTCCTCAGTAACTCCACCTGCTTTCAGACCACATGGTCTGAAGTAGAGCATGTGACCATGAGCCACACCTCTGCATTCTCATGGCAGATGTAATTTGTTTGGGGCCATTACTGGTCCTTAGTCGTAACCCTAACTTCCGTAGGAACCACCAGAAAAAGGCCTGTGTGTCCTGTTGGACATGAACCTGGGAAATACAGTGCATCTAAGTAAGAATCTGGGCACAGTGTGGGGGAAAAACTTCTGTAGGGTGTAGTTGATGCTGAAGTAGCGGCTTGAGAAATAGAGGGTAGCATAGGTTTGTGTTGTCATGTGAGCCTTGAATCCAGCCTGTTTCCAAGCCAATTTGACACACAACCCCCTGCTGCTATCCTGTTCCTTGAGCTAAGGAAGTCCCCATTTTTTAAAATGTAATTTATTATTTATTTATTTTTTTTACTTATTCATTTTACATCCTGCTCACTGCCCCCTCCCAGTCACCCCTCCCACAATCCTTCTCCCACCCCCCATTCCCCATCTCCTATCCCCTTCTCCAAATAGATGAGGTTCCCCTGGGTACCCCCCCCACCTTGGCAGGAAGTCCTCTATTTTGCAGAGTTTTATTCTGTTTTCTAGGGTACTGATGGTACTTATTTATGGCACCAGGAGTCCTAACTATCGTGCATCATAAATCACAAGCATGGCCCTGCAAATTCCCACACAAGTCCCCACCACTTGGACATCACCTCAGAAGAGTCTCTGTCTTGCTTGTACAAAAGCTGGAATCTGCCCTGCAGTCTCGCATGCTGGGACAGACTTGTGGATGCCTGCAGCATGTTTGCATCACAGACTAAGCAGCTGCCCTAAATAACTCACCCAAAAAAGGAAAAGGACCCGGGAAGCCCCAGATCGGGGGGGGGTGGGGGGGGGATTTAAAGGGAATCCAGTGATTGTCCTCCTGTCTGACTCCTGTGCTCAAACTGGCCCCGTGGAGTGTCAATAAAACAGAGGGGCCTGGTTTAGATTGCCACAGAAAACCAAAGGAAGAGAGGTCTCCTGTTGCATTTTATGACTTAGCCCTGTGTGCTCTGGGTGCCTGAACACCCCGTGTGCATTTGAAGGTCTTCACTGTTGGTATTTGGGGACAGGGCAGTGTAGAGGGGGCTGTTTAGCATCGCCAGGCCTCTGCCTACCATTTGTAATAGCATCATCACCTACACACTCCGGTTCTACAACCCAAAATGTCTCCTGACAGCAGCAAATGCCCTCCACAGGCAAACCACTGTAGCTCAGAGCTGCTGCATTTGTGGCTACGGCATTAAGTGGGAGGGGACTTCTTTTCCCACTGAAAGTGTCAATCAAACTGGAGTAAAAGTAAATGTATTCAGAAGAGACATCAGTGTCTGGATGTGTGCGGGAAGAGTGGGGTGAAGCCGTGAATGAAGGAGAAAGGGTTCTGTTTAAAGGTAAACCAACCCCTGAGTAACAGACTAGCACCTCACCAGCGCAGTTCGTGAAACACCCGGAGGTCTTCACCAAAGGACGGGAGTCCTGAGAAGGCAGGGGAGTGTGAGGGGGACAGTGAGATGCACACTTTGCTTTTCCTTTCTTTTTCATGTGTTTGTGTGTGCAGTGTGCATATCTGCAAATGTGTGCCTATGCGTGTGTATGTGCACAGGTCCCTAAAGCCAGAGGCTGATGTTAGGAACCTTCCTCAATCGCTTTCACTGTAGCAGGGTCTCTCAATCAAACCCAGAGCTAGCTAACATACCTAGTCTCACCAGCCAGGTTGCTCTGGCGATCTCCCGTCTCTGACCTTCATGCCTGGACAGCAAATACTTTATTCACTGAGCCATCTCCCCAGCCCAAAACATACTCATCATTTTTCAAATAACCTCTGCACCCGGAGACCAGTGACACCCAGGGATGTTAGAATTAAACCTGGAAAATTCCATAAACTTGAAATGGATGCAAACAGCCTGGCTCAAGATTGCTTGCTGCCATTCTAGCAATGGCAGGCATGTTTACTTACAGTCTCAGAGAGTAAATTCCAGAAATGACTGTCTTAACCCAATGTGTCTCTGCGGGGACTGTGCAGTGTGTGAGTAGAGAGACTCAGGCTGACAGAGAGCGAGGAGGTGTTACGTGGGTAAATTGGATCAAGAATCTCTGAGGAGGCTGTAAGATTGTCTCCTGAAGAAGAGGCCTCGACTTAGCCTTGTGTGCTCTGGGCGCCTGAACACCCAGATTTATCAGATGGGGACATTAAGGCAGAGAGCAAACATTCCCGCAGGCAGCAGAATAGAGCTTCCTGACAAGAAGTAAGGACCTGGGGATTTTTTAACTTTTAAAATTACAATTATTTGTGTGTGTGTGTGTGTGTGTGTGTGTGTGTGTGTGTGTGTTGTGTGTGTTGTGTTGTGTGTGTGTGAGTGTGTGTGTGAGAGTGTGTATGTGTGAGTGTGTGTGTATGAGTGTGCGTGTGAGTGTGTGTGAGTGTGTGTGTTTGTGTGTGTGTGTGTGTTTGTGTGTGTGTGTGAGAGAGTGTCTGTGTGAGAGTGTATATGTGTGAGTGTGTGTGTATGAGTGTGTGTGTGTGAGTGTGTGTGTTTGTGTGTGTGTTTGTGTGTGTGTGAGTGTGTGTGTTTGTGTGTGTGTTGAGTGTGTGTGTGTGGTGTGTGTGTTTGTGTGTGTGTGAGTGTGTGTGTTGTGTGTGTGTTTGTGTGTGTGTGAGTGTGTGTGAGTGTGTGTTGTGTGTGTGTGTGATGAGTGTTGTGTGGTGTGTATGTGTGGTGTGTGTGTTGAGTGTGTGTGTGTGAGTGTGTGTGTTTGTGTGTGTGTTGTGTGTGGGAGTGTGTGTGTTTGTGTGTATGTTTGTGTGTGTGTGAGTGTGTGTGTGTGAGTGTGTGAGTGTGTGGGGTACATGTAGAGGTCCAGAGGACAACTTGCAGGAGTCAGTTCTCTACTTCACCTCTTAGGTCCTGGGATGAAACTCTGGTTTTGGCAGCAAGCACCTTTGTAGCTGAGCCATCTTGACAGCCTACCTTGGGAATTTTTCTGAAGGAACCAGATCCACTTATTTGCACATTCTGATTGACCTGTTATGCCGGGGGCTAAGGTGCTATATGTGATAAAGAGAATTTCTTTGGCATCAAAATGAAGCTCAATTCCTTTACCACAGTTGGGTCATCAATCAATCTTAGGTAAGTTATGTCTTTAAGTCTTAATGTCCCCATCTGATAAATGGGAGACTGCTGGTCCTCACTCACAGAACAGCAGTGAGAACAGCTTAGAGACAGGGCCGACACAGGCCAGCTTGTGCCATGTGCTTCACTTCTTGCCTTCTGTGGAGGGAGCCAGAACCTCCTGACCACCCACTCACTAGACTAGAGCTCCCTAGATGGTACAGGTTATGAGCCAAAGCAGGGGATTCTAATCCAGAAAGTGGCTTCTTACAGGTCTTGTCCCTTTGTCCCCTCACACAGTAACAAACATTTTGAAACCCACAGGCCTGCATAGCAGAGGGGGAAAGGTGTTGAGAGCACACAGGCTGAGTCCTGTAGGCAGCAGTTGTAAGTCAGGAGTGGACTGTCAGGGATGAAACTTGGTAAGTAATTACAGATACTGACTGTAGTTCTGTCAGTGTCAGAGCTCTTTCCCACGGCCCTTCTTATTCTGACCACATTGATGGTGTGACATAATAGGCGGAGTGGTAGCCTGCCATGGATACCTCTCCAACAACTAGAACCAGCATTGCCCTGGGATGCTCATGAGTATCCTTAAAACCAGAAGAAAGATTGGTGCAATGACTAGCTCACAACCTGGAGGTTGAGCCATCTCGCAGTTGGGTCCGGTTAAATAGATTCACATTATTTAGAGGGCAGACAGGGAGCTTCACTAAGCAGTCAGAAAAATCAGACATTAAATAAGGCACCATGCTGGTGGTTGTTGCAGAAGCATCTGGGATTTGAGATGAGGTTTGCTCCCTGCCCATCTTGTCGTGCGTGGTTACAATGGGCCTATGTACGGTGAATGAGAGGACCCTTGTCAGTCTAAGGTGGAGGACAAGAAACTAGGGGAGTGGGTTAGGTCTCTGCAAAACCGATGGAGAAAGAAACCCCATGCAGTGGCTGTTTGCAGCTGCGTATTGGTTCACCCAATGAGATCACATCAGGTTTCTGACCTAGGGTACAGAAAGATAAGCTTGTGATCATTATTACAGAAGCAACAGGGATTTGCTACAGTTTACAACATGGAAGTCTTTCCATCCTGCCTTTAAGGACTGTACAATAATTCACTGAGTGCTTTCGGTACTCAGAAACTTTGATCCCCGAGGGATACAACCATGACTTCCATGCGTCAGACCAATTTCACTCATTCTGTGCTGTGGTTAATGGGAAGACATGGAATAAAGGTTATGGGATCGGTAGTTATTCCAGCCTTTGTGTTGAAAAAGAACTGACCATTGATAGCAATTCCACGGTGGCTGCACTTGAAGCCTGAATGTCCACACAATGCAGGCCTCCCTGGACAGAAAGGCTCAGCAAGGGCTGATATATCTGATTGTCCTTACATGATTGTCCTGGGCCCCTTCCCAGGTTTTCACATTATTTCCTTCTTCCTTGGGCTCCACTTGTTTTTATTTTCCAAAGTTCTTCATTAGAACCTATATTTATTAGCCTTGGTGTCTATTGCCGTGACAAACACCATGACCAAAGCAACTTATAAAAAAGAACACTGAATTCAGGACTCTCAGTTGCAGAGAATTAGCATCCATGATGCCATGAGCGAGGGAGCATATTGGCAGGCATGGTGCTGGAGCAGTGACTAAGAGCTTATCTCTGGATCCACGTGCAGGAAGCAGAGAGCTTCTAATCACTCTATCAACTCCCCAATAGGTAATAGGATTTTTTTCCTTCCTATTACTATCTTCCATATCCAAGGATTTTGCTGGTCACTGTGTCCTTCTCTAGCTTTCTACGTTACCACACTGATTTTTAAAAAATGTTTTCCAATTTAAAGTTCTTGATTTGGAGACCCTGGTCATTTCTGCTTCTTGAGAGTTGACTTTCTAAGTCCTTGGCTGTATTTAGTTTCACCATAGCACTGGATTATAACACAACCATGTAGTTTTCCATTGCCCTATACTTAGAAGTTAACATGAAAACAGGGACTTTTATTTTGTCACTATTCCACAGTTCCCAAAACAGTCCTTGTTATATAATAGTTCCTCCATAAACACTTACTAAGCTGAATTAGAAATGATCTCCTCTGTGTAACTATGTGTATGAAATATATTTTTTTTCTTTAATTTTACTGGATGATGAACTCCAAAGGTCTTGGACTCAGTGTTCTCGGGGTAGGAATTTTGAGTAAAGCCATGCTTGGCTTTAATGCAGCTCAAACTTTGTCACCTGGGTGCCACTAACCTGCAATTTCTTCACTAGTGGTGCTGGCACCATCTCTATCACCCTTGTCAATAATTTAGAAAGAATTTGGTCTTAGAAGCCCACTGGGAGGTCTACATGGAAGGATGCTGTGCTTCCTGATCTGCTGATCTGCTAGAGAATGCCTGTGAGAATCAAGCTCTTCTCTCACACTGCATGTTGCTATGTGAAACCATGATGCCCGGACTTGCTGTTGACTGAGGGTGGGTAGGTAGAAATGAGCTAAACCCCAACTCACCCAGCCTGGGCACTGTCATGATGTAAGGCTAAACTTCCCTGTTGTTTAGTTGCATTCCGATTTGAGCTTCTATTATCCTCAGTCAAATGCATCCTGAAAGCTATCTTATCATCTATTTCCACTAAGAAAAAACACATTAGAAATATCTTCCCATGTGGGTCTAATCAACTCCCCCAGTAGGTAATGAGATTATTATCTTCCATATTTAAGGATTATCCATGGTGTTTGAAGAGATGAGTTGCTGAGAAATCCTCTGCAAGAGTCCAAGCAGAGACGGGCATCTATACCATTCCACTCATTATACTTGATGACCAGGCTTAGCACGGCAGAGCTTCACACAGCCTCTCACACACTACGTACACCAAGCTCTCCCACAAGAGTTCATGGTCATGGAGCACTGCCTGGGCTTATCTAGTCCAGGTCCCTTCTTCGTGAGTCTAGAGAAGTGATTTGCTACATCTTCAGGGACCTTTCAAGGTCCAAATGCTTATGAATCACCCTTGTATTTTAATATTTCCATTAAGCATTTCCAATTGCATTCATTCAGGGTTTCTCCCACTCCCAGTTCATATATGCATTTCACAAGGTGAGCAGAGAAAGTGAACTAGCTGGCATTCCTGTGGTGGATTCCCAAAGTCTTGGCTAGAAGAGCCCATGTCATGCACAACCAGGACTCACAACCATGGAATTTGCTTTACAGTCAGACCCCCAGCTGCAAGGTATAAAAAGTCCTGACATGTCAGTGTGTCATCAGCAAACACACAAATGACTAATTTCCAGAGCACACTGGCATAGTTTTCTATTGCTTTGATTTATGTGGATTTTAATGGTAGTTTGTTTCTTGTTGAGGTTTTGTCTTTTACTGTTATTGTAATGCTAAGTGCTGGGCCCCCAAGATCTGGAGTCTGCACATAGCTTCTGAGTTCCAACCCCCAGTTAATTATGATTGGTAAATAAAGATGCCAGCAGCCAATAGCTGGGGAGAAGAGAGAGAGGCAAGGTTTAGGTTTCCCAGGCTAGAGACCACGAGGAAGGAGAAAAAGAAAGAGTGGCCATGCCTTAGGAGAGTGTCAAGGATCAGTTGCTAGGTGATGGTCAATATTCTGAATTAAGAGTACAGATTATTTGATGATCCCTTCTTAGAACAATGTTATACAATAGCTTAATGCTTGGGACAAGGTTGAACAACAGAGATGAGTTGAATCCTCTACAAAGATAACCCAGGATTCAAATGAATCTTTCACTGACTTTTTATCTTGTTAGGGAATACAAATTGCTCCTGAAAAAAATACAAAGAGGAGATTCTATCAATTATCTAGGATATAAGCTATGTCTGCAGAAAATCCAGCCACAGAAGGGTACAGATTAGAAGAGACCAATTACAAACTCAATGATTTTCAAAAATTACTGAGAGGTATTAATTGGCTAAGACCCATAATTGGATTAACTACTCAAGAGCCAAGTTAATTTATTTCAAAACTTACATGGTGATTTGGACTTAAATACTCCAAGAAAGTTATCAGTAGAAGCTGAAAAAGAATTTACTCTGATAGAAAAGGGATTATAGGATACAAATGGATTGTTTGAATCCAAAGATGGATTGTATTTTAGTGATTTGCTTCTATCTTCCCCCACAGGAATTCTTATACAGAAAGAAGGTAATATCTTAGAACAGATATTTTTAGCACATAAGCAGAGTAAAAAGTTAAACACTTATATAGAAAAGGTTTCTGATTTGATTTTGAAAAGGAGAATAAGACCACTAGTTAGCAGGAATAGACCCAGCAGAGATTGTAGTACCTTATACTAACGATCACTAATTACCTCGTTGTGGGTAATCAATGAGGACTGGCAAAGAGCTTGCAGTAATTTTAGGGGGGTAGAGAAATTAACAACAAATACCCCCAAAGTAAGGGATTTCAGCTTATAAAAGGAACTAATTGGATTCTTCCTCACACAATGAGAGGAACATCAATTTCTAAAGCTCCTACCTTTTATGCCAATAAATCAGGAATGGCAGGTTATAAGTCAGAAAATATAAGTAAAAAAATTAAAAGACCATATGCTGCATCTCAGAAATCAGAATTATATGCTATTCTCATGGTTCTATTAGATTTTCCAGAATTTCTTAATTGCTGACCCTTAATATTCAGAGAGAGTTGTTTTCTGTATAGAAACTGCTGGATTTGTTCCAGATGATTCAGAACTAACTTGGTTATTTATACAACTGCAACAAGTAATTCAAAACAGAGACATCCAATACACACACACACAACACACATATATATATATATTTCATACTCAATCTTACACAGGTTTGCTGGGACCATTGGCACTAAGAAATGAGGAGATAGATAAGTTACTAATAGGAAACATAATAGAGGCTTCAAATTTTCATGAAAGACATCATATAAATAGTAGAAGTTTAAAGACAAATTTTTCTATAATATGGTGACAAGCCAAGAAGCTTATTAAAAATTACTCTACTTGCTCTTTGTATAATCAAGCTCCATTACTTACTGGAAGTAACTCTAAAGGTAACCAAAGAAAGGCATTTGGCAGATGGATGTTTTTCATTTTGCAGATTGTGGAAAATTAAAGTATGTACGTCATACAATAGATGCATACTCAGGATTCAAGTGGGCTTCTGCCATAAGTTCTGAAAAGGCTGATCTGTAATTATGCATTTATTAGAAGTGACGGCTATATTAGGAATACCTTTACAGATTAAAACTGATAATGTTCTGGCATATGTATCCAATAAAATGCAACAACTCTTTAAACATTATAACATAAAACATGTTAGCAATCTACCTCACCATCCTACAGGTCAAGCAATCGTAGAGAGAGCTAACTGTACTTTAAAGGAAGTGCTCATAAAACATAAGGGGGATATGAGATCTCCCAGATAAGAATTAAATAATGCTTTATTAACTTAATTTTTAAAAATATCAGTGAGACAAGTAGCACAGCTACAGAAACACACTAGATCTTAGAAAGAACTGCTGAATTAAACCACTCTATATATTATAAGGATGTTTTAACCTAAGAATGGAAGTCAGGAAATGTGTTGCACTGGGGGAGAGCCTTTGTTTCTATGGGAAACAAAAAGCTGGGAATTCCTTCAAAAATCAATAAAGATTAGATTTGACAAGGGGTGAGGGAGACCTCCTGAAAATCTTGGCTGCAGACATAAAGTAAGAGACCCAGAACAACAAAATAGGTGACATGTATGCTGATCCTCTTACATGGGAAGAGCTTTGAGATTGGCTGAGAAATGCATGTCTACAGTAGCCAATAATCTTGTTGGCTACTAGGTCCTCATGACTTATTATTCTTTCATATGGCATGGATGGAGATTTATATAACAGTTTGGTTATACAGTCCAAATGGACTTATAAAGTTGATAGATGCCTTTCTTTTGCTCAAACATACAACAGAGAAACATCTGTAGCTGATCTGTGCATACCACATATTCTATGGTATTCTATGTATTCATATATTCTATGTATTCATATATTCTATGTATTCTAACTTTAAAAGTTTGTGTGTTTTCAGAGCAAACCAATCGAACTCCAATGAAGACAAGTAGCCCAGGTGATGCAGCCTCACAAACTGCCTCATTTCCTGCACCCAGGACAACTTCAAAGCAGCTTGCTCAAATGGTCCAGCCTCACAGACTGTTCCAGCCAGGACCTCAGTTAAGCCCTGCCCTTTCCCATCCCACAGAGACTGGACAGAAAATGATATAAGCTAGTTCTTCCAGGACTTGACCAATATTCCAATTTGCTTAGTGTCCCCAAAAGATGCCTCTGCTCCCAGACAGCAGCAAGCCATTAGAAACGTCCCCATTTCCAAGAGACGGGTTAGGTGGGTTTTGGTCATTTGGTGGGTGATGGATGTTTGTCCTTGTTTAGGGAAGTTAGTCACAAGTTGTTAATGGACTTGCTCAGGGAAGAAACAAAATAAAGGAGGTTAGATTCAGGGATCTCTTTCTTTCTCCTTTTTCTTCTTCTTCTTCTTCTTCTTCTTCTTCTTCTTCTTCTCTTTTCCTCTTTCCTCTTCCTCTTCCTCTTCCTCCTCCTCCTCCTTTTCTTTCTCCCCTCTTTCTTTCCTATCTACTGTGAGGGAGAAAATTGGGGAGATAGAATGAAAAGAAGAAAGGGGGATATGGGGATATAAGGAAAGGAAAGGTAGATTGTTGAGTCTACTTTTAAATTAGAAAGCAACTTCAAGTTTCAAATACTTTTCATTGGTATGGATTTTTGTATATTGGTAGAAATTTAAGGTTATATTTGTTGTAACATATTGTATATATGGTCCAACTCTTGCTTAAGTATTGTACATATGCATTTTAAAATTTGATGTCAAGTTCTAGTCCTTGAAAGCTACTATTACAAAGTATTTAGGATAACTAAGAAATGCAAATTAATAGTTAGTCACCTGTAATGTTCAAACTTGTGCTCATGTTAGGTACAAGTTTAGTTAATTACAAAAATAAGCTTATTTAGCTTCCTGTATGTGTTTTCAAAGTTAAACCTCAGATTCTTCTAATAGAGACTGTCTCTCAAACCAGAAGTCCTGCTTCTAGTTCCTGCCTAGCTATTGGCATCAGATCTTTATTGAGCCAATCAGGGAATAATGAAGTATATTTACAAAATACGAGTAAGGTGAAGAATCATAAGAATAATAATACCTGTGCAGTACTCAGCTCACTGCCAGTACAGAATTAACAACTGAATATACAGAAACAACCTTCATACAGTACACAAAAATGTTTCCCCAACATCTCCCCCTTTTAGTCCAACAAATGTCTTTTTCTCTAACATTAATATACCATATATAATAAGAACAGTTATGACAGCTATCAGGTAAGGATTACATTCACAATGTCCAGTCCATTTGTACTTGGCAACCTCAGAGAAAGTGCCCCAGTATCTCTCCTCTTGGTGAGTTCAAAGTTCTGTACCTAAATCATTTTCTATCACCATTTAGGTTTTTATATCCTCTAAGTTTGAAAACTTGCATTACCAATCTAAAAAAATCAAACATTTTCTTAAATCCTAAACAACTTAAGCTTATATGTGAGACTATAACTATCTAGTCTTTAACCCCATCAGAGACCTGAGAAGGATAATACTACCTGAGTAAACAGGAAATGCAGAGTCCCAAACTATAGAAATGACAGAGAATGTTGGCTTCCTGGACAATCACCCAAAGTTCCTCTGTATCATTGGGGCATCCATCTTCGGCTATTAGACCCAAAAGATCTGCCAACAATGTATGAATATCTAATTTATAATTTTTTAAAATCATGGAGTAATAATTCTGAGAAAGTTGTGGTAGTAAATTGAAGCAGAAATAAAACTTTGGGAGAAATCTTTAGATATCCAAGTGCATTCACTAAGTTGCTAATTCATTTTTGAGGGATTCTGACTGACACAAAGTCTGTTCTTTCTTGGCATGAAATCCAGATTTCTTGGTACTTAACAATAGTGAAAGCTGATGAACTCACCTTTCCTGAGTTCACCTTTCTCCAGAGCTCATCTGGGTTCCACTGTAACAGGAGGGGTGCACAGAGGTGACAGAGGGCTAGACCTTTCCTTAGAGAGACCTTCGGACCTAGCTTTTATGGGTGTGCACTTTAGAACTGAAAAGCTCCAGCTTTAGGGGGTTTGAGGGACTGGAGGAGTGCCTCACAGCCTAGCTGTGGTGAGTGGGTTAAGTTACACGTACAACAGGAAGTCATTAGACAAACTTCAAAAGGCTTCCCAAAACTCTGAAAAGTCCTTCTGTCGTCTTAGGATTTCTATATAATTCTGTCTCAGAGTCATTATTTGGGGGACAAAGAGGCCAGGTGGGAAAACACTGAGGTTGCAGATGGCTGTAACTACACCAGCAACCCATGGTAACTGAGATCGTTCCTGGATCATAGAGGAGAACATACTACTGTCACTTTCTGAAACCAGTACAAGGCCTAACTGCATTCTAGATATTCATCCTCATATCTTCTGATATGTGTACTGCTCAACCCCCATCAAAGAAACTTCCTTTTGCAGTAGATAAAACCTATCACAGAAAACCACAAGTGGCCAAAATACAAAAAACTGACTGTGGTGTACCCAACCACAATTGATATATCTACAACACAATCCCTATATCTAAGGATGGGAAACTTTTGGGGAGAGAGATCAGAAAGAGCCAGAAGACCAGCAAATCTGCTGCAAGATTGTATCTTCTAGATGTGACAGGAATCTTACACACCTCAACAATATGGCTAAAGAAGACTTGAACAAATACAACACCAGTGGATATGCCAGTGCGGCCCCTCCCAGAGAGGAAGAGCTACAGGCAACTGCTGAGAGAGGGAGAATATATATGTACCAATAATAATTAAATTTAAAAGTCGTGAATTTAAGAGTGGGGACATGGGAGATCTTGGAGTAAAGAGAGTGAAGGGGCAAATGGTATAATTATATTTTAGTTAAATAAAAATTAATAACTAAAAAGAGATTTCCATGTGTTTAAACATGTTGAAATAAAATTTACACAACCAGAAGGAAGATAATATGAATTGGTAATTGAGTCAAATTTAAAATAACTCCTCAGGCAGCTAAAATAAACAGTTTCTGAGAAAGGGGAAAGTAGCCACTCCCATTGTGTATTAGCCGTGCACATAATTTACAAAGTAATACAGAGCAAACAATACACACTGACCCAACCAAATTCTGTTCCAGACTTACTGAGAGTGGCTGTACGTGAAAGAACAAAACCTCCCCTTCTATGTGAATGAGGAGCTGTTGGACTGAACAGTGAAGGAGAGTGAAGCCTGACTGGAACTGAAGACTTGGAGTCAATGCTCCCAGCATCGCACTACTGAAAGGACTCACCACCCAAAACTGAAAAACTGGGCATTGTAATGGGTCTCTTGACTTTCACAGCAATCCTTGTAGAACTGTAAACTTCCTGTGTTTATAACCTTTAAAAAAATGTTTTCTTTTAGGTTTTCAACTATAATTGGGTCAGGGTAACTTTCTACCCAAACTACTACCCAAGTCCTTGTTGGGACTGAGTGAATCTAAGATCCATTACCACCACAGCTCTGCCTTCTCCCCACGTCTGCTCACTCCCTCTCTGCTGTCATAATGCTCCAGTCACAATGTCTGCCCTAAGATCCGGAAAGCATTATTCTTCCTGGTACAAGACATCTCTGTATATGCTTCTGCTTTTGCTAGACAGTGTTTCCCATACCTGCGACTTGAAATGACAAATTTCATTTCAAGCCTGGCCTGGAACTCCCCGAGATCTGCCTACCTCTCCTTCCTAAGTATGAAGATTAAAGCTGTATGCTAATATGGTCACCCAGAATCTACTTAAAGTGTCCCTTGATAGAACTAAGTCACTCTGGACATTGTAGACTAGAAGCCCATTTCAGATCTAAGCTTAGCATTTTACACACAAGAAGAGATCCAGCGGGTATGCTTTTGTTTTTAGAAGGACTATTGCCAAGCTTTTAAAGAAGCACATGCACCTCATTAATGGCTAATGTGTTCTTTGGATTTGAACAAATTCAACAACCCAGAGATACATTCAAGTATACTTAAGCACTTGGGAAATTATTTAAAATAAAATAAGATCTTTCCTGACTACAGGGAAATCATGTTTATCTACCTCCAGAGAAGAGGCTCTATTCCTCCACAGGGAGTCTTCCTCCTCATCCACACACCCCCACTTTATATCCCAACTCAAGGGGGTTTCTGGGGAAAATTCTAGAAGGGCTGAAAAGAGAAGGTTGGCTCACTCCTGCTCTTTGCCAAAGGTGAATATTTAACTTCAGTACCCTGCCTCCTTCTTCTCCCAGGCCCTGTACAAAAGAAAAGATCAGCCAGCTCTGAGGCGGAGGAGAGGCAGAAGCAAGGTCACAGCAGTAAGTGCACCCTGAGAATCGAGCAAGACAGAGAAATGGGTTGCATTCTAAATCCTTAAAGACATCGAACAAAGATAAACCACTCCACCAGGCAAGCCTCATCCATTACTGAGGGAGTTGTGGTGGTTTGATCTGGTTTGGCCCCCATAGATTCATGTGTTTGAATTCTTGGCCCATTAGGAGGTGTGGCCTTATTGGAGGAGGCGTGGCCTTGTTGGAGAGAGTATGGTACTGTGTAGATGGACTTTGAGGTCTCCACCCAGTACAGAAGAGAGTCTCCTCCTGACTGCCTAAAAGAGACAGTCCCCTTTTGCTGTCTGTGGATAAAGATGTAGAACTCTCACTTCCTGCAGCACCAAGTCTGCCTGCATGCTGCCCTGCTTTCCACCATGATAATTGTGGAAACATCTAAAACTGTCAGCCAGCCCCAATGAAATTTTACCTCTATAAGAGCTGCCTTGGTCATGGTGTCTTCACAGCAATGAAACACTAAGAAGTGGGGAGGTATAGTCTTTACCAGACAAAGTGAACAATGGAGAATCCTCTCAGGAGACAGAGGACAGGTAAAAATATAAGCTCCTATGGCAGAGGCAAGGCAACACGGTGGAGACACTGGGCCACAGTTGCAGTCATGACAGAGACTAGCACTTGATAGCTCTTTCACATGATTATGTCATTCAGTCTACACAGACACTCTGGCAGAAGTATTGACTATAAGAAAACCAGCACAGAGAGGGTTCAGGGGCCTCATCTGTTGAGTGGGGACTTCCTAGATGTACAGGGATGCCACATCGCTTAATGGGTCTTACAATATAGTTAGAACAGTAGCAGAAGTAAAGAAAATATCAGAGTATTTGTTGGTCAAAAAAAACAAATTCCCCTTTTAAAGATAAAAAAATCATTTGCTTCTGTGGCTAACAAGCTACGTGGCTGCAAGCAAGACCACGAGGCACTCTGGTCTTGAGTCCTCAAAGCTGCAGGGTAAACTTGAATGGCATGAGTATCCTTTCAGCCACAAGCTTCTAGTGAAAACGATTTCCTTTCTTCTTTCTTTAAGTTTTTTTGTTCATTAATTTATTTTCAGACAGGGTGTCAGGTCATCCAGGCTGGCCTTAGACTTGCTAGTCAGCTAAGAAAGACTTTGAACCGCTGTGGAGAGTGTGTGTGATATATGTGTACATGTGTATGCAGGTGGCCATGAGACAAGATCTCACTGGACCCAGAGCTCAGTAATTGGCTAGATTGGCTAGCCAGCAAGTCCCAGGGCCCACCTGCCTCTGTGCTCTAGGCTAGGGTTACAGACACTAGTGCAACCACACCAGACTCTTATGTGCTTACCAGGGGTTCGAATACAGGTCTGAACGTTTGCATGGCAGACTCTTTACTGATGAAGCCATCCCTCCAGACCCCATCTTGAACTTCTCATCCTTGTCTCTCTACCTCCTAAGTGCTAGGATTATAAACTTGTGTGACCCCATGCCTGTTTTCTTCAATGCTAAGAATCAGACCCAGAGCCTCAAGCATACTACTAAGACCAACTGGGCTCTTTGTAGTCTACCTTCTGAGCTCTTTACATGAACATGATTTTCTTTTATCTCTTCATTCTCCACATGTGTGTGTAGCCAACTTAGCTGGAGGAGAGAGCAGCCTAGAAGGCTCAGGGCACCCTTAGTTGCCTTGGATTCCTGCTTTTTGGTAGCAGTTAAGAATTCTGTTTTGTTTGTTCTTTGGTTGGTTTGTTAATTGATTTTTCAAGACAGGGTTTCTCTGTGAGCCCTGGCTGTCCTGGATTTCACTCTGTAGACCAGGCTAGCCTCGAACTCAGAGATCCACGTACCTCTGCCTACAGAGTTCCAGGATTAATTGTGTGTGCCACCACAGTCCAGCATAGTTAAGAATTCTTAATCCTGAAATTGCTTATGCTCCAGTCTTGCCAGCAGCTGTGGTTCCCCCATGGACAACATCATTTGCTTCAGATGCTGATGGAAGTGGTGCAAAATTGCACACGAGACCAAGGGAAGGGCTTCTGTCAGAACTCTGCAGCCACCCACCATGAAGCCATGCAGACTGTGGCCACACAGCCCTAAGGTTACAAAGTTGCCATCTGTAACCACCAGACACACATCCTGAAATCCCACAGTTCTATTGCCAAGCAGCTGACCGTTATGTCCAAGTATGACATGGGTGACAAAGTGGGTCCAGGCCTGGAAAAAGCTAAAGGATCTCCACTTCTTTCAAGTGCTCGTAAGAGACTGACAGTGAATATCACATGACTTCTGTCCCAAAGAAACTCTGCTTGCTGTGAAAGGGCAGAGCCGAGCCCATGTACACCAGGCTAACCATACAGCAGCAAAGTGATGATGGGAAGAATGAAATAGAGCAGGGTACGGAAAGCAGACTAGTCCATAAAGGAGAAGCTTTGCAAGGAGGGCGGCTGCGGAAAACGTGTACAACAATAACACAGTGAAAGCAACAAAGGGACGGTCCATGATGAGAAGCCGTGAGACTGAAGCCAGAGACAGGAAGGAAGCAAGCAGGAAGGGCTTCCAGAAACTAGTAGAAACAGAAGGCTACTAGCCACGACAATCCCTAAAAATGCATAGGTAGCCCAGGATAGAGCTCAGTGGTAGATTGCTATATTTGTCAAGAATGGGCAAAGCCCTGTGTTTAACCTCAGAGACTGGAAACTCTAAGACAAAATCAATCAAACAAACAATAAATTAGACGTGTATACGTACAATTAGGAAATCCATCATGTCTTATGCTTGCCCATGAAGTTGGCTGGAATGGCAACAGTGCCTACCACTAAACTGGCATAGAAGCACATGGAGCCTGAGCAGCAAGGGCTGGGATTTAGTAATGTAGTCAGTGGAAGAGCATTTGCCTGGTTTATACAAGCCCTGGGGTTTGATCAGCAGAATTGCAAGAAAAAAAAAAAAGCCTTTTGAGACAGGTGTGCCCTGCGCTAGTGCTGCAGTTTGCACTGAGAGGAAAATTAATGTATACTGAGTGTCTTATAGATTGTCTGTGCCATCGGCCCAGTGCAGGGGCCAGGCGGAGGAGGGAATCGGGTGGACTTGAGGCACCTGGCACCTCACGATAGTCAGAGGTGCGGTTGGTAATAAGATGGGGAGTCCACTAGCTGATGGCCAGGGTAGATGAGTTCCTCCAGGGGAGGTCTGAATCAGGAGGAGCAGGGGGATGGCCTGAAGCATCCCAGAAATCTGGGGGAGAGCTGCAGGAACAGGAAGGGGAACACTAAAGGAGGACCACACAGGCCAGAGGCCTGGTGACGCTGGGGAGGAAGTGGGAAGAGGAATTTGGCCAAATGGTGTTGCTACAAGCTGCCAAAGGGCTGATGGGAGTGAACCTAGACTCTCCTCGTGGTCACTAGTACACACAGCTGTGAGCAAGACAGTCAGCAGAGTGGAAGGAACAGCAGTCTCCTGTAACACCTATGCAGGAATCCACCAGGACATTTAGCCTCAGCACCCAGACACACACACACACACACACACACATACACACACATGTGCCTATGAACATATACACAAGCACACACCACACACATGCACACAGCACTCACACACACACACATACCGCACACATGCACATGCCACACATATCACACACGTATACATACACACATACTCACACACCCTGAGAAAGGGCTGGTGCAAATGAGCTAACCCTAAAGAAATGTACTCCAGCACGGCAATAAAGTTCTTTGTTTCTGACTCAGGAATTTCCAGGTCTCAGCAGAGAAACAGCAACAGGTCAATCTATTGAGAAAAATGGAAGGCCCCTCACAGTTCTCAAAGCCACCATGTTTTCCTAGAAGTTTGCCACACCTTCATCAAGGGATGGTCAACCTTGCTAGCAGGGACACACCCTGACAGCCCATGCACTTATGTAATAAGCTGACTGCCCTTGGGCTGCAGTGCTACAAGGAGCCTGCACTGGCCTGTGCCAGAAGACCATACTGAAAGGCCCTGCACAGCCGAGAGAGGATGCCGGCCAGCCCAGCTGTGCCATATGAGGACAAGCACCTCAGTAAGTCTATTCACCAAATGATGTTCTGCTTTTCACAATGCCTCAAAGGGTGATTATTTGCAGCTAGTAAATTCAATCAGAAGAACGAGCCTGGAGACAAGCACACACTTCATGCAAGACCGGAAAAGACAGTTCGCTCATACATGAGGAGACAGCGACCTCACTCCAGGAGAGGCATACTGACACCAACTGAGCTACAATTTCTCACCGGCTAAGATGAGGAAAATCCCAAAGTTTAAGGGAACGCGCACTCTTCAGAAGGCTATGGGGAAACGGAAGTACTCTCGCGTACTCTCAGTGCTGCCAGCGAGGATTCAGGCAGCATAAGCTCCTCAAAGAGAAACAACTCCTCCTCTTCTGGCCTCTGTGGGGATTACACTCGTGTGGCCTTCCTCCCTTCACATCCCCACAGACACATGTACACATAAATTAAATTAAAATGATATAAAAAATAAAAAAAACCTTTATCCCTTAACTTGTATTTATGACAAAGTTTTTTTCTTTTTTTTTTTATTTTCTATCTTTTTTCTTTTTTTTTTTTTTTTTATTGAAAAAAATTTTTTATTTTTACATTCAGATGTTTCTCTTACCCATTTCCCCTCCCCCAGGAATCACTATCCTTCCCCTCTCCGCCTCCACGTTGGTGTACCCACCCACCTCCCTTACTCACCTCCCCACCTGATATCCTACCCCATGTCAGCCTTCATGGACAGGATCTTTCTCCTACTTATATATATAGCTCCTTGATATATAGTGGAGCATGGTCCTCCCTAAGCGCTCCAGGCTAGTTACGTGACTCTTAGAATTGCTCCACAACAAGAGGTAAGGAAGACAAACAGAGGTGAGGCCAGTCGTCTAGGTTCATTGTTCACACTGATGATGGCATGTAGCGATCCCTTGACTCTCTCCAAATTCACATATTCTTGAAATATATGAGTATAGTTTAGATTTTTGCAACCTTTATACAAGCCTGAAATGCTTTTAAAATGCCTTAGGCTGTGAGTAAGAGGTCCCAGAATTGATTTGAGCAACTATACTGGGATAACGTGCTGCTCAGTTGAATTCATCATCTCTGGTGTGTGTGTGCACATGCAAGCACACATGAGTATGTGCGTGTTTGTGTGTGTGTCTGTTTGTCTGTGTGTGTGTATGTGTGTGTATATATACATGCTAGTATATCACCTTGTCAGGTAACTGTTTTTACATTTTTTAGGGCTTTACATACAGCTTTAGATTTGGGACTTTGGGATTTGAGACACCAAGAATAGTCAGTGTCTGAACTTTAATTCATATTCAAAACAGAAAAACATATAGGTCTAAAGAGCCCAGGCATGCGTGAGACCTGGGGTTCTTGCTGGTGAGAAGAATGTTCAGCGGCTTCTATTTAAATGATGAGTTCTCTAGGACATTCACTGGGTGTTTCCTGGAGCCTTACATAACGGCTGGCAGCCCCCCCTTTCTGCAAAGAAACACCTAATTCACAAAACTAAACACGGGAACAGAACCCCATTCATCAGCTACCCAGACTCAGAACCAACCAGACGTGGAGTGACTTTCTAAAATCCCCCAACTTGGCCTTCTAGCCCGTGGCCATCGCTGACAGTTAAGAAAAGGTGAGTGCAGCTCAGAGGGACATGGGTGATGCTTAGCCTTCTCACCAGCAAGAAGTAACACTCGGCACTCAGAAAGGACACTGTCTGAATCAAGGCCACCTAGAAACACAGCCCAGGCCACAGCAGCTCCCCTTGAGGCTGTCTGTCAACAGCAGCCTTAACTGAAGGAGCAGAAATGTCCACCATTCCCCGGAACCAAAGCAGGAAAGCTTCCTTGAAAAGAAGAAAGGTGATGAAATTAATCTTTGGGCACCCCCTGTCCCACTGTGGGTGCTGTCACGTGATACCTCGCAAGTGAAGAGCGTGAAGTAATAGTCTCTAATATGCGTTCCTTAACATCCTAATGTTATCAGAGGTTATTAGCAGCCTGCAAAAACTTCCTTCTTTCAACATGGTGCTGCATGCATTAATCCCAGGACTTGGGAGACACAAGCAAGTAGATCTCTATGCGTTTGACGGCCAGCCTGCTTTACATAGAGAATTCCAGACCAGCCAGGGCCACACATAAAAACCAATTCTCAAAAGCAGAAAAGAAAAATAAAACTTCCTGTGTGTATATACATGCTCTATCACCTCTTCAGGTAACTGTTTTTACATTTTTTTAGGGCTTTACACACAGCTTTAGATTTGGAACTTTGGGATTTGAGACACCAAGAAAATAGTCAGTGTCTGAATTTTAATTCATATTCAAAACAGAAAAACACATAGGTCTAAAGAACCCAGGCATGCGTGAGACCTCGGGTTCTTGCTGGTGAGAAGAATGCTTAACAGCTTCTATTTAAAAAAAAATTTCTAGTTAAAAGTGAGAAATAAGTTTATCTTATTCCTCAGTCATTACTCAACCATTGACTATTTGGTATTTGCAGGGTATTTAGAAGTGACTTTGAGGACTGGGACTAACTCACTCTCTTTTCTATATTCTCTACTGACTTTGACCTTAAAGGCAGCAAGTCTCAGATCTAATAACACCAAAGAGTCACCTAGGACAAGAGTAGACTGGTGGGACAGCCACTGGATGTGGAATCCTGATGACTGAATCCAATTCATAGGACCCAGATGGTACAGTCTGCTCCCACAGGCTGTTCTCTAATTCATGCTACACATACACACACACACACACACACACACACACACAAATGCCGAATAAGTAAAAGTTAACTTAAAAATTAAAAACAGGCCGGAAAGGCGTCTCAGCCACAAAGAAGGCTTCCTGCTCTGTTATGAAGACCAGGGTTTGGATCCCAGTACCACGTCAGAAAGTTCACAAAAAAACTATAACTATGGACCCATGGGCATGAGGACCCTATAGACCTCAGGACTCTACAGGCACCTGCATGCACATACACACACACCACACACACACACACACACACACACACACCAGAGAGAGAGAGAGAGAGACAGACAGACAGACACAGCCTTTGCAGTGGGCAATGGGGAATCTTGATCCTCTGAGAAGCCCAACTGAGTCAAAACTTCCCCCAGCAAGATTGGAATGGGGCTGTGGAGGGGCCAACCAAAAGCTGTCAGAGACATAGGTAAACAGCAACAATGACAAGCAGAGCTAGCAGCCATAAAGGGAAGACCATCGGGTTCCAAGGGAGACTGGCCTGGGTTCTAAACCACTCGCTCCTCTTCCAGCCTGCATGCAGGTAGATAGATAGGTCCCATAGCCTCTTTGCCTCTGCCATCTGTAAGATGCAGATAACTGGTTACATAATAACCACGGGATGCTTGCACTGGAGAGGCACACAGTGAGTGCACATGATTGATCTTAAGACAGTGGCTGCATTCATGTGTGCACACATATGCATCCCTCGTCAGCCCCACCAGCAGGTCTGACCCCCAGCTATCCCCTGACTGTCTGGAAAGGGACTCTCAGAGGAAATAACTGAACATGGCTTTGGTTTCAGAAATGCTTGTTGTCTGAAGTCCTTAAACCTGCATCCCCCCTCCTAGGAAGGGTGCATAGGCCACTGCAGCTTCTTTGTAACCAATGCCATGCCCTGTTGTTATGGCAACCAGTTTTCCTAACAGTCCTGGTATTTTCTACAAACCTTCTGGTTGCCTCATGTACTAAAGCCCACAAGCAAAACAATTTTCTTTTGTAACTTCCACAGGGAATGCAGTCAGCTCTTAAAAATTGCCAACTGGCTGTCTGAAGCTTCAAGGCTGAGCAGGAACATGGTCCTGAACGAGAAACGTCTACAAGCCCAGCATGGCAGTGCTCACTTTTAATACCAGCACTTGGGAGACAGAAGTAGGTAGAGCTCTGAGTTTGAGACGAGCCTGGTCTAGTCTCTGGACAGCCAGAGAGAAATGGGATTAGAAAGAGAGGGAGGGAGGGAAGGAGGGAGAGAGGGAGACAGACAGACAGACCGACAGAAGCCTCCACACATGTCCCCTCTCATGAGAAACTGGCCATGAAGCTGATACCTCAGTCTCTGCACCATATTAAACTTGCAGGAAAGTGAAGCAGAAGGAAACAGTACAAAATTAAGTTTCAAAGGATCATTCTACAGGAATTGAGGTTGCAATAGTGTTGCGTTCATTTTAAATTATTTCCAGGGGTAGGAACTTAGCCCAGAGGCACATGACTTACCTGGATTGTATAAGGCCCGGGATTTAAACCCTAAAGCCTCAAAGAGTTATGTGTTTCAGCGTTGACACTTGTATCTCAGACTCACACTTGCTATGTAGCCGAGGGAGACCTTGAGCTTCCAACCATCCTATGTTTACCTCCAGCATGTTGGGATGACAGTATGTCCCCACACCTGGTTTTATGAGGTGCTTGGGTTCAAACTCAGGACTGTGCCCACACTAGAAAAGCATTCTACCCACTGAGCTGTATCTCCAGGCCTGGCACACTTACTGTTTTAACAAATGTTCCCTCATGTCCTCACTTGACATGAAAACATCTTTAAATGTTATTACAGCAAAATCTGAATACTGATGGCCATGGCACCTTTGTTCCTGGGGAGGTCTGTCTCTCCCTCTCTTGAGTCTTCCTTGCCTCTCTTGCCCTTGCTGATTGTACCATCTCTCTGACCACAGCCGTAGCATGAGAGGTGCAGCCATCTTGCTGACCACCTTCCTCTTTTCCTCCACGTCTCCTTTGTGAGTCTTTGTAGACGTTTGTTCTCAGCTGGAAGCATTGGCTTCCCATGATTCTCCTGCTAGGAATACCCAATAGTTCTGGCCACTGAAACCTGAGCAAAGCCCACGTGATGCTGGAAAGCTGTCATTTGCTCCTTTGTGCTCTTCCCTTACTTCCCAATGAAAGTAAAGACAGTGTAGGTGGCTCAGTGGTTAGAACACTTACTGTTCTGGCAAAGGACAGGAAATTGGTGCACAGTACCCACGTTGATGGCTCACAACAGCCTATACTGCTAGCTCCACCTTGAACCTTTGCCTCTGGCTCCAAGGGTGTCTGTTTTCATGTGAACATACCCATGTGAAGACTCACACACCTACACAAAACTTAAAATAATAATTTAAAAAAAAAATTTGAAAATAAATAAATAAAATACGACCAAGTGGCCTCTTGTAGCCATGAAGGACTAAGGATGGCTGAGCAGAAAATGCAAAGGAGTCCAGGTCCTTGAAAGCCTCCTGGGACAGTTGCAAGTACCCACCTCCAGACACTCTGCTTGCTAAACTGCCTTCTTCTACAACCAGATACAATGTCTAACGGCACAAAGGACGGTCAAGGGTTTCCTTCATTCAACAAATACCCGCTCTGCTGAGCTCTGTGCTAAGTGCTTGGACTCCAGGAACTGAGTAAGTGAGGCCGCTGACCTCCTGGGATTATGAAACAATGAAGCAGTCACTGGGGAAAGTTGGTCTCCCCCAAGGAAGCGACATTTGAACTGAGCTGAAGAAAGGGGTGAGGTTGAGCATGTAAAGGGCTGTGATGTGTTCAGAGGAAGCGCATTCTAGCAAATGCCAAGGCCTGGTAATGGGAACAGGCTCAGTGTAGTCAGAGAACAAAGAACCTGTATAGCCGGTGGGGGTGGGGGGTGGGGGGTGGGGGAGGGGCCCTGAGGGAGAAAACAGGATAAACACTGAGGGAGATCCAGCAGAGAACAAGGCAGGCAAGAGGCCCCTGGGGAACAAAGGGGTGGGGATTCTTATTCTACAGAGAGAAGAAAAGGAAAGGGCTGGAGACACAGCTGCTTTTCCAGAAGACCCGGTTCAATCCCCAGCATCAGGATCTGATGCCCTCTTCTGGCCTCCACAGGCATTGCATGCATGTGGCACACAGACCCACATGCAGGCAAACACTGATACACATAAACAAACAAACAAACAAAAAAACGAAAAGGAGAGAGGAGGAAGTGGGGAAGGAAAAAGAAAACAAAAGAAACAAAACAAAAGAAGAGGAAACAGTCAGAAAATACAGACAGAGAGTAGCAGGACTTGACCTGCATTTAAGATTGCTCCCTCTGCTGGTCTCAAGGGATGCAGTCCTGTAATTCCTGTGATTCCAGTACTTACTTAAGACGCATGGGGTGAGTTCAAGGAAAACCTGGAGTCTGGTCTACACAGTGGAACCTTGTCTCAAAGAGACAGGCAGGGGAATGGATATTGTTCTCCCTGTGACAAGAAAATAAATGCCAAGGGTCACAGTGGGAGATTAGTGCAGAGTCTCAGGTGGACCATGATGGTGAGATGGGCTGCGGTCTTCCCTGTGCTTGCCTTTGAACTTTGAACATCCTGGCCTATGAACTTAGCCTCCTCTCCTCTTCTCAGACTTCAGGAGAGGGTGGTGAAGATGTCTGAAGTAGCAAAAAGGTCACATACTAGGGAAACAAGGACTCTCACTTTGTAATAAGAGTACTAGAGACTCAGAGTAGCAAAAATGAGACATTTGTTTTCAGTTCTGCAGAAGCAGAGATGGGGAGAGATTGTTCAAGGGAGGAGGAGGGGAGGGGAGGGAGTGATAAGCCTGGACCAATGGCAGAAATGACCGGCACAGGACTTGGCCACAAAACAACTCTACCATTCCTGATCACAAAATATCCCTGCTCTTCCCTCCCCTTAGACTGGTAGACTGGAAAGTTCTAATCGTTCCCAAGTGCCTAGCACAGTTCCCGCCCTCTGGGGGCTTGAGATACCCCCTTCTTCCTTACACAGGGGTTCACTCATGTGACAAACTGTAACTTTCTTTTCTTCTCAAGACAAGATTTCTCTGCATAGCCCTGGTGGTCCTGGAACTCGATCTGTAAACCAGGCTGGCCTTGAACTTAGAGATCTGCCCGTCTCTGCCTCCAAAGTGCTGGGATTAAAGGTTTGCACCACCACTGCCCACTGGCCTGTCTGTAATTTTTCAACATGAAGTAAAATAAAATGTTCTCAGGTAAGCAGGTGCCAGACACTTAGCCAGGGAAACAGGGACCTGTGCATCATGCTTATCTGAATCACTGGCAAGCTCTTAAATGCCCCTCGTACTGAAAATGGACCATAATTTCTTTCTTTCTTATGGAAGTGACAGGAGACAATATCAGAGGATTCACAGCAGGTATTTGGTTTCTTTTGGTATTCAGAGAAAAAGAGTCCCTAGAGCTGCAGCAGTATGATGGATGGGGACCTGGGGACCGTCCTAACAGGGAGCTAAGAGACTGGTCTCACCCCTCCCAGGTTTAGAGCACTGCAAGAGGCACAGTCACTCAGCTCCCTCTCCAGCACTGCCCAGAAACTCAAACATAGGGGCACAGGAAGCCGAGGAGCAGGGTGACCCAAGACTTGGCATGACAAGGCTGAGAAGAGGAAACAAAGGGGACCTGGGTGATAAGCTATGCAGCCAGAGCTGAGACTCTGAGTATCCGGTTAATTCTTCAGAGATTTCCATCCCACCGGAAAAGAACCGAAGCCCAAAATAGCCGAGACGTCTGTGTGTAGCTCAAGGTCACACAACTATCACCTGCAGTTAAAGTCAGATTCCTTAACTACATAACTATGCTGTCTTTGAGCAAAGCAGCAAGAAAGATGCTGGATGGAGGAGAGGTTTGGGGACTCGGGTCACAGAACACAGGCCGTGCTGCATTGGTAGCACTGGGAAGAAGTACAGGATGCTTAAAGAGAAAGACCTTGTCATCTGTCTGTGTGGTCCCAGGAATGTGGTTATATCAAAGCACAGGGCAGTGGTTTGGAGAAGACGGCTAGGTTCTTGGCTGGATCCCAGCCAAAAGCATCTGGCTAACAGCACCAGCTCAGCTTAGCTAATGGTTCACTAAAATACCAATGCAGACATTAAGAAAAGCCAAGACTCACAGCATCACCATGAAGAAAAGCTAACTGAACCCAGAGTCTGTGGGAATTAGCATCGTTTGTAAAGCAGATGGGGCTTCCAGTGTTGTTTCCTTACACAAGTCTCATGACCAGGCATGGCATTACACCCCTGCCCTGAGGGACCCAGAGACCCAGCACAGAACAGAGAATGGCCAGCCTGCCCGACTCCACGGACATCTGAGATTGAGACAAGGAGCTGATGCCTCCAACTACACCCCAGTCCCACACAGAGGCTGTACTGGGTCGTTTAATGTCAACCTGACAAGCTTAAGTCATCTAAAAGCAGAGAACCTGAATTTTTAAAAACATATCCATAGGCTGGAGAGATGGCTCAGTGGTTAAGAGCATTGGCTGCTCTTCCAGAGGTCCTGAGTTCAATTCCCAGCAACCACTTGGTGGCTCACAACCATCTGTAATGGGATCTGATGCCCTCTTCTGGTGTGTCTAAAGACAATGACGGTGTACTCATAGAAATAAAATAAATATTTATTTAAAAGTGGATCCATAAGATCAAGCCATAGGCAAGCCTGTAGGTAATTTTTTTTAAACTAGTGATTGATATGGGAGGGCCCACATTGTGGGTGGTGAATCATTGTGGGTGATGTCATCCCTGGCAGGTGGTCCTGGGTTCTATAAGAAAGCAGTGTGAGCAAGCCATGATGAGCAAGCCAGTAAGCAGCACCCCTCCATGGCCTCTGCATCAGCTCCTGCATCGTGCTTCCTGCCCTGTGTGAGTTCCTGTCCTGATTTCCTTCAGTGATGAACAGTACTGTGGAAGTATAAGTTGAATGAACCCTTTTCTCCTTAAGCTGTTTTGGTCACAGCAGTAGAAACCCTGACTAAGACGGAGGCCACCATGTTTCCATATCATAGACTGTACCACCCAGAAAACAGATGAAAGACAGCACAGCTCCTTCTGCAAAGCATGGAGAGGTTACATTCACGAGATGTGTTTACCACAAGGGATATTTGCCCTGCACAAACATGATGGCACTTAACTACCTTTGCTTAATATTGAAAGAAAAGTATTGAAAGAAGGAAGAAAAGTCCTTTCACTCATCCCTTGATCTTCCTACTGTCAAAAAGACTCACTCCTAACAATTACACAGATTAAATTGTGAGTGTGTGCATGTGTATGTGTGCACATGAGTGCAGGTGCCTTTTGAGACCAGTTGTATCTCCCTGGAGCTGGAGTTATAGTCTAATGTTGGTGCTGGGAATCGACCTCTGGAAGAGCTACCGTGTGCCCCGCTCGCTCTCAACAACCGAAGCCGTCTCTTCAGCCCCCACTTTCTTCTTTTTTATAAGGAATATATGTTTTATTTTAGATCTAAACTCGGTGTTATTCTTTCCAGAGACGTTCATCTTTACTAGGACTGGACAACTCTAAAAGCACCCCTGTAATGCCGCCCTGCAGAGATGGACACACAGGGCCAGCAAAGCATGGAGAGGGGCTTGTTCTGTGCCACAGGAATCCAGCCGTTAGTCATGTAGATATTGTCAAGAGCTACCCACACCGAGAGGCTAATAATATAAAACACACCACACAGATGAGGTTGAGGAGGGATGGAAATCCCTGCTGAGACATCATAACCTCCTCGTAGTGTGGACATTGCCCAGGTTTAGAAGAGACCTGATTTCCCATCAGGCTGTTCTGCTTCCTGGCTGGGTGCCCTTGTACAATCTGTTAACCACTGAACCTCTGTTTCTTCCTCCTGAAAACCGATGACGGCAATGGTTTATGAGCCGGCTCTTGTTTGCTTGTTTTTCTTACTGTTTTCTGAGACAGAGTCTCGCATAGCTCATCCTGATCTTGAATTTGCTAGGTAGTCATGGAGGAGCTCCCGAACCTCCTGCTGCCACCTCGTAAGCGTTGAGGAGACAGCACAGGTCTGGTTTTGGTCTGTGTCTCGGGCGAGAGTGCTAAGCAAACTCAGTTTGTTAACGAATTACAGCTCCAACCTCTGTGAGGTTATTTTGTAGAATAATTTAAGTAAATGTCAAAAAATAAATAAAAAACACATACGGTAGATGCTCAGTCAACGCTACTCAGATCTAAACGGCAGAGGAAGGAAGGAAATGGAAAAACACTGGAAAGCCTCTATTTCCAGAGTCCTGTGTCTGTGTTCACAACACATTAGGTTGAGTTTGCTAATGCTATTGCAACAAAAGTGCCACAAACCACCCAACTCAAGCATCAGAAATCTACTGTCTCAGCTCAGAAGACAAGTCATGATGTACAGCACTGCTTCCTTGTTATAAATGTGAGAGGCTGTGCCCCAGGTCTCCATTCTAGCCTCTGGGTTTCCTCCTGCATCCCACGGTACTCAGAGTAGTTCCAACACCTTGCCTTGAAGAAGTGTCACCAACCTCTGCTCCAGCTTCACACAGAATTCTCTCCACTTGCTTTCTTCCAAATTTCTCCATTCTATAGTCACCCTGGATGAGGCCCCACCCTTATGACTTCATTTTAACTTGATTATCTTTGTTAAGATCTTGTCCTCAAGATACCTGTGTACTGAAGTTTCCAACATATGAATCACAAGTGGTGAGGCATTTCTCCAATTGATTCCAGTTTGAGCTAAGGGTACAAAGTCTCCCCAGAGTTTGCACTATGGAGTCTGCACTATAGATGGCCTTTTAGAGAAGCTCTGTGGGCTCCTAGGGAGATGGGATTTGCATTGAAACTAAAATGTGTGCCGGGGTAGCTAGATGCTCTGAGCCAGACATTAAAGGCATCAGGCAGATTCAGCCAAGGTTCAGACGACCAAGTTTACTAATGAAATGCACTAGATGAAGGCATCCTGAAAGAGGACCCCAAAGGCCAAGCATGGGGACTAGCCTATCCACACCAGAACCTACAAAGTCAGGAGGCGAGTCTGCAATGCTGTTGCACTGAACAACGGAGTGGCCTCAAATGTGTAACTGGTTAAGTCAGAATTATTTTACCGACGTCCAACTGGTACTGTCTAGGCGTCTTGGACAGTTCTGTTTTCTCTGCACTTAAAGAATTAAAAGGCAATTAACAGCAAGGGAAACCTCAGACGTAACAAACAGAATTAGCCTGTAAAGAAAGGCTTTTATCAGGGTGAAGAAAGACAAACAGCAAGGCACACAATAACCCCTTGCTTTGCAGAAGGTAGACTCAGAAAGTTGAAGACCTGTCTTCATGAGGGCTGGGTTTTTTAAAGATCCTTGAGGGGGTCTTCCTTGCCCAATTTAGGGTTGATCAGTTTGAACAAAGACAGGGAGGCTGATAAGGTATACAAGTTTGGGTTACCCATGTTCTAGTCCAGCCTTGAACTTGTTGGACAGGTCCACAGATAGTAGTGTTATTGAGTACCTGAAGAGGAAAATTCCAGAGAGACCTAGTTAGGGGGTATCTAAAGAGAAAAACTCTTGAGGCCTAAATAAATCAAATGGAGTCTTTATTACTGTTTACAGGACTGTCCCAAAACAGTTAATAGAGGGAAGCAGCCTCAACCTCTAGTTGGTTTTTAAGGGCAAAAACTGAAATTGTGATATATACAGAAAGGCAGTGCTGAACATCTGCAGCAAGCAAGCATTGTTTACAGAAGCAGAGAAATAGCAGTTAAATGGTCAGCTAGTTAACCTTAGCTCAGGGTCACAGTGTATAGCAATTTATGGCTGGTCCAGAGACCGGTTTTATCCAAGATAATTTTAATACTTAAAGTATTCTTAGGAATATTTTTATGATACAGCATAACTGTGTAGCCTATTACAGGGCAACCACAGTGGGAGAAAAGGCTTATCTAGCCTTTACTTTAAGCTACCAGGGTCTTGTCTCAAGAGGGTGAGGAAGAAGCCAGCCATCTTGAAAGTTCACCATCTTTATTATCTCCCCATATTATTATGGCCCCTCTCCCCAGCCTTCTGCCTGCTGAGAATTCTATCAACTTAGTCCCTCAGAAGGGCTGACCCATACTGACACTGGCTTGTCAGAGGAAGAAGAATCATAAGAACTTGGGACTTCTTCGAAATGTATAAATTGTTTGAGTTTATTATCTCCTATTTCTCGTAGTAATGTTTACAGCATGAACAAACAATCAATTCCCTTATAACTCAAAGTTTTGCACTGGAGAGATGGTTTAGTGGGTAAGAGCATTTGCCATGCAAGCCTGAGACTGATCCTGGGAACTCACAGGAAGGGGGAAGGAGAGAAATGACTACACAAAGCTGTCCTCCGACATCCACAGGGTACTGTGCCATGCAGGTCACACACATCATGCATGCTCTCACATACACAACAATGATTAGGAAAATAAAAGAAATGTTTTCTTACTATGAAACAACTGAGTAGTCAAGAACCTAAAAGGATGTGTCTCAGGACTGATGAGAAGTGATAACTTTTTTTCTGGGGTCTACAGGGAAAGGGGGACACATAAACTTCTTAGGTTATTCATTGAAGGGCACTCCCCCAGGGCCAGCTCAGCCAGCCATTCTTTAGCCTAACCATCACCTGTGAAGGTGGCAGATATGAGTCAGTCATTAAGACAGGGACAGCAAAGGTAACCAGGGTCTAGAAGGCTCTGGGACTGCGGTGGGAGGTTTTGTGCACAGGAAGACCCAGGTTGGAGGTTCTCTTGAGGACTGTCCCTCTCAGGACATCTCTCAGGGAAGCCAGGCTGCCTTCCTCCACCTTTCCTGCTTGGAGGGGGCCTTGGGAGCACTGGCTTTCTCACATTCCTTGGTTCTTCTGCAATCTCTGTACACAGTCATTCCCCGGACAGAACGAACTACTCAGCCCTTGACTTCTTCCAGAGTGTGGACCACACTGACCTGGTTGGTGTGTCTGTGTCTATCTCTCATTTATTATTCACCTCTTGAAACAAAGAAATATGGATTACTCATCTCTGTGCTAAGTGTCTACCACACAAACCAAAAAACATCTTCCATCTTCAGTCTATAACTGTGGGGAAACAAAGACCTCAGATGTTCTCTCCATAGTGCTGCAAGGTGAACAAAACGTGAACAAACTTAGGCAGTACTTGGAAACCACTAAGATGAGGTTTTAGAACAATAAATGCAAACATCAGGAATGGAGGTTACGAAGCACGCTTGTGTTAATGCAGGATTCATAGGGTTAAGGGTGAGTCACTGCTCAATATTTACTGAGTGTCATCTATATACCAATCACTGTCTCAAGCTCTGGGTCTATAGCAGAGAATACACGATACTCCTGATACAACAGGATACTTAGAAAGATCTAAGGGTTTTAACTAACTGTGACCTTAATGTGAGTCATCAAGGAAACATGTAGACAAACAAGCCCTCACCTGATTTTACCTGTGCTGGACAAGTGCACTCACGGGGCCACTTCAGAATGTCCCTTGTACTTTCTTACACACGCACATGGACAAATGTCAAGAGCCTAGCTCCAACCCAAGGTGCCTCATGTCAAGGAAGGAGTTGGACAACGTGAGTACTGTTCAGAGAGTTCGTGAAGCCCACACAAGGCAAGAAGATGGCTACAGTGTTGCATGTAACCTAGACTATCAACAATAGGAGACCAACCACACAAGGCAAGAAGATGGCTACAGTGTTGCATGTAACCTGGATGATCAACAATAGGAGACCAATAGCATCTCTGGGATTGAGAGAACTGTTTACACAATGCCACAGGGCTGGACGTCATCAGGTGGAAGTCACAGGAAGTAGGAAATCTCAGAGGAAGGTACTCTGCAGAGGTGGAAGAAGGACTACCCAAGGACTGAAGCTGCCTGATGTCACACTGGATTATCAGGAGCTTACCCTGGGCTTTGCATCCCAGTAACCGAAACATCAAGAATTCCAAACCAACCCTGTTGATGGTGAGGCGTGTTGAAGAGTGTGGGGTTTCAACACTATTGCTGATGCCAAGAAGCGCTTGCTGATAGGAGCCCGGTATGGCTGTCCCCTGAAAGGTTCTGCCAGCATCTGACTAAGACAGATACAGATACGCACAGACAACCATTGGACTGAGCCCAGCGACCCCAGTGGAAGAGCTAGGGAAAGGACTAGAGGAACTGAAGGGGATTGCAACCCAATAGGAAGAACAACATCAACTAACCAGACCACTCAGAGCTCCCAGAGACTAAAGCACGAACCAAAAAGTATACATGGAGGGGTCCATGGTGCCGGCTACATTTGTAGCAGAAGATGGCCGGATCTGACATCAATGGGAGGGAAGGCCCTTGGTTCTGTGTAGGCTTGATGGCCCAGTGTAGGGGAATGTTAGGGTAGTGAGACGGGAGTGGGTGAATGGATGGAGAAGCACCCTCATAAAGGCAAAGGGGAGGGAGGATGAGATGGGATGGGAGGTTGGTGGACGGGAAACTGGAAAGAGGGATATCATTTGAAATGTAAATAAATAAAATTATTAATTAATTAATTAATTAATTAAAAAAGAATGGGGGGGTTGTCAGTCAGAAAAAGCTGGATCCCAGTTTGGGAATGGATATGTTGCTTCTGGACACTCTAAGCCTCTTTCTCTGGCTGAATCAACACAGGAGGAACCACAGGGGGCAATGATTCCTATCTCATCTTTGTTGTGCACATTAAGTGAGGTGATTTGCCTAGTGTCAACTACAGTGACTCACCATTCAGAAGCCATTTGTAAATGATAGCTAATGATAATAACTAAATATCCTTGTCTTCTACCTTAGTTGGGTAAATCATTTGCCCAAACTCCCCAAGATTATAAAGAACTAGCTGAGAAATTTTGGAAGTGTTTTACTCTCTAAATAGATTAGGAAAAACAAATATGGGAGACATTTGTAATTTTAAAGAAAGACGGAGAGAAGTTGGGACTATTGATGTGTGGACCGGCTACACTAGGCAGGTGTGGCGCCCTCAGACTCTCACTCCCCTTGGGGAGCCCCCTCACACAGTAGAAGTAAAAGAAAAAACTCAATCCAGCAAATGGATTTTATGAGAATCCATCCACACCAGGCTGATTCCATTTCTTCCTTCCATAGAGTTTGGAAATACAGACAGATGAGGGGTATCAGCTGCTGTAGTCTTCGGTTCCAACCTACTAATAGTGGAATCTAAAATCTTAATTGCATTCTGCTGGCTATTGGAAACAACTTCCAAATCCAGGAAGCAGAGCCTCAGGGTCGGTTGTGAGAGGGATGGGAGGCGGGCAAGAGACTCAGATGTGGCACTGGTATTAAAATAAGCCACCCACCACCCACAGTAAAATTCAGAACTCTTACCAAATGCTGATGGATCGCTTGTCATGTGGCACGCCCTCAGTCTGGGAGGTGGGAGACAGCTGAAGTAAGCATCTGAGGCAACGGCACTTGACACTTCTCAGTTGATACAGTTGTAGAATCGGCACATGGAGCCTATGGAAACTTCAGGCTGGGCCAGAAGTTTCCATAGAATGGGATAAAAATTGAGGGAAAGACTTTTAAAACAGAAGCTGTAGGATCAGAAAGACCTTTGGGAGAATCCCAGAAAGGTGGGTCAGGTTGAGGGGTGTCCAGCTGCAAAGACTTCAAGAAAGAGAATAAAGGAGAATGGAAAAATAGCTGAAGCAACTGAGGGGCAAGGTTAGACCGAGCGTCTGCGCGTTCAGTCTTCTGGAGAAAACCTTCATGAAACCCCAACTTAGTGTCACAGGTGCCCTGAGCACAGAAGGCAGAAAGGAATTTGTCCTAGCCTAAGGTGGCCAAGAGAAAAGCAGTTCCCATTTGACACTAGGTGAGAGGGACCAGGACCCCAGGAAGAAGGGATTCTTGAGTACTGAGGGAACTAGAGGTAAGTGGTTGCAGGAATTTCCAAATGGAGACAATTCATCTGAGTGTCCATTTGTCCTGGACAGATGACCTCTCCAGACCCCAGGACAAAGGCATCTTGGTTATTTATAACTGCACTGTCTTGAGTCCAGCTCTTCCATGTGGCTGTCACCATCAGAAAAGGACCATTCCCAACACAACACAGCCACTATAGGCCGTGGGGTTGGGTCCACCAGAGAAGTTCCACATGGGGGAACGGGGGTTATTGGGAGGAAAAACAGAATGGGCAATCCTGGCTATGGCCTGGTGTAGCAGAAAGCCAGCAGATTTATAACTTTCTCAGATGAACCAAGCTGACTAAAAATGATTACTTATTATTTTCAGACTGCAAAGCCACAGCAACCAAGCCCCTCTTCAGTCCCCACCTGACAACAGTCACTCCAGAGAACTTAGGCGCATGCAAAACTTGTTCACTTCTGCTCTTCAGAAGTATCCCTCTACTGACTGAAATGTCTAGGGAAGTTGAAAAGATGTTGGCCATCTATGACACTCTCCCTGGACTAGAACTGAGCCCCTCACTTGAATAACCACCTACCTCGTAAGGCTATTCCCATGTTTGCAAATGTTTCATCAATGAGTGTGGCTCTCCTATGCCTTACCTCTTTCAGAAGCCCAACTTTATGATATAAAGACAGTAAGAATAATGAATAAGTGTTGGGAAAGACTGGAGGAACATGTGTGTGCTTATTCAGCCAATCTGCAACAACACTGACACCCGTACCGTAAAGACATGCACACGGCATGAACACACACACACATACACACACACACACACACACACACACACGTGCTCGAGCATGCACAAACACACACATGTATGCACACACATATGCACACATGTGAGCACATACATACACACGCATGCACACACATGTGTATACACACATGCACACATGCATGAGCACACACATACACAAGTACACACATGCACACATGTGTATGTACATACATATGCACACATGTACACATGTGTGAGCACACAAGCTCACATGTACACACACATGCACACACACATATGAGCACACACATATACATACACGCACACAAGTGCTCCACACACACATGCACACATGCACATACAGGCACACATGTGAGCACACATGCACACACATACATACATGCACACGTGCTCGCACGCATGTACACACGTGCACCCACACCCCAAGTGCCACCAAAACAACTCTTCTGCGAAGCAGCATTTGTCATCTTTCGTCCTGAATCTTTTCCACCTTATTTCCTTGCAGTACCGCCTGGCCTTGGACCCTGCAGAGAAGTATGACTCTTTCTTGGAAATGCTGTCACAGCTAACATTTACAAAACCTTCAGAGGCTCCTGTCTTATTCTCCTTCTGACACAGAATTCAGCCAGCCCATCATTTGGGAAGGTGCTGGCTACCAGGATCCCAGCCCGGCGGCAGCACGAAGTAACCATGTAGTTACTGGGAGTCAAACAATTTTAAAATAATCCAGTGTTACCAGTTTTCCAGGCAAGCAGGGGAGGCTAATGCCTATCATCACAACTACTTGGGGGGACAGGGTGGGATTGGGGAGGGAGCTTGATATATATACCCATATATATATACCCATATTTGGTGTCCTTAAAAAAAATAAAATAAAAAGAGCAAGCAGTGGTACCAAAGATGGAGATATCTATTCCCGATGTTAATGTAACGCCAACCAACACAATAGGATCAAGCAATAGTTAAAACTTTAAAAACCTAAATATTGGTCTGTGTAAGAATTGGTGAGGTTTTATTGTTTTTCCTTTTGATGCCACTGACACATATAGGGTCAAAGGTCAGTCTAATTCAACAGTATCTACCTCTGCAATATGTTCGTGTCTGCTTTAAAATCAAATCCTGACTTATGACTAAATCAGAAAGTTCTCTGCATATACCCTTGTCAGATTTCCTCTGACCAAGGAATGACCTAAGCAAGACCTACTCAAAATCTTTTCTGTCTTGCTTCCTATAAAGCATGTAAACATATTGGGATAAGAAGATAAGTGCTTTCCTATGGCATAACTGCTTGGAAAGTGAGCTGGAGGGCAGAACTGGCGATGGGCAGGCATGCGCTGAACCCTGAACTAGCTTAGGATTTTGAAGGCCGGCAGTGGAGCTCGTTCCCAACAGGAGGGATGGGGGAGGAGACAAGATTCCACCCAGGCGATTCTGCTCAAGATTCTTGTTCACACACCAAAGGTGTGAAGACAAGCAGCCCACCCAGTATGTGGAGAACCACCCAGTTGAGTACACAGGTGGCCAGAGAAGAACTAGACCGAAGCTGGGTAAAGGCCCACCGGGTCAGGTGGGAACCGTAGGGTGAGCTGAGGTTTGTGGGTGAAGTGGACTGTCCTCCCTCCCACCCACTCATCCCCGGAGCCGATGCATGTGCACTGGTAGGCAGAGGCCAGGAAGTGTTGTTCTGCAGGGATGCAAAGGAAAGCTCAGTCCTCTGGGAAGCTGCTCTCCTTGACCTGGCTTCCAGGGCTTGAGGCTGCCAGCTGGTCAGCCGGAATGTCCTACTCTGTCCCTCTGTCTCTGTCACCCCACCCACAAGCACGCCATAGGGTGGTTCCTGGCTACCCCGGGCTCCCCTGCAGCTCCGGCTCGCTGCAAGCAGCGGGGCCTCGCGGGCGCGGAGCTCACTCACCAGCGTGCAGGCCGCCCGCCTCGGGGCCGCTGTCCGTGGCTGCGGCGCTGGGCAGCGCGTCCGAGTCGGTGTAGGTGAGCCAGGTGGACTCGGTCTCCCGGGTCCAGCTCTCGTAGTAGCGGGGCTCGATGGCATCGGCTCGGCTCCCGCCGCAGCCCATCCTCCCGTATTGCGGAGCGCCCGGCGGCCGCTCGGCTTGCGGCTGCGGCTGCGGCTCAGCCCGGGCGACGCAGCTCTGGTCCGTGAGGAGGAGGCGGTGGCAGCGACATCGGTCCCCTAACCGCCAGAGCCTCTGCCAGCGCCAGGCTCCCCGGGAGCCCGCCGCCCCTCCTCTCTGCCTCCAAGGCCCTCCTCCTCTCCACTCTCCTTCCTCAGCTCCCCTCAACCTCGCCTTTCCCACCGCCCAGCCGCCAGTGCCTCCTTTAGCGTTGTGGCAGAGACTGTGCTACGGAAGTAGCAGACAGGTGGTGGGAAGAAGAAAAGGGGTCCCTCTTCAGTCTTCAGTCGACATCCTGGGCACATCCATCCATCCATCATCTACCCATCCATGCATCCACCCACTGATCAAGTCATCCATCTACCCATCCATCCTTCTACAAAACCATCTTTCCGTTCTGGGTAGCTCTGAAGCTCACAGAAACATTCCCCCCTCCCAAGTTTTCTGACCACTTGTTCTGAAAACAATGGATGAACAAGGGGAGCAGAGTTGTCATGGAAAGTTATGTTACAGTCGGTGCCTGCTTACAAGTAGAAAGCGGAGGCCCATGATTTCAGACTGTGCACTTAGTCGCTTGTCACTAATACCCCTACCAGGTCTGCAACTTCACCATGTTCTGAATTCTGTTCTCAAGAAAGCAAAAGATCACCAGGACCATGCACAAGCGAGGACTCCAGGGAATGCTTACTGGATAGGAGTAAAGCAACCATTCTATGGTGACTTTGGCTAAAGAGTTCAGTCTCTGCTGCGGGTCCCTGTGGCAGGCACTACCAGAGTCTGCAAGGCAGAGAGTAGACTTGGAGACTTCAGATAAGGCCTGGACTGCCCCAGCAGGTCTCTGCAATCTCTTCTGGGCCTCTGAGGCGTGCAGTTACCTGAGATGGGTGGCTCCCACACTGTGGCAAACTGGAGGGCTTCTGACACCTTTTGCTTCCTCCCTTGAATAATTTGGTATAAATGAATTGGATCTTCATGAGGTCCTTTGCTCAGTCTCTGATATCAAATTGATGATGATGTAAAAAAGAGCCCCCTTTCAGAGAGAGAGCCCCTCTCAGGCTTTAACAGAGTCTATGTTCTCTTCGCTTCCCCAACAATGGCCAGAAGAGAAGTGCTTGAGCTGGAAGGTTCTAGAAAAATCAAAGAAGGCCCTGGAACGGAGACCTGGGGAGCAAAGGAAACTATATAAGCATAAGATGAGGTAGAGTAGGCTGGAGCCAGGCAAGGGGTAAGACCAAAGGAAGGGAGGTTGGCTTTGATGTAAAAGTGCAGGGCGGGAGAGCAAGGGGAGGGAGGCTTTAAGCTACTTCTCATCAGCATTGTCAGATCCACTCGAGCAAACTGTCGCTCAAAAAGCAGGTGGAGAATGAGTGAACAGAGGCCAGTGAAGTCCGGCAAGCGTTTGGAGATGAGAGGATGGCCAGTTACCGAGGAGGAGAGGACTAGAGGTGTCCGGTAGATGCAAAGCCCCAGAGACAACAGATGAGTCGGGAGGTAATTGTCACTCTTTTCAGTTTTACTTTTCTTCCTGTTTAGCTGACTGAAGTTAAACAAAGTCTGAAACGATTATATGCAATGAACATGTTGCAACCATTTACCATTCTAAGTAGCACAACGAAATCTTTCACCATTACACTCTATCCTGCCTGATTTCAAGCCATCCCTTGACCCAGTATGTAAACACCTGCCCTGCCATCGTTTGAATCTGGATCGTCCCTCAAAGGCCATGGGTTAAGGTTTAGTCCTCAGGTTGGTTCCGTTGAGAAGCAGTAGGAGTTTTAGATATGGAGGCTAGTGGGACATGGAGCTAGTGGGACGTGGAGACTAGCAGGACATCTCTCCGTGACTGTAATGCAGAAAACAGTTCTGTGAGCGTCTGTAAAGGGCTTAGACGAATGCCCAGAGTGTGGAAAGCCACTCCTTGTTGCTGCCATTGCCCTCATGGGACAAGACACAACAACAGCATCTCTCCGAGGGAGGAAGCCCCAGACATTGTTGTTCTCACAAGCTAATGCTTATGGATTTGGCTGGCACGGTGCTAACGTTTGGTAAAGACAGTCACCTTTATTTTTCCAATTTCCTTTTCCCTTCCCTTCTGATGGTATCACTGAGGAGCTTCCTGCAAACAAAACTTCCCGTCATTCCTACAGAATCATCTGCTGGGCAGTTCTGTTTTCCTAAGGATTCTCTTCTTGTTGATATTTAATACCAAAGATTCAGAGAGTGTTTGTCCCATGAAACTTAGAGAGCAGACAATCTGTCCTTGTGTTCACCAACTAGCTGAGAAAGACCTGTGGAGTCAGGCACAGCACTGCATTCCTATAAACCTCGATTGTGGGAGGCTGAAGGATGAGGATGGAGGGTCCCAGGCTAGCCCGGACTATACAGCGAGCACTTGTCTCAAATAAGACAAATAAGGAAGCCTGAGGTTGTAACTTCAGCTGCTAAAGTCGTCGCCTAACGTGCAGAAATCCCCAAGGTCAGTCTCTAACAACAAGAAGCCAGATGTGGTGGTGCATGGGTTTAAGCCCCGTACTTGGGAGACGAGGCAGGATGATATCAGTTCAAGGTAAACCTCACGTACAAGGGGAGTTCAAGGTCAGCACCCTGTGCCATGTGAGACCCTGAAAGGAGGGAGAGAGACAGAGACAGAGAGACAAAGAGATAGAGAGACAGAGAGACAGAAAGACAGGAGGAGGAGACTGGGTACTTTGTGGAACTGTCCAAAGTCAGAGTACATGTTATCTCTGCAGAGCTCACATCTCAGCCAAACCTCTCTCTGGTTGGGACTAAATTTTCTCCCAAGCCTTTAGTAATACATTTTAATAAATTAAGTGTAACTGTGTTAACTCTAGTAAATGTCATAAATTATCATAAAGTATATGTCAGTAAATGTTCAGAGTCTTTTCTTTCGTTTTTTTAATGTTTATTGAACAGGCTTTGTCTGTGTGCCTCTGGCTGTCTTGGTATTAGGTTTGTAGACCAGGCTGGCCTCAAACTCAAGAGAGATCTGCCTGCTTCTGCCCTTCTGCCTCTGGAGAGCTGGAATTAAAGGTATGGGCCACCATGCCCAGCCCTGTTCAGAATCTTTAACCTGACTACCATGAATTAGCCATCATTTGCCACAAAATTTGAAAGTAAGAAAGAAGGAAAAAAAGAAGGAAGGGAGGGAGGAAGGAAGGAAAGAAGGAAGGACCAAGGAAGGGGAGAGGAAGGGAAGGTAGAGGGCTTCTGTAGTTAGATTAGTTCAGTTGGTACTTGCTTAGCATGAAGCCCTGGGTTCGATCCCCAGCGCTGGACCCGGTGGCTCATTACTGTAATCCCAGCCCTCAGGAGGTAGAGACAGGGGCACAGTGTTCAAGGCTGCTCTCTGCGTTCTCAGCTACATGGCAAAATGGAGGCCAGCCTGTTGAACACTGAGATGCTATTTCAAGAGAAGAAAAAGAAGAGAAGGAGGAAAAATTCTAAAGTGTGAAGGGCTGCAACTGGGAATTTAAAAACTTCATCAAAAGTCCTCAGAGCAATGAAGTAAACTCTATGTTCAAAATTATTGCTAAAGAGACTGGAGAGATAGTTCCATGGTTAAGAGTACTGGCTGCTCTTCCAGAGGACCCAGGTTCAATTCTCAGTACCTATGTGGCAGCTCACAACCCTCTGTCCTAGGAATCTGGCCTCCCTGGGAAACAGACATACAAACATGCATGCAAGCATAGAAAATAGTATTTTTTTTTTCTGAAAGGCATTTGTTATGTAATGGGAGTCTCCAAGATATCTATGACTTTAGGACCCAACTGGTGAGTACCACCTCTGGCTTGTTTCCATGGAAACCCAAATGAGTCTTTAGGGCATAAAGCACGTCTTCTACCAAGGTCTCATGTCTCTGGCTCCCACAACTGGGCTCTGTTCAACTGTCACAAACACTAAGGAGACCTTTGGCATGGCAGACAGTCAAAACAGTATAGAGGGCTCAGCAGGAACCTGGCCTCCCTTATTGCCCTCAGAGGGAGTAAACGCAGACAGTACTGCCTTACAGTGAAGAGGTGGTCCACCAGGGGCCTCAGCAGCAGTGTTTCTGGTCAATGGGTATACATATTCTTCTCTACACACATGTACCCAGTATTTGCCTTTGGTTCTGAGTTCCAGCTTCTGCTAATGCTGCCCTCCCCCTGCTGCAGATTCAGGAAGCACACAGGAACCACAGCCCGAGACCCCACTCCACGGGCTGAAAGCACTTTCCACTGCACCCTTCCAGGTCCTCAGACTTGGACAGTAGATGGCCTCTTGTTGATCTACAAAGTATAATTTAGTTATGAAGAAAGGGAAGCCAAAATTAGCAATCCAAAGCATCACACCGATTCAGCTCCTACTTATGGAGAAAAATAATCACTCAGTGTTGGCCGACCAGGAGCCCGCTCATGCACACCGGCCTTTAAGAAAATAATGGCACCTCCCAGGAAGTGACGATACACCTGGGACGCAGGTAGCACAGGGGTGGGGTAGATCCTGTCACTGACATGGAATATGAAGAAAGGAAACTAAAATAAGAAAATTGCAAGAGGAAAATGAGATTGTTATTTAATATAAAAGTCTAGAAAAGATGAAAAATTGAGGAAAGGGAAGAGAGGAAGGAAGGAAAGGGAGAGAGCAGGGAGGGAAGGATCTGAGGTTGCGAAGAGCATTTCATCCATATAAGTGAAATGAGTATTAAATAGGGTAATGAGTGGTTAATTTTTTCCCCACCTGGTAATCTTTAAACCAAACAGCTCTCATGAGGAGAGTGGCTATCCTTTAAATTGGTTCTAGAGAGGTTCAGTAGTTTCTCTCTATGACTGCAAAGGTCTTCTTAGTGCCTACATTAATATCAGGTAGCACTTTATCATGCACCCCAAATTAGAGCACAGGTAGAAGCTGTCCCCATGTTTTCGAATGTCCAGTTTTATCATTTCTCCCTTTGGTGGGAGTTATGCTAACACTGGGTGAGATGCAAAAGAAAACCAATTTGTTCTTACAAAAGAGAATATGAACTACGTATAACAAAAGAATTGGAGGGTGAAGCAATAGCAGTTTTAAAAACTTTATGAAAAACTTTGATTTATAGGTTGCATAGTTAGAGGGAAAGGTTGAGAAGAAATGAAGGTGGATCCAGAAAGACACATCCCCACATAAACTGTTCTGAAGTGAATTCTGATAACACCAGGCAGGAGTGTGTCTGTCTGTCTGTCTGTCTGTCTGTCTATGTATATGTGTGTGTATCTGCCTATGGTATGTGTGTCTGTGTCTCTGTCTATGTATGAGTGTCTGTCTGTCTATGTATGTGTCTGTGTGTCTGTGTCCTGTCTATGTATGTGTGTCTGTCTGTCTATGTATGTGTCTGTGTGTCTGTGTCTCTGTCTATGTATGTATGTCTGTCTATGTATGTGTGTGTGTGTCTGTCTCTGTCTATGTATGGTGTGTGTCTGTCTCTGTCTATGTATGTGTGTCTGTCTGTCTGTCCATTGTGTGTGTGTGTCTGTCTGTCTGTCTGTCTGTCTGTCTGTCTGTCTATGTATATGTGTGTGTCCATCTGCCTATGGTGTATGTGTTTGTTTCTCTGTCTATGTATATGTGTCTGCCTGTCTGTCTGTCTATGTATGTGTGTCTGCCTGTTTGTCTGTCTATGTATGTGTGTGTGTTTCTCTGTCTATGTATGTGTGTGTGTTTCTCTGTTATGTATGTGTGTGTCTGTCCGTGTGCATGCACAGCATATGCACATGGATTGCTGGGCATATGCCCTCGAGAAAGCCAGAGGAAGATGCTGGGCAGCCTGCTCTATCATTCTTCTTATTCCTTTGAGACAGGGTTTCTCACTGAACCAGAAGCTAGACTGGCAGCTAGAAATTATAGAAATCCTCCTGTCTCCACCACCATGCCCTACAGCTCCAGGTTACAGGCCCACACATGGCCGCACAGCCTTTGTAGGTGGGTGCTGAGAATTTGAGGTCAGATTCTCATAAAAGCTCAACAACTGTTTTTACTTATGAAGCCATCTCCCCAGCCCCAGGTGTCGCTGAGACGGTGACTCCTCCCACTGTCGCCAGGCTGTCTGTGCCTGAGTCTCCCAAGTGCTGAGGGTACAGGCACACACGACCATGCCTGGAATCACTGGTTGAGCTCGCTCTGACTGAGTCCGTAATGTTGTCCTCCACACTCTCTTTAGCAGAACAAAGAAAATTTGAGTAATTTGCTAAAGACTAATATAAATGTCAAGAAAAGAATAATTAGAACCTAGATCTCTGTCAGTAAACATGGAATCTGACTTCTCTTTAGGAAAAAGGAAGAACAGATCTGGTTGTGACTTCTCCCACACAAAGCAGTCTCTATGCCTTGTACCACCCCGAGCTCTCACTGTGCCTTCCTCTGTAACTGACGAAGATGTGGAAAGATCTATTTGTCCACTTCTACTGTGGCAACAAAATACAACAGCAATTAGCTTCTCACAGTTCTGGAGGCGAGGAGTCTGGGGCCGAGGTGCCAGCAGATCAGGTGTTTGGTGCGAGCTGCTTTCTGCTTCTTAGATGGTGCTTGCTTGCTATGTCCTTGGAGGGTGGAAGAGATGAAGAGCTAGCTCTTGCCAATCCTAGATGTCTCCAATCCCTTTTATGGGATTTGAACTTAGTTTCTCATGACTTGATCACTTCCTCCAAAGCCCTCACAGTGAGAAGGTGATGGTTCAACAATATGACCATACATACAACACACACACACACACACACACACACATACACACACACACTCAGACCATAGCAATCAGGCATGTACCTCTAAAGATGAATGTAAGAGAAGGCTAGAGGAATGATTGTTAAGAGCATTGGCTGCTCTTGCAGAGGACCCAGGTGGGGTTCTCATTACCCACTTGGTGGCTCACAACCTCTATAATTCCAATTCCAGAGGATGTGATGCCCTCTTGTGGCCTTCTCAAGCACTGCATGCACACGGTGCACAGATGTGCATGCAGGCAAAACGGCCATGCCCATAAAATATAAATACACACGCATGTGAGAACCAGCAGGTTCTTGAGGGACAATCTGATGGAGAGAACCTGAAACAGGCACAGCAGTTGTTGGGCGAGGCCCATAGCAGAGACTGCTAATGCACACCGGGAGTGTGCAAGAGTGTGCTTGGTTTGGAAGGTGAAGTTCAAAGAGTGAGCACAGTGTTCTCTTCACCTCGTGACCTGAACATGAAGGCAAACTGTTTCCTGAAGCTTTTGAGGACACTCAGAAATGTCCATGTAGCATGAAGTAGGCCAGATAACTGAGATTGTGTCCCTGTACAAACTAAGCACATTTGGGACACACATTCCGTGGCTTTTTAGAATGGGTGGTATGTTAACTCTACTTATGACTCAAGTCAGACCACCCCAGAGCAAAGCTTGGAAAAGCACATGGCTACTCTTAGTCATCTTTTCCCAACAATGCCATTTGTGGGCCACTGTTATGATTCATGCAAAAGAGGAGGGGAGAGCTGGAAAAGGCCAGCCACCTCTCCCTTCCTGCCCCTACCTCATTGTAACAGTGTAAAGCCCTGTCCCTCCCATCCCAACCCTGTAACAGTGTGAAGCCACCTGTCCATCTGTCCCCACCCCTGTTACAATGTGACACTGTCCTCCATCCTGCCCCACCCCCCACCCCCTTTGTAACAATGTGAAAACTGGAACTCACTTTGGTTTGGGAGGTCTTCAGTCACCTGAAGAGTAGTTGGTTTATCCTACATGGGGAAAAAAGTGAATTACTGATTTAAAAAAGTAAGGGGACAGAAAAAAGGAGTGAGGCAGACACCAGGCCCTTCACTGTGATTATCCGGGAAAGGGTGGCCTTTCCGGAAAGCCAGAGCAAACACTGCAGGAAGCTGGGATGGACCATGGGGCATCTCGAAGGACAATGTGATCCATGTGTGTTAGCTCCTGGGGTGGCTGGCCTGTGTGTGTTAGCACCTGGGTGGTTGGCCTGTGTGTGTTAGCTCCTGGGGTGGTTGGCCTGTGTGTGTTAGCTCCTGGGGTGGTTGGCCTGTGTGTGTTAGCTCCTGGGGTGGTTGGCCTGTGTGTGTTAGTTAGCTCCTGGGGTGGTTGGCCTGTGTGTGTTAGCTCCTGGGGTAGTTGGCCTGTGTGTGTTAGCTCCTGGGGTGGTTGGCTGGTTGGCCTGTGTGGGTTAGCTCCTGGGGTAGTTGGCAGGTGGGCTGATCTGACTCTGTCAGAGTTTGAGAATAACAGAATCAAAGATTACAATGGATTTTGCCCTTCCATCCCTCTTCCTTGATCAACAAAGGAAGCTGGATCTTCTTTGTGTTTGTCAGCATAGTAGAGCGTGTGTGTGTGCACATGTGTGTGTGGTGTGTGTGTGTGTGTGAGAGAGAGAGAGAGAGAGAGAGATGGAGAGAGAGAGAGAGAGAGAGAGAGAGAGAGAGAGAGAGAGAGAGAGAGAATGTCTTTAAAGTCCTGGCATCCTCTGAATAAAGCAACCCCAGTGGAGAGAAACGAAGGGAACCCCAGTGCCCTTCTGGAAACACAGAAACCCGTCACTCTCTTTATGTCTCACTCCTGACTGCAGAGGCTAAACTCAAAGGGGAAATCTGGAGCCCACAGATTCAGTTGCACTTTATTTCCAGGAAACTCTGGAACACTACTGGGGCACTGGAGTGACCTCTTCCTATGAGGGTGCCCTGTCTGGTCAACACTGGGCAGAGGAGCAGGGAAAAGCCTCTGTCAGGTTCAAGGCTGGGAAAGGAACACTCCAGCAAGGCAGTGTTTGTCTCCTGCAGCTCCTGTGACTGATAATCGCTCACATCTACGCACCATTTATGCTTTCTGTTCCCTGTATAATAAGCACTTTCAATATAGATTATCCCACTCAGCCCTCAGAGGAAGGCTAGGAGTCCCGTTTTCACAAGAGCGAGTTGCCCAATGTCAACCCCAAAGCCGGCATTTAAATCCAGGTCTCCTCCAGTGTCACTTTCTTATCTTAAAGCTGTTCTGGAGCCACCATGCACACAGGGAGCTGGAGTCACAGTGCCAGGTGGATAGTATACCAGAAGCCCTCGGTAGACCAGCCCTACTGTGGGAAACCCAACGGCTTCCTGTAAGTCAGAGGTAAGGGATAGGGGCAACAAAATTGGCTAAGGGCTCTGGGCACTGTGTGCTGTGAGTGATCCAATTTGGAGTTGAGAAAAACAGAAGACTTACTAGAAATAGGGTCAGAAATACTCTCAACACCACTAGAAGTGCCTCGTAGGCAGTCATGTGATGCGTTCTGGGAACTAGCCATGGACAGAATGATGATTTATCTATGTTTATTATCTGTGTGTTTGAGCTATGACCCTGACAGCATCAGGGGAAATGAGCTAGTAAAATCATGTGTGGACTAACAGTATGTCTGTACTCTGCAGTGTGGATTTTACCTTCTCGTAGATTCTTATAAGGTTGGATTAATTGATGTGCATTTCAAGTTCCCAGCTAGTCACAAGCAAGATACACAGTGAATTTCAAAATAACTGCTGTTGGGGGCCAGAGAGCTGGGTATTCATCCCATTACCCAAGTGTCTCAGATGGGAACAGGCAGGAGTTGGGAGGAGACAAGGAGGGCAAGGCCGTTAGCACCTACAGAGCAAGTTCTAGGCTAGGTTGTGAGACCCTAACTGAAGAAAGACAAAGGACTTTAAAATTGGGATGGGGCAACATCTTAATAAATAATCCCTGCACTGTGTTAGAAAGGACAAACAGACATTGCTGTGGTGGTTTGAGTAAGAATGGCCTCAGTATGCTCGTAGATTTGAATGCTTGGTCATCATGGAGTAGAGAGATTAGGAGGTGTGGTCTTATGCAAGGAAGTATGTCGCAGGGATGGGCTTTGAGGTCTCAGATGCTCAAATAGGGTCAGAAATACTCTCAACACCACTAGAGTGGAGTATCTTTCCTTTCTTCCTGCTGCCTTTCGATCCAAATGCAGAACTCTCAACTACCTCTCCAGCACCGTGTCTGACTACCCAACTGATGGCTGCTTGTATACAGCAGTGGATCTCAACCTGTGGGTCATATCACCTTTGGGGGTTATGAATGACGCTTTCCCAGGATTGCCTAAGGCCATCAGAAAACAGATATTTACATTATGATTCATAACAGTAGCAAAATTACAGTTATGAAATAACAACAAAAATAGTTTTTGGTTGGGGGAGTCACCACAATATGAGGAACTGTATTAAAGGGTCGTAGCATTAGGAAGGTTGAGAACCAGTGATACACACCATTCCAAACCTCCTATCAGTTAGGAACATTTTATGGCTCACTCTATCAACCCATAGAGCTCCCCACTTAGTCCCCTGGCTGCAGGACCCCATGTTGTGTGAGGTGCTATGACCTGGTTTGCTGGGCCAGGCCCTAGCCATTAACTGCAATCCCAGCCTTAGAACAAACTCTACTCCTCCTTGTGCCTTAAGATTCTCCTGTGAGTCAGGATCTTTTACTATGAGAAACAGCCACACCCTTGGGTCACTGTAGCATCAGGTGTTTAAGGACCACACATCAGACAGAAAAGACCTTGGGGAAAGCAGGAGGCAGTGCAACTCCATCCTGCTCCAGGCACCAAGCCTGTGAGGGCTCCCTCCCTGAGGTACCCAGACAACAACCATCCCAACTGTGCTGGCCTCTCTCTGACTATACTTGAGGCCAAGAAGCTGCATTGGTGAGGGTTCTGGTATACAGCCAGCAGCCATGAAAGTGAGCGCTGCCTTCATCTTCCAGGTATAGCTAGGGTGGTAGGAACAGGTTAGAGATCCGTGAGGACCTGTGCACCAACACATGTGCTTCCTGCTCAGGAGTGGGAGGAACTTGAGTGGGCTGGATCCCTGCTGAGCAAGTAAGGCTGGCATCACAGAGACCCTGCTAAGGTGATCGCATTCTTAGATCCAGGCTGATTCATTCTGGGCAGATGATAATAAGAAACACTTCTAGGCTTCTTAGCTTCAAAAATAACTGACAGCTCTTGGGTCACTGGGACACTGGTCTCCTGAAGTAAGCATTATCAGCAGCTTCCCCATTTTATAGGAGAGAAAACAGATTGCCTGGACTGTTCGGCATCATACCACCAGTAGCTGGAGAACAAAACCCATGTCTTGAGATTCCAGTTTGTACTCTCTCCAGGTTGTGCTACAGCACAGAGCTCTCCCGCCAACACATCTTCTCCAGTTACACCCATGAGGCCAGAGGTGGGCAGAGGCAAACACACAACTGAAGTATGAATTTCTGGTTTCATTGGAAACTCAGTTGTGTCATGGGATGTTTTTCTGGAAACTGTCTTATGAGAGGATGTTTTGCCGAAGCAGACATGTGAGAGGATGTTTTGCTGAGTCCAGACACGTGGTGATTTTCTGGAGGTTGCCTTGTGAAAGGGCATGTGATGTTTTGCTGGAGCCGATGCTTGAGAGACCTGTGATGTTTGGATAAAGTGTAAGTGCCCATCGCTCTTGCATTGGTTCTCCTTGCGACTCTTTGCTGGTGTTTGTCGGGCTTCGCAGATGATGCTCTGGCATTGGTTCACCTTGCTTTCTTCACTGATCTTCGCTTTGTTGTGACTTTGTAAGAGAGAAACCCACCGAAGGTCTTCTCATGGTATTCTGGCTGCTTCTTGCCACTTCTGTGGACCTGGACTAATGCAGATTGGTGGAGCCTCGTGGTTCCTTCTGGAACTGCTGCTGATTCATGTTGGGTGTTTTGCTAGTGGACTGAACTGCTGACAACAAAGATTGGAATTGTCCTAAAGAACTATTTCTAAACAGGTCCGCAACCCCCATTTCCTATCAACCTTTCCTTTTCCCTTTCTCTGGTGGGTGGTGGCCTAGAAGGGAGGATTTAAGTGTTAAAAAAAAAAAAACATAATTAAAGTAAGTTTTGAAAAGTTTAAGCCTACACACAGCCCCACATGTGGCCTGATGAAGTTTCTCATCTTTTAGGGTCATCCACTCGGGTAAAACTGGATCCAAGGCTTCACCACAGAGAATCTCAAACATTTTAGAACTTCTTTAAGTTTTATTTAGTTTGTGTGTATGGATATTTTGCCTGTGTGTATGTCTGTGTACCACATGCATGCCTGGTGCCCAGGAAGGCCAGAAAAGAGTGTTGCATTCCCTGGGATTGGAGTTACTATGGATTTTGAGCCAGCACATAGGTGCTGGGAATCAAATGCAGATCTTGTGGGAAAGTAGCCAGTGCTCTTAATTTCTGAGTCATTTCTCCAATCCTGGCATCTTAAAATAATTTTTCTATGTATTCATGGTGTGTGTTGTGTGTGTGCATGAATGTGTGTGAGTGTGTGTGTGAACTCGCACTCATGAGCAATATATATATATATATGCTGGCATGTATGATCAGAAAATAGGTCAAGCCGGGCGTGGTGCGCACCCTTAATCCCAGCATTGGAGCAGAGGCAGGTGATTCTGAGTCGAGGCCAGCCTGGCTACAGATGATCCAGGACAGCCGATACACAGGAAACCTGTCTCGAAAACAAAAAAAAAAAAAGAAATAGGTCAAGTCAGTTTTTCTTTCCTAGTCTGTTCTAGGTCAAACTCAGGACATACAGTTGTGCATCGAACTTTACCTACGGAGCATAACAGGCATTTGAAAGTAGGTTTTAAATACGGAAGTAACTAGAAAAAAAGTCACTTAGAAAAGACATACCCTAGATCATGGGTGTGGGCTTCTCCAAGGGAAGTCTAAATTAAATGTCTACAGCAGCCAGAGGGTTTGGTGGTTTCTGACATTTGAACTCACAAGGTTACCAAAAAATCTTTTTCTTTCTTTTCTTTCACTTTCTCTTTCTTCGTTTAATCATAGAGTGTTCCTAAAGTGTTTGGTGTTGGCTCATAGCTGATAAAATGATACCCTAGGTCACAGACTTGTGGGGACCTTAAGACATATTTACAATAAACAAAGGTTAAGTCTTGTCTCTCAGATTCCCAGAAAACTCTGGGAAAGGAAGAAGGTTATATTCAACAGTCACACAGGCCTAGTCTTACGCATGTTCATTGTTTTAATGTGCTTATTTTAAAATATCTCTGTATGAAAGAAATCTTATCTCCGTGTAGCCTTCACTGCAGAAGGGTCATGCTGGAATTCCTGAGAGGCTCCCACTGGATCCCTCCCTCCTTCCCACAGTGCTCAGGTTTCCTCTCCCAGCCCTGCCTCAGCATTACTGACACACTGGACTTTCCAGTAACCCAGGCGCTGCACGGTCAACCTCATCAACTGAACTGGGGATACACTGTACTCCAGGGGACAGAAAATGCCATAAGCTATTAATGAGCGACAAGGACAATGCCTGGGTAAGGACAGAACTGCAGGCAAGTCCACAGCAGCTATCGTGCTTACCCAAGTAGATTGTCTTGTCTCTGGGCCTGTAACTGGTTCTGAGGACAGCTCGGGAAGGGTAGGACTGGGGAGTTGCTGAATCACTGAAGAGTGCACATTATAAACTTTCCAGAATTTACACAGAGCACAGAATTCATGCTCTGCAGACAAAGGAGTCTGCTGTTGACTGCAAATTTGCATATGAAAGAGTCCAGAAAATCTACAGAAAAACTAGCCTGAGTGTGCTCTCTGGAGCCAATTTTCCTTATGAATATCTGTCTCATAATACCTCAGAAAGCAGTTTTTCCTCAAGAGAAGTTCAGGTGCAAAGGCCTGAGGCTTCTGGAATAAACCGACTCATGTTAGAAGACAAGTGCAGACCTGCCTTCAGAATCTGCCAGAAACATCTTGTTCCAGTTCATGCTGGTCTTTCAAGATTGAGCTCAGCTATATGCCCTACACACAGAGACACACGCACAACAAACACAGACATACATACACACACACACACACACACACACAGAGACACTCACACATAGAGATACACAACACAGACACTCACACAAACACAAGCATAAGCACACGTACATACAAAACAGAGACACACACAGATACACAGGCACACAGACACATAAACACAGATGCACACACACCAAGACACACACAGATACCCATAGATACACAGAAAGACACACACAGAGACACATACTCTCTCAGAAGAAAGATCTCATTGTGCCTTCTATTGATTTGAAGCAGGACGGGGCATCAGGGGAAACTAAGGTGAGAGAAAGGAGCACCCCACCCTGGAGTCTGGCTGAAGTCTTTTACCGGCTGAGAGTCAAGAATTTCAGTGCAGTTAATAGAATTTGCTGTGAAGATTCCCTATATAGAAACAATCACCTTTCTACACGTTATTATTTCAAATGAGAATTAGCAGGGAGATGAAGGCAGAGCGCAATGGTTTAGGAGCACTCACCTCGCTGCCTCAGCGTTAGAGCCATGCTCAGCGTAGCATCCTGCCACTGCTCAGTGGTTAGGAGCATCATGCTCACGTTAGGCACTGCTGCTCAGCGGTTAGGAGCACTCACTGCGGTTCATGCGGTTAGGAGCACTCACTGTGCTGCTCATTGCCAGGACCCAGGTTCTGCTCTCAGCACCCATGTCAGGCAGCTCATAATCATCTCTAACCCCAGATCCAGGGGATCTCATGTTCTCTTTAGCTCTTGGAAGGCCTCACACATACATACATGTACACATAGACACCTACACATTATATATGAATAAATAACAACAATGATAATAGAAATACCAAAGGTAACAGCCAAAGTGCATATTACCTCTGAATTTAACTTTATTCCTTTCCTAAAAGCTGAAAACCTTTCTGAGATGCTTCCAAACCAGAGTGTGAAGTTAGACTGGGCATGGTGTCACAAGCCTTTAATCCCAGCACTCAAGAGACACAGCCGATGTATCTATGGGATTTCCAGGCCAGCTGGTCTGTGTAGCAAGTTCCAAGGTAGCCAGGGCTAAATAGTGAGAACCTGTCTCAAAAAGAAAGAAAAAGATTATGAAACTTATTTATAGCCAAAACATACATCTTAGGGTTGGGAATAGTCTATGCCATACAAGAATTGGAAACCTGAGTTCAGATCCCTAGTCTCCACAGCAAAAACTAGGCAGGGCCCAGGAAGCAGGGAGAACTTCTGGAGCTTGGTGGCCAGCCAGTCTAGTCAGTATGGTAAACTCTAGGTTCAGTGAGAGATCTTATTTCAAAAAAGGAGGTGAGGAAATTGGGGAAAACACTCAGTGTTGCTCTCTATATACATGTGTACATGTATATGCATGTCCACATACATATATACACAGATACAACACATACAAAACCATGTTTTAACTTTTTTGTATGCTAAGTATATGTATGTATGTATATGCATATGTATGTGCATATACATATATGATGTATATGTATATGTGTATGATGTGTATGATGTATATGATGTATATATATATGATGTGTATGTGTATGTGTAATGTATATATAGCATATATATTGTCTCAAACTTGGTGATCTATAGTTTTGTCTTATCAGCTGTAATCCTGTCTCAAAACCTAAAAAAACACCCTATGGGAAAAAATAAAGAGAAGTTCCTTAGAAACTCTTTAAACAATATAATTTTAGAAGCCACCAAAATTGCCAGTATGGACTCTCTAGAATCTCCAAGCCATGTGCTGGGTACATATTGTCCTTTCCCTAAGCCCTTAACACTGTGTTTTAATCTATAATAAAACTAATAAACTCCAACTCTGCTTCCTACTGAGTCATGCTGAATTCTTTTCCTGTGTGTTGGAGATTGGTTCCAAAGACTCAACCAGGAATCTGTGTGTCCAAATGCTAAAGATACTGGCCCTCAATTGGTTTTTGATCAATCAATAAAGATACCAGCAGCTAATGGCTGGGCAAACGGAGATGGAGCAGGACCCTTAGAGTTACGTTGGCTAGGACACAGCAGGGAGAAGGAGAGATCGCCATGAAGCGGTAGGAGACAGATGGACATAGGAGCTGTGCAATAGAGCCAACGAGCCATGTAAAGTTAGGGCCAGGGGTAGCAGGGGAAGGTTTAGGAGTGCCCAACCTTTGAGGTAGCCAAGGCATTTTAAAATTAACTGAAGTGTGTGTGTGTGTGTGTGTGTGTGTGTTTCCATTCACAAATCCAGATAGCTCCTGGGCAGGTGAGCACATGCAATCTGCTGGGAGCCAAAGTGGTGTAGCCCAAACTCACCGCTACACTGTGGCACAGCCCAGGGTCCCAGCTTTGCCTGAGTGGAGGTTTCTGAAAGAACTCATCAGACTGCTGCAGGTAGTAGTAGTGTAGTGGTTTGAATATGCTTGGCCCAGGGAGTGGCACTATTAGGAGGTGTGGCCTTGTTGGAGAAAGTGTGTCACTGTGGGGGTGGGCTTTGAGACCCTCCTCCTAGCTGCCTTGGAAACGAGTCTTCTGTTTGCCTTCAGAGCAAGATGTAGAACTCTCAGCACCTCCAGCACCATGTCTGCCTGGATGCTGCCATGCTTCCCACCATGATGATAATGGACTGATTTTCAGAATCTAAAGCCAGCCCCAACTAAATGTTGTCTTGGTCATAGTGTTTCTTCATAGTAATGAAAATTCTAACTAAGACAGAAATAGGTACCAAGGACTAGGGTATTGCTGTGATAGGCCTGACTGTGCTTTTGTGGATTTTGAAACTTTGGATTTGGAAATCGGTGGAATGCTTTAATGGGCCAGCCTAGTAGAAATATGGAGGCCATTGGTGCCGAGGGTAATTTGAACTCTGGGGGCTTGGCTCAAGAGGTTTCAAAGAACAATTTTAGTATGTGGCCTAGAGACTGTTTTTGTGATACTTTGGTGAAGAATGTAGGTGCTTTTTCTTGCCTGAAGAGTCTGCCTGAAGATAAGAAGAAAAGATTCAGATTAATTGCATTGACAGAGAAAGCCTCAGAAAAGCCCAGCGTAGACTTTGCCCTCTGGTTTATTCTTATGGAGAACATTTTTGGTCAAGTATAACAAATTTAGAAAGGAAAAATACAAACGGTATGGTTCAAGTATTAAAATGGCAACTGGAAGTGAAATGAAGTTACATCCTGCTGTGTTCAAGGAGATAAAGAGATTAGGAGAGTGGTGACCTCAGGGCAGGATCCCACCCAGCTAAGCTTACTGTTCATGCATTTGCAGTTGAACAAGGGATGCTTATATCTAGGCATCACTTATTATCATTGTTTTCATTTGGACATAAGTGATTATATGTCAAGTTGACAAGGACTGGATTGTGATGGATATTCTCCAGTTGTCAACTTGACTATATCTGGAATGAACTACAATCCAGAATGCATAAAGATCTCGTGAAAGGTAAAGAAAAGCTTAGGTCTAGGTGTACTGGTACATACCTTTTATCCCAGAACTGAGGAAACAGAGCCATACAGATCTCTGAGTTCAAGGTCAGCCTAGTCTATAGAGCAAGTTCCAGGACAGCCAAGCTTAGGCGGTGACGGAGTTGGAAAACAGAAACCTGGTGATAATGTAATAGAACAAGAGGACCATATTCCAGCTCCAGCAAGCAGCAAAATTCTGGGCAGCTTCAGCCATGTGACCCTAGCTTTAGAGTCAAGAATAGAAGGGACTTCTGGGACAACTAGATGGCTAGCAGGAGCTAAGTGATTAAGAAGAGACCAGCATCACTGAGGTGAAATCTAAGAAGAATTTTCTGAGAGCATGAAGAAGCTGTGTTCCAGAGAGAGCCTGAAGCTGGACTTGGAAATGCCTAAGAGGTAGTACTTACTGGTTTTGAAGGCATGAAGGGGTCATGAAGAGCAGGTGCGGTTCGGCACTGTGAGAGGTCAGGGTAGACCACTGCTGAAGGTCTGGCCTCAGTGGCAGTGTATGGCCCAGGACTAAAGAGGTCATGCAAAGAAGACATCATGAAGAGTCTACGAGAGGCTATTGGTGAAGCCCAGCTGCAGCAGAAAGGCCCAGCATATTGGAGATGCCAGTACTGCGGGATGGCCACCAAGACCAGCAGCAACGATGGAGTGGAGTCAGCTAGTGGAGGGCCTGCCATACTATAGACTGTCGGTGTGACTTCTGGGAGGTGACAGGGTAGACAGCACATGCCACAGTGTGTCATGGGGTGGTCAGGGGACAATGGTGGGCATTAGCTTTCTTCTTCCATCATGAGTCCTGGGGATCAAGAGAGTATCTTACCTATAGGGAAGCCCTGTCTGCCTCCTTCTCCATGCAGCTGCATCTCGGTCCTGAGCATGATCTTTCTCTCACGAGTCATCTTCCTTCCTCCTACCTTATGTTTGCTTCCTCTCTCCCATCTCAACTGTCATTAAAACCTTCCAGCAAAGGGAAGAGGCAGACGAAAGAAGGCAGTTGTAGTGTTGAATAAGAAGGAAGTATAAAGACACAGGCATGTGAGCCTCACAGTGAAACCCATTTCTTTATTGGCTAAGTAAAATAAATAAAATAAAATAAAATAAAATAAAATAAAATAAAAATAAAATAAAATAAAAGGCTTTCAAGAGGAAAACTTCCTATAAGCTCATCCTCAACAGTCAGGTATGACTAACATGAGATGACACCCTTCACCCACATCCCACCACGTGGGAACTTTTATGAGTAACTCATGGTCTTAAACTGAAGGATGAGACTATAATATTGGAGTTCAGGCATCGGTTAGAGGCATGAAGGTTTGATGAATCCTCTTCTGCTCACTCTTATGCTTCTCTGCTGCTGAGAGGCAGGGCAATAAAAATGTGACTCAGAGAACATGTTGTGACCTAGCAGAATACAGGGACACTGTAGGTGCTGTGCTCAGTAACTGAGCCTTTGGTCTCTCAGGTTCACAGCTATATGGCCTTGGAAAGATCACTTCTCTCATAGTGAGCATAAATATTTAGGGAGTAATCAGAATTAGATGAGTTAATCTCACAATGCACTGAGCAATCCAATGTACTTATCCTCACTGTTATGACATACCAAAGTAGCTCAAAACTTGGTCTAAAATAAAAATAGCAATGCACTATTGCCTACTGTTTTGTGGATCTCTCTCTCTCTCTCTCTCTCTCTCTCTCTCTCTCTCTCTGTCACCAGAGAGTTCATCACTGGGTCTCACACTTGATCTGGAAAGTTGCTATCCACTGATGGCAGAGGTCCCCTATTCTATCTCTGTCACTTTCCTGTAAGGAATATGTAAACACACTTTATTGGCTACTTTATTGGGTTCTTATCTCTATCACCCTTTTCCACCCTAATTCCTTTCAACCCCCCAGATGCTAGGTAGATAAGAAAGGTTAGAGGGGAAAGGGGCATAGGTCTGTTTAGACTACTTCCTGCTCAGTAGGGGCGTTGAGTTCCTCGGGGCAAGCCCAATCTTCATCATCAGATATCTCCAAACAGCAGCCAGCAAAAACAGCAAAACAGCAAATGCAACAGCAGGAACCAGCAGCAGCATGGAGAGCAGCAGCCATCACCTCTTCTGGCATTTATATACTCTCTCAAGAGTTCCCAGAATTCCAAATGTAAACTATCTGCAGCTGGCAGAATCACTCCCCTCCCAAAGCATGAGACAAATCATAGTCAGCTGTTGTGGACAATCTGAAGCAGCCCTATATCCCACCCCTGGAATTAAAACAAAAACATATTCACAGAACATAACTGGGTTTTTAAAGAAACCAAAATTCTTACCACAGGCGTATAATACGGTGAGCTTTGGGTGGCCTACATGGACGTTGGGAGTTCCACAGTAAGTAGGGGTGGTGGGAGGGGTGACAGGCAGAAAGCCTGCCATTGTTTGTGACTGCCTGCATAAGAAGCTAAGGGTCAGGGATGTAGACTCAGCCTCTTAGTGAAGGAATAGGATGGTTCTAAAAGAACATGTACGGAGGCAAAGACTGTATTTCCATATTTTGGAAAATATAATGAGACACAATATTCTTACAGTTGCCATCCATTTATTGGACCATATGACTCAGGTTAACATGTATTTTCTTAAACTGTCTTAAAGCATTACATTAATTGAGGAAATTGTAGGGTTAGGAGGGTATTTTGGAGCATGGCAATACACAAAACATTGGAGAAACTGAAACTGTTAAAGAAAATAAGATCCTGACCCACAGAAAGGGGACCAGGGGATAGTTGTCAGTCACCAAATATGCAAGAGCTATACACAACCCTTAACACATATTGATCACACTTAAATACTCACAGCAAAGTTTAGCAATGTTTACTTGAACTGACACCCTAAGAAGATTAAGCTAATTTCTACAACAGCTAAAACTGATTTGCAGTATTTCTAACTAATAACACCAAAGAGGGAGAAACGGGGACATAGAAGGGAAAATCAGACCCAGTAGGGTAGACACCAAATTCTTCAGCTCCTTGTCCAGCAGCTAGAGACCATGATGAAATGCCTGTGCACCAAAGACTTGGACACACATGGCCTCTCTCCTGAGCTGGCTCTTCTTCACAGCTTCACCCTTCCTCGGGGGATGTGCCATGGTCCTGCCATCCCCAACAGCCTGAGGTCTACATTATAACTTAGGTTCCAGCATTACAACTTTACAGAATTAACCCCCTCTCCCTCCCCCCTCCTTCTCCCTCTCCCTTTTCCCTTCCTCCTCTATCATCCCTCTCACTCTGTGTATATGTGTGTCCGTGTGTGTGTGTGTGTGTGTGTGTGTGTGTGTGTGTATGTGTGTGTTATATGAAAGCCATGGTGTATGTGTTTGTGTGTGTGTTACATGAAAGCCATGGTGTGTGTGTGTGTGTGTATGTGTGTGTATGTGTGTGTTACATAAAAGTCATGGCGTGTGCATGTGTGTGTTACATGAAATTCAAGGTGTATGTGTGTGTGGTGTGTGTATGTGTGTGTATGTGTGTGTGTGTTACATGAAAGCCATGGTATGCGTGTGGAGGTCAGAGGACAGTCTGGGGTCCCATGGTGCCAACCATAGTGTTCCTTGAAAGCAGACCAGTGTCTCATCAGGGGACACCTCTGACACCAGGTCCACCAGAGAGAGTAGGTTGTGACACCTCCCCCTCTAGACCCTCTAGTGTCTTTCTCAGAATGGAGATGGTGACACTACTTCCCTTAAAGAGAACTGGGAAGGCATGAAGACCATTGCTTCTGACACCATTCAGAAATGTAACTCTTATTGTTGGCATTAGTGTGTTTGGGACCAGAGATGTTATTTCCATTTCTTTTATAGATCTCAACCACCATCCTCCAGTTTGTTACTGATGTTATTGTATCTAAAATGCTCTGCAATGGGCTTATTTTTGCAGGAGGGAATGAGTCTTAGCTTTCTTGTGTCTAATAAAATTTACTTTATAACAAATTTGCCTTCCTTGTCTTTTTAATTCTTTAATTACTTCATAACGGCCCTAACTAGTTTTATGTCAACTTGACAGAAGCTAGAGTCATCCGAAAGGAGGAAACTTCAACTGAGAAAATGCCTCCATGACATCAGGCTGTGGGCGAGCCTGTAGGACATTCTCTTAATTCGTGATTAATGGGTCAAGGCCCAGCCACTGTGGGTGACACCATCCCTAGGCTGGTGGTCCTGGGTTTTATAAGAAAGTAGGCTGAACAGCCATGGGGAGCAAGCCAGTAATCTAAGACATCTGCAGTAGCTCTTGCCCTGTTTGAGTTCCTGTCAGTGTTATGGAAGTGTAAGGCAAATAAACCCTTTTCTCTCTAAATTGCTTTGGTCATGGTATTTTATCACAACAGCAGTAACCCTAAGACAACAAATTAAATTTCTCTCTCTTTTAAATTACTTAGTTAATACAGATGACAATTTGGAGCTGCCATTAAGCCCAGGAAAGTGGAATCTTTAGAGCTGGCTTTTATCATGTCTTCTTCTATTCCTTTTTCAGTTACTCCGGCCTCTGAGGCTGATGCATGCCTGCTGTTGTAAACTCAACTCCTCCGAAGTGGTTTGAAGGTATCACTGACTTCATAGACTCATGGTTTCCAGAATCCAAAGAGACCTCAGGATGGCCTGGGAGGGAGAGCTTGGTGGGCTCTGAGCTGTCCTAGAAGCAGCTGTGCACACTAACCAGGCGGATGTTGGCCTGGGATGGTTTCATGCACTGTGAATTCAAATGCTGATTATTGTGCCCAGAGATCTGGCTGCAGTCCAGACGTTGTCATTGTCAAGCATCTCTTGTTTCAATATTGTGTAAAAAAATTGTTTTCTCTCACCTCTGATTGGTTAATAAAGAGCTGATCAGCCAATAGCTGGGCAGGAGAATTGAAAGCAGGACTTCCTATTCCAGTGTTAGAGCCCAGGGTGGAAAGATGAAAGAAGGAAGCCAGGGCAAGACCAAGATGGCAGGTAATGCTACACAGCTGGGAACTGACTGGGAAGTAGGCCAGGCCAGCACAGTCTGGTTAGAACAGATGAGAACCTTGACCAGCTAGAGAGCAAGAAGCCTTTTAATAAATATACCAGCTCTCTGCCTTTGTTCCAAGGCAAAGGAGGATGCAGCAAAGCCCATCCTTTTAACCTCCCTCTCCCTCTCATCCTCCCCCCCGCCCCCTCTTCCTCATCCTCCCCCCCATCCCCTCTTCTACCTTAGTTTCTCTCCACTTCTCCTCCCCTCCCTTGCTCTAGAATTGGCTGGCAGACTTACTAAGCCATCTGTCCTGCAGGATTTCTGGACTGGCAGTTATAGCTAGTGCACTTTCTCTCTTCTAGCCTTAAAGGGAATGGACATCTGTCTGACCACTGTACACAACACTTTCCCAAAACCTCTCTCAGATCCCATTCTAATATTTGCCAACTTTGCAGTGAATCCTTAGTTACAATCCACTATTAATTTAGACTCTTTTAGTCCTGCCTGGCCCTATGGTGAAGGCAAGAAAACCAGTCACTTGCCCAGTTGGTGGTAGATGTAACCATGTCACCAACTTTGGAAGCAGGAACCAGGGTTCTTATGACAGAAAAGAATCAGCTTCTCTCTGCATTTCGTAAACACTGACAAGAATCTGTTGCTTTTCCCAAGCCCTTCACTGTCTTTCCAAGAAGAATTATTTTTTGTCCTTAACCAAATACGAAATGCTGATGAGCATAAGTGAATCAAATGCTTCAACGGTAAGCTGATGTGACGTCTTTTAAAGGAAGTGAAATATTTAAAGACAGAGTCTTCTATTTCCCCCCTGAGGAAGAAACCCTTTAATATCCCTATTAACCTTGACATGCATGAATCACAGGGCTCTTTCATCCCTGTAGGTAGATAACCCTGACTCACCATAGACCCGTGACTGTGAGCTTCACGTAACCCTGGCAGCAAAGGCCTTCCCCAGGGAGCTGTGTGAGGTCGTTGGTTGTGACCTCTGCCTTGCATCTATCTTTACAAAGCTCAGGGATGGACGAGTAGTGACCCTGGGGCAAGCTCTGCACTGTGTATCAAAACAAGACTCCACACTGGGACATCCACCCTGAGGTCACCATGTGAACTATACCTCACCTTGGATAAGAGAGAAATTGCATTTCTTTTTTTTACTTCAAAATTTGTTAAAGAAAAATTTATTACTACTTCTTAGAATAAACTTTACTGAAATATACTCTATATTCAATCAGATATGCCCACTGCTGGAGACTATTTGTGTTTCCCACCAAAGTTTCTCATTGAAACATAAGCCCCAAGGTGATGGCACCAGGAAGTGGAGTTGTTGGAAGTGATTAGACCAGGCAGAGTCTTCATGAATAATATTCATATCTTGATAAAGAGAGATCCAGACAACTCAGTGGCCCCCTACATCAGTGAGGGACAGAGAAAAGTTATCAAAGGAGTCTTCCCTGGACCCTGCCATGCTGGCATCGGTTGGGCTCCAGACTCCAGAATTCTAAGAACTACATTTCTGTGAAGCCCAAAGGCTGCACTATCAAGACCCCCTGAAGGAAGCTCGAAGAGATGGCAATCGATGCAATTGCAAGAGGATTTTATTGTTCCAACACGTTGGGGCCAATCACTCACGCAGAAGAAGAGGCCCCAAGCACACTTTGGCAGAAGCTTATATACAGTTTGAGCAGGGCAGTTTTTAGTGACAGAAACTGGGAAGTATACTATTGGTGGGATAGTTTAATCTTTGGTTGGTTGGGTTGGGGACCTTCTAAGGGGGAGCTATCTGCTGCCAGGCTCTCCATCCGACCATAACCCATGGTTTTTCTTGGGACCATGTGGCCTCACCCTTCTGGGAAAGGAGGGGGTCAGGGGTAGTTTTCCATTGTCATGGACTTTACATTTCCTGAGTTGATAAGGTACCTGGTCCAAGGTATTTCAGCGTAGCATTTGGAACGGATAAAGATGGCCACTTCTATGCACAGTTCAAGTGTAAGCACTGTCTACACTACTGATACATAGTAACCACTCTCCATACACTTAATCCACTCTCCACTATAACAACCAGGTAGAACATGAGGATGGGGGAAGGGTAGCTCTGTCAATAGAAAGTGCTTGCCTTGCAAACCAGAGTTTGATCCCAGAGCCAACACTGAAAAGGTGGGTTGGTGAGTAAAATCCCAGCACCAGGAAAGCAGAGACAGGCTCCAGCCTAGCTTATTCTATGAACTTCAGGCCACAGTTTTGTCTCAAAGAAAAAGAAAGAAAGAAAGAGAAAGAAAGAGAGAGAGAAAAGAAAAAAACAACAAAATTAAACACAACAAGGCAGACATCAATTGAGGAACAATATCCCAGGTGGCCTCTGGTCTCTGCACACCTGCACTTACATGTGCACCCATGGTACACACACAGATAGGTCATGCCCTTCATCTCCAAAGGTCCCTCTTGCCCACTACACTCAGTTCCTCCTGTTCCCGACGCAGGCATCAGACCTTTCAGCCACTTCCTGTATGGTAGATTAATTTGCCATTGTAGATCACTGTGTGTAGTCTTTCTGTCTGGCTTCTATGGAGCAACATATTGTTTTTGAGAGTCACTAATGTTATTTTACATGTTGCTAATTGATTTTAGTGTCAGATAGTATTCTGTTATATAGATGTACAATTTATTTATCTTTTCTCTTCTTGGTAAGTGTGCTTGGATTGTTTCCAGTTTTGCTACCAAGAACAGATTACTGTGAACATGATATGAAAGTCTTTCTGTGGGCACATATGCACCCAGGAGTGGAGCAGGCCAAATTTTTAAGAATATATTAAGTGTGAAGTATGATGGCATACACCTTTAATCCCTTCACTCAGAAGGCAGAGACAGGAGAATCTCTGTGAGTTTGAGGCTAGCCTGATGTACATAGGAGTTCCAGCCAGTGACAAGGTCTAGAGAGAAAAAAAATTAAGGTAGACGTGGTGACACATAGCTATTAAATGGAAGGGGGGTGGGGTGGGAGGAACTGGAGGGCAAGATCAACCTGGGCTGCTTAGTGAGCTTAAAAACCATCCTGGAAGACAGACAGGTAGACAGACAGACAGACAATTTTCTTTTATTGCATATTAACTAAAAGAATGTAGGCCAGGAAAGATGGCTCAGCAGTTAAGAGCATTGGTTGTTCTTGAAGAGGACCAGCGTTTGATTCCCAGCACCCACTTCAGGCAGCTCACAATTGTCTGGAACTCCAGCTCCGGGAATCCGACACCCTTTTCTGCCCTCTACCAGCTTGAGAGACATTTCCAGGTCACAGAGCTGACAAAATGGTAATAGGGTCTCCAAGGATTTACGCACATTCCTAAGAAGGAAGGATTTGCAGTTCTGAGTTTCCTAAGGTCAATGTTCAAAGAAACAGAAAGAAAAGGGAAAGGGGGAAGAGAACGCTTTCACTTTCCACTTTCCAGTGCGGACCTTGAGGCTCCCTGCTCAGCCTGCCAGGTGCAGCTGCCGCAGTATTCACCGCCACACCCAACTCTTATTTTCAGCAAGAATCAAGCCTTATTTTTAATTCGTATGTGTCCTTACTGTCTACAATGGTTTGTTTGTTTGCTGGGTAGCAGTTGTGGGGCTAGAATCCAGAGCATCAAGCACAATGAGCCTTGTCCTAGCCCACTACAAATGCTTCTGATACAATGCCCATTAAAGAAAACCTCCAGGTCCAGCTCTCATTAGGAGCCCCAGACTTGGGCCTAGGTGAAGAGTGAAGCTGAAGACTCCAACCATTGCTGCCTTCAGCTCACAGGGTGCACTCTGGCCATACTTGGCATCTCTATTCCAGCACAGCCCTCTCATAAGTCCAACTCATGTTTATTCATGAGAAGGCGGCTCCTAGGAAACCACCCTTCCCTTGCTCCCACTGCTAACTGTTGCTGGGGTCATTGCAATCCTTCACAAGCCCCAGAAAAGTCCTTAATTGACCCCTTACCTCTGAAGGCACCCGAAGTCAGGGAGGACACAAGACTGCCTTGGTGACAGGCACTGTTTTGGTCACTCATTAGGTCCAAGCACGGCCATGACCCGCACTTCTTAGCTAAGCTGATTTTCCCCTTGTTCTGTCTGAAAAGACATCTGTAAATGGCTCTATTTAAGCACTGCAGTTTCTTTCTCTCAAAAATGCTACTGAGCTCTACATGTTTTTAAGTGCAATTGGGTGGCTTCCCTTTCTAATTAACTCAAGTGGCCTCTTCCTGATAATGGTGACTATAATTATGCTACACTCAACTCCTAGAGGGCTGTTTTACAATTGGAGGACAGACAGACAAGGTGACCTTTTCTACCCTTGTTTTTCTGTGCTTGCTTCTGAGGAAGAGGAAGGCATTACTCTCCACATGCAAAATGGTTTGCACAGTTCAGAGGGACAGCCTGTGACCCACCCGCTCGTGTTCCCTTTATTCTCTTCCTGCCGTGCACAGTAGCTGAGTCAGTGGGTTCAGGGCTAGAGCATACGTCTTTGGTGATGTGAGACACTGTGGGTGGAGGGACATGGTGATACTGTCATTATTTAAAATCACTTCCACCCACCAGCTGAGTCACTGGGACGTCACTGCTTGGATTCTGCATCAGTCTCAAAAATATCCCTCTGCAGAGCTTTCCTGATTGGGGGGCATGCCTGCTGCTCCCCTCAGAGGAAAACAGTGGTGCCTTCCCAGAAAGCCCTCCCGTTGTGTTCCCCCCGCCCACACAGTGCTGCCCTGCCCAGCAGTGCAACACCAGGCCTGTCCTATATGAGTTCTGAGGGAGGCCAAGCAAGCATTACACGAACGTTCCAAGAAGATTCTAGGAGGCTGAAGACGGCCCCATCTACGTAAGAAGCCAGCACTAGAATCGAAGTTTCGTCCTCCCGGCTTTGCCCTGAACTGGTAACAGAGGGGTAAAGACTTTGAGTCTGAAAATAAGAATCTGTCCCCAAAATACCATCAGTGATAATACAGCAGTCTGCTGAAATGACTGGGTTGCCTTCATTCAACCGCAGACTTCAGAACAAACTAGAGTGCCCCACCCCTAGACTTTTTTTTTTTTCTTTTCAGATCACGAGTAATAATCACTCTCGGCTCCTCCAAGTTCAAAACGAGAGCTTTCCTACAAACGTTTGGCTGCTCTCCAGACCACCTCTGAGAGTCCAGAAGGAAAAGTAATTTGCCACATGGTGAGGTGGTAGGACCGGATGGTTAAGGTCTCAGCTTTGGAGTCAGGCAGACTGGAGGAAGACTGATGGGTTAGCGCTGTCGCTGTCGGGGGAGTCCGGGGTGGGGGTCGGGGGACGGCAGGGAGGGAGGCTGACTCAATCCTCAGTTTCCAGCCACCATGGTCACCACAGGGTTGCTCTGAGGATTAAATTAGCTGATGACTGGAGCATTCCATTTAGGGTGACACTTACCAAACCCTCTGCAAAGGTCAGAGCTGCTACGGTGAATTTATGATAATTAACCCCCCCCCCCCCCCAGCCTCGTGGCTGGCAGTGGCTGACCCTAGTCAGATACTGTGAATGGTGGGTCTGGTCTCTCTTTTGAAGACTTTTCTGTTATGGCTTTTGTGGAGGGGAGTCCTGGGTCTGAAGGCAGGGCCTCTTCAGTGTATGTGCTCTACCACTGCACTCGCAGACCTAGGCAGGGTTTTTTCAAAACAAAAAATCATTTAAGTTTTAACAATTATTTAAATATATGTTAAATTTAAAATATGATATTCTATTTCTAAGCAGTTTTAAAAGTCATGTTGCCACAGCAAATCTGTACTGGAAAAAGAAAAAAGATTTTTTTTCATTTATCATATGGGTGAATAGAGCCCCCTACTGTTTGGAAAGTCTGATTTGTACCGGTTTTGTTGTTTTTAGTTTGTTGTTGTGGAGTTTGTGTGCTTGATTCATTCACTTTGAAAACTCTTGAGCCCCTTCTAGAAGGATCCATGAGGCTCAGAGAATTGGTTAATGCATCTACTAACCACAGAACACTGAGAACATGGGACACCTGCTCTCCAAGGTTGAGAGCCTGTGGGGGACAGGGTGTGCCTTTGGAAGAGGGACATACAGGGCAAGCTTCCAAGTCAGAGCTGTGGTCGTCCTCACAGAGGCTGCGAGCCTCTCACTGGCCTCTGTGCATGGACATCTGAGAAAGCCTTGACACGGGGGTAAAACAGAACTGTCCTTGACAGACAGCTCCTTTCCCTATCCACTCTGCTTTGAGGTGGTGGCTAAGAGCTACACCCAGCCTCCATCCTTCAGAAGAGAATTCTACTTACCAACGATGCAGGGGTTGGATCTAGGCCCTGGACACTGGCAAAGGTGGGGAGAGATGGGACTGCTCAAATCGGCTTACAGAGTTCAGACCAGCGTTCCTACACCAACATTGAAGGTGCAAGGGCAAAGCTTTCTCCCCTGAACATCTGTGGCCTGGAACCCTGTCCTCTCCTAGAGACTTCTGCCTCCCAGCAGGTCAACCCCACCTCTCTCCTAATGGGTGTCTCTAAACAGGTTCCTGGCAATGCCTGGTATCCTGCACCAGCTTCAGGGCGGCCCTGAGTCTCATTTGCCTTCCTAAAGCCTTGTTGCTGTCCAGATCCAGTATCTCTATCACAAGCTTCCACATCCCTCTCATCAAGATGGAGCAGCACATAGACATTCTCATCCATAAGGTCAGGCTCCAGAGGGGTCTGTGAGCTGAAGGGGGAGCCGTATTTCCAAGCTTTTCATACTCCAGAGTCAGAATTGTTTTCCTTTTCTTTATGTCTTTTATAGCTGACAATGACCAGCACACAATGGGCACCCAGCATACAGTAGACACTCAGAAGATGTTCCTTCTGTGTGAGGATTATCCTACTCAGGCCTCCCTACAGGAATCTCATGGTTCAGCAACAGTCATAGTTGTAGCTGATGACAAGTTAGCTGGTGGACACCTGGAAATGGAATGCTACACCACATTGTATGAGGCAAACTGACATGGTGGAATTTTCAGCTTCGTGCGTTGTCTGAGAGTAGGGTGAGGATAGGTTCAGCTCAATTCATAGCAGCCCAGAATTTCAGGGGCTACACACACTCACCCTCACACACCCTCACACTCTCACACACACTCACACAAACTCTCACACACACTCATACACACATACACACACACTCTCACACACACTCACACACTCACATACACACTCACACTCTCACACACACTCTCTCTCACACACACTCACACACACTCATACACACATATACACACTCACACACACACTCACATACTCTCTCTCACACACACTCATACACACATACACACACACTCACACACTCTCACACACACTCACATACACACTCACACTCTCACACACACACTCTCTCACACACACTCACACACACTCATACACACATATACACACTCACACACACTCACATACTCACACACACTCACACACCCTCACACTCTCACACACACACTCACACACACTCATACACACAACACACACACTCACACACACTCACATACTCACACACACTCACACTCATACTCTCAAACACATACTCACATACACACTCACACACAGATACTCACACACACTCACACACAGATACTCACACACACTCCACACACACATACACCCCAGCACCTTGCCATGCCAGCAAGCATCTACCACCGACTAAATTATAACTCTCGTTTTTTGAGATAGAGTCTTGTGATGTATTCCAGGTTGGTCTCAAACAAAATCCTCCTGCCTCAGCTTCCAGGTTTGGGGATCAATAGGTGTGCATCACCATATCTGACTGTATTATCAAGATTTTAAAGTGCTAGTTTTGGTTTTCTTCTGTCTTCAGTAGCTGTGTGTATATACTGAAGGTTTAGCCTATATTCAGTGAACACTGCTGTTTCAAGTCTTCTGATTTCATTTCTTCACATATCAAGCAATGAATGGCCCCTCAGAGCTGCCAGTGGGACTTGGCTGCAGAGTGCCCAGATACCTGGTCAAACATTATTCGGCAGGGTTCTATGAAGTATTCTGAAGTGAGACATTTACACGGTGGGTCTGAGAAGAGCAGATTATCCTCAAAAGTGTATGTAGACCTCACCCATTTGGTTGAAAGGCTCACCGGAATGACCCAGGGAGAAAGACTAGGAGCACTCTAACTCAGAACTTAACTGCAATTAATTGTATCCCCTTGGCACAATTGTATCTGGTTTCAAAAAGAACTTTTTTGTGTTAATCTTTGTTGATTTATATTCAACACCCAGCCCTGTGTTTGTCAAACTGAAGACTAAGACCCATTATTGGTTTGTGAAGCCAATGTGTTGGGAAGGGGAGAGAGTATCTCAGTGAGCATTTTCTCCTGCCTCCCTTGCTTTCCCCTGCCTTCCACCCTTCTCTCTCTCTCTCTCTCTCTCTCTCTCTCTCTCTCTCTCTCTCTGTCTCTCTCGTCCCTCCCTCCTTACCTCTTTCCTTATTAGGCAATGTCTCATAGCCCTACATGAATTTTTTTCTTTTGTATATTTTCAATTTTAGAACTTAATCTTAGAGAACTTAAACCCTGGGGTGCATGTCAGGGGTGAATGGAATGAGAACATGACAGATCCTCGGTATGATGGGGGACAAGGGTTTTATTGTAGAGATGAGGGAGACTACAGCCAGAAGCATCTAGAAGAACCCAGACTGAACACGGCCTGCAGAATAGACCAGGCCATGAGAAGAGAGAAATTCAGGAAGAGCAAGAGAGGGAGACAAAAGAAGACCAAGAAGATGAAGAGAACCAAGAGACCAAGAAAGCATACAGCCAAAATGGCTGAGTTATATAGGAAAGATAAGTTGGGGGAAGGGAGGTGAAGCTAGTGTGTAAGGGTCCATGATTGCCGAAGGATGGTACCCTGGAGTCAAATAGTATGTAAACGCAAAGAGTGTTTTATTCTGCAGAAGTCCAGCTGGGGTCTCCCATTACCAGAATAGAGAGACACCTAAGTGAGCTGCTGGCCTAAAGCACATTAGGGAATTCCAGGGAGGTGACCTCTATGTTAATCTGTTGGGTCCAACTTCTATGGACATTCCATTGCCAGAGTGAAAGGACTGGAAATTTGCTGGGGAGGTTTGGAAACTGTTACTGAGGAAGTAGCTGAGAAAGTCTGGAAACTGCTGCTGACCCATGTCCTTGCCTTGAAAGAATCTCAGGTCTCAGTTTAAACTTAAAAATTAACTGCCCCAGGACACATCCTGGGAGGAGCACATTCCAAAGACTCACATACACATTCCAGGGGAAGGTCCCAAGATAAGAGGTAATCAGGAAGCTGGGCCCTTAGCGCAATAAACCTGGGTAAACAGGAGCTATGGTAAGATAGACTTAGCTAACACTCATTGTCACAAGATAATGTGTGAATCTGAGTTACCTAGAAACCGGGTGTGGAGCGGCTGTTTGAGGTCAGCCTTTGTGATTATTGTCTAAGAGGTGATTATAAAACTGCCCTCATGAACTCTGTGAAAATTCGTATAAAAACTGCTCTTAGCTTTAGCTTGGGGTTCCTCTAGCCTGCATGCGGGGGAACCCTAGTGCACTGGTTATCAATAAACCTCTTGTTTTTGCATTGAATCCTCTGTCCGTGGGTGTTTCTGCGGGAGTGCATCCCCCAGTTTGGATCTTAGGTTCCAACAGCCTCAGGCCAGGTGGCAGGGCAGCTTCTGAGGCCTAGACTTGCCTGCAATTGCCCGATTCTTGGAAACAGAGATTGCGGCCTAGTCTCCTTAACTGCCAACTTGAAGCCTGTCATGGAATCAGCCTAGCCTTCTCAAGGGGCTGGAGAAGTTTCCAGTGGGGGTGGGGTGGGGGAAGTGAGAAGCACTGAGATGAGCCGTACTCTCTAACTGGTACAGAGAGCCTGGTGGCCAGTGTCCATGTTGGTATATTAATAGCCTCCTCAGTTAGCCATTTGTTGGGGTTTCTAAGTGGATCTGCTATTGTGAGTTCACAAGAGAAGTAGCCAGAACTGAGGTCCTCCTGTGGGAATCTCATCTCACCTAGACTTTGGCAAAATGGCAGAGAACATTTAGAGTCATTTGGCTTTCGCTTTCGGGTTGATCAGTAAAGGATCCAGATATGATATTTTTTTATTCATTTGCTTTAGTCTTTTTGTTGGCATTGTTTGTTTGAAACAGGATCTCACTATATGGCCCAGGCTGGACCAGACAAATTATGTAGCCTAGGCTAGTCTTGAACTCATGAAGGCTGAGCAATTGCATTTCTGATGTCAGGTGGTTTGGAATAAACTATCCAGTCCCTCTTTGTTGTTTAAAGACATGGCAAGATTTATTCAGTAAACTGAGGGAACCAAATCAGCCGCACAGGACGTTTAATGAGCCAAACATTCCCAACACACATTTAAACATGGATACTGAACTATCCTTTCTCCTCTTTCCTGGGCTCTAACTGGCTCCCCTAACTTGTCTTCTATGGGTCTGAGGTTAAGTTGACCAATGAAGCAGCCTCTGCAGGGCAGAACTGAAGACTGGGGCCTGGCCGCAGGGCAAGGGCCAGATGGAGCAAGCCCTCAGGAAACCTTGCTTTAGTATGTCTAAAGCCAAATCACCTTATGTCATTTCTCTTCTCTGAAAATAAGAACAGATTAAATACTCCATAGTCCCACAAGCTATTTAGTATGTGGGGCTATGGAGTATGAGTATGTGTTCATGTGTAGTGTATACATGTGTGCTTGTGTGTGCACATGTGTATGTATGCACGTGTAGGGTTGTGTGCATATGTTTGTACATGCTTGTGTGTGCCTGTACATGTGTGTACATGTCTGTGTGTGCATATATGTGTGTCCATGTGTGAATTTGTGTGTGTGGTGTATGTGACCTGTGTGTGTGTATGTGTGGTTATAGTATAATGTGATTGTTTAATGTGCTATTTGGTATTCTGTTTTACTTATTAGTGCATTCTGATTTAATGTGCTTAATTATCCATTCTTAATTTTAATGCAAGTGTTTTGGTCACTTGCTTTCAAAGGAAAAGAAAATGGAACCTTGTTGGTTAGCATGTGTCCCACTTCTACTCCTCCATGGGGCTAGGAGACAGAGGCTTGGGAAGTTTGACTGCACTTTCCTCATATCGGCAAGCATAGGGCTATGTGAAGCCGTGGGACCCCACTCCAGGCGTGGGGAGGGCAGTCTGAGGCCCAAGGCAGGTAGAGTTGGCACGGGGGTCCCCAGGCCAAAAAGTGGCCAGGGACCAGCTGGTTCTCAGGCTCTTGGACCTCCAGGCACAGCTGGGAACTGCACGAAAGAGCAGAGAACAAAGTTGGGGCGTACAGGCTGGATTGGACGGAGGACAAAGAGGAGAGGGGGAGGGATGAGCTCTGGCTGCGTCCTGAGGGGAGGAGAGTTCTTTCTTGCGGTGGTCAGCTGGCTTGGGTTGGTGGTCGCCATGGCTGGGAATGCAGAGAGGTCTTTTGCAGGAGATTAGAAGGCAGCTCTGTGGATGAAGGCCTGCTCCACTGTTCCCCATGGCGGATCCCAAAGAGAAACAGTTCATGGTCTTGGGAAGATGTTTATTATCATGGCAGAAAGTAGATGAGAAACTCTACCTCAGTTTTCTCAGGGCAGGCCTGAGGTTAAATACCTTTTGCGGGGAGGAGGGTCTGGGAAGGAAAACTTAATTGACTATGCCCTCTGGCCTTTAGGTAGCTCATTAATATGGTGATCTGTCTTGAGACTCCATGGCCTGTAGTCCAAGCCCTCTACCTGTGGGGGGTGTTGACTAAAGAACACAAATCTATGGAGGGCTGCAGCCTCATGTCAGGAGCCTGGAGTCTGGGGGCATGGGGAAATGCCTGCCATCCCTTAGGATCACCTGGTCCCACGTGGGGCCCCTCAGGATCACCTGGGGTCTTCGACGGTTTCTAGCCTGTGCTCAATCAGAAACCAGGCTGCCTTTCACAGTCCTACAGAACCTGGTACAGATGATGGTGCTGTTTGGATCATTTTTACTTATTTAGGCCATGTTCCCATGGCTTGGCGTTTAGAAACTGTGAGGCCTGAAAAAGGAACAGCAGCCAGGGCAGGGACAGGTCAGTGGTAGCTCTGGTCCAGCATGTGCAAGGAAGGCCCTGAGTTCAAACCCAGCACCTCAGAAGAAAGAAAGAGGAGGAAGAAAAGGAGAATAAAGAAAGGAGGTGGGGAAAGGAAGAGGAGGAAGAAGGAGAGGAAAAGGAGGAGGAGGAGGAGGAGGAGGAGGAGGAGGAGGAGGAGGAGGAGGCAGTCTTGCCTCACTCACACTGGACACTTGCCAACTGCTGCCTCTCAGACCGAGCTCCTCTCCATCTACACTGTCTCCACACACTCCTCATCCCTCCACACTCCTCATCCCTCACATTACTCATCCCTCACACTCATCATCCCTCACACTCATCCCTCACACTCTTCATCCAACACACTCATCCCTCACACTCCTCATCCCTCACACTCCTCATCCTCACACTCCTCATCCCTCACACTCCTCATCCCTCACATTACTCATCCCTCACACTCCTCATCCCTCACACTCATCCCTCACACTCATCCCTCACACTCTTCATCCAACACACTCATCCCTCACACTCATCCCTCACACTCCTCATCCCTCATACTCCTCATCCCTCACACTCATCCCTCACACTCTTCATCCAACACACTCATCCCTCACACTCCTCATCCCTCACAGTCATTACCATCACAGTCGCTCCCATGGCTATTCTGTTCAACTGAGGTTGGTACTGGGGACCTCCTTCAGCTCTGTCCTAGTCTTGTGCTAGTGACATGACAGTTCTGGTGACAGGCCTAGATGGCCAACCCAGAGCTCTTCAGTCTGATGTGATTGTCTGCTCATGCCAGGAGACTGGGGAGTGCCCATGTCTGAACTGAAGCATAGGATGGAGTTGGATCCAGAACAAACTCCCCAAGGAGCCTGCCCAGGCACGTGTGTGGGCGGTTCAGTCCCCTCTCTCCTTCAGCCTGACAGAGCCAGGACTTCCTACGACTTCTCAAGCTTGCCTTGTGTCCACCCTGGGATTAGAACATAAAGCAGGGATGTCCTGAGGGCGTCTGGGCGTGGACGGATGCCACTCGGGGAAAGCGACTGGAGGATGGCCGACACTGCGCTGCCGTCAGGTTGCAGCACCTACTGTGTCCCCCTCAGCGTGCAGTCCACCCAGCCCAACCCCACCCCCAGTCGTTTCCATACTACAGAGACAAGGGTCATTTTATGTCGCTTTGTGGGGCTGGGTCAAACCTGGACATCACACATGTGTGCATGCTCTACCACCGAGCCCCAGAAACACAGACAGAATATGCCAGGTGCTCTGCTGGAGGGCGGGAGCACACAACTGAGTCTAACCGATGAGGTGTCGGGATTCCGCTAAGCTTCTACAACATTCCTTCTGGCTGAAAGGAAAGCTATACAGCAGTCAGTCCTTCTTCCCTGCCCCCTGTTCTGCAGTCTAGTCAGTCATTTTATTGTATGAATTTATTTTCGTGTGTGTGTGTGTGGTGTGTGTGTGTGTACACATGCACATGTCTGAGGACAGCTTGCATGTTTCTGGGACTAAACACAGATTGTCAAGAGCCTCGGAATCCTGGAGCTGCAGTCTGTTCTGGTTTTGGTGTAGTTCTATGAAAATGTACTACTTTCGCGCTGTGGCAGCCACTTTGTGCTCACAGCCCTCTAAGAGTGAGCCGCTGAGCAGCCTTCTTAAGGTGGCATCTGTGTCCAGCAGTCTGCGGACAGAGGGTAACTTCCAGTCAGCAGAGCTGGTATGAGACTCAGCTGGAGATGGGGGCGATGCTCTGGTGGGGGGGTCCTCCCTGAGGCGGAGGCTGAAGGTGCTGACTTAGCTCCTGACTTGAGGGCACCTTTGTTTACTGTTTGTATTTTGAGAGACAGTCTCTTATGTGAACCAGGCTCATTGCAAAGTCATCATATAGTCTAGGCAGGCCTTGAACTTGAAATTGCTCATGACCTTCAAGCTGAAGACATTGGCTCCTTCTGGCTTTCAGATTCTGATAGGGACACTGGAAGAACAAACTCTTTGTAATAGATATTTCTGTAATTATACATAAATCCCTTTCTCTGAAGAGCTCTAATAACACTGCCACACTCTACTGTGCTGGCTAGTTTTATGTCAACATAACACAAGCTAGATTCATCTGAGAGGAGGAAATCTCAAGTGAGAAAATGTCTCCTGAGATCAGGATATAGGTAAGCTGTAAGTTATTTTCCTAATTAGCGAATGATGGGGAATGTCCCAGTCCTCACTGTGGGTGGTGCCACCCCTGTGCTGTCAGTCCTTGTTCTATAAGAAAGCAGTGTGAGCCGGCCATGGTGAGCAAGCCAGTAAGCAGCACCCTCCACTGCCTCTGCATCAGCTCCGGCCCCAGGTTCCTGCCGTGAGTTCCTGTCCTGACTTCCTTTGCTGAGGAGCAGTGATGTGGAAGTATAAGTCAAGTAAACCCTTTCCTCGCAAGCTGCTCTGGCCATGGTGTGTCACCACAGCAACAGAATCCCTGACTCAGACAATCCCTGTGGTGCTTGACTAACAGGGATTCCTTTACATTGTAGTCCTTAGAGAAACAACAAGAAAAGAAAAAAAAAAAAAACAGATTAATTAGAAAGGAAGCAAGATAGAAGACTATGGAATGGTTTGGGTGACATCAATTACACAGCAGAGAAATGGGGATAGGTGTCAGCAGCTAGGAAACAAATCCAAAATGTCACAGAGTCAGTGGCATTTCTAAAAAAGAAAGAAACCTCACACACAAATACATCTCATGGCCCTCCCTTCCAGTGTGGGACAGTGTCTGGAGTGGGGACAGCACCAGGCACCACGTGGTGACGGAGGACGTAGCTTTGGTGGTCAGGAGGAACTGGAGCTCTGAGCCTGGCTGTGGAGATAAGAGGGCACACGGCCAACTAAAATCTGGAAAGCTGTGACTATGGAAAATTTTACATTTCCTTTCAACATAGGTCCCTAATTATACAGGCTCAGACCCAAAGGAAAGCTAACACTTCTCAGGCAATCAATTCAGTATTCCCAGGGTCATGTCTCCTCAAAACTGCACAGCCCTGTTAGAAGAGGAGGGATTCTGCACTGCTGCCCAAACAAAGGCTTTAAAACCTTTCACAGTAAGTGGACGCAAGGGCAGCAGTTTCTATGATGTGCACGGGGGTTTGGAGTAAGCAGAAATCACTGCTTGTCTCTTAGCACAAAGCTGAGACAGTTTAAAATAAAGGCAGCTCTTCCCACGAAAGGAAATGGAGGTGAGAAACAAACACACTAGAAAAACACAGAGAAGACAGTGTCGCCCCTGGAAAAAAAACAAGCACACAGAGAGTTGCTGTGGTCAGATTTTGGCTGCTATTGAGAGACTAAGGGGGCTGCAGTGCCAGTCAGTCATACAGGAGACATTACTTAGGATGACAGAACAGCTGCAAAAATTAGCAATAAAGTGGGTGGTTTGAATAAGACCCCCATATTATCAGGCGTTTGCATATTTGGTCCCAGTTGGTGGCTCTCTCTGGGCAGGCTTAGTAGGAATAGCCTTCCTGAAGGAAGTATGTAGGGGTGGGTTTTGATAGCTAAAAGACTTGCATCATTCCAAATTGGCTGTTTCCTGTTTGTCACTGGAGACGTGAGCTCTCAGCGGTTCCTGCTGCCATGCCTGGTGCTCGCTGCCACACTTTTCTGTTGTGATGTTCATGACTCTAACCCTCTGGACTGTTAGTGCAAACCAAGCTGCCTCAGTCATGTGTCATCACAGCAATGAAAAAGGAACGAAGGCATACAAATTTCGGGGCTGACGAGACAGCTGGCTCAGAGGTTAAGAGCAGGTTCTTGCAGAAAACCTGAGTTTCGTTCCCAGTACCCAAAAATGGAGGCTAAAAATTGTCTGTAATTCCAGTTCCAAAGGACCCAACACCCTCTTCTGGCCTCTTTGGGCATCAAGCATGCATTTGGTACAAGATATACACAAAGGCAAAATATCCAAACACAAAAAGAAATAACGCTTCCAAACTACTAAATTCTATCTGTAATCTCATGGTCACTTGGACAACAGGAAGGCTTAAGTATGTCTGCAACAGCAAGTTCTCAGTGCCACTGTGAGTGAGGTACTGCACGAAATCCTGCACTGGAAAGGGAAACAGAAGGGAAAGGTGGCAAGAACTTTTCAGCAGAGTCTAGCCCACTTCCTGGTGCAGACTAGACTCAGTAAGCTCACCTACTGGAGAGCCAGGACCCAGAGTCTACTTGAATGTGCTAAGTCCAATAAAGGAATTGTTATGAACTCATAAGATAGTACCAGAGCTGTTCTTGAAAACGTGGATGCGCCCCTGGGTTACTGAGTTTTGTTACTGGGGCCAAAACGCCCGATAGAAACAGCTGAAGTGGGAAAAGCATTTCTTCTGGCTTAGCTGCATCTTTGTCTCGATTCTGTGCTAGTTCCGAGGCAGAGTCACTGTGGTGGGAGCAAGTGAAGAGCAGAGCAGGTCTCATCATGCAGAACAAGCAGAGCAGAGTCGTCCAGAAGTCTATAGAACCTCCGGAAATAGCATTGCCCACCAAGAACTGTGCTTGAACACTTGGTTCCCAGCTGGTGGCACTATTTAGGAAGGTTTTCAAACCTCGAGGAGGTGGGGCCTATTTAAAAAAAGTCACTGGAGTTGAGGCTGGTGGTGGTGAGGGTTATATCTCTACCCAACTTCCTGTTGAGGGCTCTGCTTCCTGTTCCACTGAAATACACACAAGCAGATTCACATGCCCACCACTGCCACAGGCAGGAGCTAGATGTGCCTTTCTCAGTGTGACAAACCGTACCCTGTCAAACTGTGAGCCAAACTAAGATGCTTCCCCCTTTAAATTGCTTCTTTCAGATATTTTATTACATCAACCACAAAAGGAACTAACTAACACAGAAAGCTGGTGTCAAGAGCCGTGGCTGCCATTGCTGTTCAGAACCCCCCATGTGTTTCATAGCCACTGTTGCGGAGGAACGTGGGATGGTTTGGGGCTAAAGGAGCCCGAGAATGGTGTAAACAGCTTAGTGGGTGGTTCTGCTGAGAGTTTACCAGGATGGTGTTTCCTTTTAAAAAATGAAAGTAACAAAGCCTGCTTAGAGCTTCCAGAGGGGACTGGTCATCAGTTAGATTAGAGACCATGTAGGTTATACACTGTTGAAGAACTTAGCCTCCTTCTTCCTGTCCTGAGGGGATTCAAAAGCAAAGGACTAATTAGTAATTAACTATGGCTGAATTATCAAGACAACACAATGCAAAAGCTATGTGGTCACTGCTCAGTGTTTAAAGAATGCTACAGTGAAAAGTCAAATTGAAAATAAAGATGTGGCTGGGCGGTGGTGGCGCACGCCTTTAATCCAGCACTTGGGAGGCAGAGGCAGGTGAATTTCTGAGTTCGAGGCCAGCCTGGTCTACAGAGTGAGTTCCAGGACAGCCAGGGCTACACAAAGAAACCCTGTCTCAAAAAACCAGAAAGAAAGGAAGAAAGGAAGAAAGATGTGAAGACATGCAGTCTGAAAAGGAAACAGATGTGAGAGGATTTGAAGCTCTGGTCACAGAGCTGGGGGCACAGCAATGGTGACTGTCAGAGATGCAACCAGCAGCATGGGGACAAAGGTCACGGTACCTTAAATGCAAGACCTCACTCAGGAGTCCAGGGCATAGCAACACAACTAAAGAAAAAACTTTGATTTGAAAAGTGCTCACTGGAATCCTGGGAAGGGACCACTCACTTGGTATGAAATACAGTTTTTGAAAAATAAACTTCAAGTTGGGCGGTGGTGGTGCACACCTCTAATCACAGTACCTGGGAGGCAGAGGCAGGTAAATATCTGAGTCCCGGGCCAGCCTGGGCTACATCATGAGTCCCAGGCCTATACAGTGAGACTCTCTCAAGAACAAAACAACAGGTGCTAAGTGAGGACTCCAGCCTCAGGAACCAACCGTTGAGTGAATGTTCCAAGGGCACTGTGACCTGGGCTTGTGTACTAAAGCAACAAAGGCATCGACAAACTGGCAAGGCCCGGCAACAGCTCCTCACAAGCGACACGGTCACTGTGGACACTGTGACCATCCAAGGGACGATCTGTGACATCAGGCCTGGAAGCAGAGGAAGGTTCACAGGAGGCTGAGCTGAAGCTGTAACAATGTATGCAGCAAACGCACAGAGGGAATGCACACAGAAAGTGGGGGTGATCCTTTAATGCTCAAGACTCCTAATCCATCAAGAGGGTGTGGGGCGTGCATGTTCCCAAACTGAGCAGGCAGACGGTAAGCAAATCGCTATTGAGAACTCCAGATATCCTGAAATTGAGTTTCACAAAATAAAACTGATGCATCACTTGGGCTGGTGGGATGTCTCAGCAGTTAAAGAGAACTGGCTGTTCTTCCAGAGGTCCTGAGTTCAATTCCCAGCACCTATGTAACAGCTCACAACCAACTGTAACTCCAGTTCCAGGAGATCTGACACCCTCCTCTGCTCTCAGACTTACAATACACACACACACACAAAACTAAAAGAATTGAAAATTTATGTCACTTGATGGTTTTTAATATGTCACAAAATTGTGCACCATTACCAACACATCTATTTTTTATCATTTTCTTTAAAACCCTCTACCAATCGACTGCTATCACAACCTCTTCCTCTTTCGTACCTTCCAACCACTGAGCTTCTGAGTCTATGGCTCTGCCTACAGCGCACACAATGAAATCATGTGATCTTTGTGTGTCTGGCTTCTTAGCACGTTTTCAAGGCTCATCTACATACTTTGCATATTTTGAACTTCCTAAGTTTTTGTGTGGTTTCGATATTTCTTAGGTGTGTGAGATTCTCAGCAGTTAAGAACACTGGCTGCTCTTCAGAAGACTTGGGTCCCAATTCTTAGCATCCACATGACAACTCACAGCTGTCTGTGATTCCAGTCAAAGAGAATCTGGTGCCTTCTTCTGCCTTCTGAAGGCACTGCATGTGCATGGTTCACAGACATACACAAAGGCAAAACACCCATAAACATAATATAAAATAAAATAAAAAAAGAAGGAAAAAAGGTTCCCATCAAATTAAAAAAAAAAAAAAAAAACCAAGGAAGATTCTGCTTCCAGGAAACACAGAGAAGCCAAGTTTAAAAGAGAGAAAAGCCTGTTTGAATAAGGCCTTTGTGGGCAGTGAGCACATGATTCAGAACAGTGACCAGCCATCCCCTGCCTCAGAGCTAAGAGGACTAATGAAAATTAAGCAGGGATGGGGACCGAGTAGCTACCAAGGAGCTGTCAAATATACTGGAAAAGATGCAGACAGCAGAGATGGCAAAGGAAAAGCTGGGGAGGGGGTATATCCAGAATGCTCCACACACCAAGTAAAAAGGGTGAGAGACCCCTAGCCTGCTACTGGGTAGGGCAGTGCCTCTGAGCCCAAGGAAGTGACAAGAACCTTACCTGCACACTACTAACAAAACTTGACCCTTTCCTAAACATAGTGCCTCTTCCTGAGGGCATTTGTGCCTCTTGCAAGAGGTCTTAACTCCTCCCATTTTCTGAACTGCAAATCCTGTTAGTGTAGACTAATAATGTAGTTCTGAAGCATCTCCTTGATGTGTCTCTAGAGCCAGTGTAGTGAATGTCCTGAACAAAATGAATGCTAAGTAGGCACTGACAGACAGGAAATTATGCTCCCATCAGAAGCACACAGCTGTGTTTTCAATTCTGCTGATTCAATATTTCCCATCAGAAACAGCTTCTGGTCTTTCAGTACTGCAACTGGTTTCTCCTCTTGCACAGAGGCACAGAATGTCTGCAGTACCTTTGCGATCAAAGGGAATGCTGTGTGTAGCAACTCGAGGCACATCAACAGTGACTCACAGAGTGATCCTTCCCTCCCCTCGTTTCTCAGATGGTTGGGAAATCAAGTCTGGCCATCAAGGCAAACAGAAGCTGGGCTGGCTCTTCTAGTTACAGGAACATCAAGAAGGGACGAAAGAGGGCCAACGGATAGAGGCCATGTGGCAGCAAGGGTAAAGGGACTCACTACCAGATATGGCCACCTCATGGCCATGGAGCCACACACACAGTTAGCTAGGTTAAAAGTCAAATGTCTATTCCTGTCATGTTAGTTACATTTCAAGTGATCGACACAAAGACAGACTATCTATAGTATAATCACAGACAATGAGTTTGAACGTTATCTTCAGCCAGACCTACGTAAGATTGGAATTAGTAAAGTATGGGTCTACAGGCTGAATTTCCAGACAGGCAGATGACACCATATAGCTGTTTCTCCTTTGTGCCCAAACACCTGGCAATTTATTAAGTGAAGGAGGATTTATACGTGCTCGTGGTTTAAAGAGGGACAGTCCACCTTGGTGGGATGACACGGTGGCAGGAATGTGAACTGGCCAGCGGTACTGCCTGACTGCAAGGTAGGAGGAAGAGTGTTGGTGCATCTCCTTCTACTCAGTCTGTAACTCCAGATCCTGGGGCCCAAAGCAATGCCTGGCGCATGCACAACACACGCACGTACCCACGCACGCACGCACCCACACAAATGAGGAGGGCAGTTAAGTAAAAAAATTTAGAATTTTCTGGAACCTTTTTATTAATATGGTTTAACAAAATACCCCCACTCAGAATGCTGCCACGTGTGGGCTTCTGTTAATAGCATGTAAATTTCAGTCATCCTCTGGGGTGGAGGACAAGGAAAGTGATTCCTTTTCAGCAGCACAGCAGTGCCCTCTTGTGGCAACACCCAGGACCTGCACGGTGATGATTTTTATAGGAAGCAAAAGTGACTTTATGCTTTGAATAAACAAAATCTGTACAGACCTACGCTGTGGAAAATGGGTAACTATGAGACATGGTGATCTGCATCAAGGAAAAGGAACTACGTGAGTAAAATAAGTCCTCTTTGAAAGAAAGGTGAACCTGCTGAGGTCCACTACATACCTAGTTCTCAGCGAAACAAAATGAAATCCCATCTTTGGATGTGGTATTCTCTGTATTTGCTGTCTTCCTGATCTCATGGACACCTCCGAGTTCAAAGCAGTGTTGCATCTGGCAGTGTTCCTTCCTCCACTTTTTCTTACCTTCTATGGCTTCCCTATACAAGCTGTTCATTCTTTCCAAGTCTTGTGTGTACAGTTCCTAAGTGTATAGATCAGTCATGGCAAGCAGGTGACCTTGATCTATATGGGCAGGTTTTACCGTCAGTTTGACACCAAAGCCTTGTGAATGCTGTCCACTGTAAACAGATACGCCCGAGGAGGCTCTCTGGCTTCCTGGGGTGACAAGTCAGAATAGCTGGTTTGACCATAATGATGTATAAAACATAAGTCACAATCACTATTTGAATGAGGTCCCAAGAGCCTTCATCGATTGAGTCAGCATTCCCAATACTTTGGAGGAAGCTTCTTCAAAGGCAGCCTGAGTCCTGCTGGCTGACCACAAGCATGACTGTCTTCCGGGTGTCCAAGCCCAGGACAGCCGACTTCAGTCCCACGGAACTGGCAGGAAATCTCCACTTTGTTGCTACCTCCTGCTTAAAAAGCCTAATTTCTGAAATTTTCCCAATTTCTGTTTTTTTTCCAGACAAGGTTTCGCTAACAGCCTTGGCTGTTCTAGAAATCACTTTGTAGAACAGTTGGCCTCAAACTCACAGAGCTCTACCTGCCTCTGCCTCCATGGGATCAAAGGTATGAGTTGCCATGCCCAATTTTTAAGTCTCCAAGCTGAACATTCCTGACTGTCCCTTCTGCAGAGCTAGCCAAAAGCTAAAGCCTTCTCTGACTGAGTAACCCTGTGGCTTCACCCTAATCCCATCTGTCAGACGATGGAGCTTGTATCCAAACACACTATGAAGGCAGATCTTCTGGACAATGAAATGCTTCCAATGGGGTATGTTCTCTCTTACTGAGAAACCATTATTACATTCAGAGGTTTAAACCACTTGTTTTTGTGTGTATGAGTGTTTACCTGTGCGTGTACCACATGTATGCAGTGTGCAGTGTACAGTGTGCAGAGCCAGAGAATCCTGGATCACCTGGAGCTAGAGTTACAGGTTCGTGTGAGCCTGTGAGTGCTGAGAACCAAACCTGTGCCCTCGGAACGCTACATGCTGAGCCATCTCTCCAGTCTCCACACTCAGATGAGTTCAAAGAATCTAATACTATAAAAAATGCAGACTATGAATAAGTTTACACTGACATGATAATTTTTAAAAAATTACTAATGTTTTTGTTTGGGTTTTTGGTGTGGGTTTTTTTTTAGGGTTTTTTTTTGTTGTTGTTGTTTTGTTTTTGTTTTTTTGGGTCTTCTCTCCACATAGCCTGGCTGTTCTGGAATTCACTATGTACACCAGGCTGGCCTGGTCACAGAGATCTACCTGCTTCCCCAGCCAGTGACAGGATCAAGCATGTGCCATCACACCTGGCAGTAATCACTTTTTAACTGAGTGCTGGTCTCTAAATTGTAATTTTTTTCCATGTTTTCTCTAGAACACAATACTGTTATAGACTTTTCAAATAAACTATCTTTCACTGACTTACATTTGATTTTTAACCAAAAAACATGAGAAGTGACTTCTTCTTTTACTAATCCGAATACAACAATGCCCATCTCTTTTTCTAACGGCAGCAAAGGTTTTCACTGTAAGCAGTCTGCAGTATCTGTGCATGTGGTCTTAAGCTTGTGCACATTTTTTAAGATGGAAAGGAAGTCAGTAAGAGAAAACTCTGACAACATCAATTCCTGTGTCATTTCCAGTACCTGGGAGTGTAATTCAGAAACAAGTGCAGAGACACTCATACTACTGAATGGATGTGCACATGCACAAAGGATTGCTCTGAAGACACTACCTGATGTGTGCTTCTTCCAAAATCCATTCAGGACAAGTTCACAGAGGGCTCATTTAAGAGCAACTTCGGCAGAAGCGCAGAGGCAAACTATCTCCTGGGAAGTGTGCTACAGGTCACTACAGCACGACTCACCATCTGAGACCGCTCTGGGCTCCTGCCAAACACCAACCCAGTTTAGTACCTGGGTATCCACTCTCCAAGCTCAGTTCTATTGCAAAGAGTAAGGGGCATGCTCTGGCCACTCACATGGCACCTTGGAGCACAGATGTATGATGGGAAGGAAGATCCCAGCAGTCAGAAATGATAGATTCAAATATGTCTCTGACTCTAAGTTTGTGAGCCCAAGTTGTCAGGGCTGGGGAATGTAGTCCAGTGGTGGAATGACTGCTTGCCTAGCACGTGTGAGCCCTGGGTTCTATGCCCAGCACCACACATACATGTGCACACATATGCATTTGTGGCTTTTAACTCCTCTGACCTTGAGTCCCTATACTGTGAAACAGCACTGACCAGTCCTCCTATAGCCACAGACAAAGGCTAAGGCAATAGGTAAGAATGGTGTCTAAATGTTCACGACATCGTACAATTACCTAGGCTTCACACAGGAGACCCAGGAGACTCCTTGGGACGGCAAGTGACCAGGACCAATCCTCTCCCACAACGGTGGCTGCCAGCAACAATATCAATACTCCACCATGGACTGAACTGACACTGAAGCTGCCTCAAGACCGTGACCCGACTTGTCAGCATTTCTAGTCTTTAGACTCCCAACGGTGTGTACCCGAAGTTCCTGTATTAGTCACCATGAAGCAGCTCCCAGCTGAACAGGTGAACACGTGAAGCTCTCGCCAGGCAACACTCTACACTGTCTGTCACATGGGGTCCCAGTAACTCATCTACACTGTCTGTCACACTGTCACACGGGGTCCCAGTCATTCATCTACACTCTCTGTCACACGGGGTCCCAGTCACTCATCCCAGCAGCCTCTTACCATCTCCGTGGGGATGGCCTGGGACTCGGAGCTCAGCAGTAGCACTGCATTGGCTCTGGTCTAGCTTCAGTCCGCACCCCAGCCCTCTGCAGCACTGCACGCTACGGAAGAAGAGACTAAAGTGCCAGCGCTTCAAACATGCACTAAGAACTCACACAGGAGGTGGTCCTTACCCACTGCTATCACAACTATAGCCCAGCACAACCAAGCCTCCTGTCTAAACACGTTTCCTTACAGTGGATTATCCACATCCCTCAGGTCTGACACTCAAATGGAAGACTTTCAGCTTCCTCCTGTCTACAGAACAGAAACTTAAAACTGCATCCCTGCCACATGTGGTTGTCTTGCCTTTAACCCCAGCACTTGAGGCAGAGGCAGGCAGCTCTGTTCAAGGCTAGCCTGATCTAAATGGTCAGTTCCAGGCCAACCAGAGCTACATAACGAGACTCTGTGTCAACAACAAGCACACCTGTATTCTAACATATCTGGAATTAGAATTCTGACCAATATTTTGGCAGCATGTGTCAAAATTTAATATATACACTTGTAGAGTCTCTTACTGGGTACATGTGAAGTGCAGAGACCTATGCAGGGATGTGTTCAGAGTAAAACTGCAGCTCTTGGACACCCTGGACACCCGTCACTGTCTTCTGTGACGGACAGCTGGTAGACAGACCAGCATGGTCAGGAGGGTGAGAGCCTCAGCAATGTGGGTCTCCACGGTGTGCAGCATAATCCTTGTTTTCTTCAAGAGAGCTCTACGTTGAGGGGAGGTGTCAGGGAGGAGAGAGAAGCTGAGGAATAGATGTTGGACATGGGAAAGGGGACAAACTTCCTGAGGTAAACACTAGCCTGACGGGGTACCTGCTTTGTAGACTTCTGTATGTTTGAAGCAGATGATTACTTGTGAAACAAAATTCAAGATCCCATATAGCAAAGCTGTTGAAGGCTAATTTTCTACTGGATAAGGCGGTGTAGATTAGTTCTCCACTCGTAAAGCTGTGAGTTCAGGAGTACAGTGTAATCTCAACTCCTCTCTCAGAGTTCTTTCTAAATTTTACGTCAAGTTGTTCACTTCAGGGATTTTAAAGGCCAGAAATGCCTATTTTCAGACCATGTCAGAATGGCAAAGTCAAAGTGAGGCCTTTATGATTATCGACATTAGAAAACAAACATAAAGACTTAGACAAAATAAATGACTAGCACTGCATAGTTTTGCTACACTTTATTCAAAACTGGCCCCACTTCTTATTTAAGAGAGCTAAGCGTCCAGTGTCCAAATATAAATATCACCATGTGTGGAAAAATAACCTTCTGATTTGTGCTCTGACCCAAATTTGGCACAATTAAATCATATGTAAGTCAGACACAAATGTTCACAGCTCAGCAGCAGCGAGCTCCTGAGCAGCCCAGGCAGACTGCAGCTCCCTGGAGCCCTCTCAAGTCACACACACAGCACACTGTGCACAGGTTCTTTTATTCTGTCCTGTGGGTGTCAACAGTGCTGACAAGATAGTGTTGGAATGTTGTCACACTGCACTACATCACAACTTAGTTACTACTGAACAGTTATGTCTACTAATACAGTGAAGGAGACGGTACGCTTACACCATTCCTGTAAACAAGGCTGTAACACACAGAATTATGCATACCATGATATGAAGGAGGAAAATACCTCTTTAAATAAACTATTCTATTTATAAATAAACTCTGATTTTTTTCAGTACACATTTACAGACCTGATCAATAAAAAGAAACAATATATATATTTTTTTTCTTTAAAAAGCAAATGTTGAGATATGGACCACATAAGAAATCCACCTAGGGGAAGGGTACGGAGCAAGCAGAGGGCATGAGTCGTGAGAGTTGACTCTGTGAGCACACACCAACACAAGGACAGGGCTGACTGGGAGGAGCTCCTTTTTACTTGAATTCCAGCAAGTTGCAATCAATCTTGTAATACACATAGGGGTAGTACTCTTGCTGACTCAGGTTTAGGCCAGGAATATCCATAGGAGCCTACGGAAAACACAAACACCAGTTGGCCACTTACAAGACCTTCTACGGATCCCTAGTCTGAGTTGAAGTCATGCATTTAAACTAACTTAAGGATTCGCTCTGCTCGCTCTGCTCTAAGTACTGAAGAATGTAGCCTGCTGAGTCACTGAAAAACACAGTGAGCAGGAAGGCCAGACCAGGCTCTGCCCCAAACCCATCTGACGGAACCATGACCTTCCCAGTTTACTGTGTAGAACTGCAAAAGGTAACCTTTTGACATCTTGGGATTAGGACACGAGGCTTGTAAAACATAGTATCTAAATAAACCAAGTGTGCTTTGAAAGATTCCAGGTCTATTTACACCTTGTAAGAATTTACTGGGAGCAAAGTTTTGTATCAAAGACTTAGATTCTTAGTTTCCCAAGATCTTAAGATAGCAAGTCATTTCCTACATTTTCTCTTATCAAGAAAATTTTTCATTTTTCTGATACACTAGATCTTAAACTACAGAGAAAACCAGCAAGATCTGTGAAATTTAAACTGTAAAATAAAAGCCCAGTAGTAACAGTGAGATGACAGCCGCACGCACACTGCTGTGTTGTCTGTTGTCTAAGAGCTCCTTTAGAAGGCTGCAGCAATGGTACCTCGGCATGAGCAGCACTGCCCTTCCTCACAGCTGTCTGCAACTCCAGCTCTAGGGAGTCTGCCTCCCTCTTCTGCCCGTGAGTGTTAGGCACTCACCGCTGTACTGCAGGCAAAACACTCCCACAAACGTAACATTTTATAGCAGTTTTAGAGAAATGACAATTCCCCTCAAAATGTTCATCTGAGCTAGAGATCAGAAATGGCTAAGTGGATAACTTAACTTGCTGTTAAGCCTCCTGATGACCAGAGTTTGAACTCTTGGCCCCACAAGGTGGAAGGAAAAGATACACAGATAGGCAGGCAGGCAGGCACTTGCACACTCGCATGTTCATGCAGGCGTGTGAACACACAAACACAAACACACACACACACACACACACACCACACACGCACACACGCACACGTGTACGCATGCATGCCTTTCCAAAATAAATAAAAACATAAACTGCTAATCTACTGACTATTACTTATACCAAATAAAGTAATTTCATATTTTCTTCCTCTCTGCAATCTACAGTTTTTAGGAACAATTACAACATTGGTTGTTTCTGAACTTCTGAAACTGTAAACATCTGATACATAAGAAAACAATGATGAGTTTCTAGAAATACCAAGAAGAGCTGCTGCAGCCAGTCTATCACCATAGGAAGTTTACCTAAGAAAGGGGGGTGCTCAGGGGACACACATGGCCTGGTGTCCCATGCATATCTGCTGTCCTTTCTGGGAATCCTCCTGCAGTCTTCTCTCCATCTCCCAAGTCCTACTGCCCTACGCTGAGGTACTTCCATCGGTGATGGCAGCTGCCCTACGCTGAGGTACTTACATCAATGATGGCAGCTGCACTGCTGTCTAGGTGCTTGTACAACTCGTGCAGCACTTCTCTTAGCTTCTTCACTGACTTCTTATTAGGCTGAAGGAGCATTGCTTGGAAGTTCACCGGCAAGCCATACCTTAAAAAGCAACAGAAACAGTGTATAGCACAAGCACATAAAGACATTTCTTTTTAGAGCAGCCTCCTGCTGCTCTCTTCATGGACACAGCGTGTCCCATGTTAAATGCTCCCTTTCAAGTCTGCCACCAGCCACAGAAGCTTACACTAGCATGTAAACAAAACCTTCGAGCCCATTAGAACCCTTTCAGTAGCCGGGCGATGGTGGCGCACGCCTTTAATCCCAGCACTTGGGAGGTAGAGGCAGGCGGATTTCTGAGTTCGAGGCCAGCCTGGTCTACAGAGTGAGTTCCAGGACAGCCAGGGCTACACAGAGAAACCCTGTCTCAAAAAACCAAAAAAAAAAAAAAAAAAAAAAAGAACCCTTTCAGTAAAAACCGAGCCACTTCATGGGATGTAAGCTCAGGTCTACGATTCCCAGCACTGGGGTGGCTAAGGCAAGGGGTTGCAAAAGTTTAAGGTCACACATATCTATAATAAACTTTCTCCTCCACCAAAAAAAAAGTTTAAGGCTAATCTGGGCTGTAGAGGAGGAAAAACAGATAAGCCAATCACTAGGAATTTATTAATATTCAATTTCACAATAATCTATGCATATGCCCAGTATGTAAATATGGTTAGAAGATCTGTTTGTAATTAAAAGCTGAGACTTTCCATGCCTACTGTAAGCAACTTAAGAAACTTAAGACTGAGAAACATGGCTGCAGACAAGTCTGTAAACGATTGCGGCACGTGTAGAGGGCTACAAGACAACTGATATTCTAGCTATCTTTTTTCTTTTGGTTTTTTCAAGACAGGGTTTCTCTGTGTAGCCCTGGCTGTCCTGGAACTCACTCTGTAGACCAGGCCGGCCTCGAACTCAGAAATCCGCCTGCCTCTGCCTCCCAAGTGCTGGGATTAAAGGCGTGCGCCACCACTGCCGGGTATTCTAGCTATCTTAAAATCTATACTGTACATCAAATTACACACAAAATATCTGAAAACTCTTCATTTTAAACAAACTTTGGCATTTTCTTTTAAAGACAGGGTTCACTGACTGTGAACCCAGAGATCTGCCTGCCTCTGCTTCCTACCTGGTGGGATTAAAGGTGTGCACCAACATACCCAACGTGGCTAGTATCTTAAAATTCCTTTTGCATGTAACTACAAATCATATGCCACATACTGATATATTTAGTGAACCAAGAACCACAAAACTAATGGTGGTTCCATGAAGCTGGAGGACGACTCAGGGGTTAAGAGCACAGGCTACTCTCTTACAGAGGACCTGGGTTCAATTCCCACACCCACACAGCAGCTCACAACTTTAACTCCAGTGCCAGAAGATGTGGTGGCTCTTCTGGACTTCACACGTACTGTGGTACACACACATCACACAGGCAAAATACTCATACACAATGATAAATAATTTTTTAAAATGGTGGTGCTCCCGGCATTATAATGGAGCTCAATGTTTCTTCGCCTAGAGTCCCTCATCGCTGGGCAGTCCTGGAGCTTATGGGGAGCTGGAGTACACAAAGCTGCACCTCGAGGGACGTCCCACATTCTGGTCAGCACCAAAAGGCCATGTGGAGCACACATGACGGCACATACCTGCTGTGCTGGCACGCAGGAGGCTGAGGCAGGAAGATCAAAGTTTGAGCCAGCCTATGCTAGAACTGAGCTCCAGGTCAGCCTGGAGAGACGACGTCAAACACAGCAAGTGGCCATGGTGAGCAAACGGTATACACACCAACTAGAAAGAACTACACAGTACATTCCGTGTGCCCCACAATGAAACCGCTACTGCTCAGACTGACTCTCAAACAGTACGTGACTACATATGAGAGGGCAGAGCGGTGTGGGTCTCTTTTCCTGAAGCTGCTGTTAAAGAACGGGATAAACACCACTTGACAAGCTGTGTGACTGCTCTTTGGCTGCCCCAAATCACCTTTATAAGACTGGATTAGGTCATGAAAGAGGCACACCGAACTCTGCAACTCTAACTTTCTCAATTAACTCTCTTACCTTAAAACAGACTCCACAAAAACCCGTAACGCTTTTATATGAATCCACGCAATAAACGCCTCACTGAAATTCACTTTAAGCCACCGCACAAGTGGTCCCTTTAAAAAGAAAAACACAAAATTACCACAAATTTGGTCTGCAAATAGCAATTAGACAAGTCAAACTTTTTCTTTAAGTGATTAGTCACATTATGAAAGTTTCAAATATTATACTGGATAACAATTATCTTAGCAAACTCTGGAGTGAACTAGGTTCATCAACAGCAAGCCTTCATGAAAGCAGTTCAAAGTGCACTAGAAAGCTGCAGCATAGAGACACACACCGTATGACACACAACGTACTTTACACACTTAGAGAACCCAACCCACAACTCCTCAGGAGCACAGCCACTCCCATCCAGAGTCTCTGAAGCATGCTCATGATTTACATTTTCCTGATTCTAGGGCTATGCAAGTTCTTGTTAAACTTAAGTGTTTAGTACAATTTAAAAATTTCTTCAAAGATGCAAACAATACCCCGTCCTGTCCACCTACAAAGACATCTTTGACTCAGCTCCTAACTTAGGATCATTTGGACGTACCAAGCAACTATTTTTAGACAAAGAGGAGAAAATAAGCTCTGACCAAAGTGTCTGCTCTTTGAGCTGCCGGGGCCAACAGCATTTGACATCTGCCTGCTAGGAAGCAGAGCAGCAAAGTGGGGTGAAGAGTGGAGGTTTGGCCATGCAGTGTCAAGACACCCCTGGTGTCTGAGGACAAGCTGGACCACACGTGGGGTGAGTTCCACAGACACCTCCTTCACACGGCCCTGAGCTGCTGGGAATCACCACACACATATATAACTATAGATCTTAATTACTGTTGAGACAAGTTCTCATGTAACAAGGGTGACCTAGAACTTGCTGACCCTCCAGCCTCTCCCCAATGCTGGGCTCACAGGGTACACTAACACTGACAGTTTTTGTCACTGTGGCTTTGTGCACATTAGGTAACTCTACTGAACTACATCTTCAGGCCCAATGCTTACACTGTTCTAGCACCAAGTTATGGCCTGCATTTTCATACTTCCCTCTCCTTTTGGTATCCCCAGAATGTATTTTTCCATTTTCCTAAGACTCAAAAGCAAAATAAGCTCTAAAAAGCTCCAATGAAACAACTACAAAAGGAGGCTAGGCTCAGGGGAAGGGCCCGAGGTCAGACCTGAGCCCATGTAAAGGGGGTGAGGCAGGCATGGACACACAGGCTTGCCACCCCAGCACTGTGGAGCGCTGCAGAGGGAGACCTGGCACTTGCTGGCTGCCTACAATCCCTACACTCTAAAGTGGAGGCAGGGAAATCCCCAAGCTCCAGACAGCCCTGGGCCACACAGTGCGCTCCACCCGGACATGAGATGAAACCCTGCCAAAAAGTAGTGGGATAGTAAAGTAACTCAAATCCTAGCCAAAGAAGGAAGGCGTACTGTTTCACCTTCTGCTGCACACTGACAAGACTAAGGAAGGACACATACAAACTGCTTCTTCTTGTCAGTAGACAGCCTATTCATTTCTTCTTTATCTGCTTTCATCTCCTCCTCATTATACTGGAAGTCACGAACTATGAACCTAAAGGTGGAGGAAAAAGCAAATTTGTCTATACCATATATAGCCAAGCCAACACATTTAAATTATATATATATATAAAATCTCTATATATACATGAGACAGACAGATAGACAGACTTACTTGTTTTCTCTGGCTTTGTGTCTGAAATCATCAACTGCTTTTCTAAACAAGGTGACGTTACAAAGATAACTGTCTTGGTCCTCTGAAAGAACACTAAAGGGGGAAAAAGTCATTTTAAGCTCTGTACTTCTGTGGAATTCAGAAACAGAAGGACGGGAGGCACCCACCTCCAACAGGACAGACAATGGACGTTCCTGCCGGTCTCTGGCTCGGATGCCTTCACACCCTCTACTACACTTACTAGTGACAAAATGATCTGCTCGCTACAGGAAGCCACCTCTGGAGCATGCTGTTCAATTTCTAGCGTCAGTCCGGTTGGTCAAACTGTCCCTTCTTGTCTCACGGACTAATCTTTCTCTTTCCAGCCCAATCCAGGCCAGCCCACCATGGTCTGGCTCAACCACTCTGAGCTGCTATTAACTCCTGCCCCAGGTATTCATTCCTGTCTTCCCACCACCACACCCCGAATCAGAACTTCTCAGCTCTGAATGAACATACTTCTGTGTGTCTAGGTTCTACAGTGTCAGTGAGTACACAACTTCCAGTCACAGCTCCACGGACACCACGGCCAGGAAATTCTGTCACAGAAATCTGTACCGCCCTGAGGAGCAGGCTGCTATTGGGAAGGGTGAACTGTGTGGCTCAGACAATATGAATCTGGATTCTCTTTATGAAGAGACTCTCATGTACAAGGTCTGCAAAGCTGAAGACAACGTTTTCAACAGTCAAGACACCTCCCCCTGGGGGTGGGGGGATGTGACTGAAGCATGGAACTCTTCTATTGTTCATATATTGGGCATGTTCTAATGTTTAATTTGTGGTTTTGTAAAAGAAAAACACCTTCTGAAGTCTAAGTGACACACACACAAAGTCTCCACTGCCGTGTGTGTGAGCCGGCTTGCACAGGTACACAACCATAGAGCATCTCCACACTTGAGGCAGCAAGCACCTGCCCTTCTATGTCATTTGCTTTCGTGGTTTTTTTCTTTTATGTTTAGGGTTTTTGTTGTTTTTTTAAGATTACTTTTATTTAGGGGAGGGGGATACATGGACACACACACTTGCATATGCCTGAGAAGGCTGTTGGACTCTGTGCAGCTGAGTTCCAGAGAGTTATGAGCCACTGGAAGTGAGTGCCAGTAACAGAACCCAGGTCTTCTCCTAACCACTGAGCCCGTAGTATTTATTTATAGCGTGATAATTCTAAAACCAGAAGTGAGACTGATGAAACTGACGGGGTACTGAATGAGAAATTTAAATGCTTTCTTTTTAAAAAGCAAATAAAATTAGACAAAGTATTTTAAGTTTCATTTGTCCCAGAAGCCAAGTGAACTCCTCACTAGTCCAGTAAACCCAGGCACCAACTACAGAGCCCACCTGAAGTCTGGCTTTAGGAACTGAAGCTGCCCTGGCTCTTGACCAGGGAGGCACCTCAAGGGCCTCAGCCGCACCCCATCTCTGTCATCAGGGAAATGCAGAGGAACTCACTGCTCCTAATTCAGAACACTCCACCTCCTTTCCTAACCCACCCTATGAAACGACCACCCAGTTCCTGTTCCTACTGCCATTCACACTCGGGTGGACAGTGAGCCATGCAGAGTTTTAATGAGGGCTGCAGAGATGGCGCCACAGGTAAGAGCAGGTTGGGGTTGGGTTCCCAGACTCATAACTATAGTTTCAGGGGAGCCAATGCCTTCTTTGACATCCCTGGGCACCAGGCAGGCACATGGTACACGTGTATGTACACACACACAAACACACACACACACACACACACACACACACACACAACACTCATAAAATAATCTTTCAAAATTAAGAACATTAGCTGAAAACAAACCTGGGTGTGATAGGCCAATTCGGGCTACAGAGTGAATTCTAAGCTAGTCTACACTACAGAGAAAATCTTTTTCAAAAGTAACCCAAATCTAGGTAAGATGGGACACACTTGTGCACCATCTAGGTAAGATGGGACACACTTGTGCACCATCTAGGTAAGATGGGACGACTCAGCACCTGGGAGGCAGAGCTGAAAGGATCATGAGTCCCACGCCAGACCTGGCTCCATGGCTTTGAATGAATGAGAGGTCTAGGTGGGGGTGGGTATTAACAGGCATTGAGAGGACAGCTCTGACACAGGGACAGAATCAGGGTTTGAAGCAGAAGGAATCAAAGATTGACATGGCAAGATAAAAGAGCAGCAGCATGTGAGCAGGTTAATGGAGGCCAAGCAACACAACCACAGGCCCAGGCCAGGCACAGCAGGAGGCTAAGCTGAGGGGGCTCCAACAGGCAAGAGATAAGGGTGGTTTAAAGTAAAATAAACTATCTAAAGTCAATCTGACTGTTATTAGTATTCCATCGTGCTCTGGTCTGCATCACTTGGCGGACACTGTTGCTACTTCCTACTTCAAGGAAAATGAACAGTTGCATTTGGGCAATCATGCTGGCGTCCCAGAACACTACATGGGGAGCCCAGTGGGACTAGTAAATGAGTCCAAAGCTATAGGACAGGGCAGGATACAGGAGGAAATTTAGGAGCCCTGAAACTCCAAGAGAAGGCTAGAGTGATGAAGGGGTGTCTTAGTAACTGTTTTCTTGCTGTGAAGAGACACCAGAACCATGGCTGCCAGGAGGCTCAGTTTAACCTTGGGCATAACAGCTACTAGGTGCAAACAGATGAGCCACTGTTAGGTCTTCATACAGACACCATAAGCCTGGAGGGAACTGAACGTCAACACAACACTGATAAGAGAAAGCATTTAATGTGGGACGGCTTACAGCTGCAGAGATCAGTCCATAATCATCACAGTGGGAACCATGGTGGCATGCAGGCAGACATGGTGCCAGAGAAGCAGGTGAGAACTACATTCTGATCACAGACAGAGACAGAAAGGCTAGCCCTGGAATGTCACTCCCCAAACACACTTCCTCAACAAGGTCACACCTACTCCAACAAGGCCACACAATCTAATCTTTCTCTAACAGTGCCACTCCCTGGTGACTAACCATTCAAATAGAAGAGCCTGTCTGTGGGGCCCATTTTCATTCATACCGCCACAGACTGGCCCTGAAAGGGGCTGCACAGCTGCAATCTACCATACCAGAGGCTCTGCAGCTCACTCAAGCAATTCAGGCCCAGAAGCCAACACACTACATTAAAGTTAATTTGGACCATGGTTTGAGTACTGGAGAGAGAAGGGCTGAAGTGAGAACTGCAGCCCAGGCTCAGAAGGAGGCAGCACAGGAAATCAAGCATATGCAAGAAAGGATTCACTGGCCTGAAGCAGATTCACAGTGGGAGAGAGTCAGAGCCTTTTCAGACACTGTGAAAAGAATGCACAGACTAAGTACAGGTGTCAAAACCATGAGTCTACAAGGGAGGTGAGGCAGTCAGCAGATTTCAAACACTGCGAAACCAACCATCTTCTTCAGTGGTATCTGAAACCTCACACTTGGAAGGCAGAGGCAATCAGATCTCTATAGAGTTCCAGGCCAGCCAAGGAGGCACAGTGAGACTCTGACTCAAGCAAAAAGGAAAAAATGATGCCTCATTTTTAAAGTGTGGGTCTGTGTGTGTGTCTGTGTCTGTGTAGACATGTATACAAGGTGCTTTCCTGGAGGTCAAAGGACAACTCTTTCTACCATGTAGGTCCTAGGATCAAACTTTCAGGTCATGGAAAAGTGAAAAGTCCTTTTACTCATAGAGCCACCCTAACAGTCCAAGTACTGTCTGTTACTGTTCTGTCTAAACTCCACCTCCACAGCTATCTAGCAACAGCCAGGTATGCTCCTCCCCACAGTTACCTGGCAACAGACAGGTAGGCCTGCCCACTATAAAAGGGGCTGCTTGCCCCCTCCTCTTCCTCTTACTCTCTTACCCTCATGATCTCTTGCCTCTGTCCCCTCCCCCCTCCCCTTCCCTTCCCCTTCTCTCCATGTGGTCATGGCCAGCCTCTACCTCTCTGCTCTCGAGCTCTCCGCCCCCCCTCTGCCTCTACTACCCTCCTGGCTCCCCTCCCCATGCCCTAAATAAATTCTATTCTATGCTATACCGTCATGTGGCTGGTCCCTCAGGGGAAAGAGATGCCTCGGCATGGACTCTCTGAGACATCCCCTTCCAGCATTGATCCCCTTCCAGCATTTCATTGGTGCTGTGACTTGCTCGGACATCTCTGCAGGTTTGCATCAGACCAGCTCCTAGCCTAGAACTGGTAAGCTTCCCCATCCCCCACTGGCCAAAGTAACCATCCACATGGTCCCAGGAAAGATTTCTTGAGCTAGAAGCTAACCTGTCCTTCCCTGACCCTCATTCTAGGACTGCTCCCCTGAGATGACACATTGCCCCTCTCCTTTTGAGAGTTTCTTTCTCACAGCTGAGTACCTCAGGAGCACCAGCTCCAGCTCTAGTCCCCAGCGTGTCTCCTCCATGGGTCAGTCTTCCGTGCACTACTCCGCCCCCCCTCCTCCCACCCCCCCTTACACCCCTCACCACCGTGGCCGCTCAGTTGGTTTGCCTGAAAAGCCACAAGTTCAGCACCTGGCTTGCTCCCTTTCCCTCTGTGGTTCTTAGCTCTGCTCTGGGTCTTCTCCTTGCATCCTGCCAGGAACCCTCTCTGAGACTTGCTTCCCCATGTGCGTAACCACCCACACAAAGGGCTTGGCTGCCTGAGCATACAGGGAGGCGCTCTCTCTCCCTCTCTGCCCAGGACCTGTAAAGTGAGTGCTAGCGGTGCCTTCTGCCAAAGAAACAACTAACATGAACGTTGCTGTAATATGGGACATGCTTGCTTTTCCTTGTCCACTGCAGACTAGCTGCCAGAGGCACTGGGCAGTGACTTCCGGCTGCTAGTAGGAAGTCCCGCCCTGTGGCTGCTGCCTCAGACCTGACTTGCAGCACCTGTGGCTCACAACCCCCAAGCTGCCAGCCGTACAATTGTATGCCACTGTTGCCAGTTTTCTTATTCTGGTCCTAGCCAAATATTTCTTTGCTAATAAAAAAATGTGCTTTTCTCTACCTACACAACCCACCAAAGTTACTTAGGATAGGAAAGACTCTGTCTCAATAGATTTTTACTACTGCTATTAAATTCTATTCCTTATGGCTCTCGATCTTGTCAGAAGTCTGCTAATAATATAAGTTTATGGCCGACAGAATTCCCAAAGCCTCTAACAGTTGACCCAAGATGGTTTCAGAAGACTTGGACCCCAGACTCCTAGAAGATACAGCCTGGATTGTATGCAAACAAACACAGTGGACTAAACTGGATACTCTGAGTCAAATGACTTAGCTAAGTCAAACCAAGGTAAGTCATTTCTCATGTGACGTGTATGCATTCCACAGAAAAAAAGCCCTGCATCTTCTGGACTTGGAAGCCAAACTGACTTCACCCAAGAGACTATGGAGACCATGAGAAATGTTGGCTAGTGGATTCTGTCATTTTTAAAAATAATATATAACTGGTAGATTATTGTTTACTTTCTCAGACTTCTGACTACAATGACAGCTAAGCTTTCACAGATATTATCTGTTACCTCATTACCTAAACTCAGTTGCCATCAATTAAACGCTTCATATTTTCTCTTCTTGCTATGCCACTGTCCTAATAGTAGATATCTGAGTTCCTATAAACTTGCCTAACTCTAATAAAACATTCCATTATACGATCCGACAAAGGTTCATCTTGAAGACTGCTCATATTGTTAACTCATACTGTTATCTGTTTTGTAAACTTATAAGCTACAGGAAATCCACTCAGATCTATCTCTCATGGACCAAATAGATGCCATCCAGATAAGTACATCTGGCTAAAGTTCCCACTTACCTATTCCAAAGGGTGGGATCCCTCTGGGTTCCAAATGTATATCTTAGAAAAATTTTCTTTTTCCCAAATGTACTTAATCTTATTGCCTACATCTTGTCAAGCCCAGGCACATCCAGAACAGCTCCAGAGAAGCAACCTCCAGATGCTCCATCTCCTGTCACACATACAGCTGCTTCTACTGAACCTGTTCCTTCTGGCCTATCCTCAGATGGCTCCATAGACCTGGACAGAAGGACCGGACAAACATCCCCCATACCCATTCTTCTAGGTTCTCCCTAAAGACACGTCACCCCCAATGCCAGCAGGAAGTAGCCAGATATCACGATGACCCTATTCCTGCACCTCTTTCTAATTTTTCTTTTTTAATTAAACCAAAACGGGGGAATGTTTTGTCTAAACTATACCTTCATAGCTATCTGGCAACAGCCAGGTATGCTCCTCCCCACAGTTACCTGGCAATAGACAGGTAGGCTTGCCCACTATAAAAGGGGCTGCTTGCTCCTCCTTTTCCTCTTTCTCTGTTAATCTCTTACCCTCTTAGTCTCTTGCCTCTAGCTTCTCTCTGTCCCCTCATGATCTCTTGATCTCTTGCCTCTGTCCCTCCCACCTCCCCCCTTCCCTTCCCCCTCTCTCCACGTGGTCATGGCCAGCCTCTACCTCTCTCTACCTCTACTTTTCTGAGTTCCCGCGCTCTCTCTCTCTCTCTCTCTCTGCCTCTACTAGCCTCCTGGATCCCCTCCCCATGCCCTGAGTAAACTCTAGTCTATGCTATACTGGTCCCTCAGGGGGAAGAGATGCCTCAGCATGGACCCGCTGAGACATCCCCTTCCAGCATTGGTCCCCTTCCATCATTTCACTATCTCTTCATGAGTAAATGCAGACTTGAACTCTCCCCAGATACAGTGCTAGCCAGAACCATGGTTGCCAGGAGGCTCAGTTTAACCTTGGACATAATAGCTACTAGGTGCAAATAGATGAACAACTGTCAGGTCTTCATACAGACATCATAAGCCTGGAGGGAACTGAAAATCAGCACACTGCTCATGTGCACTGGAAGCCTCAGGACATTTTCAGTGACCCCTGTGGGAAGCAGAGCTTTCTGGAGCCTCCAGGCTCCTCCTGCAGCTCCTGATCCCTCACTTCTCTAAGGCTTGGGCCAGCCATGTTCTCCCTCCTGCTTTATATAGCACACCCTTGCAACCATGATCCAGAACACAAGAGAACTCCACAGAACACCTAGCAGTTTGGTATGTCCAACCCTAGCACTTCCAGCACCGGAAAAAAACCCTCTGAGACTCTAGCAAGTGACTCCCAAGGACAAAGAAAGGTAAAGCTACCCAGTGAGCTGGCCCAACCTGACTTTTGTAAGTTTCTGGTGCAGGTAACTGAACCCAAGGCCTCCCACATGCTAGGCAAGAGCTCTACGATTTAGCTACACACCTAGACTCCAATCAGACATTTTAAGAAGCAAGAGGAGAGGGGCATAGTGGCACACACCTTTAATCCCAGCACTCAGGAAGCAGAGGCACGCAAGTCTTTGAGTTTGAGGCTAGCTAGTCTCCAAAGACCAGCCAGAGTGAGACCATTTCTCAAACAAAATCCCAAACACACACACAAACACACAGAGGAGACAGAAAAGAGTGAGAACATAGGGGAGAGCCATGTCTCCCAAGCCAATAAAGATTCAAAACAGCACAAGCCTCCTCCCAACCACAATAATACACACACCTATAGACACTCTAGTATTCAGCTGGGTTTCAAATTACTTAATGTTTTAATACTTTAATATAGAGTATCTTGCAAACAGCTAGGCTCTGTGTACTGAACAATCAAGGCGAGAAGACCAGTAAGACGCCACCGCAGGTCAAAGCACTTCCTGTCAACCCTGACAGCATGGAACGGACATGGAGGAAAAAGCAGACTAACCTCCCGCCACCCAAGCCTCCAGACATGTCCCATGTCACGAGTGTGTCTGAGCACACACTAAAATAAAAAACCCTGCTGTGTAAAATGAAGGGTGGTGGTGGTATACCTATAACCCAGCACTCAGAAGACAAGGCCATCCCAAACTATATAGCATGACCCTGTCTCAAAAAAATAAAAAATAAAAAACCCACATCCAGGTTTGAGGGTGGCAATTTTTTTAGTACACATAGTATTGTTTCATTATGGCACTTTCTAAGGATGGTATTTAAGTTTTTTCTTCTATTTCAAAATTCATTATTCATTACTCCCAAGACTCATCATTGACACAGCAAGTTTTTGTTTTAAAAAAAAGATCAACCCAGTATGCCCAACATGTGACCTGCCTACAGTGTGTCAGCGGCTCAAGTAGTGAGCAACACCACCCACAGAAGGAAAAGGAGCAGAGATCCTGCAGCCTCTGCTCAAGTGCATGGGTCCCCAGTGATGCCCTCCACCAGAACTGCCAGAACTGAGTCACCACAGTTGCTGTGAACGAGACTGAGTTGCTTCCTATTCATCTCCATGCTTTAAAAATTAAAAACAACAAAGAAATTTAGTAAAATCTTGCTAGGCCTTCGGGACACTGCTCTGAAGGGGCAAAGGCCATTCAATAAAATCTTACACAAAGGCAAAACAAAAGACATTTAAAACATCAACAAAATATGTCAAGCTTAGCCTGGTGGAACATATAGCCCTTGAGAGACAGAGACAGGCAAATTAAGAGTTCAGGCCAGCCTGGGCTATATGAGAACCTGTCTCAATAAAAATAAAAAGGAAGGGGAGGGGGAGGGCGGGCAGGCAGATGATCAAGTGATACTATCTTTTTTTAAAGATTTATTTATTTTATATATGTTAATAACATTATCACTGTCTTCAGAAACACCAGAAGAGGGCATCGGACCCCATTACAGATGGTTGTGAGCCACCATGTGGTTGCTGGGAATTGAACGCATCAGGACCTCTGGAAGAGCAGTCAGTGCTCTTAACTGCTGAGACATCTCTCCAGCCACTATCTATTTTTTTTTTAATATTTATTTTTATTTTGAGTACTGGTGTTTGCCTGCATATATGTCTGTGCACCATGTGTGTGTCTGGTGCCATTGGAAGTCAGAAGAGAGACTGGTCCCCAGTAACTTAAGTTATAGGTGATTGTGACCTACCATGTAGGTGCTGGAACCAAACCTGGATCCTCTGCAAAAACAGCCAATGCTCTTAACTGCTAAGCCAACTCTAACCCTTTACTATCTATATTTTATTAATTAATTAATTAATTAATTTTACCTCATGGGCATCGTGTGATGGTGTCAGAGCCTCTAAAACTGGAATTACAGGCAGTAATGAGCTGCCATGTGGGTGCTAGGAATTGAAAACAGGTCCTCTAGAAGAGCAGCCAATGTTCTTGACCACTGAGCCATCTCTCTAGCCCTACTACCCATATCTAATTGACTTGAGTAAAGACTTGAAACAATGATCACTTCAAGGTAATTAAAATGTTAGTTAACTGAGATAAGGCTCAGAATAGGCTACTTGCCTTAGCATGTGCCAAGTTCTGGGTTTGACCCCCAAAACCACAAACACAAAAAGGAAAATGTTAACTACAAACCGAACAAAATCTTCATCAAGCCACAGAGCTCTTTCCTGAACACTGGGTGTCAGAGCAGTGCCCTGAAGGCCTAGCTGGCTTGTGTGAACTATATGCTCTTCTCATTGCTACTTGGTTAGCTCTATGCTCTCCATGGACATTGATGCCAAATGCACTTTACACTGTGAGGTGGGGCTAGGGATCCAAAGGCCATTAGGACAAGCATTGCCTAGATTTTACTATCCTTCCTTTAAATTATTAAAGTGATTAGCAAGCAATCTAACTCACTGAAACGGTATAAAGTCCTTTCAAAATCAGAGCATATTACCTGACCTATACAGTACCCCACTCAACCTTGAAGCCTGACTTCTGTATGTCTACCACTAGAGGACACTGCACTGAGGCCTCACCCTCCTCCTGGGTACCTGCTTCCTGAATACTGTGTAGAGAAGTTACTACTGGTCAGGACTGACAGCCCAGATGAGACTGCATGTCAAGATCCAACCACTGTCTTCAGTTTACCACGTGAAGAGTTGGCTTTAATGGAGGGGATTACTTCAAATACAGGGGAAACTCACAATGAGCTCAGGTTTGTGGCTTATGTCTCAAGAGACTTGTCAAATGTCTCTGTTTTATATACTTATGTTTTATATACTCTATCAAGTCTTAAACTAACCTGACTTCTTTGACATTTGAAATAAGATAGTGGGACCCAGAAGTTCAAAGACATACCTAGATCACACGGCAAGTTAGAAAAACCATCAATAGGGTCCATGACTTTCCATTATACTAAACTAACTCCTGTATGACACAATGAAGTGGAAAAGAAAGTACTTCTGGCCTGATCTTACTAAGTTCACTTCCTCACTGTCTTTGATATCTTCTTTTACAAGTGCATCTCACGTAAGTAGACAATGTACATTACACTCATAACTCAAAAATGCTTACTAAAAAGGCAATATACAAATTTAAAGAATATACAGATCTGGCCTCCTCATCTGCTCAAATAAAATCTGAAGGTTCACACCACGTTCCAGGAACTGCCTGATGTGACTCCTTTGCTAGGGAAATAAAGACTTAGTTTCTAGAGGAGACACAGCAACAGCGGATGAAAGCTTCAAGGAGGCAAGACAGAGCAGAAGTTCCCACAACTGGTCCTGGTCCTGCCATCATCTTCCCAGTAAGTCTGGCTCTGGACAAACAACCACATCTCGCTGTCCTCCTATTTCTCCATCTATGAAAATGAGGGTCAAACCAGCCATGCCAGTCCCTTCTAGATCCGAAGTGATGATAACTAGAGCTGACCATTTATGAAGCAAAAATGTTGGCTCTAAAATTACAGATTTATTGCAAAGGAAACACAGACCACAAAGAGATTTCCTAATCCCACAAGCTGCTGAAGACTGCTAGGAAACAAAGCACTGTCGCAAGATGGCTACTTACTTGCTCGACCTTGGTACTACCATTTCTGCGAGTGTTTCATACTGCTTAATCCAGTCATTGTGGTTCAACCTGCAGAAGAGGCACAATATAAACATTAGGAAGGGAAGACAAGCCCCACTTCTGCCATGTCTAGGAAGAGAAAAACATGGAACACAGGCAATGTGGCTTCAATAAAGCACATCATATGTAGCAAAACATCCAGTCTCCTATGAGAGCATGCCCCACAAACACAGAATGAAACAAGTCTGGCTCAGCCGCCTCACAGCCGGGGACTGTGGCGACAGAGGCACAGTTGGTTTGCTAAAGCGGCAAAGCACAGTATAGATTCTACATTATTTTTAAACTGCATGGATAGAAAACATAATTTATACGTCATCTAAAAAACAGAAGAAGCCATGGGAAATTACTATGGCGTTCTAATGTTCCCAGGACCAGCTGTGCAGGGAAAGCATGGAGCAAAGCTTTGCACCCTGGGCACGGCTGTACGAATGCCTGTGACCCCAGTGCTTGGGAAGTGAAGGCAGGAGCCCATAGCCAGCCAGACCACAGTGCCAGCTCAAGGACAGCCCTAAAAAACAGAAAAATCCAAAAGCCTGACGTTCTTCTTGGCCTCTCCAGGAGCCAGTGTTTCTCTTTTACTCCCAATTCCCTAACCAGATAAAATACAGAACAAAGAAGGCAAGCTTCATGCAGTGATATTCTGAAAAATCATGTAGCCTGTCTCAGCTTAGATCCTCAGAGATGTCAGCAGTGTAGGACCTGAGGCCATTAAAAGTGTCTGTCACACACAGGCTTTTTTGCCCTTGTTTTGAGACAGGGTCTTACTATGTATCTGGCTAACCGGAAATCTCCGGTGCAGCCTAGGCTGGCTTCAGCTCCCAAAGATCTGTCTGCCTCTGCCTGCCCAGTGCTGGGATTAAAGGCATGTGCCACACTGTGCAAGCCACTCACTCAGTTCTACTCTTCCAGACTCTCCAAAACTACACATGAGCAAATATTCATACAGAAGGCGTAGTCAAAGGGAGATCTTAAAGGATTATTAAATCCAAAGGTTAGCAAACTATGTGCATTTGTGTTAGTAAACGGAATTTTTTTTTTTTTAATTTTCTTTAATCTGTTTACAGATTCTGTGGCTGCTTCAGCGCTAACAACCCATCAGCACGGTAGAGCAGAGCAGTTGTGAGAGTGACAGAGCCACAGACTGTCCAGCCCTGTATCAAGGAGCAGCACAGACTGTCCAGCCCTTTATAGGGGAAAAAAAAAAAAAACACATTCTTCACTTTTTGAGGGTTTTTTGTTGTTCTTTTTTGAGACAGGGTCTCTCTGTGTAGCCCTGGCTGTCCTGGGACTTACTCTGTAGATTAGGCTGGCTTTGAACTCACAGACAACCACCTGCCTCTGCCTCCCCGGTGCTGGCATTAAAAGTAAGTGCCACTATGGACTCTTGTAACAGACATACTTGGGAACTACCACCAGTAATGTGACAAGATACTCCGAGTCAAGAACAAAGTCATCTTTCTTCACGATTTCCGCCAGGCTTCGAGTTAGCAAACTTCCCCTGAAGAATAAGAAGAAAATCACTGGATAACGTGCACATGCTTCAGTGACAAGGAAAGAAGGGCAGGTTAATCTCATTATAAACGCACCTCAGAGCAGTCGGTCTTAGGTAACATTTTTGGTCCATAAGAAGTCAACAGTCAGGGGCTGGAGAGCTGGCTCAGTGGTTAAAAGCAATAGCAAATGACCCTGATTCAATTCCCAACACCCACATGGTGGCTTAGCTACAAGAAATCTGACACCTTCTTCTGACCTCCAAGGGCCCTAGGCATGCACTTGGTCCACAGACATACACTAATACACAGAAAATGAAAACTTTTAATTTAAAAAAAAATGTATTTAAGAAGTCAATAGTTAGCTAGATGTATCTTACCCCTGCAACCCAAGAAGTGTCAACACCTGCCAAAGTTTGCCACCAATGTCCAACTCTGCTTATTTTAATTACTGTAGCTCCGTTCTTCTCTTAATCACATATCCTGGCTGGGACAGTAGTGAGTCCTCAGATGCCAGTCTATTTCATTGTAACTATAAAATTATGTCATCTACGCACAACCTCTGCTTTTTTTCCTCTTTCCCCAGATATCATGTGATTCCAGACACTTTTGGTTAATTTACACAATAATCAATTCTCAAATCATTCTTCTTTTGGTCTTCCAATAATGAAAATGTCTTGTCTTGTCTGTACCACAGACTATCTCCATCCAGCTTTTTTCTTACATGATGATACAACTTTGAATAGCTATGTACTTAAAACTCTACTTGGTGGCTAGAAAGATGGCTCAGTGGTTGAAAGCATTTGCCAGACAACCATGTGGACCTGAGTCCAGATACCAGCATCCATGTAACAAGCTATACATGCCTATAACCCAAGAACTGCAACAAGTGGAGACAGGATGACACTAGGAGGGAATCTGATAACTCCCTGTTCTCCACATGTACACACAGACTCGTGTGCAATTCTCTCAAATACACCACATGCATACATACACACACACACACACATATATAAACACACAAAGAAACTACAATAACAAAACAGCCCAAAACTATACTTGCAGTAACACTATAAGATCAACCAAATAAGATTCCAAGTTAATACTTTAAAAAATCTAAACCTAAAAACAGAGAAAGTAGAAAATAATCATTATAGCACAGATTATTACATAAAAAAATCTTTTAAGCAGCAGGTGATTGCTATGTAATAAATAAACTGATAAAATAATTAATTTTACACAAATTTCAGTAAAATATCAAATGCATTAAGGAACTAAACCAGAGTTTAGGTGACAAGTCAATTTATAAAACAGTTTAATGAATCAGCCACTCTGATTTGTTCTGATGGCTCAAATTCTATAAAATTAATAAACTTTCTCCATGAAATGCTTTCAAAATCATAAAAAGTATTTTTCATGTGTGTATACACTTAAGTAAGTTTATGTACGGCATATATACAGGAGCCTGCAGAGGTCAGAAAAAGAAATCAGATCCAGAAATGAAGTTACAGACAGGTATCAGCTACCATGTGAGTGCTGGAACCGACTCCGGTCCCCTGCAAAAGCAGCCACACTATGCTGAGCCAGCTATCCAGCTCCCACAGATCAATCTGATTATAGAAACAGCACAAACTACAACTTCCTAAACCCTAATAGTATCCCACACAACATGTGCTAGAAACGCACGCACACACGCACGCACGCACGCACGCACACCCTGCACATTTAGCATCCACAAAGACTTGAGAGCTTACGCGTTCTTTCGCTCCAAATTCTGAAGATTCCCTTTCAGGTTATTGTATGCAGATGCCCGAGACTTTAGGTCATTATCAATCTGTGTCACTCCTTCAAAAGAGAAGAAAAACAAGCAAGTTATTCCTAGGTTTGCCTCTACTAATACAATTTAAATATTTTCTGGCATAAAAATATGCGATTTCATTAAAAGTACAACTTTAAAAGGACATTTAAAAAATAAACAACTTCACTCCCTTTAATCTCACTTGAGAAGCAAAGGCAGGTTGATCTCTGTGAATTCCAGGCCAGTCTGGTCTACAGAGCTAGTTCCAGGACAGCTAAGGCTACACAGGGAAACACTGTCTCAAAAAAAGAAACAAACAAAAACAAAACAAAAACCAAACTTCATTAGTAACGAATTTCCTTATGAATTTTACTTGCTATTGCCACATTACTTCGTAAATCAAGTAAACAGTCTCCAGCCCACTAGGTTGACTTCAAGACCAGACATGGTGGCACACACCTTTAATCGAGCACTCAGGTGGCAGAGGTAGGAGAATCTCTGAGTCTAAGGACAGCCAGGACTCTAGAGAGACCCTGTCTCAAAAGACAAAACAAATGGGCTGAAGTGATGGCTCAAAGGTTAAGAGCACTGGCTAATCCTCCAGAGGACCCTGGTTTCCCAGCACCCACATGGCAGCTCCCACCTACCTTGAACTCCAGTTTAATGGGTTCTGACACCCTCACACAGACATATATGCAGGCAAACACCAATGCACACAAAATAGAAATAAACATTGAAAAACATTTTAGAAAAGGAAAAACCTAAAAAGTATTGCACAGCACGCTCTTTCATATATACATATATATACATACATATGTATATGTGTATATATATGCATATACACATACACATTATATGACACACATACATAGACATACATAATTCAAATATGTCTTCTATAAATCAGTGTGTCCCACCTGCCTCATTTCTTGTCTTACCTTGGCAATTATTTCAGAAATATTTTTCAGAGACTGCTTGATTGGATATTTGGCCATATCCCACTGGAACCTTGTTATGTAAGTAACCAAGTCAACTGAAATAAGACAATAAATTAATTACTGATTAAGAAGTAGCAGTATTTTCTTGTGGGGTTTGTTTGTTTAGACCTTTCAAGACAAGGTTTCTCTGGGTAGTCTCCAACAACCTAGGAACTCACTCTATAAACAAGGCTGGCCTTGAACTTAAGAGATCCATCTGCATCTACGTCCTGAATGTTGAGATTAAAGGCATGCACCACTATGCCCGGTAGTTTGCTTGCTTCTTAACATAAGCAAAGACATGATTTCTGAAGAGTTCTGATTAAATAAATGTGACTGAGATTAGAACACTGAATTTAAGATAATATTTTAATCATGTATATGAGGTAGAGGGCAGGTATATAAATATGAATGCAGGTGCCTGCAGAAGGAGGCCAGAAAAAAAGTCCCTAGAGCTGGATTACAGGTGGTTATGAGCTACCCAGACCCTCGGCAAGAGCAGTAGCCCGTCAACCACTGAGCCATCTCTCCAGTCCCAGAAAACTACAGTTTAAAAAAGTGACACTGTTGGATGTGGTGGTGAATCTTACTGGAGGCAGGTTTTAATGTGGTTTTAAAAGGGTGACCTTTAATCCCAGGTAAAGTTAGGAGAACCTTCTGAATTCAAGTCCAGCCTAGTCTACATAGTAAGTTCCAGGCCAGGCAGGAAATCTGAGACTGTCTCAAAAACAAATTAATTAATTGATTGATTGATTAAAATCAATAATAAATGAGATAAAAATCTTCTTATAAAACCATCATCACTGAGCAGGCTCAATATAAATATTAACTTATAGCTGCAGGCGAATATGTGTGTGTGTGTGTATACATATACATATATGTGAAAATTATGGGTACTAAGGAAGCAATGCTCTAACTTTAATGGAAAAGAAGCATTACTATGTAATATAATCATTCACTCCTAGGTACTAGTAAGTGGAAATCAGGAAGCATCTAACTGCAGTAAAGCTGAGATGTCCAGCTTTACGTCAACAAGTAGTTCTCGACGGAGCTAAAGAAAGAGCGCTTCTGCAGGAGACCTGACATCACACCTTACACTCCATATACCACCTAAGAGTAACATGGAATTGTGTTCTAGGGGGCAGATGCCACTAGTAACATCACCAGCAATACCCTCACAGCTTTGTCAAAGCAGCCTCCCCGTCTATGACTTCCTGTCCTTCGTGACATGTTTCTAAGCACTCACTGATAACTCACACTAATAACTAGGAATCATAAATAAATAAATAGCAAGCTCACCTCCACTGGCCAGCAAGTTCTCCTGAACTTTATCTTTACTGTCCTCCAGCACATCAGCCATGTACTGAGCCACTTTCTTGACCACACTGGGAAATTAAAAAAGAAAATTATCATTTTTAGGGGAAAAAAAAATCCATGTTACATAGACTGTCACACTAGAACATAATATATAATGAATCCTTATATAAAACATAAAGAATAAAGTGGATGAAGGTCTGGTTATATGCAAAAGGCAACTGCACAACTGAAGGGTTTTATAGAGACTACATGTACAGCGTTTCTCAGTCTAGAAAGAAAACCATGAAAACCGGTCATGATGGCATATGCCTGTAATCCTAGCACTTTCAAGGTGGAAAGTGCTTCACGGATCAACTTCAAGACCATCCTGCACTACATGTGGAATTACAACCTCAACATATCTTGTTACTTTTTTCTCCTCCTTGCATTTTCATTCTAGTGGGCAAGCCCCTGACAGCATTTGAGGCTTTTCTCCTAACTTGGTTCTATGATACAGCACCTCATTATACAGCACAGATTGGTTTGAACAGGTAATCCTTACGCCTCAGCCCCTCAAGAACTGGGAAATAGAGAACAGGTATGCTATGCAGCATGGCCTCCAGTCATCACCTCTTCACCACACACAACCGTGGCCTCCAGTCATCACCTCTTCATTACACACAACCGTTGCCTACAACAGGCCTTCCTTTCTTGCCTTCAATATTATTGAAAACCAACACAATATTGGGACTATTTACTTTCTTACTGCATGCGCTTATGTTAAAATAATTTCTCAAACTGAGGATGGTAGTATATAACTGTAATCCTGTAATCAGAAGGCTGAGGCAGTAGGCTCATGAACTGTCTCAAAAAAACAAACAAAACAAACAAACAAACAAAACACACACACACACACACACACACACACACACACAAAAAAAAAAAAAAAAAAAAACAAACGGGCAGGGGATGGCCTCCGGAGATAGATAGCTGAGAAGTTATTAAAAAAAAAAAAAAAAGCCGGGCGGTGGTGGCGCACACCTTTAATCCCAGCACTTGGGAGGCAGAGGCAGGCGGATCTCTGAGTTCGAGGCCAGCCTGGTCTACAGAGTGAGTTCCAGGACAGCCCGGGCTACACAGAGAAACCCTGTCTCGAAAAACCAAAAAAAAAAAAAAACTTCCAAAAAGCCCAAGTTCAGTTTCCAACACCCAAGTCAGGTGGCTCAGCACCAACTGCAACTCCAGTTCCAGGGGATCTGGAGCCCTTCTCTGGTCTCCACTGGCATCTGCACTCACATTGCACACGCAAACACACACACACTGACAACACATTTATACATAATAAAAGTAAGTCCTTACAAATAAGTAAATAGAATAAACCATACATCATTAGTTGGAATAATGTGAAGAAAAATCAGAATGTGGCCAGTCATGATGGGCCTTTAGTCTCAGCACCTGGGAGGCAAAGGCAGGCAGATGTCTATTAAGTTTCAAGCCAGCCAAGGCTATAAAATAAGTCTCTGTCTCCAAAACAAAACAGTCAAAAACAACAAACAAACAATGAGACACCGCTTTGTACCCACCAGGAGGATACAGTAAAATCAGCTCATGGTAGGTCCTAGCACAAATGCAGCAAAATTAAACTGGTCAGGACTGATCACACTTGTGATCCCAGCACCGGGAAGACTGAAGCAGAACTGCTGTAAGTGCTAGGCCAGCCTGAGCTACACTGTGAGTTCCAAGGCAGCTTGGGCAACAGTGTAAAAACCTGTCTCAAAAAAACAACAATAAAATCTAACAATGCAAATATGAACTGGTACAGCCACTGTCAAACAGCTTTTCAAAAAGAACCACGAAACCTGAGTCCACTCAGGCACACACACATTCAAGAAAGACAAACAGAAATGCAGCTCACAACAGTACATAAGCCAAAAAAGAGAATAAACTAAGTGTCTCCAAGCTGATGGATTACTAAGGCGTGATACATGATGGAGTAATTGATAACAGTGGGGATACTGAGCTGGGCATGGTGGTACATGTCTGCAATCCCAAGGTTGGGAAAGCAGACAGGAGGATCCCGAAGGCTTCCTGGTCAGTGGTCCAACTGAATGTGCAAGCCCTGGGTGTTCCAATGAGACCGTGTATCAAGGAAAAAAACAAACAAATAAAACCTAAGGTAGGTGGCTCCTAACATCCAAGTGCACCTGCACACAAATGTGCATGAACATGCTTGGACATACAGGTGGACATGTGCACACATCCAAATACACAGAAAAACATGGATATACAGAGGAAAACAGTCATCTCCTAAAATCATTCAACTAGGTAGCGTACACATGGACTAGAACAGTATCTGGGAAGACTCTCCAGATAACCTGGTACTGACACCAGTGTCTCACTCTGCTCTACCCCACACATGCAGATACGTTACCCTTCTACAAATGCATCCAGTTTAGCCAGTTCATCCGACAAGCCAACCAAGACATCCAATGTGCCAACCTAGAAGGGAAACTCAGTTTAGTACTCAGCTTTCGTCATGTCCATCCTTTTGATTGAAGAGGGATCGTTTGTTTAGTTCTGACACTGGTCTGTCTTACTATGTGACCTGGATGAACCTTGGGCTCCCACTCCTCCTGTCCCCTCAGTGCTGGGATGACAGCCTGCACCACCCTGCCCAGCGCCACAGCCCTTTACTTGGTTTTTTAAAAAAAAAAAAAAAAACAAACTAGATGATGTATCTTTATCTGAAGGGTCTACAAATCTTTAATTCTCCACTTATTTCATAAAGTGTAGCACAAAAAGTTTGTTGAACATTTAGGTCATTTATATGTATGAGTTAATAATCCTGAGTTGGAAAGCACCATGTAGACCATGAAAATCTTGGTCTTAATGAACAGGTCTGCACTTCAACAAGCCCAGGAACAATGGGCAATGTGAAGTCCTGCTTTACAAGGGCCCTACGATGGCTCTGTGGATGTCCATCATGGTAGATTGATTATTGGTCTTTAATAAATGTTAAATACATTAACTGGATTAAATAATGCCTATGTAGGTACTGTGGTAACAGAATATAAACTTAACAACAGACATATTACTGTGGCATTTAAAAATATACACTAAGATTTTTCTCTTCTGAAAATTCCACTTTGTGATGCAATAGCTAGGCTTCCTTATAATTTATGAAAACAGAAGATTCGCAACAAGATGTGACTTCAGTGGTTTCCTTGTAACATTTAAAGACTCAGATCCACTCTACCTAAGTCAACAGCTAGAGAGGAGTGGCCTCTCTGCTCAAGGATCGAAAACCTCGATTCTGCCAAAACAGAGTGAGCCCTCACCAGCTCCTCTGACAAACTCACAGTCTTCTGCACAGTGAAGTCACCTGTCACCTCACCTTTAAGTCAGGAATGTTGAACTTGGAAGAGACGGCAAGGTTATTGTTCTTGGTGGTCGCTGCATGTAGTTTCTCCCATGTTTGCTGACAGGTTTTCTCCCCGGGAGCAGATATAAGCCAGAATTCAGTCATGTTTGTTACCTCTTTGGCAACCAAGGGAGAAGCTGTAATGTTAAAACAAAGCAGGTAACATTTAATGTCCTTCAGTACAACCTTACAACAAACAGGATCTAAAATGCTCCAAGAAGCCCTAGTGTCTAGTGGAACTACTGGGAGACTATAAAGCAGGTGTGGGGGTGAGACCTTGTGAGAAAAAGTTAGGTCACTTGGAAATGCACTTGAAGCAGGTATTAGGACCCTGGCCCCTCTCTGTCTTTATCTAGGGCCTCATTATTCTGCCCAAGCTGGCCTCAAACTTTTGGGCTCAAGCTATCTTCCCATTTTGGCTCCCCAAATGGCTGCAATTACAGGAACATGATGTCACCAAGCTTGGCTTCTCTTTTTTGCTCTCACCAGCATGAAGAAAACAAGATCTCTCAGCTACAAAGCAGGCTTGATGCACTGAGCCACCAGCAGCCCAACAGCTGCTGGCTTCTTCACTGCTGTCTTGGCTACTCGGCCTAGGCTATTTTCCCATCTGGTTTCCTCTGCCTAAATTTACTCAACAGAGCTATCTTACCCCAGATACTAATCAGGAGACTATCCTGACTATACGATCATCAGTTTATCAGAGAATCTACTCACATCTTTAAGCCTCTGGTTGTTTTGTCTGTTTACCAGTACGGAGATTAAACCCAGGACCTCAAGCACTCTTATGACAGAATCTTTTCCCAGTCCTCCTGAGACAGGGTCTCACTAAACTAAGTTGGCTTTGCACTCGCCTATAACCCAAGTGGGCCTTGAACTTTTAATCCTCCTGCTTTGGCATCCCGAGTAGACAGGATTACAGGACTGTACACTAGACCAGTCTAAACCACCTTTAATAATATCACAGTTTTGGAGAAATGGATGTTTTATTACGTGTTTATACCAGCAGAACTGGTAAAGTATATTTGTGGGTGTATTTTTTACTTGCTGTCTCTCCAAATGGCAGGTAAGGAAAACAACTGTTCTAATTCTTCCTGACATCTATAACAGTGTGAGCCAGCAGATGTCTGTCTCACCATTCTACTAAATACCTTTCTTGGCCCACACATGTCCAAAAGACTCACAGAAACAGGAAAAAAGACCCTATCTATAAATACCTGCCTCTATACTCCATTGAGTTTTTACTAGCATAAAAGGAAATGTCACAAACCATCCTACATAAAGTGAAGCAGTGTCTAGGAAAGACATAGATAGTTCTCTAAGTCTTGCTTTTAACTGGCAACTGCAAACTGTCATGCTCCATTCTCACAAGAACCCTATGAAATAAATACTCAGAGCCTAGTCATTTACCTGAGGGCACAACACACAACTGGCATCAAGTCTAACATCAAACACCAAAGGCCATGTTCTTGAAAGGACTCTTTCCTGTGCTGTGGTAGAAAAGAATGCTGGTGTGTGTGTGTGTGTTGTGTGTGTTGTGCTCGCACAAGCGCACCACTTGCAGTGTGTGGTCATATTACTAATCTTGGGAGTTGTTTCTCTCCTAGCTTACTGGGCGAGGCAGTGTTTCTGGTGTCTCTTGCACTGTGTTCTCTGGGGTGATGCCACTCCTTCCAGCTCCCACAGGGGTCCTGTGGTTACAGGTGTGCACCACTGCACTTGGCTCCCAGGGTCACGAAGATTGTGCAGCTAGGGCTTTCTTTTACCCACTTAATATCTTCAAGTACTTCTTGAATATTATTGAATATTAACCCTGAGGATTAAACGAGCTAACAAATAAATGAATTATAACTGGTTATCTACTTTCCCTTTCCTATTCTTGAAATATAATCTACACACAGTGAAATACACCCATCTTAAGACTTCAATCAGTTCCTGAGTCATGTATAGATCTGTTGAGCTACCGCTAAAACTAATATTAAGAATATTTGTAGTGGCTCATGCCTTTCACCCCTAAACAAGGGTTTCAGTGTGCGTGTTTGTGTATGTGTGCACACACACTGGTGCTCTCAGATGTCAGGACTTTCGATGCCTTAAACTAGATAAAAGTTATGAATGGCTGTGTGAACTCCATGTTGGTGCTGGGATGAGAATCCAGGCGTTCCCTGGAAGAACAGCCACTGCTCTGCCGAGCTGGTTGGCTGTGAGGTCTGTCGTTGTTCTTCTCATCGGATAACATTACTCGTCACATACACTGTCCAGCTTTAAGTTCCACCTTTTACAGTTTTCCATTGACTTGCTCATTATGATACCTCTCCATTAAATCACTGATCATATGTCTAACTCATCATGCTGCACTATTGATCACTGCATTGTATCTTCCTTTTGAGATGGGGGAGGGCAGAACAGACGGCCCAGTGGGTGAAAGAGCAGAACACCAAGCGTCATGGCCAAGCTCCATCCTATGGGACCTACATGGTGGAAGAAGGCACATTTCCTACAAGCTGCTCTCTGACTTCCACACATTAGTGTGTACATGCACACATTATGTGATTTTTAGAAAATGTTTGAGATAGGGTCTTACTATTCAGCCCTGGCTGGCCTGGAGTTTGTCATGTAGACTAAACTAACCTCAAACTCAGAGACCAGCTTGTCTCTGCTTCCTAACTGCTGAAATTAAAGGCTTGTGCCATCAAGCCCAGCCTTTTTTTTTTTCTTTTTTTTAAAGACAGTGCTGTGCTTTGTTCTAAATCCCTCAGGTCTGGATTCAAGAAGACAGAGGGGAAGCAGGAAGGGAGGGCAGAAAGGGAAGCTATTGTGCTGGCAACTATTCAGGTGCAGCTGTCTATTCATTCTTTGCTCAACCTCCCCATGAAGAGCCCTACAAAGGCTGGTGGACTTTACCTGTCAATTTTAACTAGATACACCTTCGTCCAGCCCAAAGTGAGTAAGATCAAATGACTACAGTGCAATACATCTTTGGGGGAAGAGCTAGTGGGGAGGGGGGCTGCAGAGCTCACACATCTTCCTCTGGGCTTCCTGCACTGCCTGTTAAACTGTCTAGAAGCAGTTTCTCCACCTAGCTTGACCAGATTTGTGGGTGTTTGTGGTGGGAAAGTGAGCCCACGTCAGCCAGAAGCTGAAGTCTCTAGTTTTGCTGTACACGTTAGTCACAACCTTCGGTATTGTTACCTAATTGATATTTATGTCTGTGTGGAGATTCAGCCAAATCTTCCAACCTCCCTCCTTTCTCCCTCTTGTGTTTTACATTTAATTTAAATAAAAGAGGATGAATTACAATGAACACCAAAAACTTCCCAAGTACAGGCAGAAAAAAAATGAAGCAATACACAACAATGAACATGAATTGCTTTGGTAATAATGGGAGAAGTGCTTGTTTTATTGCAAATATTCATACGCTGCTGTCTTGACTGGCAAAATAAAATTCATTCAAAGGAGCTCAGGAACTATAACAACTTCTCATCACTGATTAGAATATCTAAAGCCAGGTGTGGAGGTAGCGCACGTTTGTAATCCCAAAAGTACAAGGCTAAGCTGGGCTCCACTACTGGTTAGCTTTGTCACCTGACACAAGCTAAGGCAATCTGGAGGAGCATTTTCTTGATTAATGGTCAAGTGCCTAATGGGGCTGATGGTCCTGACGGTCCTGGGTTGTACTTAAACCCATGAGCGAGCCTGGAGGACCCAGCCTGTGAGCAGCACTCCTCCATGGCCTTTAACTGCCATGGTTCCTGCCTCCAGGTTCCCACCCTGTCTTCCTTCTGAGGACTGTAACCTATGAGGTGAAATAAACCCTTTCCTTCCCAAGCTGGTTTTGGTCAGCTTTTTGTCATAGAAACAGAAACCTAACCAAGACAGCCACATAGTAAAACTAATTTCAAACTCTAATATCTAACATAATAATACTTTAGATTGGCTCTAACATATATTGTTATTATTTCACCAAAGGGCTCTTCAGCCAAGTGTTGTATCATTACTCAGACTAACCTTAAACTGCCTGGGTCATGCAGACTCCCTGCTTCAGCCTTCCTCTTAACTGGGAATAAATGTGTGGACCGCCCTGTCCGGCTCTGCTTTATCTTTTGTTTCCTTGTGCTACTGGGAATCACACCTAGGGGCTCACACACACCACATGCTCTTGCACCAAGCTACACTCCTAGTCCACCAGCTGTCTTTACTTTTAAACACCAGAAACATGCCCCTATCACAACAGCTGAAAAGGCTGAAAAGTTCAGACTAATAAACAGCATCACGACAAAGAACAGTCTGACAAAGAGCCCAGCATTAAAGGCACTGACCACCACACCTAACTCCCTCACCTTGATTCCCAGAACCCAGGGAAAATGGAAGGAAAGAAAACAAGGCTCCACAAAGTCATCCTCTATCCTCCACAAATGTCCTTCGGCACGCAGGCACCCCACAGAGATAAAGAAAGGGAGAGGAGGAGAAGGAGAGTGGGGTGGGGGATACCACCCTGGAGATAATGCAACAGAAAAGGCAAGGCTACATTAAGCGATTATTAAAATAGCTATATGTGAAGCACAAGATCAAGGGTGCCCAATAGCAATTTCATCTCACCATGAATTACAGCCAGAGAAAACCCTAATGCCAGCTCCAGGAAGCACAACGTGATGGCCAAGCACTGCATGGACAACATAAAGACTTAGAAGCTCATCTCAGTTCTGCTTATCATTGCATATAGAGAGAGAGGAATAAGTGGAACTGGCAGGAGGTACTGAGTCCTAGCTTCCTGTGGAAGGAGAGAATCAACTTTTGCCAGTTGTCTCTTGAAAGTGCCTTCAAATGCACACCAAACATGCATGCGTCCAAACATACACACACATCATAAACACAATAAACAACTAAATTAAATAATTTAGAAAGTATTTTATGATTAAATAATTTAAAAACTGACCACCACACCTAACTACCTCACCTTGATTCCCAGAACCGAGTGAAAATGGAAGGAAAACCTACAGACAAAGCAGGTTATCAGCAGGTGTCAGAACAACTGTATCAAAAGAGTACTCCCATGATGACACAGTGAGCTGAATGTTCTAAGGGGTAGCATATTAAGTAACAGAAGATAGCTGAGCATGGTGGTGCACACCTTTAATCCCAGCACTTGGGAAGCAGAGGCAGGTGGATCACTGAGTTCAAGACCAGCCTCATCTACAAAGTTCTAGGACAGCCAGGGCTACACAAAGAAACACTGTCTCCAAAAGAGGGAGAGGGGGAGGTGGTAGCATGAGCCTTTAATTGCAGCACTTAGGAGGCAGAGGCAAGTGGATCTCAAAGTTGGTCTGGTCTACAAATTGAGTTCCAGTCCAGCCAGGACTACAAAAAAGTTAGCTCAATACAGAGCATTTTTAAGAGCTACCTAGCATCTAGAGTTATAACACAAAGATTATTTTTACTCTACTGAGTTTAGAATGATTTATGTGTGTACATGTCTGAATCTACTTTGCATGCTTTTAAGTGATAACTAGTAAATTAAGCAAATAGAAATGAATGATATGGCAAAGAACAAAATAAAATCTAGGTAAATTTTCACTTCACTCAAGAATAAACAACTTGCTGGGCATGGTGGCACATGCTTTTAATCCCAGTGAAATCTTGTCTTCAAAAAAAGGAGGGGGGAAAAAAAAACTTTAGCCAGGCAGTGGTGGCGCACGCCTTTAATCCCAGCACTTGGGAGGCAGAGGCAGGCAGATTTCTGAGTTCGAGGCCAGCCTGGTCTACAGAGTGAGTTCCAGGACAGCCAGGGCTACACAGAGAAACCCTGTCTCGAAAAACCAAAAAAAAAAAAAAAAAAAAAAAAAAAAAAAAAAAAAAAAAGGAGGGGAGGGGTGTTCCTGGAGAGATGGCTCAGCAGTTAAGAGCACTGGCTACTCTTCAGAAGACCTGGGTTCAATTCTCAGCATCCACATGGGAGCTCACACCTGCTCCAGGACTTCTGACACCTTCACACAGATATACATGCAGGCAAACAGTTCAGCCAGGTGTGATGGTACATGCCTATAATCTAAGCACTAGGGAAACTGAGGTCAGAAAAATCTAGAATTCAGGCTAGCCTGGGCAACACAGTGAGTGTGGGGATGGAGGTGGGGGGGATAGTGAATTTATCAAGGACAGAATACAAACCATTTTGAATGTCATATGTACAAGCAACAGATGGCTCTGTGCCCACACTGTTTCCTCAGTAACTCATTACACATATGCACTAAGTTCTGGTTCCCACTTGGAATGGAATTGGAATCTGCCCTCAGTCCTTGGCTGCATTTCTCCTGCCTTATCCTCACAAAGTTCTGGAGCCTCCTTTTCCACCTTAACCTCATGTCTGCCCTTAGTTCTCTTTCCTATTTTGCCTCTTGGCTCCATGCACTTTGCACAAACTCTCCCTGCCTATAAAAACCACCCAAGCCATTTTCTCAACTAAGTCCATCCATCCACCAAATCAATCAACAGATGCCCAACTATATCTCTCTCAATCCACGTCCACTGAACCCAAGTAAACACTGTAACTGTATTAAGGCAGATACATATTTTACGTCTAGTCTCTTATTTAACTAGTAATTGTTTTCAATTTAGGATCTTATTCCTCTCAAATCCCTGAAACTGTGATTGTCTTTAGAAAGCAAAACGAATGAAATATAGTCCCTGTCATTAAGGTGGTTCCAATGACGGCCACAGATCTCTATGAGAGGGTGGGCAGGTGTTAAGGAGGTAAAGAGGTATGAGAGGGAGGCCCATGCAGAGACAGGACAGGAAAACAACCTTCGCACAATGTTTTAGCATTACAGCACAAGGGCTTGAAGCCCAAATACAAAGAGGGGAAGCATGGCTCCAAAGCTCTGGGCGTGTTTGATGACCACACCTCTTACCTCGGTAATCTGAAGGCTAGAATTATTCTCCGACTACACTGATTGTAGTAACTGACATAGCACCACAAAAGGTGGGGTGCTGGGCCTGGGCAGAGCAGATCAGCTAGCAAACAAACCCAAGGAGTACAACCACAGAAAACAGGATGTACCCAACCCTGCACTGATGTTAATGTTTTCAGGAATCAACAATGTAGTCCAGCTGTGGTGGCATACAACTATAACCCTGGCACTTGGAAAACTGATACAGCAAGTGTTGGAGGCTCTCCTGATGACAACGGTGACTTCAGGTCAGCTTGAACTATTACACAGTAAAACCTTGTCTCAAAAGGAAGGAGGAACAAAGGCGAGAAGGAAGGCTGGCTGGCTGGCTGGCTAGCAGGACACTATTTCTTTGAAATGCACTCATCCCTAACATAAGTTCAATTCCATATGAATTAAGGCTGGAAGATGGTCTAGATGTAAAATGACTCCCTTTTTGGTCCTTCAAATTACAGTCAGCCTTCTACATCCAAGGACTCCTATCTGGAGCTCACTGAGTAAGGGGACTTGCCACCAAACCTGATGGCCCAAACCCAATACACAGGAACTCCATGATGGAGAGCACTGAACACACAGACAGACACACACACACACACACACACACTACACAGGAACTCCATGATGGAGAGTACTGACCACACACACACACACTACACAGGAACTCCATGATGGAGAACACTGAACACACAAGCACTGTGCCACATGCATACACAGACACACAAATGTTTTTTAAAAGTCAAAAAATATATACCAGTGATTTCCATGTCTAGACTCTTCCTTTATCATTACTCCCTAAAGCAGAACAATCACTTACACAGCGTGTCCACTGCACATTTAACACAGACAGTTAACACTGAGATGGTTTAAAGTGCACAGAGCATGTACGTAGTGACATGGAGACACTCGGCCACAGGGAAGAGAGAAGATGCTGAAAGAAGTCCTCTTGACACCACGGACAACCAAGTGCAGGAAAGCAGCTTATTCCAACAGGCATAGGAAATGGCATGCTGCAGCTAACAGCACAGCAGCCCTCCAAATAGCACCCTACTTTACAGCAGGATCAAGGTGAGAGGAAGTTGTCACACCCTATCCTACAGTATCATTTTCACTATACAAATAAGTGTTTCCTCTTTGCATGTAAAAATGCTACCCTGCACAGCAGAAGCATCTTAGTTATAATTGGAGGAAGGGAAACTTGCTCCTAGCTTGTTTAATTGTTTTTAGCAACTAAAGGAGAACTCACCTTTCAATATTTCCAGGATTTATATGAGATCTAGAACTGTCAAACTATGTATCATCAATAAATACATCTTAACTTTTTCAAGTTTTATTTTAAGTGAAACAATATTTACTAAATATTATATAAGTGTCTTCGGCACATTTAAATATGAAAGAAAGCAATTTCTAATCAGTTTCGTTTATAAACAGCTATCCTGTTTGTCATCCTAGTTGTCAAGAAACAGAGAGCTTTGCAGATGCCTATCAACAAGTAGGAAGAATCTGAGGCAGGCCGAGGCAGGTTAGGACCAGCAGAGCAAATTCTAGTTACTACCCCAGCCCACTGTCCTATTGGAATGTACTCAAAACCCATTCTTTAGAGCTGGGGAAAGGAGCTCGGGTGGCATGGTACTTGCATAGCAAACCTGAAAGCCCTGAGTTCTATCCCCAACACCACAAATTATGTGGTGGTACACACCTGTATTCCTAGTACTTGGGAAGTAGAGACAGGAGGATCCAAAATTCAAGGTCATCCTTGATTATATACAGTTCCAGTTGAGACCAGCCTAGGTTACCCGAGACTCTTACAACAGGAATAAAAGAAGGTCACTATACAAAATACAATGTTGGAAAGTACCTAGTAACTTCTGGTAAAGCTATTATACTTGAATTGGCCCACTGACCAACATGTGCAATATGCCTATCATTAAAAGTCATTAACTAGAACTCTCTCGCCTGGGAAGGTAACTCGCCTTTAAAATCTCAGCATCTAAGGAGACTGGAAGGTAGAGTTTGAGGCTAGCTTGGACTTTATAGGGAACATGAGGTCAACCTGGGCAAGTGTGAAACCCTAGCTTATAAAACAAAAACAGCAGGGCCAAGGAGATGGCTCAGCTGGGTAAGAGTCCTAGCTGTACAGCCTGGGGATCCAACTTCTACCCCCAGAACCTGAGTAAAGGACGGCGTGGGTGGCACACAGTTGTAATCCCAGTATGCTTACCTCGAGATGAGAGGCAATACCAGGAGACTCACCCAGAAGCTTACAAGTCAGCCGCCCTGATGTACACAGTGCAGCAGAAACCACAGGAAGAAATCAATGCTCAAAGTTGTCTTCTGACCTCCACACAACCCATAGCTCATGAACCCCTGAGTCCACCTCTCAGGACTTCCCTTGTCTTTGGGGCTGATCATTTATAATTTATAAATGATCTCTCAGATACAATATATTCAAGTCTGAAATTCAAGTTAAAGGTTTAAAATCAGGGCTGGGTCATGGCTAACCTACGGAATACATGCCTGTCTAGCTATACACAAGACTGATTCAATTCCTCACACTGCCTCCCTGAAAATAAAAAGCTCATCTGAGATTTTTAACTTCCTCAAGGACAACACACATTGAGTCATGAGTAATGAAAAGCACTTCAATATGTTAGACAACTTGGTGATAAATTCCTCTAGAGTAGATAGTTCATTGCTCCTTTAGAGCAGAGAACAGTTAATGAAGATACCTATCCAAAGTCATAGTTACACTTCCTGTGACTGATAGAAACCTATTTAAGTTCTCATACAGTTAGAAATATTAAAATGTTTCTGCAGTTAATAGCAAAGACCATTAAAAGAAAAACTGAATTCACAGAAGTATTACTCTTATCTTCTGTATCTTCAACGTTGAATATTTGCCCAAGTACGTGATAACAGTACATGCTTATCTGTCTCTGTGAGAAATGCACAGGACTATTTCAAGTACTAATCAGAACTTGGTGGAGTGTCTAAGCATGAAAAAATTTTGTCTAAAATAATGTTAGCATTATAGTTCAGAAGCCCTGAACTAGTACAACCTCAATGGTGAAGTGAAGAGGCCAGGGGCTGGAGATGTCTCAACAGGTCAGAGCATTTGCTGCTCTTGCAGAAGAACCAGGTTCAGCTCCCAAAACTCCACTCAGCTCACAACCATCATCCAGTTCCAGGATCCAATGCCCTTTTCTGGTTTCCACAAGCACCAGGCACAAGTGGTATATATAACACACATGTACACAAAACACCCATACACACAAAAATAATTCATTTTAAAAAGTTAATGAGCCAGTTAATTGTGTTACCTTATAAAGAACTTCCTATTTATTCAGTCTGCTTTAATCACTTAGGAAAGGCCCACCTCTCCCCACTCTCCCACACAGGTCGTAATATGTAGCCCTGGCTCACACTGAATTCAGAGATTCTCATGCCTTTGTCTCACAAGTGCTGAGAGTAAAGATTTGCATCACAACTGGCATCAACCTCTTTCAATAAAAGGCCAGCACTGGGTTCACCCAACATTTTATTTTCAAACACCCATTATGTTCCTCACTTCAGATGCATATCTCATCAGACTCTTATCCTGCTATACTCTCCTCCACTGACTACTGGACTCAATTCTCTGAAATCGTGTGTGTGTGTGTGTGTGTGTGTGTAGTACATAACAAGTACATTTCCCACTGGAGAATGCTATTTCATTACCTAGCTTACAGACAAGATGAGAGTCCAGAGACACAGGTCTGTAATATTGATCTGAGGAGGCAGAAGGATCAGGAGGTCCAGGCTCACCTTGGTTTAATGCCTAAGCTCTTTCCATGAACACCATGCTAATGCTGTCTTTAACACTGATAATAGCGGGTGTGTGGTGATACCTTTAGTCCCAGCTCTCGGAAGCAGAGGCAGGTGAGTTTGAGGCCAGCCTGGTCTACAAAACAAGTTCTAGGACAGCCAGGGTTGTTACACAAAGAAACCTTGTCTCAAGAGGGAAAAAAAAAATTGATGAAATGGAAATCAAATGCAAATTAATTTGTAGCTAAAATGAAACAGCTCTATATCCAAATGATGAAAACACACCCTCAGATGGAATACAGACTGGACAAGGCAAACTATAACAGACACTTAGTCAAAACTATTGCTATTCCAAGCAAAATCAAATACAAAGGAGAAGAGGGATTACATAGTTGTGCCCCAGCACAGGCGACAGGTAGTTTCAGGTCAGCTGGGGATACATAAGTCAAAGGCAGGCTTACTGCCCACCAAGGGACTGGTGGCCTGCAGAGGCCCTTTTCCAAGGTTCACTGTGACATGCTAGTCTTGCTTTTGACCAATGGACGTTATCCTACAAGTTAGGGCAGTAATCATAAGACTCCAATTTCTGAAGCCCGTTAAGTTTTAGGTTTAAGAAAAAACAAAACAACTAATGTAAATGAGAATGCTAAGATTTATAAACATGCTGCGTGGTGTAGGCCAGCCTGGTCTACAGAGTGAGTTCCAGGACAGCCAGGGTTACACAGAGAAACTGTGTCTCAAAAAAAAAAAAAAAAAAAAAAGATTCATAAACACACACATGCCAGCACTCAGGAGGCAGAGGCAGGCAGATTTCTGAATTTGAGAACAACCTTGTCTACATAAAGAAACCCTGTCTCAAAAAACCAAAAAGTAAAAATAAATAAATACATACATACATACATACACACACACACACATACATACATCACATACACAAAGATGAGTCTTTAATCCCAGCACTCAGGAAGCAGATGTATCTCTGTGAGTTCAAGTTCAGCCTGGTCTATATAATGAGTTCAAGGACAGCTAGGGCTACATAGTGAGACCCTGTTTCAAAACAAGATAGATAGATAGATAGATAGATAGATAGATAGATAGATAGATAACGATAGATAGTAGATAAGATAATATACATATAATATAGTATGTCTGTGTCTGTGTGTGTGTCTGTGTGTATCTGCGTGTCTGTGTGTGTGTATCAGTGTGTGTGTATGTGTGTAATCCTGCCCTGTTTTAAATGCAGGATAAGAGTAGGCACCTAACTCTCAACGTTCAGTTTGCAGAGTACTATTTCTTGAGATCGATCTGCTATCTGCAAAGTAACCAGAAGACAAAGGATCCTGTAGTTCTGAGCCGAAAATCTGCGGCTCACTCTGCACAATGAGAGTCACTTCTTGTTGCCACCGTGAGCACACCGCTCACCCTGCCACTCCTCATCTCCTCCAGCTAGACAGGACTCAGAAGCCCAAACCACTGACAGAAAAGCACTGCACAGTCTGACTCCAGCTCTCCCCACGCAGGCCTGTCTGCCCACGTCCCACTACCACACTTTCTCATTCCAGGTTTCCCCGCAAGTTCCCCTCTCATTTCAAGGCCTTGACAAATGCTGTCCCCTCACTCCTGCCTGCTCATCCCCTTTCCACAGCAATCTCTTCTCAGACCTTAGGTCAAGTCATACCCTCAGCAAAGCCTTCTTTGAATCTTCCACAGAGGTCATATTCCTGGGAAGCATCTCTGCCCTGCTCCATTACTCCTTCAGAGCAGAGTTTACCTGTGCAAAACTTTTTTTTTTTTTTGACACACAGTCTCACAATGTAGCTTTGGTTGGCTGTCTCCAAAGTCTAGGATTAAAGGTGAATGCTCTATCACACACCACATGTACGAATATGAAAACCTATCTCCTCTGGATCTCTCTGGAAGCTTTGAGAGCAGAGTCCCTGTCTTCTTCCTAAGCCTTAGCACTCCCATAGTATCTGTCACAGAGCATGCACTTGTGAACAAGTATCATCAGACTTCAAAACTATTTCCCAGTGTTCCACAATACAGTCTACTACAAACCTGGCCTTTGGCACCCCTGAAACATGTCTTCTCTCATCCAGCCCTCAAATAATGAATGGGGTTTTCACTGAATAAAAAGTTCTCCTCTGTTTCCTCCGATCACACTGACTTGGCAAGACCCAAATTCAACTTGTCCTTCCTCCAGGATACTTTTTCTCCTCTTCTATTTTTTACCAGTTCTATACAACCTCATCTTTCCCCTGTGACTTCTCAGCATCAATGTGGACTCCTAGGGCTGGGCTAGTCACACCCCACCACTCCATTCCCGGGGCACCACTAAAGACTGAGTGGACAATTTTCCCTCTGATACATTTTTCCTCTAAAAGAATACTAGCTTCCCTCTCATGCCTCATAGGTGATTCAATTTGTCTTATAAGAGATTCTACCCGCAAGTTCCTTTTCCAGGATTTTGCTTAACCTCCCCCAACCCCAATCTAGTGAAATGTTTTTAGCTGCCTGTATTCCTGTTCCGTCCACTGCCTACACTGTCCTCTGTGACCACCCCCTGCCTGAAGTGGGCACCCCTTCCGTCCTGAAAACTGTTAATTCCCTCTATTCACATACGGGCGTAAACACACCCAGTGGAGACTACACACACACACACACACACACACACACACACACACACACTTCAACCCAGATCCTCACCTGAGGCATTTCTATCACTTTCCACCTTCTCACAAGTGACCAGACCAGGACTGACTGGGACTCCCACCCAAGGAGGACCCGAATGTACAACACTTCTCCCTTCTGCCAGTGGATCCCCGCCTGGGCCTCTTCCCCTCCTTTTCCTTCCAAAGATACCAGCTCTAGGCCCCGAGATGCGGAGAGCCCGCACCCAGGCCGGCTGCAGGTCCGACGCCACAGTCTAGGCCCCCGCGCTGCCCCATCGTCCCCCGGCAGCCACTGCAGTGGCAGGTCCCCGCAGGGCTGCGGCTCACTGACCCCGGAAGGTGTCTCAGGAGGAGGCGGTGGCGACGGCGGGTGCAGAGGCAGGAAGCCTGGCAGACGTTAACCGCTCAGCGCTCCATCCCTCCCGGACCTAAGCTCTGGCCTCTCGGCTTCCTCGACCCCTGCGCCCAGCGCAAGTCACGTGCCAGCCGGAGCAGTCAGCTGACCGCGGCCCACGCCGTTCCGCCTACGCGCGCGCAGCACTGCGCGCAATCACGACGCGGCCCGGCCTCCGGAGTAGGCGGGGCTGAGCGAGCGCGCAGAGCGGACTTCCGGGTGGGTGGAGTTTGCGGCTCCTCCAGACGCACCTGGTCCGAACAGTCCCCGCCCACCCTAAAATTACCCACAGGTTTCAGCCGTTCAGACTCCCCCAAGCTCCTGCACTGCAAATTTTGACAGTCCAGTTTTCGGGGAAAATCTTTTTAACAATCCACTTCAGTGATTTCATATTTTTCATCCAATTTGGTATCACCGTTCAATAAAGTGTTCAGGTTTAGTTACTCAGCACCAAACATTGTTGATCTGTTTTTGAGAATTTGTTACTGGAGTGACCCTTTGCCAGGAACTCCTTATCTGGTTTAGGGGTACCAAAATGGATACAGGAAGTCAAGGAAGATTTCAGGATACAGGCCTGGACAGGGAAACCGTCAGCCTTAGATTCCAGAAAAGTAGATATCTCTCAAACCATGCACATCTCATTGGTTGAGAAGTTACTTGGTACATATCTCAGCATTTTAGGTACTTGGGGATTGGGGGATTTTCTATTTTAATCGGGTTTTTTTTTTTTTTTTTTTTTTTTTTTTTTTTTTGGTTTTTCGAGACAGGGTTTCTCTGTGAAGTCCTGGCTATCCTGGAACTCACTCTGTAGACCAGGCTGGCCTCGAACTCAGAAATCCGCCTGCCTCTGCCTCCCAAGTGCTGGGATTAAAGGCGTGCGCCACCACGATTTACAGATTAGCAAAGTGAAGGCCCAGAGGTTATGGAGCTGTTTGTGCAATAAATGGGCACTCCAGACATTAAGTCCTGGCTGTTCTTACTACCAAGTGGAATAATAGATTTTCACTGTCAACTTGACTGGCTTTAAAATTGCTAGGAGACAAGCCTCTGGGTGTGTATTTGAGGGAGTTTCCAGCCAGGTTTAACTTAGGACATTCACCTCAAATATGGGCATCTTGAACACTCGGAGCCAACACATAATTTTTTTTTTCAAGGATAGAGAGATGGATCCAAGGGTACCACACACGCAGAGGATCTGAATTCTGTTACTAGCACCCACCTGGAGTGCCTTGTGACTCCAGCTGCCTCCAGGGGATCCGATGGCTTCATCTGGCCTCCCGCAGGACCTGTAATCAATCATATGCACTCCCAGAAGGACAAACACTTATACATATAAATACAAATAAATCTTTAAAGAACGATAAATAGGATCTAGAGAGAGAAAGTTCAACAGGTAATGGGGCACTTGTCACCAGGCCTAATGACCTGAGTTGTACCCCAGAACCCACATAGTAGATTCTGCAAGGTAGCCTCCCATGCAAGCTATAGCACCCACACGTAAATCAAAAATGTTAAATAAATAATCTTTTTTAAAGGAGAAAGCCAAGCATCAACGTTCATCTCTCTCTGCTTCCTGACTACCAATACAATGTTGGCCTTCAGAGCTACAGTTATTCTTACTACCCTGACATAAACTGTGAAACCCCCCCCCAAAAAAAAAAAAAAACCCTTTCTGTAGTCATTACTTTTCTATTGTTGTGATAAAACACCAAGACCAAGGCAACTTATAGCAGAAAATATGTATTTGGGCTGACATTCCAGAAAGAGTTCATTACCATCACAGCAGGGAGGTGTGGCAGCAGACAGACATAACGATCCAGCTGAGAGCTCACAAATCAAACCACAAGCAGGAAGCAGAAAGCAAAGTAAAAATGGTATGAGTCTTTGAACCCTCGAAGCCCACTCTACAGTGACATACTTCCTCCAACAAGGCCACATCTCCTAAATTTCCTCAAACAGCCCCACTAAACAGGGACCAAGTATTCGAATGCCTAAGAATGTGCAGGATGCCTCATTCACAAAACCACAGCTTCCTTCCTTAAGTTGTTTCCTAGCAACAACAACAAAAGGCAAGTAATACACAAAATTGCTAGCAAGGAATGGGACTTTCAGTCTAATAAACCTAAACGTGTTTCTTAAACCTTTGAAATTGGTTTGCAGGATCTGCGTGTGAGAGTCTGGAGCCGTGGTCTAGAGCAGCTCCAGAATGCTGTAAGTACAGTGTAATGAGCCATAGTGAGTGGAGTCCAGAAGACTAGAGTGCAAACAGAAATAAATGAAGTCCTGACTCATTTCAGGTTTCAGGGGGAACCATGATTCCATTGGGAACCAGACTGGAAGTCCATTGTATCCAGTTCTGGAAAAGAACTTGGCTGCATTCTTACTCTGTCTTGAAATTTTAAATTTTACAATTTAAGGTTCAAGAAAGGAGTGAGCTGTTCTTGTTCTACAGAAAATGGAAACACCCTTTGTATTCCAAAATAGGGTCTCAAATATTTTGTAATTTTCATTTAAATGGTTAGGAAACTTGGAGCTATTAGTTAATCTGTCTTCCAATACTATTTAATATAGCACTGAATAAATGATGGGCCTGTCAATGGATGAGTGGTCAACTAATAGCTCTCTAAGTAATTGATTAATTTTTCTTCAATAAAGTTGCATAAAGCAATGAAAAAATAAAATGTAAAGTTCAGCTCAAAGAAATGAAGTAAGTTACTTGGCAAGGGATTTTATGACAGTATGACATCCAACCTGCAAAATGGCTACTGCTCACTGAACTTAGCTTTTAATCAGGAAGAAGAAATATACGAAATATGCAGTTTGATTGAAGGATCTGGAACATACTTAAAACAGCAGATAAGATAGATGCAGAGAAAACAGATGTTCCATTGATCGCTCCAACTTATGGAAATACAAATTGAAGGAACTCTGGCTGGCCTGAGCATGGGACCATGGCAACCATGGCAACCATGGAGAGTGTGGCTCTGGCAGGCCTTGCCCTTATCCTCCATTCCTTCTGCTTTGCTAAAATCTGTTAGATTACGTTCTTGAAGCCAACCACCAGGGTCTATTCCCTTATTTGGTCAATTCCTCCTCCTGAGGCTGACTACCAAGGTCCAGCAAAGATTTTGAAGTATTGAAGTTCAGCAATCAAAAGCCCCCTTTGGCTCGCCTAATTAGTTGCTCAATTAAAATTAAACATCTCACCCTAACCTGGGGTTTTCCTTTGTACCTTTATAAACTGCCATTTTCCTATGGGCCACAATTGTCTCCTCTATCTAGAGGCAGTCCTTTGTTGCCCCCATCCTCTGGGACAAATGTCCCTTCTCCTTCTCCTCTGTTCCCTTCCTCTTCTCCCTCATCCTCTATCCTGTCTTTGTCTCTTATTCCCAGCTTTGTCCTCGCACAAATGAATCATCTTTGTGCTAAGAACTTGGCTGTGAGGTGTCCAGAGCTGACACTGATCATAAGTACAATGGAAAGGAGAGAACCCAAGAAGAGGATTGCTGAAGGAGTCTTTCTAAAAAAAAACGACTTAGAGAGCTAGAGAGATGGCTGTAGGAGGAGCTAAGTTGGGAGGAGTAGGGAGAAGAAGAGGAGGAGAAAAGAGAGAAAGGAAAAGGAAGAGGAGGAGCTAGAGAGAGCAGAGATGTAGAAGGATGGAGAGCCACGCAGGTATGGAGAGCAGTGCGGGTAACTATATTTAGGTTAGCTAATTGGGAAACAACTCTCTTTGTGTGGGCATATTGTTATTGAGCTTTACCAAACATATAAAGCCTTTGATTAATCTTTAAGCATTAGAGTCTCATTTTTTTCTACCGGGCCCGCGTGGATGGCTGGATGGTCTGGGCAATGCCCAGTCTTTCGGAGACAGTGTGGAAGATTGGCACAGCCATCTCCCAAGCTGGCATCTCGTGGCTGGCAGGGCTGGTGTTTCTAGCTGGCCATTTCTAGCTGCGGCATGCACATGGCCTCTGGCTGAGAAACACGGCAGCTGAGCTAGGCAGAGTGCCGCAGCATGACCAGAGGCTGTTTTTTTTAAATAATTACTTCAACAGATGGCTCAGAATTTGTTGCTCTTCCAGAGGACTAGAGTTCAGTTCCCAGCACCCACATCAGGCAGCTCACAGCCTCTTCCAGCTTCAGGGGTTTCAGTGCCTTCTTCTGTCCTCCTTGGTCTTGTTTGTGAGGTATTGTCTTGATTAATGATTGGTGTGGGATGGCTTAGCCACTGTGGTCAATGCCACCCCTAGGTAAGTAGTTCTGGACTGTATAAGAAAGCAAACTGAGCAAGCTATAGAGAGCAAGCCAGCACACAAGGTTCATCCATGATCTGGGCTTCAATTCCCTCCGCCAGGTTCTTGCTTGAACTCTTGGCTTTGCTTTCTTCAATGATGGTCTGTAGCTGTAAGATGAAATAAGCCATTTCTTCCTCAGCTTGCTTTTGGTCAAGCAGGGCAAGTTGACAGTGTACGTAATATAAATTATGGAAGCAAATGCCTGTTCAAACATTCTTGGCATAACTGGTTCTTGGAAGGAAGGGTTCGAGGGTCCTCTGATTATCAAGAACTGAACACAGTAAACCTGGGCTCACTAAAGGGTAGAAGAGCTACTTTTCCTTTCCTGCAGGGGCTGGGAAGGGGCACAGACTAATCCCATGAGTCAGGTAAGCCTGCCTCTGCTACTTGCTAATGTTTAAGGGGCTCAATTTAGCCTTCTATAAATCCCAATAGGCTTATTGAGCAGATTCAGTAAGATAATGGCAATAATGCAGTTAACTAAGCCCCTGGCTTCATGTGTTTCCCCACAGAATGCTAGTCGTAATGTCAGGGCGTCTTTTATAAAAAGAATTGGAATACAAGGAAAAGACTGAATCTCAAAAAGGCAGTAACCAAGTTACCAGAAGAGAGGCACCTGGCCAGATAGGCAGACAGATGGTGGTTCTAAACCACAGTGTAATGAGTTAGCTACGTGGGCTCAGTCCCTGCTCAAGCTTTTTGAGATGCAGCAAGTCCTGAGCCTCAGAGACTTTGGGGGTTTATTGTTGCTGTTGGTTTGCTTAAAGTTTTTGTTTTGCTGGTGAGACAAAGTCTTAGGGTGTAGCCAAGTTGACTCCGTAGCCCACAGTAGCCTAGAACTTGCGATCTCTCAGTCTCCTGAGTGCTGCGATTGCAGGGGCACACCACCATACATCTGGCCTAAATTACCTGAAAAATAGAGGGTGAGGGGAACAGGGCGTGGTGGTGCATACTTTTAATCCCAGCTTTTGGGAGGCAGAGAGATGGTCAGATCCTTGTGAGTTCTACATCAGCCTGATCTACACAGCACGTTCCTAGACCAGATGAAGCTACACAAAGAACACTGTCTCAAAAGAGGCTGGGTTGGCAAAATGGATAGCAGGGTAAAAGTACTTGCCACCAAGCCTGATGACCTGTTGTTAACTGCCCAGACCCCCATGGTGGAAAGGGAAAGCCGACTCCCTCGAGCTTTCCTTTGATCTCCATGGCACACATGCGTGCATGAGTATACACATGTGCATACTAAATAAGTAAGTAGATATACATTTTAAAAACTTTTAATTTTAGCTCTTAATTATATCAGCTAGGCATGATGGCACATACCTGTAATCCCAGCACTAGGAGACTGAAGCAGGAAGATTGCTGTGAGTTTGAGGCTAGCCTGAACTACATAGTGAGGCCCTATCTGAAAAAAAAAAAAAAAAAAAAAAAAACCTAAACAATAAATAATTACATAGGTAGGTAGGTAGATAGATAGATAGATGAAATGTCATACCCAGGTACCCTGACACCTGCCTTTTGAAGCACTTAGGAGGCTGAGGCAGAAGGATGACAAGTTTTAAGCCAGCCTATGCTATGCAATTCTGTCTCAAAAAAAAAAAAAAAAAAAAAAAAGTTGAAGTTAGTGACAGAGCTACAAAGGCTAAGGCAGAAAGACTGGGATTTCAAGACCTGCCAAAGCTACAGAGAGAGTTCAAGGCCAACCTGGGCAACTTAGTGAGATGCTGATTAAATATATAATAAAAGGCGAAGGAAATGTTTGACTGTGTATATAGCTCTGTTGCAGAGATTCTTCACAAGTCCTGGACAATTCAACCCTCAGCACACAAATCAAACAAACAAACAAACAAAAACAAAAAAGTCTTTGCAATAATAGAAGATAAAGCTAGGTTTTTAATTTGTTGAATCACAAAATGTTTGAAGAAGTAAGTGTTCTATACATAGAGTTATTATCTTTTTTGTTTGTTTGTTATTGTTGTTTGTTTGAGGTAGGAAGTCATACTATAACGTAGGCTTACCTAGAACTCACTATGTAGCTAGTCTAGTTCTGGCCAGCTTTGAAATTGTGGCAATTGTTCTGTGTTTGTCTTCCAAGTGCTGGAGTCTTCTCACCTCTTTTCAGTTCTTGTCACAGAAATGTCATTTGTTCGTTTATTTGTTTGTTTGTTTTAGTCCCGATTTCTTTGGATGTCCTGGAACTCACACTGGCCTTAAACTCAGAGATCTGTTTGTCTCTGCCTTAGTGCTGAGACTAAGGGTGTGTGTCACCACACCCAGTTGGAACTGGCAACGCTTCAGATGCTGGAAGGATTATCATTTAGCATACAGTAGTGTTACCATGAAGTTAAAATTCTATGGCAGTCCTTCTAGAAGGCTTCTTAGATCTAGCTGGGTTTCAGTTAGACCACCTAAAGATGGCTGTCTGGCCTCCAAGCATCTTGTCCTTGTAAAATTGTATGGATACTTGTCTCCATGACAACTTAAATTGCTTGACTTTCTTCTCCTCTCCATTCTTGTCCTCCAGGTAGCTGCTGAAGTTTACAGGTTGCCTGTTTTGGTATTTTGAATAAGAATGACCATAAGTTCATATATTTGAATGCTTAGTTACTAGGGAGTGGTGCTGTTTGAAAGGATTAGAAGGACCAGGAGGTGTGGCCTTATTGAGGTAGGTGTGGCCTTGTTGAAGGAAGTGTTTCACTGAGGGTGGGTTTTGAGGTTTCAAAAGCCCACACTGGGTCCAATCTCTTTTAAGTCAATTTTAAAATATTTTATTAATGAAATGAAAAACCCAAAAAGTGTATTCTAATTTCCCCTGTATCATCTGTCACCCATGAATGAACATCAAAATTCTAGTGCAAGTGTTATGATCTGAGGAACTGTCACCACAAAAAACAGGCAACAAATCTCAGTTTGGAGATTTATTGGGGGAGGGGTATACAGAGGCTGCCTCTGGGTGAGGGTAGAAGGAAGATGAGAGCAGGAAAGGAGGGACTGGCTTTTCATAAGGGGATGTAGCACATGCGCAGTGGGAAGACTATTCAACTTGTGGTGACAAAGGGAAAGTGTCACATCTTGGCAGCTAGTGATGAGATGTCTGCCGTCAGTACTTAAAGGGCAGAGAAAGGGGTGAGGAACACCAATCACAAATTCTCCCTTTTTTGGCTCCTAGTTGGCACCTGCTTGGATTATCTACAGACATAAGGTGGGGTGGGATGAAGGGTATCAGGTGGATCATAAACGTCTCTGATGTCCAGCCATTGCTGAGGGCCATTACTGAGGAGCTGCTAGGGCAGAGAAGGGGAAAAAATCCAGGAAAACAAGTAATTTTAGTTCTGGGAACTAAGTTACTGTGGCTTTGAGAATTGTAATTATTTAACCAAAATAGAGGAGCTTTTTGAAATGGTGTGACAGCTCGTTTATCCTCAAACATAAACAAGATGATTCGGGGAGATACCCAGCTCAGCAGTACCTAGGCAGCACATGCAGTGACACTATGGTCTGACATCTCCTCCCAAACTCACATTGATATTTAATTGCGTTGTAGCAATGTTGACAGGTAAGACCTCTGGGATGTGATATGTGTCACCTAGCGGATTAGTTAGTTTTATGTCAGCCTGACACAAGCTGGAGTCATTTAGGAAGAGGATCACTCAGTTGAGACAATGGCTGTAGAGCACGTTCTTGATAATGGTGGATGTGGGAGGACTGTATAGTGGGTCGGTCTGATGCTGCTAATATCAGATGATAAATTCTGTACCCCAAGATCTGGTTGCTCCAAGGTAAGCAGATCTTTATATACACCAGCTTTTGTTGTATAAACCTTGTCCTCCATGTTATCTGTGATTGGTTAATAAAGATGCCTACAGCCTGTAGCTGGGCAGAAGAGAGGTAGGTGGGGCTTTGGTTCCCAAGCTTGGAGACTGAGGTGAGGACCAGGAGGAGGGAGGAGAGGAGGAAGAAGATGAAAGAAGTCACCACGAGGTAGGTGGATCATGAGCGCATGGCCATAAGGGCCAGCCAGCCAGAGTAGGAGCAGCCCAGACCGAACATGGCAAGTGACATCTCAGGGTTACTGACAGGGAAGCAGACAAAGTAGCACAGGGGGTTGATGTCTGCCCAGCTCTATTTGCTTTAAGGGTTATTATAAATATAAAGGTTTTGTGTCTTTTATTTGAGAACTAAATGATCTAGGGTCAAATAAAAAAAAGAAAAAAAACGAATAATATTTACCAAAACAGCTCAGCCCACTGTGGATGTGCAAACCCTGGGCAGGTTGTCCTGAGTTGTGTAAGAAACCAGACTGAGCTGGCCATGGGGAGCAAGCCAGTGAGCAGCACCCCTCCATGGCCTCTGCGTCAGCTCCTCTGTAGCGTCCGCCTTGGCCAGCAAGTAAGACGCGACACGGTCGGATCCTTCTCAGTCAGCTTTATTCCAGGAACGGCTCTTGACTTAGGGACGGGGAACTGGACGAGGGACTAGGATAGGGGTGTATGGCCGGGGACCGGACCGGGAAGGCCCGGGAAGGGAAGGCAAGGGAAGGGCAGGGAAGGAAGGGAAGGGAAGCGAAGCGAAGGGCCAAAAGGCGAAGGCCAAAAGGCCGCAGCAGCAGAAGCGAGCTGCTTATCTAGCTGCCCTAGGCGTGCTGGGTGATGTGTCCTCTCAGGATAGGTTAAGCTGCCAATACCTCATTATCATGAGCCCGCTCAGGAGGGGCACGAGGCCGACGCATGCTCAAAGGACTTGTTTACCAGTTTCTGAGCTGGCCACTCTGGAAGCCAGCTGCCTGCCTTGTCAGGTGCTAGTCATATGACTTTGCAACTGTAAACACGGCTGCCTACATCTCCCCCTTATTTATTTATTAAATTTGAAGTAGGTTACCTCTGGACCCTTCAGACCTTAGGCATCCCACACCCAAGCATGCTTGAACTCATTCATTAGGTGTTTGGAGTGAGGCGATTGAAAGCACACCTAGAAGGTCGCCGCTAGCGCAGCAAGTCAGCGGTGGAAAACAGAGGTCCGAGCCCTTGTGCAAAGTGAAGGCATTGTAATGGGAAAGTTTATATTTCTGCCATACCCGCCTTCATGCCTTTTTTCAGGGAGAGGTACATTTGGCACAAAACCTCTATGCACTCGGACATGCTTTCAGAGAATCTATCTCAGGATTGAGAACATCTCTAGTCGAGGCGCCTCCTCGTACCCCCGCTTCAGAAACATTGAGGTGATGCTGTAGGAACCTCATGAGTGTACACCTTTGGCAATGGTCAAGATGGTCAGGATCTAGGGATTATGCCTGGATGGCCATTACTGGGTCCAGAAAGCTCCCCACTATGCCTCCCTAAGGGAGGCCAGCCAAATACCTGGGGGAGTGCCTTCCTCCATGGCAGTCAGCGCCTGGTAAACAACAACCTTGTCCTGCATGGTCATGGCACAAATGACACAGAAACCAAAGGCAGAAACCACATCCTAGGAGAACAACAGCTCCCCAGATAAATACTCCCGCTCATTCTTTAAAGAAAATTGAGGGCACCCTTGACCCAAGTGGTGAGCCCCTCCAAAGTAAGGGGATCCAGGCGGGTGCCATTCAGGGTAGCGATCTGCAACAGGAGCCTCCTGGATAGGTACTCGTCTTCTTTCGACCAATTTCCTTTCAGGTACTCAGACAGGAGGCGACTCTGATTGAGAGACTGAGAAGAGTTATATACCAAAGGAGTAATATACAGTCCCCTGAGAGAGGAGACGCAAGAGAGCTGAATAAGTTTATATCTAAACAGGTTAAAAATGGGAAAGGTATTAAGGTCAGCCTCCACCGTTACCGGTACAAAGGTAGGCAGTCTGACAATAAAGGCAGTGTCATTCCTGCCTTCCCAGCACTCTGCATTTAGTAGAGTTCTTTGGCAAAGATATGGTGGCACTGTAAATCATAAATAGCATGGTGATGTTTAGGGAGTCATCAGTCCGGTTCGAGGCGTCCCCCGAACCTTGTGACGATCCCAAACTTACCTGAACAAGCACGTTTCTCAAAACCTCTGCGTCAACCTTACTATCTGCAAGGGGATCCAACCAAGCAGATACATTGGCTAATACAAGGCGCAGAGTTTTGATTTTGGCAAAGCATACAAACACAAAAGGTAGAGAAAAGGTAGGAAGGACCGGGGAATTAGAATGGACCGGCATAGGCACTGGCCAGGTGCGTGTGACGGCCCACAAAGGTATAAAGTCACCCGGTATCCATAGCAGTAGTAGGGTCAAAAACAGGATCTATGCCCTCATCATCCTTTTCTCCGTCTGGGACTGCTGGGCTGGAGATCTTCCGAGTCATTCTCTCGGGTACCCAGATGGGGTTTTCTTGGTCCTCTGGAAAGACACAAACAGAACCTCGTGCCCTTAAGAGCACGGGATCGGGCCCTCGCCATATGTTTGTTATAATATCTTTCCATTTTACTTTCTCTGGCGGAGGGCGTAGGTGATTATGATGCCTGTCAGCAGCAGACTGACCCTGAGCATCCAAATTTAGGAAATTTAAGGTAAATAGTGCTAAGGATAGTCTATGCTTGGGGGTAAGGCCGTGGCCTATTCCCTCTTTTTGTTTTTGAAGGCATTCTTTGAGCGTGCGGTGTGCTCGTTCTACAATGCCCTGCCCCTGGGGGTTGTAGGGCAGTCCATGAGTGAGTGAGACTTCCATGCGTTGGCAAAAGGAAGAAAAGGCCTGTGCCGTGTAGGCTGGGCCATTGTCCGTCTTAAGTGTTTGGGGTTTTCCCCAAGCTGCCCATGCTTCCAAGCAATGAGTAGTTACATTGGTAGTTCTTTCCCCAGTGAGGGGAGTAGCATGGATGATACCTGAACAAGTATCCACAGAGACATGAATATATTTTAATTTTCCAAATTCTGTAAAGTGAGTGACATCCATCTGCCAAACCCTGAGGGGTGAAATGCCTCGAGGGTTGATGCCCACATGCGATGGATGTAAGTGTATAATGCATTGGGGGCAATCGAGCACAATTTGGCGTGCTGCAGCCCGCGGCAGGTTGAATCTCTGCTGCAATGTCTTAGAATTTACATGAAACAACTGATGGAACTGTGTTGCACGATCCCAAGCAGTGCTCAGGAAGATGCATTCTTTCTTAGCCCATAGGTCTAACCGTGTCATTTCCAGCACTCAAGGGTCCTGGTAATCCTGTGTGAGCTCTAATGTGCTGGATAAAGAATTTGTTGGTGCGCTGTCTAATTACGTTTTGTAAATCTTTAAAGAGGGTGCACACTGTGCTACTAGCTCTGATGGGTCCTGCGACCTCTAGGACTCTGACACTGTTCACTACGTATGCAGAATCGGAGAGTAAGTTAAAAGCAAAATGACACGCTCTGAAAACTTCCAGAACTATCCGCAACTCAACAACCTGAGGTGAACCAGGCTGGAATTGGCACAGTACAGGCTGAGAGTTCCCTACTAGGTATGCTCCACAGCCATTTTTGGAGCCATCAGTGAAAATATTAGGTACATTTTTCAAGGGACTATGAGAGGTGACAGAAGGAAAAACTACAGGATGCTCCTTGAAAAAGGATAATAAAGGATGTTTGGGGTAATGATTATCTATAATGCCATCAAAACTACAGGTCAAAATGGCCCAGTCATCTATTGTACCACATAAGACCTTCACCTGGTAAGCAGAGTAGGGTGTTATGAGTGTTTCAGGCGTTCGTCCAAAGTGCTGCACACATAGGCGAATGCCCTCCTGGGCCAGACGAGCTACTGTGGTGGGATAATGTTCAATGGATTTGCTTGGAGATATTTTTGGGTGGACCCACAAGAGTGGCTCATCCTGCCACAAAACCCCTGTAGGTTGATTACGTGTGGCAAGGACACATAGGATTATGGGTAGCTCTGGTTTTAGTCTTCCTAGGAAGGCTTCCCTCAAGCTCTTTTCTACCTTCTCAAGTGCAGCTCTGCCTTCCGGAGTCAGGAGACGGGGCGAGTCAAGAGCTGAATCACCCATCAATATCTCATACAAAGGTTTTAATTCCTGGTTAGACAGATGTAGATAAGGACGTATCCAATTAATGTCCCCTAGCAATTTTTGAAAATCATTTAGGGTTGTAAGGTTGTTCTTACGTAATTCAAATTTTTGAGGTACTATGTCCTTGATACTTATTTTTGCCCCAAGGTATTTCATTACCTTGCTTTGCTGAACCTTTTCTGGAGCTATTATCAGCTGTCTTTTGTCTAAATGCTTGATCAATTCTGCATAGACACGGTCCAACAAAGGTTCAGTTTTTGCTGCTATTAAAATGTCATCCATGTAATGAAGACAATGAACCTGGGGAAATTTTTCCCTGACAGGGGCTAAGGCCTCTGCCACATATAATTGACACATGGTGGGCTATTGGCCATGCCTTGAGGCAGTACTGCCCACTGGTAACGCTGGTCAGGTTCCTCATGATTAATGGATGGAACTGTAAAGGCAAATCTCTCACTGTCCTTTTCACAAAGTGGAATAGAAAAGAAACAATCTTTAATGTCAATGACAATAATAGGCCAATCACGAGGTAGAGTAGATAGTAGAGGCAATCCTCTTTGAACCGGCCCCATGACCTGCATCTGACGGTTTATGGCTCGCAGGTCATGTAGCAGCCTCCAATCCCCTGATTTCTTTTTTATAACAAATATGGGAGTGTTCCAGGGAGAGATAGAAGGTTTAATATGTCCCAACTCTAATTGTTCTTTGACTAGTTGTCTAGTGGCTAGCAACTTTTCTGAGGAAAGAGGCCACTGGGAACCCACACTGGCTCCTCAGTCTTCCAGATAATGGGTATACTAGGTCCAGTGGCCACTAGGAAAAACCCAGTCCCATGCGCAGCCCTTTAGACTGCAGTTGCACTGGTTCCCTTCTCTCTTGGAGATGTTTTCCAGTGCCATGAGATGGATGCCATCCCATGTCTGTCATCATGTTTGTTGCCTCTGTGGAATAATGTGTGTTTGTCAATCTCAATTTCATTGCTTTAACAGGTCTCTGCCCCAAAGGCTAATAGGTAAAGATAACACAAAAGGTTGGAAGGTGCCTTCATTTCCTTCCTTGTCTTTCCAAGATAATGTACCTGCGCTTAAATCGGGCGATTTTGCATACCCGAGCCCTTGTAGGGTTTGGGTTGATGCTTGAATGGGCCAGTTTTTAGGCCAGTCTTTTTGGGCTATAATGCTACGGTCAGCTCCTGTGTCTAATAGGCCCAATATTTTTCTGCCATTAATTTCCAATTCTATTATAGGTCTTGGTCCAAATCTAAAGATAAGAAGGCGGCTTCAGTCCCGGAGGATCCGAGGCCTTTATTTCCCCTTATTACATTTTTACTGGGGAACACATTATGTAAGCTGGGTAGCATTACTATTTGAGCAATTCTGTCTCCTGGTGAAATGGCCACGATACCCTGCGGAGAGGAGGCAAGGATCTTAACTGCACCCTCAAAATCGGCATCTATAACACCAGGATGTACCATGAGACCTTTTAGGGTGGAAGAAGAGCGTCCTATCAGTAGACCCACTGTGTCGGGAGGCAGTGGGTCCTGGAAGTCAGTCTCAATAGGTTGCACACCCATTTGGGGTGTTAATACGAGTCTGGTGGTGCAGCGCAGGTCCAACCCCGCTGAACCCGGAGTGGCTCTCCAAGGCTCGGGCGGTGTAGGTTGGGCTGACTCTGCCCCTCTACTGCTCCATATATTTAAGGGCCCTGGAAGCGTGGGCCCCGCTGCACATTTTTTGACTGCGTACTACCATAACCAGAAGGCAGCGTTTGGCCCTCAGGGTTCCTTGTCGATCTGCATTCACTGGCCCAATGATTACCCTTGTGACATTTTGGGCATATTCCTGGCGGCCTCAGACGAGGGGTATTCCCTTGTTTTTCCCTGTCTCTTTGTCTTTCCCTGTCTCTTTGGGGGTACTGACTCTTAAAGTGTCCCTGGCGGCTGCAGTTGAAGCAAGCCCCTGCAGCAGGGGTCCTGCCTTTATCCTTAGACAACTGCATAACTGCAGCTGCCAAGCCAGAGTTGGACAATGGTCCACCAATCTCCCTACAAGCCTTCATCCAAGCCTGCAAGCCCTTTGCTTTCCAGGGGGTGATGGCCATCCTGCACTCTTTGGTGCACTGTTCAAACACCAATTGCTCTATCAATGGCATGGCTGTATCAGGATCGCCAAATATTCTCCCTGCGGCTTCCATCATGCGAGCCACGTAGTCGGAGAAAGGCTCAGTAGGACCCTGGAGGATTTTTGTTAAATTGCCAGAAACTTCTCCCCTATTGGGTAGAGCCTTCCGGGCTCTAACAGCCATGGCTCTAATTTGGTCGTACACCGCTGGCGGGTATGCTGTCTGGTTACCTGCCCATTGTCCCTGACCTAGAAACATATCCAGGTTCCATAAGGGCTGTCCTGCGGCGGCATTGGCTTGAGCCTGTCCTTGAGCATAATCACTGTAAATAGATTTCCAATCAAGATATTGCCCCATAGTTAAGCAGGCTTTCACAGTACTTATCCAATCAGATGGTGTCATGGCCTGTGTCGCTATCCTTTCTATCAAGGATTCCGTGTAGGAAGCATTAACGCCGTAAGTCCTGACTGATTCTGCAAGATTTTTTAACATCTTGATATCCAAGTGCTCATGATATCTTTGTTGATTCGGATCTTCAAAAACTGGAAAGGCCATACGCGCTTCCTTCCAAGTCTCAGGGCAGAATGATGAGTCCCTGGAGTCCCTGGGGGTGGACCAGCCCGAGGAACCTCCGCATATGGAGGCGGGCCTAGGGGCGGAGCTGTGGGCGTCTCCCAAGCAGGTGGTTTAAGCTTCTCCGCCCCATGTTTGCCTTTCCTCCGCCTAGGGAGGGTCACAGACTCCCTTTCAACTGATAGGTTCTCTAGATCCTCCTCCATCTTTTCTAAATTTTCTTCTTCCGCCATCTTGTCTAAGTTCCCTCCTTCCTCCTCATCTGAGCTATCGGAGCTGGAGGAACTCTCTGTCTCTAAATCTTTTAAGCTAGGATAAATGTTGGAGGCCCTTTTTCGTCCTTTGTCTTTTTTACACTTATGTCCTGGACGATGACAATTTAAACAGAAACAAAGACTACATACTAGGAAAAACATAATTACGACACCCAGACCGACCCACACCTGGTCTACAACAAACACAAACATGATACTTCTAAGGTTTCTCGTGATTCAATTGCCACTTTAACCATGGACCTATGACCATGGACCTTATGACGCCGCTTTACCGCGGACCTTGTGACGGCCCTATTCACCGGGCACTTTCTGTGACGCCGCTTTACCACGGACTTTGTGACGGCCCTATTCACCGGGCACTTTCTGTGACGCCGCTTTAACGCGGAACTTGTGACGGCCCTATTCACCGGGCACTTTCTGTGACGCCGCTTTACCGCGGAACTTGTGACGGCCCTATCCACCGGGCACTTTCTGTAACAATAAACATACCTGTACCGCAGTTCCTAGCTGCTGAGTTCTGAATCCACGAAGGCGAAGTCCTCAGTTCCCCGTACGGGCCACCATATGTAGCGTCCGCCTTGGCCAGCAAGTAAGACGCGACACGGTCGGATCCTTTCCAGTCAGCTTTATTCCAGGAACGGCTCTTGACTTAGGGACGGGGAACTGGACGAGGGACTAGGATAGGGGTGTATGGCCGGGACCGGACCGGGAAGGCCCGGGAAGGGAAGGCAAGGGAAGGGCAGGGAAGGAAGGGAAGGGAAGCGAAGCGAAGGGCCAAAAGGCGAAGGCCAAAAGGCCGCAGCAGCAGAAGCGAGCTGCTTATCTAGCTGCCCTAGGCGCGCTGGGTGATGTGTCCTCCAGGATAGGTTAAGCTGCCAATACCTCATTATCATGAGCCCGCTCAGGAGGGGCACGAGGCCGACGCATGCTCAAAGGACTTGTTTACCAGTTTCTGAGCTGGCCACTCTGGAAGCCAGCTGCCTGCCTTGTCAGGTGCTAGTCATATGACTTTGCAACTGTAAACACAGCTGCCTACACTCCTCCAGGTTCCTGCCTTGAGCTCCTGCCCTGACTTTCTATTGTGATGAACTATTATCTCAAGGTGATGGTGGTCTTCATGTTTTCTAACAGCGATGGAAACCCTAAGAGACCAAATCACGCCTTTAATCCAGCACTCAGGAGGCAGAGTCAGGCAGATCTCTGTGAGTTCAAGGCCAGCCTGAATCATGACTCCAAGTCAGTAGACAAAGATTTCAGAGAAGCCAGAGATCTTCCAGTCACCCACACAATTCCTAGGGTTTTTAATCCTTCTGCTTTGGTTTATATTAGCTTCTTTCTACCTCCAGAGACTGAAATGAAATTATTCCAAGGCTCAGG